>CM077098.1:54507056-55707056 GCA_039513925.1 Platanthera zijinensis
AACGGTTTTCGAACCGCATCATTTAGGGGATCGTGGAGCCCAGCATGGAGGAGCAGCCCCAGAGATCGGTGCGCCTAGAGATGGGGCAGTCTAGCTCCGGAGTTCACACAGCCGGGACCGTGAGTCTCGACCTTGAGTAGTTTCTGTTTCGCTTCCGCATGAGAGACTTGTAGTGAGGACATTTTGTACCGGGCATAAGCCCGTATTTATAGTACTCTGATGTTTCTGTGGACACTCCCTTCGTGGAGCTTACTTATTTATATATGTGATTTTATTATTGTGGACTGTTTACTATTACTTCAATAATTGTGCTACTTTCTGTGATCGATTTGGCCGGCAGAATCGGCGCCTTGTGGTGATGACCCTTCAGGACGTGAAGGTGTCACCGCAAAGCGGCGGTTCTGGGCCTAAGACCCCGGTGGTTGAAAAAGAAAAAAAAAAGGGGGTCTTACATCGGCGGCTCATCTTTTTTAATCCGTGTATTCGTATTTTTGCTGCTCAACAATACCGATGTATTTATACATTAGGTCATCCAAAGTGACCGTTGTGGGCCCCACCAAAAAGAAGCCCTAAGACCGTCTCCTAACGGTGCATGTTCACTTCGACCGGTCCAGAGATTAGCAGAAATTTGCCCAAGTCAAATTCGGCGAGAATCGAAGGTGATTCTCGACGAATCGGCGAGAATCACCTACGATTCTCGCCGAATTCCACTTAGCAGAATTCTAGCTTCATTGAAATAGCAAGCCAGAGAGAAACGGCGAGAATCACAATTGATTCTCGCCGAATCGTCGAGAATGCAGAGTCATTCTCGACGAATCGGCGAGAATCACTTCGTGATTCTTGACGATTCTGCCTTAGTAGAATTCAGGGTGGCGTTGAGACGGTCGGCAGCGGTCGGCGGGAATCGACGAGTGATTCTCGATGATTCGGCGAGAGTCACTAGTGATTCTCGTCGAATCGACGAGAATCACTTAGTGATTCTCGTCGAATCTAACTTAGACGATTTCTCGTCTTTCTTCCCGTGAGTTGCTTTGACCCATCCTTGCTCCTTGTCTGCTCTTGATATTTCTTAACCTGTACTTGAAAGTAAGTACACTCCAATAGAGAGAGTACACGTAAGCCAACACACTGATCTGCTCAACGAGGGATTACGTTGCACAGACCCGTATATATTGACCTACTGCACCCTGACATTAGTGTGTACTTAGCGAGGAATAACTACAAGCACAACTTGAAGACAAGTGATCATATACATTGTCAATTCACCTTAGCTTGTTCAGGGGCTTCTTCAAATCAGGTACATTGTGGATACAATACCCAACAAAGGAGCCTAGTCAATCATAGGATAGATAGGCTTATGTATAGAACAATGTAACATTTTGCTTTTATTCTAAGGAAAAACATGTAAACCCAGAATTTTTTGATTAATAAATAAAATCAGCTTTACTATTGATTTTAGTTTTTTACATTATTTGTATGTTATCTTGCACTGAAATGTATGTACATCTATTTTTATGTGCTTTATTATGAGTGATGTATATCTTTGACTAAGGGTTACGACTTCTCCAAATAGGGGGAGATTGTTGAGTACACTGAAAAATATGTACCAGATTTGGAGAAGCCTCATCTTACTCAATGATATACATCAATTTGTATTTGATGGGATGTTTGAGTTTCATTGTGCAGGTGTAAGGTTTGCAAGAAATTTCACTAAGTACAAGTGTCGACACTTGTGAAGAATTCTGCCGACACCAAGAAGTTGGGTCGATACAAGAAGCAAGGCCTGTGTCGCCACCAAGGCATTGTGTCGACACCTGAAGAAGAAGCTGTGTCCACACCCAGAATTGTATCGACACCTAAGGCAGGAATTGTGTCGACACCTAAAGCAGAAGGTTTGTCGACACCCAGGAGTTATTTCGACACCAGAAAAAGGCATGTGTCGATACTCAGGAATTGTGTCGACACCTGAAGAAGGTTTGTGTCGATACACAGGACTTGTGTCGACACACAGGACTTGTGTTGACACACACTCAACGCCATTTGTCTATATCAGCTATGTATAGATCAGAAGCAGTTGTGTCGGCACACAGGACTTATGTCGACACACACTCAACGACATCTTTAGGACTCTCAATGCCATCTAACAAGAATAAATATACTAAGTCTGAAGGCTTGTGTCGACACACAGGACTTGTGTTGACACACACTCAACGACATCTCGACACACACTCAACGACAGCTGGACATACACTCAACGCCATATGTCAGCATCAGTTATGTCGAGACTAGGAGTAGTTGTGTTGACACACAAAACTTATGTCGACACATTCAAATAGAAGCTGTGTCGAGTAACAGAAGAATGACTATGTTAAGACATGGAGTGTTGTGTGGACATCATCAAGACTTGTGTCGACACTTAGTCTATTTGTTTCTACGTATGTGAAGCAGTTTGCTGAGTGGTTCATGTTGAGATGTAAAGTCCTTGAGGAATCAACTATCATGACTGGTGACTCGACAGCTGTCATAACCAATAGGTCTGACACCTTTATTAGAACTGTCAAAAGTTTGTTACAAACCAGATCAGCCGGTAATCATGAGGAAACTCTATATAATGGACTGATCCTTGACAATCGGAGACAACTAACGAAGAAGATAAAAATGAAGTAATCAAGCTATTACAGGAAAGAGAGTTTGACAACAAGTAAATGGGAAACCCTTAAGAAGGCAGATCCAGAACAGTCTGTAATTAATATTTAGATCTAATTCTGAATCTAAGGAAGGAGCTATCTGAAGATAACATTCTACATCGAGTGAAGATCAACCTTATTTTGTTCAATTAAGAAGCTTTGAAACAACTAAGTAAGGTTGGATCTGAAGATTCAGTTTATTCAAGAACTGATCAAGAAGCTCACACCAACAGAGAGTTCTATCTGGTGAAATCTCTGTACCATTTAAATCATTCAATTTTCTTGTAGGATCTTTTGTAAGATCTGAGTTATAAGTCTGCAATTATAAAGGCTGAGGTAGGGCTGAGTGCCTGAGGTGTAGGACTTGTGAAAGTCTGAGTTGTAAGCCTAGTGATAAAGGCTGAGGTAGGGTTAAGGCCTGAGGTAGTATTCTTGTGAAGAATCTGAGGTAAGATTTGTATAAGTCTGAGGCTTAGGAACCAATCTGGTTCTGAGTTGTAAGATCTGTGGATCTGAGTAAGTGGAAGGAAGTTGGGTTGAATCCAGTTCTCTACTGGATAGGCGAAGGGGGAAAGTGGATGTACCCATACCTTGGGGAACCACTATAAATCTGGTGTACTGTACTGTGCTATTATTGGTGTGTTGTGATTGTTGTGCTGAGAATTGTTTTTTATCTGTGCTAAGTTAGAACAAGTTAATTGCCTAAAATTTATTAAAGAAAATTAGAACCAATTCCCCCCCTTTAGGTGTCTAGGCTCTTGAAATCAAGTCTTTCACATTTCATTGACATGATTGAGTTTTTCAAATCTGGGACATTGTGGGCAATGGACCCAACAATCTCCCCCTATTTGAAGAAGTCAAAACCCTCAATCAAATGAGTCAATGACATACAATAACATATGTAGCAATAAAACATTAACTTGGAAAACATATAACAAGAGAACAAGTTATAATTACCACACTTCCTTTCCTCCAGGGTGAACATCATCACACCTGCTCCCCCTTAATTGTTGCTGTCTGGCCACTTGATCCTATTTATACCCCTTATATCCTTCTCACATATCCTGCTCTTATATCTGATACACTCATAGATCTGATACCACTTTTCTTAATTTATATCCTTCTCCTCCCCCTTTTTGACTTCTAGAAATAGTCAGGGAGGTACTGATTTTCTGCTCCCTCTTTTTGAGTACAGAAAATAAATTCTTACACCAGTTGACCCACTTGTGAGTGCTTGAGGTGTGTTGCTCCTCCTCTAAAGGTTATCATTTAAATCTTCCTCTACAAGTGCTAGACTTGATCCCACTCACTGAAGCATACTCTATCATATTTCTTGGTAGACATTCTAGTCTATGCAAGTCTAGATAGTACTTTAATATGATACCATTGAAGGTATACCACTTGAAAAGTCTTCATTCCACTAAAGAACAGTTCCACCTATAAGAAATAGTGTTTCTTATAACAACATGAGGAGCATCAGAAGCTATACCAGGTTAAACATACCCAACTCAAACTTAAAGGTATTGAATTTGCTTCATCTAGTGACTTAGTGAAGATGTCAGCCACTTGCTTGTCTGTAAGGACAAACTCAAGGTTGATATCTTCATATTCCACATGCTCCTTAATGAAATGATATCTTATCTCAAAATACTTAGTCCTGCCATGTAAAATAGGATTCCTAGTAATTTAGATGGCACTAGTAGAATCACAATATAAGGGACTTCTACTTATCTGGAGGTTATAATCCTAGAGCTGATGCTGGATCCACAACAACTGAGCATAACAGCTACCTGCTGAGATGCACTCTAACTCTGTAGTTGAGATTGAAACACTTGTTCGCTTCTTGCTGCTCCAAGACACTAGTCTTCATCCCAAGAACTGACAGGTGGCAGAAGTGCTCTTCCTGTCCTCTTTGCAGCCTGTAAAATCAACATATTAATAGCATGATAGTTCACACTCAAAATAATCTTTGCAGTTGAGTAGTGAGATTCTTTAGGGCTAGCCTGATACCTAACACAAACACATGTAGAATACATGATGTTTGTCCTACTTTCAGTTAGATATAGAAGGGAGCCAATTATCCCTCTTTTCAAAGTTTCATCAACAGGTTTCCCTTCCTCATCTTTTCCTATAGGCATACTTGACCCCATGGAAGTTTTCATGGTGGAGAAATTCTCCACACCAAACTTCTTGATTAACTCCCTGGTGAACTTAGACTGGGATATGGACAAGTCATTATCATTCTGTCTAATTTGGAGACCCAAGAAGAACTTAAGTTCACCCATACTGCTCATCTCAAACTTCCCTTGAATAAGTTTGGAAAAACTCCTACAAAGATTGCCATCAATAGATCCAAAGATAATGTCATCTATATATATCTGGACTAGGATGATCTTACCCTTAGATTCCCTTAGGAATAGTGTCTTGTCTATCTTCCCCCTTGAGTATTTGTTCTCAATGATGAAGCTAGACAAAGTCTCATTCCATGCACTAGGGCTCTGCTTTAGCCTATGTAGAGCTTTCATAAGTCTATAAACAGAATCAAAAGAGTTAGGAACAATAAAACCCGGAGGCTGCTCAACATAAACTTCTTTCTTTAAGTCACCATTCAGGAAGGCTGACTTCACATCCATCTGGTAGACCTTGAATCCCTTGTGTGCAGCATATGCAAGAAACAATCATATGGCCTCCAATCTTGCTACATTGGCAAAGGTTTGATCAAAATCAATACCTTCTTCTTGTCTGTATTCCTAGTTACTAGTCTTGCCTTGTTATTGATTATAATTCCATTTTCATCAAGTTTATTCCTATAAATCCACTTGAATCCAATGACATTATGTCCTTGTGTTCTGGGAACGAGCTTCCAGACCTTACATCACTTAAACTGGTTCAGTTCTTCTTGCATATCTATAATCTAGAACTGATCTATGTTAGACTCTTCAAATTTCTTTTCCACAACCTGTGATAGGAAGCTTGAGTATAGTGCTGTGTTGATACTTCTGCTCCTAGTCACCACTCCTTGGATGACATCACCAAAGATCTGGTTGCTTGGATGATCCCTTAGATGCCTGATTGTTAGAGGCAATCTTCTTTCATCAATAGCTTTAGGAGTCGCTTCTTGCTGATCTTCATCCACTTCAAGTGTGCCTAGTGGTTCTTTTGGAATATCCACTTTATCTTGGATAACTGGAGCTGCTTCCTTGATGGTCAGCTCTTCCATCATCTGTTATATACATGTAGTACTAGAAGAGGAGCTTGGCAGCTCACTATTAATCATAGCAAACTCATCAAAGACTACATGTACATATTCTTATACAACTTGGCTTTTCGAATTGTAGATCCTATAAGCTTTACTATAATTACTGTACCCAACAATAATTCCATCAAAGTACTTGGCAGCAAACTTACTCACATAGGACTTCCCATTGTGAAGAACATATGACTTACTACCAAAGATTCTGAGTTAGCCCAGGTTTGGTTTTTTGCCCTTCAAGATCTCATAGGGAGTCTTCTTGTGGCTCCTTGTGATCGAGGCCCTATTGAGGACATGACATGTAGTATTCACTGCCTCAACCTAGAAATATTCTGGGAGAGATGTATCACTCAATAATGTTCTTTCAGCCTCTATGAGAGTCCTATTTTACCTATTAAAATCCCATTTTGCTGGGGAGTTATTGGAGAAGAAAATTCTTGATGAATCCCTTGCTCTTCACAAAACTTTATCATGCTTTCAGACTGGAATTCAGTTCCATGGTCACTTCTTATTTTGACCACTGAACAATTAAACTCATTTTGAATTTGTTTCACAAACTTAATGAAGATATCAAGGGTTTCATTCTTTTTCTTGAGAAAGAATACCCAAGCAAACCTGGAATAGTCATCAACCACCACAAGGGTGTAGAATTTCCTACCAAGACTATGAACTGCCATAAAACCAAACAAGTCCAAATGCTAGAGGTATAAACACCTCGCAGAGTCTTTGGTCCCAATACCCTTAAAGAAAGCTTTAGTCTGCTTGCCCTTTTGTCATGCTGAGCAAATGCCCTCCTTGGTGCACTTTACATTAGGACCATTCCTAACTAGCTCTTGACTAAAGATCTTGCCAATAGTCTTGTAATTCAAATGAGTTAGCCTCTTTTGCCATTGGACACAATATGAGACTTTCTCATTTGCCACTAGACAAAAAGGAGAGTCTATATCTACACAAAGAAAGTTTAAACAATAAATATTTGCACTCTTAGTGCCTGTCTCTTGGTCACTTGACCTCTTAATCTGACACTCATCTTTATGGAAGACAATAATATTGCCAAGATCAAAGAGTTGGCTTAAGCTTATGAGGTTGTGTTGCAACCCATCAACATAAGACACTTTTGTGATGGTGACTATGCGATTGGTAATCTTACCATAGCCTCTAGTCACCCCTCTATCTGAACCACCAAAGATAACCTTGGGTCCATCTTTCACTGGAGTATACTCCTTTAAGTTGCTCCTTGTCCCCGTCATATGCCTGGAATAACCACTGTCCAAGTACCATATAGGGGTATGAGCACTTAAACTAACCTGCATCACACAATTCACTTTAAATTAGGACCCCAGTATCTATTGGGTCCTAGGTGCATGTTAGTCTGAAAATGAACTTGTCTACCAATAGCCTTTCTGACTGGTGGACTAACAACAGCTCTTGGCACACTTAGATTATGCCAGCAGTCTATAGCAAAGTGGCCCACTTTACCACAAAACCAACATTAATGAATATTATATCTTATTTTCTATGTAGGCCTTGTAGTTTGGTTAACTGCTGACTGAACAATAGAAAAAGGTTCAACATCCTTCTTCAGATTCCTTTCAGCAAGGATTTGACTGAAGGTAAGACTACTAGCTGGCTTGTCTGGCCTGCTCTGAGTGCCAGCAAAAGCAAGCTTATTTTCAAAAAGCATGCTCTTGATAACATCAAACACAACCAAATTAGGCTTGCTGGAAGACTGACCCTTGGTATGAGTCTCTACTGAATGATCCCGAACCTTTACTGCAGTAATATTCTTGAGAGTGGGGGCTGGAGAACTAAAGACAAATGATCTATGATAGGCCATTTGAATTTCTTCATGGGAAGCCTTAAAGGCACTCACTTTGCAATACCTTCTAGCATGGCTATGAACATCTTTATTCACACTAGTGGATCTGCCATTCATCTAGTGACCATAAATGCTTTCTTGGTCATACCTGTTTGAAGGCAACTGAACTTGCCTAATAGGAATGGGAGGCTTGGAAGCATGAGGCTGAGCTAAAGCTTGGGGTTTGCACTTCCCTTTAGAAGGATAAACTCTTGTGCTTCCCTTGAATCCCACCACTTCTTACCCTTCTGAGAGGAGGAGTCTATCAAGGGTAACATAGTACTTGACTTAGAATAACTAGACACTATTCTTTTCTCCCTCTCTAGCCTCTCTTCAAGATCCCTGATGAGACTATTCTTAAATTTGATGAATCCTATCTAAATGAGATTCAAGACCCTAAGTTGGCTAAGTTCCCTATCCTTCTGATCTAGCAAAGATACTATCTCAGTCAGCTGGGAAGCAGCTTGCTATAAAGAGGCAATCTCTACAGCTTGCTTCTTCGACAACTTCTTGCACTTTTTAAAATCATCCAGAAGTTCTCCATACCTGTCAATAAATTGATTTACATCTCCATCTGATTCAGAATCATCTTCACGACTGGATGAAGAAGCTTCTGTATATGGACTAGTCTCATATCCAGACTCAAAAGAAGTGGTTGATAGAAAATTTACCTTGCTTTGACCAGGCTGATCCTGGCTAGATTCCTCATCAGATATTGCCATCAGCCTATAACATCTGTAGGAATTTTCATCATCTTAATCATCCACCTTTGAATAACTATCTGAGTGTGATAGAAGGGCCATAAAACCTATCCTTGTAGAAAGATAGTCTTCATCTGCTGCTACAATGTCTTTTTCATCAGCAACAACAACCAACCCAATATTAGCTTCTTCTTCTTCAGACTCAAATGAAGATGAGTCTATCTAGCTCTTCTCTTTCTTAGAAATGAAGCACTTCTCCTTCTTTCCCTTGTGCTGGTGCTATTTTTATTCACCAACTTCCTTCCACTTTGCTGGGCAGTCAGCTATCACATGCCCTGATTTGCTGCAATAATAGTAGACAACTTTAGAGGAATTAAATTTACTAGATTTAGAATCATACCTATAAGCCTTGGAATGATTCCTTCTGTGATGAGAAGAGATAGATGGTCTACTCTTCCACTATTTCGTCTTCACCAGCTTCTGAAAGTGCTTGGAAAAGGCAGCAAAGTCATCATCAGACATGCTGCAGTTTGATGTATCTGACTGTGAGCTGTCTTAATCAGCTGGTATTCTTAGAGGGGAGTGAATCCTCTCCTTAATCATCCTTATGATATCTGCTATGAAGTCCAAGGATTTTTCCATGGCTTGGGATCTGCTGGTGGCCTCCTCCTCTTTCCTGGCAGCCAGCTGTATCTAATAAGAGAGCATCTTTCCAAACCATGTTTGGGGAGGAGTCTCAACAAGCTTGGCCACCTCTCTTATGACTCAAATCTTGGTATCCCAGTCTCTAGTGAGAGACCTTAGTAATTTGCCATTTATTTCATAATTATTGAAGACCTCCCATAGGTCCTCACTTCATTTATGATCCTGAAAAATCTTTCATAGCAAGTAGTTATGTTCTCATTCAAGGATTGCCTGATAGCCTAAAACTTCTGGTTTAGCAAGGACTTTCTATCATCTCTTAGCACTTCAGTACTCTCCATGTAGACCACAAGGGTGTCCCAAATTTCTTTGGAGGTCTGGAAGTGGACCAAGTTATGAAAGGTTGACTAATCTATGACACTAACAATAATGTTTTGTGCCCTCTTGTCGAATGTAGCTAAGATGACTTCATCCTTTGTCATCTTTGAATATGTTTTAGGTGTCTGGACATTGGCATCTAGAACAGAGACCTTTATAGGGATAAAGCATCCCTCTTTGATTGTCATAAAGATCCAAGGATTATAGGCTTCCATAAATATCCTTACCCTCTCCTTCTAGATTCCAAAATTCTCCTTCCTGTAAATGGGGAGTTTCATGGAACCTAGATCCTTATGGCTATCTCCAGAACCCATAAATACTGAACTGTAGCTACATTTGGAGATCACTCAGATTGTTAAATCCTTTTTGAGTAACCCCCCTCTAATACCACTTGAAAGTCTTTGTTTTCAAGGTAGCTAGCAACCTAGAGGGGGGGGGGGGGAAGGGGTGAATAGGTTTCTTGGTTTCTTGTGACGTTCTTTAATTTCTTCTTTAAATGCTTAGAGTGCTAGTAGTTATCTGCTTTCAAGAACCTGCAATAAAGAAACAACACAAAAAGCACACACATAATATATAGTGGATCCCCAGATTATGGGTACGTCCACTCTCCTCCCACCTTTCTAACTTCTAGTTAGACAAGGCACTTCTCCAAAACTTAGCTCCAAGAGCTAACACCACAGATACCACATGATCTCCCAGTCTCGTCAAAGACTTACAACTCAGGCCAAGGCCCTACCTCAGAGAAAACTTGCACCTACAACTTAGTGATCAACTAATCACCTACCTCAGGCCCAAAGGCCCTACAAATTAGGCTCGGAGGACAGTCCTACCTCAAATCCATAAAGGATCCTACCTCGGAGAGAATGACTCTCCTACAGCTCAGGAACAAAATCCCTACTTCGGATTCAAAGGATCCTACAACTCAGGCACAAGTGCCCTACAACTCAGAGAGAATGACTCTACTACCTCAGACTCAAAAGCCCTACAGCTCAGTGAGCAAATGGTCACGTACCTCAGATCCAAACTGGATCCTACTCTCCAAGAGTATAACTCTCCTATAGCTCTGGAAAAATTGCCCTACCTCAGGCTCAAGAGCCCTACAGCTCAAGATCTAAAAGGATCCTACAGGAATACAATAGTTTTAATTAATTTGACATAGAGAAATTTCTGTGTCTGCAACTAGAGCTGAGTTATCTTAGCTCTAACTATCTTCACAACACCAAAAAGATGTTCTTTAATAAATGGTTGCCTCAATTGGAAGTATTTCAGAAAAATGTTTCTGAACTTTGTGTAGAAGACTGAAGATCTGCTAGGTCTTGAGTTCTTCAAACATCTACTGAACATACAGAAGACTAAAAGCTCTCCTCTTTTTCTTTATCAGAAGTGTTTCTTAACTTTCTATAGTAGAAGAAAATGCTACAGCTAATTGAACTTTTAGTTTAGCTAATCGACTTCAAGCTTTTTCCCGGCAGCAATGGTGAGGAAGATGATGTTTAGCCGCTTTTTTCTTTTTGAAACAAAACAAAAAAAAGCTAAGTTTAACATCCAGTAGCTGCCCCTTTATATCTTCCGCCGATTAATGGCTCCAAGAAGTAGTGGGGACCACCTGCAGCTGACAGCTGCACCTTGCTTTAACTGAGGAAGACATACATTAGCACTCAAGCGCTACTTAGCGTATTTTGTAGCTTTCCCGCAAGTATTTGGAAAAATGTTGACTTATGTTGACTTTTGCTAACGTCATCGGTTATGGACTTAGCCAATTTCTCAAATCTACTCCAGGAGTTGAATGCGTTGAGTGAACAAGCTTCACTCAATGCCAAAACCCTTATTCAACTGACTGAATCATTGTGCATCATAGGCTTTGAGAGTGTTGAGTGCAATGGCTTCACTTAATGCTTTTACACTTAGTCGTTTCATCACCTATCTGAAGGCATTAAGTGAGCTGGCCTCACTCAACAATTTTTTTTATTTTGCCAGTATTCTTTATTGGGCATTGAGTGAACTTACTTCACTCAACTCTTTTGAACTTAGTCAATTTTTGTCTTCATCTTAGGTTTTGACTGCAGTAGCAAGAATCAACATTTTTGCTTTGGCGCCGAGTGAGCTGTGTTCACTCAACGGTTCTGGACATTGTCGAATATTTATTACGCCAATACTTTGGCATTGATAGATTTAGCTATACTCGACGATGACGTTGAGTGAACTATCATCACTCAACATATGTGGACTTGGCCAAAGAATTGCTTTGCATATTGTATGGCTTTGACTGTCCACAACTAACTAAGCGCTTTATGGAATCTGGCATTGAGTGAACTGGCTTCACCCAATGCCTGTGGACTAAGGGGATTTCTAGCCTATCCAACATCTTCACTTGTATCTGACATTGAGGGAGCTGGCTTCACTCAACGCCTGTAGACTTAGACAGATTTCTTTCTCTCCATATCTTTGCTTTGTGACCACCTGTTACATCACTTGGAGTACCTGTCATATCAATATTTCAAGAACTAACCTGCATGCCTGAACTTCAGCATACATCAAATACATCTTTATGTATATCATTGACATGATTGACTTCTTCAAATCTGGGACATTGTTGGCAATAGACCCAATAGATACTACCGCCATGCAGTAACTAGCGACGGTTACCACACTATCACTTATGTTTCCTCTGCGCGATAGCTACTACCGCCACGTGGTAGAAACCCAGGATCTTCACCAAATACATTGATCAAATTACCGCCAGTAGTATCCCTACTGCTGGGCGATATCTTCCCGAGAGGTCAGTCAAATAATTAGCTTCGCAAATGCCGCGTGGTAACAACCTATCAATGCGCGGTAGACGATGCGTCGATTCAACACGCCGCTCTCGACGATCTCGATGCCTGATGCTACTACCACACGGTATTGTTATCGCCACGCGGTAACTACCAGAGCACTCTGCCAAATAAATTAGCCAAGGTACCGCCGACGATAACCCTACTGCCGGGCTGTATCGCTCAAAAATCACTTCTTGCCTGAAGAAACTTGGGGCTTTACAAATCTCCCCACTTTAAGAATTTCATCCCGAAATTACATATGAGGGATGTAAGACCCCGATTTCTTTTCTTTTTAAACCACCGGGGTCTTATGCCTAGAATTGTCGTTTTGCGGGTGCACTGACTCTCGGGAAGGCCACCACTACAAAATGCCAATTCTGCTGGCCTTTTCGATCACAAGAAAGAGAAGTAAATATACAATGAATGTAAACATGTCCATAGAATCACATATGAATAAAAATCACAGGAAGTCCATAGATATATAAAATAGAGTACTGCAAAAGATCAGTATAAATGAAATATCGACGGGCTTAAGCCCGGTACATTAAATCCTCACTATAATGTCTCACAGAAGCTATAAGATAGTACTAAACACTCATTGAGCTGCTCACTGGTGATCCAGAACTAGACTATCCCACCTCCACGCACACCGTACTCCGCTGGTGCTGGTCCCTGGGCTGCTCGTCCCTGTCCCCCATCCGGAGCTCCTGTAATGTTGTGGTCCAAAAACCATTAGTCATAAAGACTAAGTTCTATCATCCCCTACCCCTCCCCCCATGGCTCCTAAACACAGAGTGGAGAGGAGGAAAGAGAAGCTACAAAGGTGGAGAGAAAGCAAAGCAGATGACAGTGGAACTAATCTAGCAGTTATTCATGTTGTATATCAGCTAAGTAAGAAAGGTAAAATCTAACAGTTCAATAATAGTGAGCAGTAAATGTAATAAAAGACAAGGTAAACAACAAGTAAGTAACCTTAACTTATATGAATGCCCATACAAACTAATAAGTTAAGGGGTCTTCTGGAAGTCTCTCACCGTATAAAAAGTCCCATACCGATTTATACGTTGGGGTGTCAGTTGTATGTAAATATGAGTGTAGTGAAATGCTATGCCATGATTCATACAAGTGCAACTCACGCACACGACTCTATGCGCACATACCCTTAGTTCTCCTAGTTCGGGCAGCTAGCTTCAGTCCCAGGAACATTTGTAGTGGAAAACGTAGATAGTGGGTCGGGCCCCCCACTCCTAGGTGGGTATCCACACTACCGAGCCTAGCTATTCCGTACGCCCCTAGAAGAACACAACCTAGATTATGAAAATACTGATGCTGGCTATATCCCCCAGACTTTCTTTGGCTAAGTGTCCCACACTGCTGAGTCAACGTACCGACGTCCGTGTGAACGACTGTCAAATACTGAAGACCCACCACCTTATTCTGTATCTAAACCCTCGAGCCCCCGGCTCCCCGGACTATCCCGTCTATGCATCTACCTTCCGAAGCTACCGTCTGGATGACAATCAAACCAACCTATTCAACCTCCTTAGCTACCAGGGTGTGTGAATGTGAAACCTTACTTATACTAGTTGCTCTTGTAGTTTATTACTCCTACGGATTACGTTAGCCCAGGACTGCCCCCGACATATCCCGTGAAAGGCTCTCAAAGGGCACTAGGAACTATGATGGTAGCTGAGGCCCATCGTTCCCTTTCACAAGGCACTTATTGTTATTGGTTAATACCCAATTCCCAATCCCTCTTGTGTAATATTTGTTCTAACCCTAGTGTATTTGACACTTTTTGTCCTACGGGGTAGACGATGTTTCGTCGTCCCCGAGCACCTTTAAACACTAGCCAGACTTCTCACTCCTCATCATGACTCCTCATCATGACTCCTCATATAGATTAACAACCCATTACACTAATATCCCATCTCCCTTAGTTCACTTTTGCAACCTAATATGATTCGTGCAATTTTTTACTAAACGCAGTCCATCCTAAGTTATATGGTCTATATAATTGGAAGTACTCAAAATATTTATCCAAATGACCTAAGTTATTTACTGGGAGTCTATCCTGACATAATTAGGCTAAATCCAGAAATTCACATTTTTCCTAATTTGTTTGATATTTAATTAATTTCTTTCAAATCTAATCCATACTTGAATTGAACATGATGTACAATATTTTCTCAAGTAATAGCAACCAGAAATTTATGAATACTAGATAAAAGAGAGTTAACAATAGATATCAAATTCCATAATTTTTCATAAATGCTTTGGCTTCTAATTAATTAATCCGAAGTAAATCCAACCATCATGAATAAAGAAGGAAGTAATACAATTTATCATCAGGTAATTATAGAAAAATTACTGAATCTTCAGGGTTACCAAATAGGACCTCTGAGAAAATATCATAATTTTTCAAGCTTACTAGGTACCAAAATTAATTCAAATAGTTTTACATGAAAAGTATCACTTTGTGAAGCAACCCATATAACAAGACTTCCAAAAATTCCACAAAAATCTACAAAGCTTTATAACATCATTAAAGGTTTGCTGATTAAATTTCATAAGATTCCAGTGAGTGGTTAATTCATAAGAAATTTCTAAGTAGAAAGTACAATTTGATGGTTTGTAAATGAAGTACAATACTTATTGATCTAAAATTCATAACAAAATTCCCAAACATAAAGATCACTATGGAAACACTCATACCAAAGTTTCACTCTGAATCAAGATCACATGACTCATTATAAAATTCCTAGGGTGTAAAGACCTAAATACTTATTAAATGGTTTATGTGGGGTATTTGTGTCCAACCACTACCCAATCACTTCCTAGGGCATTTAACTACCTTACAAGTATTTATTCTAAATATCAAGTCCATGCAAGGACATATCACCCTATGTCCTTCACAAACCCCCAAAGTCCAACCTTAGGGTTTTAACTAGGGTCCTAGGGCTAACCCACCTCAATCCATCTCAAACTCCATGAGAGGGTGTGTTTACTGACCATGGGGCTCTGGCCAAGGTCCCAACCCATTTGGGTGAAAATTGGCTCTTCCAAGCCCCAAATACTCCTTGCCCTAATTTATCCCTTAGGAGACCAAACTTTGGTCACACCAAAACTTATTCAAATCAAAACTAAATGTGATGTGATTTGTACCAGAGCCTTATGACATTCCCCAAGATAACCCTCCAAAATATTGGGGGTTTTTGAGCTATTTAAGACACCTAATTAAATTGTATAAAGATTATTAAATTTTTCCAACAACTATAGGAAAAGTTTTCCCAAAAATCCTCATTTTTTTATATGTTCTAGGTATAGGTAATAGTGAGCCCCATCCAAAATTTTAGGTAATTTGGATGGCTGGATTGGTAAGGGCATTCAAAATACTATCTGGTCTTGGCTAGATATAGACTCCACCAAAATGGGTGCTGTGGTCGAACCACTTACCCAAATGAGTCCAAAAAAATTTTAAATAAAACTAGACTTCACGGCATACAACATTCATGTTGGTCATATTTCTAGTAGAGGGACCTACCTATTTTTAATAATTATTTCAAAACTCATCCAGAAAATGGAACAGAAATTTGGATGAAAGGAATTAATAAATTTAATCAGCACACATCATGATGCAGATCCAACAGCGCTGGGATCGTCTTCTTCCACCAGCCAAGGTATGAGATTAGCCCGACTTGGAGCGCATTCCAGACGCTACCGCCGGCCAATCAGCCTTCGCCCTTGCCGGCCACCGCCACCACCACCTCCGTTGAGGTGGTGGCCATCACCGGGCGGCGGCACAGCCGCCGGAGGGGAGTTTTCCGACGAACCCGACATGTCTTTTTTTTTGCGGAAATAACCAGGAAGATCACCTCTTCCCGATTGGGCATAGTTTAGCCCGATTCTTAATCCTAAAGAAGCCTAAGATCTACCCGTAAAGAGAGAGGAGGGAGGACCTTGTTCGCGGGCTGGTGGCGTGTATATCGACGGAACACCATGAATGGTGGAGGTACCGCGGGCGCTCTCCAATAACACACATAAATCTCTCGTCTCATTCGAGAAAAGTGTGGAAATGAATGCTTGAGGTCTAGGGAAGCTTTTAAATCAGTAAAAGGGGGGAGGGAAGAGGTCTAACTGATTGTGGCCATTAATGGTCCTTAAAAGCAATTTCGGCCATGGTGGTGGGGGGAATGAACACGGTTCAAACCAGCAAGGTAATGGCTAGAAACTCCTCCTCTTCCCTAGGGGAGTTGAATCTAGCCGTTAAAAGAAGAGTAAAAGGATGCCAAGGCATTCAAGTGACATTAGTGGCCATGAAAGCTGACTCTCGTCCATGGCCGTGACTGTTCACCTTCATAACCGTCAGCCACGTGGCATTTCCTCCACCTTCCTAGCCAAAATTTATTTAAATAAGAATTAATTAGGTCTTAATAGAAAAACGACTAATTTAAGACATCCTGGCCCACTTCCCGAAACAGCCCAGTTCAGCTGAACCAACACACAGACTAAAATTGTTAGGAAATAATCTAAGTACAATGGTGTTGAGTGAGCTCAGCTCACTCAACGCCATCCAGCCTACGACGTTGACTGAGCTCAACTCACTCAACGCCATTCAGCCTATGGTAAGATGACGTTGAGTGCAGTCAGCGCACTCAATGCCATTCAGCAGATGGCGTTGAGTGCACTTGACGAACTCAACACCATTCATTCCAAGTAAGATGGCGTTGAGTGCAGTAAGCTCACTGAACGCCATTCAGCTTATGGCATTGAGTGCACTTGATGCACTCAATGCCATTCAGCCCACGTAATATGGCGTTGAGTGCAGTCAGCGCACTCAACACCATTCAGCTTATGGCGTTAAGTGCACTTGACGCACTAAACTCCATTCACCCCACATAATGATTGCGTTGAGTGCAGTCAGCACACTGAACGCCATTCAACCTATGACATTGAGTGCACTCAACGTACTCAATGCCATTTCGCTTACGGCATTGAGTGCACTCGACACACTCAACGCCATCCAGCCTATGGCTTTGAGTGAACTCGACGCACTCAACGCCCACCCCAAAATCTGTTTTAAGTGAATATCTGATCTACTACTTGCAAACTAAGGTGATTTTCACCCTGAGCCTGGGTCACTTGGCCTCCTGGGGCTTTCTAGGGTTTTGTCATGACAAGGGTCATGACAAAACCACTTCTAGGGGTCTGGTCGGAAATGGGATGTTACAAATCCCAATATACAAAAATAAAAATTTCTTCCCCAAAATTAAGGTTAAGCCTACGGGGGTTTCTACTGGAATAGAAGAAATTATAACATCCCTATGGTTTAAGGTATACCTAACTCGAAGAGTTCCGGGTACTTTTGCTGCATCAAGTCCTATGGCTCCCATATATGCTCCTCCTGCCCATGATTTATCCATAGAACCTTGACTAACATAACTTTCTTATGTCGCAAGACCCGTATGACCGTTTCATCGATCCTGATCGGCTCTAAGTTGACTGATCGATCTGAGGCCACTGGGTCGTCTGTTGTGGAAATCAGCTGCTCAGGGCGTAGTAGAGCTCTCCGTTGTGAGGAGACGTGGAAGACGTCATGCAATCCCGCTAACTCCAGCGGTAGCTCCAGTCTATAAGCCATGTGTCTGATCCGCTCCAGGATCTTGTAAGGCCCCATATACCTCGGACTGAGCTTCTTCCGCCCGCGAACCCGCGAGACTCCATGCATCGGCCGTATCTTCATGAAAACCCGGTCTCCTACCTTGAACTCCACCTGACGATGCCTCGCATCGTAATATTTGGTCTGCCTACTCTGGGCTTCCAACATCCTTTCTCGGATCAACCTAATCTGAGCATCAGGATCCCCCACAAACTCCGAGCTGAGTGCCTGCGGATCCTCATCCTGAACCCATGATAGTGGGGTCCTGCACCTCCATCCATACAACGCCTCGTATGGAGCCATGCCTATGTTAGAACGATGGGTGTTGTTGTAAAAAAACTCGATCAGCGACAGCAATCTCTCCCAAGGCTCGCCGCGGTCCAAAATACACAGGCGCAAAAGATCTTCCAATGTACGGTTGGTGCGCTCCATCTTCCCATCGGTTTGAGGATGGAAAGCCGTTCTGAATGTCAACCCAGAACCCAGATGGGCCTGAACTGATCTCCACTCCCTGGATGTAAACCACCCATCCCGATCTGAAACAATAGTCTTGGGCACCCCATGATAACACACAAACTGCTCAATGGACCTCCATACTAATACACTAACCGAGGCGTCCTTCACCACTGGAATGAATCTGGCCACCTTCGTTAACCTATCCACTATCACCCAGATCGAGTCATTCCCCTCACGGGATCGAGGTAGCCCATGTATGAAATCCATGGCTATATCCTCAAACTTCCACTCCAACACCGGGACTGGCTGTAGCAATCCTACCGGATTCTTACACTCTGCCTTTACGAGATGGCAAGCCTCGCAATGCGTCATAAAATATGTAATGTCCTACTTCATGCCTGGACAGTACATCATCCTCTTCAAATCTTTTACCATCTTGGTGATCCCCGGGTACACCGAGTATCGGCTGCAGTGAGCTTCCGTCATGATGTCCTTCTGGATCTAGCCTCCTGCCGGTATATAAACCCTGCCTCTGAAACATAGGAGCCCATCCATCAAGGAGTAATCCCCTGACATTCCTTCCTCCAAGTCCCTAAATATCAGCTCAGCTCTCGCATCCAGCCTCTGCCCATCTCTGATGCGGTCTCGAATATCATCGGTGGTAACCATCAATCCCAGGTACTCCATATATAACTCCGGATCATCCTCGGACACTAGTGATATCTGCATCTCCTCAATGTCTTAACTAACTCCAAGGCCATCAGCTGCGGGCCTACTCCTGACGTACTCGCTCTCCGGCTTAGAGCATCTCCGACCATATTTTCCTTCCCGGGATGGTAGTGCATGGTATACTAGTAGTCCGACAGGAACTCCACCCAGCGTCTCTTCCTGATGTTCAGCTCCTTTTGTGTGTCTACGTATCTCAAGTTCTTGTGGTTCGAGAAAATGTCGCAGTGAAGCCATAGAGGTAATGTCTCCAGATCTTAAGAGCAAAAATAACTGCCCCTATTTCTAAGTCGTGCACTGGGTATTTCTGCTCATGCTTCTTCAGCTGACGGGAGGCGTAGGCTATTACGTGCTCGTTATGCATCAGAACGACACCCATCCCCTGATAAGAAGCATCTGCGTACACCTGGAATCCTTCTTTCCCTGAAGAAAGAGCAAGGATAGGAGCCGAGGTAAGCCGATCCTTCAACTCCTAAAAAGCAGACTCACATCGTGGCGTCCAAATAAAATGAGACTCCTTCTTCGTCAGGGACGTAAGAGAGAGGGCAATCTGAGAGAACCCCTTTATGAACTTCCGATAAAAACCGACCAGTCCTAAGAAAACCCGAACATCCGAGGCCGTCTTCAATGGTGGCCAATCTCGTACTGCTTGTACCTTCGCCGGATCTACTGCCAAACTTGCTCCACTGATGACATGGCCCAAAAAGGCCACCTCCTTTATCAAGAATTGGCACTTGCGGAACTTAGCATACATCTTATGCTCTCGGAGCTTCTCCAAAGGCAAAGCCAGATGCCTCGCATGCTCCTCCTCCGTACTCGAATAGATAAGGATGTCGTCAATGAATACAATAATGAAGATATCTAGATACTCTTCGAACACCTGGTTCATCAAGGTCATGAATGCAGAGGGTGCATTCGTGAAGCCGAAGGGCATCACGATAAACTCGTACAATCCATATCCACTGCTGAAGGCCGTTTTCAGGATGTCCTCTTCCCAAATGCGTGGCTAGTAGTACCCCGATCTCAGATCCAGCTTTGAGAACCAATGAGCTCCCTCCAGTTGGTCAAATAACTCATCTATCCCTGGCAAGGGGAATGTATTCTGGACCGTCAGCCTATTCAGGGCCCGGTAATCAATACACAATTGAAGAGTCCCGTCCTTCTTGACGAATAGCTCCGGGGATCCCCATGATGAAGAGCTAGGCCGGACAAACCCGGCTTCCACTAACTCCTGAAGCTGGCTTGGAAACTACACCAACTCCTTCAGGGCCATTCGATAAGGAGCTCTGGATACCGGCATAGCCCCCAATACGAGCTGAATCTGGAAATCCTTCTCTCGGTGCCGGGGTAGCCCTAGTAGCTTCTCCGGAAATATGTCGGCAAATTCTCGCACCACTAGAATATTTGAAATGGAATCCTTGGCCACAACCGCCTCAAAAAGAACCTGATAAACTTCCTCCCCCTATAGGTGGGCCTTGATGGCCTGCACAGATGATAATAACATATAGGGGGCTGATAGAATACCTTCGATAACAATAAAGGAGTCCCCGTGCCTCACGACAATCCTCTTCACCAAGCAATCAATATGGGCATGGTTCTAGTGCATCCATGTCATGCCTAGGATCAGATCATAGTCTTGTATCCTTAGGATTATTGATGGTGCCTCAAACGCCTTCCCGCAGATATCTGCCTCCATATTGCAATGAGCAAGGGTCATTATCTCTGATCCATCTGATAGACGTACCCTCATCACCTTTCCGGTGAACTGCTTCATGCCTGCAAGTCCTTTCACAAAATCTTTCGACACAAACGAGTGCGAAGCACTGATGTAGAAAAGCGTGTGAGCGGGCTTGCCGCTGATGAAAACTATGCCTGAAGTGATTAAGTGTCTTAGTATTCTAGTTATAGTTTTTTTTCTTCTCTTAATTTCTAACTATTTTATGCCTATGAAAACTAGTTCATAGGAAGGAAAGAATTAAATATACTGGCATACCTGCTATAACCTGCTCCGGGTTCTGGGGCTGTGCTAGGTCTAGAGCATACACCTGCTCCCTCTCTGTCCTGTGGCCTCTGCACTGATATCCTCGTCCTCGGTCGTGTCCTCGACCACAAAATTGTCTGATAGGTGGAGTGCCCTGAAGTGCTGGTGGAGGTGATCGCCTCATAGGATAGTTCCTCTTGACATGCCTCGGCTGATTGCACTGGAAGCATACCGGTGCCTCCTCTGCTGTCCTTGGCATCCCCAGCATCTGTAAAGGCTGGGGAGCCAATACCTCCTGACTCCTCTGCTCCTGTCCAATCTACTGATGGGGTTGATCCCCGTTTCTTCTCTCCCCAATGACTTGGCCTCGAGGACGGTCCCTATGACCTCCAATTACTGTATCATCAGCCGGTTTATTCCTGCTCTTGACTATAAGCTGATCCGCTTCTCTTTTCTTGACCATTTATAGAATCCTGGCCAAACTTCCCTCGGAAATGAAGAGGAGGGCATGTCTCATGTCATCTTGCAGTCCCTTGTAGAACATCCTAGCATAGCCAGTGTCGTCTAACTGATAAGCATCCGTATAGCGGGATAGCTGAGTAAACTCCTGATAATACTCAAGCACCGTCCTTTTCCCTTGCCTCAACTACAGGAACCTATCCTCCAGCTCGTCCCTCACCGACTGAGGTACGAAATGTCCTAGGAGTCCTACTCTGAAGTCCTCCCAAGTAATATCTGCACAATCCATACCCGCAAAAGTGGTGTCAAGCTGTGACTTCCACCACCTCTTTCTATGTGACTCCAGGTAGGAGACTTCCAAAGCAACTACCTCCTTAGTGGGGAATCGAATCCCCGCAAGCACCTCATAGAAGGTGTCTAACCATTCCTCCGTGCGAACTGCCGACTCCTTCCCCAGGTAGGATGGAGGGGAAAGTCCTCGGAAGTCACTCATACAGTTGGCCCCGGGGTTTGGCTGTGGAGTCGGGTCTTGCTGAGCTCTGAAGGCCTCTAGAATGGCCGTTAGTGTTTGCCCCATCTCGGTTTGCTGAAACGGAGCTGGAGCTGACGGAGGTGGAACCATTTTCGGAGCCTGAGGTGTCCTCTGCTGTGGAGTAGGGTTCGTCGTAGGCTACAAGGAAAAATTTCATTTGTTAGACAATGTATGAATGGAATATAAGAAAGGGATAAGATTGGACTTTTACATGTGATTTACCTTATGGGCACACCACTGCTTCCGCTGCTAGTTTTTCCGCAAACTAAGCTCGCACGGGGGTGGCCCAAGGTTTTTGTGGACTACTTCTCTTTCGATCAAGGTCTTCTCTGATACCACTTGTAAAACCCCGATTTTTTTTCTTTTTAAACCACCGGGGTCTTAAGCCTAGAATTGCCGTTTTGCGGTGGCACCAACTCTCGGGAAGGCTGCCACTACAAAATGCAAATTCTGCCGGCCTTTTCAATCACAAGAAAGAGAAGTAAATATACACTGAATGTAAACATGTGCATAGAATCATATATAATTAAAAATCACAACAAATCCATAGATATATAAAATGGAGTACTGCGAAAGATTAGTACAAATGAAATATAGACGGGCTTAAGCCTTGTACATCAAATCCTCACTAAAATCTCTCGCGGAAGCTATAAGATAGTACTAAACACTCACTGAGCTTCTCACTGGTGCTCCTGAACTAGACTGGCCCACCTCCAAGCGCACCGTACTCTGCCGGTGTTGGTCCCTTGGCTGCCGGTCCCTGTCACCCATCCGAAGCTCCAATAATATTGTGGTCTGAAAACCATTAATCATAAAGACTAAGTCCAATCATCCCCTACCCCTAACCCCACGGCTCCTAAGCACCAAGAGAAATGGAGGAAAGGGAAGCTACAAAGGTGGAGAGTAAGCAAAGCAGATGATAATGGAACTAATCTAGCAGTTATTCATGTTGTATATCAGCTAAGTAAGAAAGGTACAATCTAGCAGTTCTACAATAGTGAGCAGTAAATGTAATAAAAGACAAGATAGAAAACAAGTAAGTAAGTAACCTTAACTTTATGAATGCCCATACAAACTTATAAGTTAAGGGGTCTTCTACAACACTCCCATCGTATAAAAAGTCTCATACCGATTTATACGTTGGGGTGTTGGTTGTATGCAAATATGAGTGTAGTGAAATTCTATGCCATGATTCTTGCAAGTGCAACTCACGCGCACGACTCGATGCGCACTGACCTTTAGTTCCCCCTATTCGGGCAGCTAGCTTCACTCCCAAGAACCTCCATAGTGGCAAACAGAGATAGTGGGTCGGGCCCCCCACTCCTAGGCGGGTATCCACACTACCTAGCCTAACCCTTCCGTACGCCCTAGAAGAACACAACCTAGAGTATCCGCGTACTGATGTTGGCTATATCCACCAGACTTTCTTTGGCTATGTATCCCACACTGCCAAGTCAACGTACCGACATTGGTGTGAACGACTGTGAAATACCGAAGACCCACCACTTTATTATATATCCAAACCCTCAAGCCTCTGTCTCCCCGAACTATCCCGTCCGTGCATCTACCTTCCGAAGCTACCATCCGGATGACAATCAAACCAACCTATTCAACCTCCCTAGCTATCGGGGTGTGTGAATGTGAAACCCTAGTTATACGAGTTGCCCTTATAGTTTATTACTCCTATGGTTTACGTTAGCCAAGGACTGCCCCCGGCATATCCCGTGAAGGGCTCTCAAAGGGCACTAGGAACTATGATGGTAGCTGAAGCCCATCATTCCCTTTCGCAAGGCACTTATTGTTATTGGTTAATACCCAATTCCCAATCCCTCTAGTGTTATATTGGTTCTAACCCTAATGTATTTAACACTTTCTGTCCTACGGGGTAGACGATGTTTCGTCATCCCCGCGCACCTTTAAAGAGTAGCCAGACTTCTTAGTCCTCATCATGACTCCTCATATCACTTAACATCCCATTACATTAATATCCCATCTCCCTTAGTTCATTTTTTCACCCTAATATGATTCCTGAAGTTTTTACTAAATGCAGACCATCCTAAGCTATATGTGGTATATAATAGGAAGTACTCAAAATATTTATCCAAATGACCTAAGTTATTTACTGGGAGTCTATCCTGAAATAATTAGGCTAAATCCAGAAATTCACCTTTTTCCTAATTTGTTTGATATTTAATTAATTTCTTTCCAATCTAATCCATTCTTGAATTGAACATGATGTACAATATTTTCTCAAGTAATAGCCACCAGAAATTTATGAACACTAGATAACATAGAGTTAACAATAAATATCAAATTCCATAATATTCCATAAAAGCTTTGGCCTCTAATTAATTAATCCAAAGTAAATCCAAACATCATGAATAAAGAAGGAAGTAATACAATTTATCATCAAATAATTATATAAAAATTATTAAATCTTAAGGGTTACCAAATAGGACCTCTGAGCAAATATTATAATTTTTCAAGCTTACTAGGTACCAAAATTAATTCAAATGATTTTACATGAAAAGTATCACTTTGTGAAGCAACCCATATAACAAATCTTCCAAAAATTCCACAAAAATCTATAAAGCTTTATAACATCATAAAAAGTCCTCTGATAAAATTTCATAACATTCCAGTTAGTGGTAAATTAATAAGAAATTCATAAGTAAAAAGAACAATTTGATGGTTTGTAAATGAAGTACTATTTTTAATGATCTAAAATTCATAACAAAATTCCAAGACATGAAAATCACTATGGAAACACTCATACCAAAGTTTAACTATGAATCAAGGTCACATGACTCATTATAAAATTCCTAGGTTGTAAAGACCTAAATACATATTAAGTGGTTTATGTGGGGTATTTGTGTCCAATCACTACCCAATCACTTCCTAGGGCATTTAACCACCCTACAAGTATTTATTCTAAATATCAAGTCCATACAAATACATATCACCCTATGTCCTTCACAAACCCCCAAAGTCCAACTTTAGGGTTTGAACTAGGGTCCTAGGGCTAACCCACCCCAATCCATCTCAAACTCCATGAGAGGGTGTGTCTACTGACCATGGGGCTCTGGCCAAGGTCCCAACCCATTTTGGTGAGAATTGGCTTTTCCAAGCCCCAAATACTCCTTGCCCTAATTTTTCCCTTAGGAGACAAAACTTTGGTCACACAAAACCTTATTCAAATCAAACCCAATTTGGCTGAGATTTTTACCAGAGCCTAATGACATCCCCCAAGATCGCTCTCCAAAATATTGGGGGTTTTTGAGCTATTTAAGACACCTAATTAAATTGTATAAGGATTATTAAATTTTTCCAAAACTATAGTAAAATGTTTCGCAAAAATTCTCATTTTTTGGATATGTTTTAGGTATAGGTAATAGTGAGCCCCATCCAAAATTTCAGGTCATTTGAATTGATGGATTGGTGGGGGCATTCAATATACTATCTTGTCTAGCCTAGGTATAGACTACACCAAAATGGGTGTTGTGGTCGAACCACTTACCCAAATGAGTCCAAATAAATTATAAATAAAACTAGACTTCATGGCCTACTACATTTATGTTGTTCATATTTCCATTAGAGGGGCCTACCTATTTTTAATAATTATTTCAAAACTCATCCAAAAAACGGAACATAAATTTGGATGAAAGGAATTAATAAATTTAATCAGCACACATCATGATGCAGATCCAACAGAACTGGGTCGTCTTCTTCCTCCAGCCAAGGGCTGAGATTAGCCCGACCTGGAGCGCAGTTCAGACGCTGCTGCCGGCCAACCAGCCTTCTCCCTAGCCGGCCACCGCCACCACCACCTCCATTGAGGTGGTGGCCATCGCCGGGAGGCAGCACAGCATCCGGAGGTGCGTTTTCCGGCGAACCCGACATGTATTTTTTTTACGGAAATAATAAGGAAGATCACCTCTTCCCGATCGGGCTTAGTTGAGCCTGATTCTTAATCCTAAAGAAGGCTAAGATCTACCCATAGAGAGAGAGGAGGGGAGGACCTTGTCCACGTGTTGGAGGCGTGTAGATCGACGGAACGCCATGAACGGTGGAGGTGTCGTCAACGCTCTTCAATAGCACACAAAATCTCTTGTCTCCTTCGGGCAAAGTGTGGAAACAAATGCTTGAGGTCTAGGGAAGCTTTTAAATCAGTAAAAGGGGGAGGGAGGAGGTCTAACTGATGGTGGCCATTAATGGTCCTTAAAAGCAATTTCGGCCATGGTGGTGGGGGAATGAACACGGTTCAAACAAGCAAGGTAACGGTTGGAAACTCCTCCTCTTCCCTAGGGGAGTTAAATCCAGCCGTTAAAAGAAGAGTGAAAGGATGCTAAGGCATTCAAACGACATTAGTGGCCATGAAAGCTGACTCTCGGCCATGGCCATGGCTGTTCACCTTCATAACCATCGGCCACGTGGAATTTCCTCCACTTGACCAGTCAAAATTTATTTAAATAAGACTTAATTAGGTCTTAATAGAGAAACGGTTAATTTTAGACATCCTGGCCCACTTCCCGAAACGGCCCGGTTCAGCTCAATGAACATACAGACAAAAATCGCCAGTAAATAATCGGCGTTGAGTGAGCTTAGCTCACTCAACTCCATCCATCCTACGGCGTTGAGTGAGCTCAGCTCACTCAACGCCATTCAGCCCATAGCAAGATGGCGTTGACTGTAGTCAGCGCACTCAACGTCATTCAGCTGATGGTGTTGAGTGCACTCGACGCACTCAACTCCATTCAGCCCAAGTAAGATGGCGTTGAGTGCAGTCAGCGCACTCAATGCCATTCAGCTTATGGCGTTGAGTGCACTCAACGAACTCAACGCCATTCCGCCCACGGTAGATGGTGTTGAGTGCAGTCAGCGCACTCAATGCCATTCAGCTTATGGCGTTGAGTGCATTCGACGCACTCAATGCCATTCATCCCATGTAATGATGGCGTTGAGTGCAGTCAGCGCACTCAACGCCATTCAACCTATGGAATTGAGTGCACTTGACGCACTCAATGCCATTCCGCTTACGGCGTTGAGTGCACTCGACGCACTCAACACCATCCAGCCTATGGCTTTGAGTGCACTCGACGGACTCAATGCCCACCCCAAAATCTGTTTTAAGTGAATATCTGATCTACTACTTGCAAACAAAGGTGATTTTCACCCTTAGCCTGGGTCACTTGGCCTCCTTGGGCTTTCTAGGATTTTGTCATGACCTAGTCATGACAAAACCACTCCTAGGGGTCTGGTCAGAAATGGGATGTTACACAGGAAAATGTAAGAGTATCAATACTACGAAAGTATACCTTAAACGAAAAGCTCGGGGAACAATGCCTTCATAGTTTGTTTCCGGACCCACAATAGCTCCTCACGGCCACTATTGTCCCAACAAACCTTGACCATCCTGATTAATTTCTTGCGAAGTTTCTTGACTTCCATGTCCTCAATGCATATGTGTTTGACCTTCGTTTTCAACCCAACATCAATCGGTACCTGATCCTCCGCAACCACTTACGTAGGCTCTTGCACTGCCTTCTACAACACCGATATATGGAATACATCATGCAGACCAATAAGTTCTGTTGAAATCTTCAATCGATAGGCGGCTTCACCAATGTGCTCCAAAACCTCAAACGACCCAAGGTATCTTGGACTTAGCTTTTTCAATCGGCCAATCCTTGACACACCGTTAAATGGTTTGATCTTTAGGTAAACCCAATCGCCCACAAATAACTCAAAATATCTGTGCTTGGTGTTGTAGTATTTAGCCTATTTTTCTTGTGCAAAAAACAGCCGCTGCCTGATTGTTCGAACAATAGAAGTCGCATCCTCGACTTCCTCCCGCTTATACAACTTTGACTCACCCATTTCCAACCATGAAAATGGAGTACGCCACTTTCTACCATTTAGGGTCTCAAAGGGTATCATTTGAATGCTTTCCTGGTAGCTATTGTTGTAAGCGATTTAGATCATATACAAGTGATCCTCCCACTTTTTCCCGAAATCTAGGGCGCATATATATAGCATGTCCTCCATCATCCTGTTTACCCTCTCGGTCTGACCATCCGTCTGTAGATGAAAGGCCGTACTGAACTTCAGCTTGGTACCCAACAGTTGAAGTATTAGCCTCCAATAGTTAGACGTGAAGCGCCCATCTCGGTCACTCACGATGTTATGGGGCACACCGTATAGTCATACAATATTATCCACATACAACTTCATCAGTTTTTCCACCGATTCGTCCTTCCTATTCGGGATGAAGTGAGACACTTTCGCTAAACGATCAATGATCACCTAGATGGCGTCGTGTCCCTTCTGCGATCTTGGAAACCAATGCACAAAATCTATGGAAATATCGTCGAACTTCCATTCTGGTATAGGCAAAGACTTTAAAAATCACCGGGCTTCCAACATTCGGCCTTCACCAAAGCACAAGTCTTAAACTTTGCTACATACAGCGTTACGTCCCTTTTCAATCTTGGCCACCAGAACAGCCTTTTCATGTATTTATACATTTTGTGCTCCCCGGGTGAATCAAGTACTTTGTATAATGAGCCTTGTACATTAATTCTTCCCTTAGTTTACCCATCTTTGGGACGCAAAATCAACTGTTCTTCCACAATAGCCCATTATCAATAGTAAATTGGGAATTTGACCCATCCAAAGAATCAGCCATATAGCGTTTCATAGTGTCATCCAAATCCAAAGCCTGCCTAATCCGGTCATCGAGGTCATATTATACATTTGTTAAATTTAAATGTGCTTCAGCACTCGAGCTCCTATCAACACAAGAGATCTCTAAGGACTCCAAATCTCGAATAAGATATTCGTCATGCATCAATAACCAATTGGCCTGTGCAGGAGCTTTGCGACTTAATGCATCTGCAACCACATTACCTTTACTAGGGACATACTGTATCTTGAAGGTGTAGTCCCCAAGAAACTCTATCCACCTTCGCTGATGCATATTTAAGTCCTTCTGGTCAAATAGGTACTTTAGACTCTTATGGTCTGGGAAAATGTTTAACTTCACGCCATACAAGTAGTGCCTCCAGAGCTTCAGAGAGAATATCACGTCCGCCAACTCCAAGTCATAGACCAGATAATTCCTCTTATGTACCTTCAACTAGCGTGAGCCATACGTTATTATATTCCTATGTTGTAACAGAATGCAGACTAAGCGGCTACCTGAAGCATCATTGTAGATCTCTAAGCCCTCTGTTCCACATGACGAGCACAAGATAGGTTCCGTGGTTAGAGGACTATTCAATTCTTCAAAGGCTTGCACGCACGGTGGTGACCATACAGACCTCTCATCCTTCCTTTTCAGGGTCATGAGTGGTAAAGCTATCCGCGAGAAGTTCTCCATGAAATGCCTGTAGTAGCCGGCAAGTCCCAGAAAACTCCAGACTTTTGCCATAAAAGACAACATAGGCCACTCCCGTATCGCAACAACCTTTGTCGGATCTACTGTAATTCCCTCACCACTGACAATATGATAAAGGAATGCTACTGAAGAAAGAAAAAACTCATATTTAGAGAACTTGGCGTACAAACTGATTACTCCTCAAGGTCTCCAGAACAATTTGTAAGTACTCAACATGATCATCCTTAGATTGGGAGTACACAATAATATCATCGATGAAGACTATCACGAACTGATCCAAATACTCCCTAAACGTCCGATTCATTATGTCCATAAAAACGTATGGCCCATTCGTTAGCCCGAAAGGCATGACAGTGAACTCATAATGCCCACATTGTGTACTGAATGCCATCTTGGGAATATCACTTTCCCTTATTCTCAGCTGATAATATCCAGAATTCAAGTCTAGCTTCGAATACACAGTCGACCTGACTAGCTGGTCGAATAGATCATCGATCCTTAGAATCAGGTACTTGTTCTTCTCTGTTCGCTTGTTCAATTCCCGATAATCAATACACAGCCGTAGACTTCTGTCCTTCTTCTTCACGAAGAGGACCGGGGCGCTCCAAGGTGACAAACTTGGATGCACAAACCCCTACTGATGTAGGCCACTATGTTTGTCACTATAATGGCTAAGGGGATTACACGTACGCCTCTCTATTTCCACTATTACGCTCACACAATAATTAAACGCAGCACACTCACGAACAACGTTATCAACTATTACTAACGTACGGTAGCCACGCCGTTTTAAGATCGAACAAACGACTATAGGTCGTCGTTCTCTCAAGCTAAAAGGACCCACCCGGTACGAACGAGCGATGGTTGTACCAAAAGAGATCTACCGAAAAGTTCGGTTCGGAAATGGTAGATCTCTCCCAACAAAACGAAAGCGAGGCTCGCCAAACCTCTCGGAAAATTAAACAACTAGAAAGAACAACACATGCAATCGGAAAGATAAACCACGAACGAAAAAATGATTCCAAAGTAACACAAAGGTATTCCACCAAATGAAAATCTAAAAAAATAAGAATCACACAAGAGGTAGAAGATCTCGTTACCCAACCGGAATAGATGATTCCGGTTCACTTTCAAGGATCGTTCTTCCACGACTCCGCCGGAGTTTCGCCGACCGGAGAAAAACTTGTCCGCTTCCTTTGCTTCACGCCGGGATGGAGGAAAACCACAAAGGGAGAAAACACCTTGATCATGTTCGATTTCACTATGGAAAAGGGCTGATTTGGGGGCTCTTGATGGAGGGGGTTGATCGGTTTTTTTTGGGTGAGGGGGAAGACTTTGGACGAATATTGGAAAGGAGGAGGAGGAGGTAGAGAGGAGGGAAAGAAATGGGGAGGCCGAAATTTTGGAGAGGAGGAGAGGAGAGGAGGAGGAGGAAACGAAGTTTCCAAGAGGGGAAGAGAGAGGAGGGGGAAATTCAAATTTTGAATTTTGGTTTTCAATTTTTCATTCTCTAAATAAAACCATGAAAGTCCATGACTATATATAGGCTTTACAACATACCTTGGCTATATGCAGCCCACATAAAGAAAATAAAAACAATACTAAATGTTTTAAACATTACATGATGAAAATAAAAATGAGAATAGAAATAAACTAAATAATGTTTAAAAGCCTTCATCTCATATAGCTCCACATCATGTAGTCTTCATCTTCATCATGTAGGAGAACGCCGTCGCCGTCGCCGTCATCATCTTCAACATGTAGGAGAACGCCGTCGCCGTCGCCGTCATCATCTTCATCATGTAGGATAACGCCGTCGCCATCACCGTCATCATCTTCAACTTTAATACGTTGGGGGTTGCCGCCATCAATCCTCCCCCGCTCAAAATAACTCATCACCGATGAGTTGGCATGGAGGTGCTGGCGCCGAAGAACATCATCCAAAAGAACCATCGCCGAGTCTGAAATCCAAGGGTCACCGGAGTCCGGGCGAGCACACCATCGTATCACATAACGTTGAATACCACCGCTTGGAGAGGAGAGCAAAAAACCAAATATGAACCTGTCTAGCAAAAAGATTGTCCTGGGGAAACTGGGAAAAGCATTAGGCAAATAAAGAGGAAAAATTTCTTCATCAACAGTCAACGTACCTCCGTTGGAGACCGATGGAGAGGACGATCCAAGAACAAGCTCACCCCCCAACCCAAATAAAAATATAGTGGTACCAAACGTAGAGTTAGATATTTCAAAAGGTGGAAAAACACAATGGGTGAAATTGGAAACATTTAAACTAGGGGAATTACCCCATTCAGTGGTTAACTTCAACAGATATGTTGTTTCTCCTAATTGATTAAAAATCCGAAAAGTTCTAACTCGCCAAATCGCCAACGTTTCTATAGTTCCCGAAGGCATCCGTTTTGGGATGAGACGCACCAAGAGTAAACCGAAAACCTTATAAGGAGACACCCTCTTATGTAAGTTAGCGATATATTGATAAGAAGACATGTGTGTGACTAACGCTTCCTTACCGTGCTTATGTAAATTAAGAACAAAAGAGGCAAATACTAGTGCATGTTGACTTGTCATAGAAAATAACGGTAACGGAACTACATAAGGTGGCACAAACGAAAATAAATATGGTGGTGCAAACGGAAAGTAATAGGGTGGCACTAGCGGAACTACATCAGGAGGCACTATTAGAATGAAATCAGGTGGTACTAATGCATGCAGTCCGATGGCACAAAAGATGGCCACGTCATTAACGTGCTCTCAGAGATTTGGTGAATCTTATAAAATTGAGAGGGTACAGAATTAACGAGACTGTCATCATGACCCAACACAACATCTAATAACACACGACGCGACATGTCCCAAGGAGGGTCCAACATGGATGGTAAAACTAATTGACTCAAATCATGCAAATTAAACGCACAACCCAAAGGATCCGCTGGTCGGGTGAACATATCAGGAGGGATTATCGGTAGCACTAACAACGAGAAAGAGTTAAGATTGTATTTAAATTCACGCCACGGAGTTAGCATAAGGGGACGCTTATCCGGTTCTACCTCAATAACGACCTCCAAAAGTATAACTCCCTCACTTGGAAATTCTTCCAACTCATAAATTGTGACATCAGTAGCAGTAGAAATCTCAGGAATGGGCGCATCGATAGATTCCGGAGGAGGGGCTACATCATACCTAGTGTCAAAATATGGATTTATCGTCCAAGTAAAATCCTCCGGGTGCAAGCCATCAAACTCTACCGAAAAATCAAACAAAAGATTTTCCCTCACGATAAACTCATCTGGCTCATCATCACCCAACTCACTCTCCGAATAACACTCCTTATAGGAGGACTCTACCAACTAATCCGAAAGTTCTTCCAACAATAAATGTTGATCATATAGTAAGTCTTCCAAATCAGTTGGGGCATCCATTAATTCGTGATTAGAGAAATCAACTAGAACATCCTCACTTACAAGATCCTCAGGAAAATCAGAGATATTCTCATTAGGTGTAATCGTAGCCTCTAACACGTCGAGGCTTGTATTTTGGAGAGGGCTCTCAACACTAGGGTGATTAGTCACAACGCTAGTGTGGCTAGTAATGGGTAAAGTAATACTCTCATAGGTCAAACTATCATCATCCCAAACATCATCTAACTCACGACTGGGTAAGCTCTTAGCATAAGATAACTCTTCCGATTCAGCCAAATTGTCAATCGAATTAGGGTCATCGAAAGACTCCACTACGATCAAGATGGATGGCTCCGAAATGTCGTCGAAGGGGAGTGGAGATGATTCCTCATAAGAGAAATCCTCATCAAGGTCACTAGGGTAACCAATCTCCTCAACGTCGTTACACTCGTCAGTGATAATAACCTCATCCTCGGTGATGGGCGCAATCGTAGAATCAGCCTCAGACTCATTAGGGGAGTCAATAACTAGATTTGACAGCTCAGGGGGCGACTCTAAGGAGACTATGAGCATAGTCAGAATAGAATGATCGATAGTGCCAAACCCAGTCGTTTCACTAGTCTCACGTGTCTTGATCGCCTGACTACCCACGAGGATAGGACCACTCTCATAATCAAGTTGGGGTCTAGTGCCCTGGCGGGGAGAAGTAAACTTATGTGATGTCCTAGCACGGGAGTACAGGGTGTCATACTGGTACGGTGTAGGCATAATCATAGGTGGCGTTTCACTTACATTTTTAGATGACTGAGAACGACAGTGGGGAGGGTAATACTCATCCGTTAATAAATTCTTCATAATATTCCAACCTACAGGTGACTCTTCGAGGGATGTCCCAAAACGTCTCTCCTCATTGAGCTAGAAGGTCTGGGCTCGACTAAATAATTGAAGTCTCGCGACGGGGATCCTCTGGGGGTCCACTATCTGATATCTCTCAAAATAGCGCTCCATAGCCTTTACCCAGCTTAAAAACTCTTGAGTTCCACCTAGTCCATCATAGGTCGGAGCTGGAACTCTAACATGCCTAGATGAGTGCGGTACAACCTGATTAGCCTTTAGGTGGCCAATCAACCCATTAATCTCTTCCACTACCGGATAATGGAAAGGCTTTCTAACGTTCATGACAGAACCTAAAGATTTCATTCGGGAAACTTGAACATCGTAGGCCATTTTTGTTTTAATTTTCAGCGGGAAAATGGGGATAGACTACGCGGAGTAAGTGCACAAATACAAAGAAATATAGTCTGATCCTGATTAATTTTCAAAGATAGATTTATTCCCGCTAAAATTTCAAAATAATATATATATATTTTGATATTCTTGCTGGCAAAAATATGGAGATTATTAATTAATTTTTTTTTCTTAATTTTTGCTAAAAAATAAAAATTTAGGCTGCTATTGGCAGACCACAAAAAAATATTTTTTTGCTTTTTTATTGTTTGAAAAATTTTGTGCACGTGCGTGTCGGCCTACTAAAATTAAATAGGATGGTGTCAATTAAGAAATTGACAAAACCTGGCTCTGATACCAAATTGATTTAGGCCACTATGTTTGTCACTATAACGGCTAAGGGGATTACACGTACGCCTCTCTATTTCCACTATTACGCTCACACAATAATTAAACGCAGCACACTCACGAACAACGTTATCAACTATTACTAACGTACTGTAGCCACGCCGTTTTAAGATCGAACAAACGACTATAGGTCGTCGTTCTCTCAAGCTAAAAGGACCCACCCGGTCCGAACGAGCGATGGTTGTACCAAAAGAGATCTACCGAAAAGTTCGGTTCGGAAATGGTAGATCTCTCCCAACAAAACGAAAGCGAGGCTCGCCAAACCTCTCGGAAAATTAAACAACTAGAAAGAACAACACATGCAATCGGAAAGATAAACCACGAACGAAAAAATGATTCCAAAGTAACACAAAGGTATTCCACCAAATGAAAATCTAAAAAAATAAGAATCACACAAGAGGTAGAAGATCTCGTTACCCAACCGGAATAGATAATTCCGGTTCACTTTCAAGGATCGTTCTTCCACGACTCCGCCGGAGTTTCGCCGACCGGAGAAAAACTTGTCCGCTTCCTTTGCTTCACGCCGGGATGGAGGAAAACCACAAAGGGAGAAAACACCTTGATCATGTTCGATTTCACTATGGAAAAGGGCTGATTTGGGGGCTCTTGATGGAGGGGGTTGATCGGTTTTTTTGGGTGAGGGGGAAGACTTTGGACGAATATTGGAAAGGAGGAGGAGGAGGTAGAGAGGAGGGAAAGAAATGGGGAGGCCGAAATTTTGGAGAGGAGGAGAGGAGAGGAGGAGGAGGAAACGAAGTTTCCAAGAGGGGAAGAGAGGGGAGGGGGGGGAAATTCAAATTTTGAATTTTGGTTTTCAATTTTTCATTCTCTAAATAAAACCATGAAAGTCCATGCCTATATATAGGCTTTACAACATACCTTGGCTATATGCAGCCCACATAAAGAAAATAAAAACAATACTAAATGTTTTAAACATTACATGATGAAAATAAAAATGAGAATAGAAATAAACTAAATAATGTTTAAAAGCCTTCATCTCATATAGCTCCACATCATGTAGTCTTCATCTTCATCATGTAGGAGAACGTCGTCGCCGTCGCCGTCATCATCTTCAACATGTAGGGGAACGCCATCGCCGTCGCCGTCGCCATCATCATCTTCATCATGTAGGATAACGCCGTCGCCGTCACCGTCATCATCTTCAACTTTAACACGTTGGGGGTTACTGCCATCACCTACTCGATCAAATATTGAAGCTGCACCTTCAATTCCACAATCTCTCTCAGTGCTAAGTGGTAAGGAGTCCGCGACACCGGCCTGGTACCCGACACCAACTCGATGGTGAACTTGATCCCCCTCTGAGGTGGGGACTCCAGGAAGATCTTCGGGGAACACGTCGGCAAACTACGACACCACCAGGATACTGAACTAACCAGGCTTGGGCTTCTTAGCCACTAATAGGGTGAAGAACAACTCCGCTCTATCATGAACTGCTTTAACTACTTGGAGAGTAGACATCAGCTTCTTGCTCGATCACTTCAGACAAGAGAAACTAGTTTCTTGGCTTGTATTCAACCCCAGTTTGACCATCTTCATACTACAATCGATGAACGCACGTTGCTTGGAGAGCCAACCCATGCAAAAGATCATGTCAAACTCTACTATCGGCAGTAGTGATGCTTCAAAATCTTGGATTCCGATCAACACTTTAAAGCAACAAACTCTATCTGCGCGCATCAAACACCCGTTAGGCAGCAACACATCCAATCTATCCTTAGCCATAGAATAGGGCACTCCGTTACGTGACACAACGTCCTCAGATAGGAAAGAGTGTGAAGCTCCTGTATCAAATAGTTCTCGAGCCGGACAGTCCATAATCATGACAAAGCCTAAAGCACGATAGTCATATGACCAAAGCATAAGGCGCAAGGTATATAAAGTATTACGGCTAAAATCTAACACATACCTGCCACCACATCACCTTGCTCGATGGCCTCCTATTGGCCAAGGTTGTAGACTCTTTGTTGGGCTGGAGCTTGATGGGATGTGGTTGACTCCACCGCCTTCCAATTTTCAGCATAGGATGCTCCTGCCTTCTTCTCCGATTGCCACTCCAACAGTCGTGGGCTATATGACCTGTTTTGCCCAGACTTAGACGAACGTGGAACTTAAATTTTGACATCTTCGCTGCTGATTCCTTCTTACCTTGAAACCTCTTTAGATCCTTCTCCAGAGATCGAGTTGTATTGACCTGGACCAGAAAGCTCCACGTCATAAGACTTGAGAGTAGCAACCTCAAATTGTCGCGTAGTCCTTCGTAGGACTAAATTGTCTTGCACTCCTCATCAGTAAAATTAGAGCAAGCATAATACCCCAATCTCATGAACTCATGTAGGTAGTCATCCACGCTACTCTCACCCTGAGTAAGTCTTTGAAGTTGATTCTCCATAACTTTTTTTTGTTGCTGGTGGGATGAACCATTCCAGAAATAATCTCGAGAACTCCTCAATCTAGATATCAGAGAGTTGCCTCCCAGCAAAGTGATGCAGCTCTAACTCATCCCACCATAACCGTGCTTCACTATCCAGAAGTAAAGTGTCTATCATAACCTTCTGCCACTCCTCAGTCTCTATTGCGGACATGACTCTCTTAACCCTAGAAATCCATTCCTCAGCTTGCATTAAGGTTTTAGTCCAAACAAACACTAGTGGATTAAAGCTCATCATGTGCTTTAACGTTTTTTTAGTTGCTCTCCTTTGCACAACGGGCTCTACCACTACTTGATCCACCCATATAAGTTCCACTGTGCCAAGCAGTACGTGACCTATTCCAGGAGCAGGGGGTTGTACCTGTCTCCCTACTTAGGCATTAGTCATAGCAAACACCACTTCAGCTACCATTCGAATGGTTTCAGTAGGATCGGTCACAGGCGCGTCATTGGGTGCACAACTATCTGTAGAGTGTGTACGTTGCGACTGCTCTGAACCACTCCTAGTCACCTATCATCGTTAAATACTCAATTAGGTGACAAACAATTGCCAAAAAGTAATCAAATGAACACGCAGGTTCCTCAAACATGTGTATTTTCATTCCTAAGTGGACATTCATGAGTTTTTATATGTTATAAAGGTAACACACATACATGTGCTCACCACCCCTTAAAATAATTCACCCACAAATTCAATTAAGAAAGGCCGACACCAAATTATGATACCAACTTCAAACACCCCCATCCGTCACATAATATATAACAGAATGTTCGGCCGGGGCCCGACGCCATATACTTCAGACAGTTAAAGGAGTTACTAATTGAAACCATAATCCAATTTCTTGCATCCTAACACAGAGAGCATTCTAGCGGAAGTAATTTAAAGGTTTAAAGGAACCTAACCAATTGAATGTCCACTATCTCAAAAGTAGAAATGATAAACTAAATACACAAACAGTATTAGCCTTGTGGCCTTTAAATGTTCAACTTAAATTAAATTGTCTTGCATATATCGGCATACAGGCCGACCATACATGAACGATAAAGTCAATGGTGTTGGGAATATTGCCCTCAATGTTTCCTAGATTTGATTTGAAGAGGCATCACAATCAACAATAAGAGCATAGTTGTATTTGATGTTGTTCAAGCTCATCATGTGCATGATGTTGCTTGGAACAAGCTTAGACAGATTATCTAAGTGGATGTGATAGGTTGTCACATGGTAGAAAAGTGGAGAGGTAAAAATCTATCTAAGTCTACAGGCATTGAGTGAAGCCAGTTCACTCAATGCCAGATGCCAAGGAAGGATGCTGGAAAGACTAAAAATTGTCTAAGTCCATATGCGTTTAGTGAAGCAAGTTCACTCAACGCCAGATTTCAAAAGGCGCTGAGTAAAGGGTGGACTGTCAAAGACCAGCAGTTTGGAAGACAGAAATGCGGCTAAGTCCACAGACGTTGAGTGAAAGCAGTTCACTCAACACCATATAAAAAGAAGCATCGAGTATAGCTGAGTTTGTCAAAGCCTCAACATTGGTAAGCAGAAAAATCAACTTAGTCCAGAATCGTTGAGTGAGGATATCTCATTCAATGCCTAAAGAGAAGTGTTAAGTCAAGTTCAAGAAGTTGAAGATTTTGTCAAGAATTCTGGATAAGTACAGAATCGTTGAGTGAGGACAACTCAATTAATGCCAAAGCAGAAGGCGTCAACAGAGGAACAATCAGTCAAAGCCTAAGGAAAGTTAGATAGAAAAATCTGTCTAAGTATAGATGCATTGTGTGAGGATAGCTCACTCAACGCAAGATCATCAAGAAATTGCAGCTAAGTACAGAAGCATTGAGTGAAGCAAGTTCACTCAAAGCCTCATCAAAAAGATAGGCAAAGGCATAAGCGTTGAGTGATGAAGGCTCACTCAACGAATTCATAAAGAAAGTTGTGGCTAAGTACAGAAGAGTTGAGTTAAGTAAGTTCACACAAGGCCTCAGTAAGAAGGCAGACATTCAAAAAAGCAGCTAAGTCTAGGGGCATTGAGTGAAGAAGGTTCACTCAACGCACTCAATGCCTGACAGTAAAGAGAAAGTGGCTAAGTCTAGATTCATTGAGTGAAGCTAGTTCACTCAATGCATGAATGTATCTGAGAAATTGGCCAAGTCTACAAATACTGATGTTAGTAAAAGTCAATAAGATTCAAATTAGTTGTAGGAAAGCTACAGAACAAGACAAATAGCGCCGCAAGTCTACATGAAGACTTTTTTCTATAAAAGCTAAGTTGCAGCCAATAACATTAGTGGGGCCCACAGATCAAATAGCCGTTGGATGGCAGAAGATAAAAGGGATTAGTTCGGCGGATGCAAAAAAACTTTTAGGGTTTTATTCATTTTGAAAAGAGGTGGCTAAACTTCATCTTCCTCTCCATTATTGTCGAGCTTAAAACCTAAAAGTTCAGCCAGTAGTTCCAAAAGTTCCAGCAAGTTAACTGTAGCTAATTTGCTCTGCTACAGAAAGTTCTGATAAGATTCCGATAAAGAAGAAGGAGCAGAGCCATCTGGTTTCTGCATTCCAGGTTAGCTAATTGAAAAACAAATCAATAGAAAGATCAGAAACTTGTTTCAGAGTTTCTTCTAGCACATGCAGTTGCTTACTCAAGATCTTATTTCAGTTACTATGAAGAAAGTTAGGGCTGAGATAACTCAGTACAGGATGGCAGGCACAGAGAAATTTTCTCTGGAGTCAAATCAACAACAACTAACTCCTTTCTTTTTGTAGGATCCATTCTTAAATCTTAGTTGTAGGGTACTTTTGGATTTGAGTTGTAGGCCTGATTTATAAAGGCCGAGGTTTGATCATTTATTGATCTGAGTGTAGGGCCTGTGTGCCTGAGGTAGGTCCTTTGGCCTGAGCTAGGATCTTAATAGAACTGAGATGTAGGAGAGTTTAACTCTCTGAGTTGTGGGGCTAACCTCCATAGCCTAAGCTGTAGGACTTGTGTTCAAGTTTGATGTAGGTGGTCTTTTGATCACTGAGTTGTAGGAGAAAGCTTGACCTGAGGTAGGGACATGTACCCGAGTTGTAGTTCTTGGAGGAGACAAAGAGATCCCGTGGGATCTGGGTTGTAAGCTCTTAGGAGCTGAGTTTTGGAGAAGGGCCTTGTCTAATAAGCTGTTAGAAAGGTGAGGGACTATGGACGTATCCATAATCTGGGGAACCACTATAAATATTGTGTGTGCTTTTGTGGATTGTCTTGAAAGCAAGCTAACCTAGCTAACTCATAACACACCAAGTTAAAGAAAACTTAAAAGACTAAAAAACCTATTCACCCCCCCCCCCTTTAGGGGTTTAGCTACCACGGAATTTAAGACTTTCATGTGGTATCAGAGCGAGGTTGTCTCAAGAAGGACTTAACAGTCAAAGTAGATCTCCAAGGGTTGCTGAAAGAAGTATACTTATGGGTTCAGGAGAGAACCATAAGGTGCCGGGTTCCATGAAACTTCCTATCTGCAAGAAGGAGAGTTTTGGAATCTGGAAAGAGAGGGTCAGGCTGTTTGTGGAAGACTCTGACCCAAGGATCTTTGTGACAGTTAAAGAGGGACAATTCATCCTTATGAAGGTCTCAGTTCTGGATGCAACAGTCCAGACACCAAAGAAATACTCAGAGATGATCAAGGATGAAGTCATCTTGGCCACCATAGATAAGAGGGAACATAACATCATTGTTAGTGCGATAGATGACTCTACCTTTCAGAATCTAGTTCACTACTTTTCCTCCAAGGAGATATAGGACACTCTTGTGTTCTACATGGAGGGAGCTGAAGAGGTTTGTTGGATCCCTAGTTGGATTTGGGCTAGGTTCACTAAATTAGGTTAAGTATGACCCTCCTTGTTTAGTCTAGGGTCATAGGTCTTCATTAGATCATAGAGTAGGTCAACAAGTCATATTGATCAGACCAAGCCCTCAAAAGACTTAGAAGATTGAAGAAACTAGAACAAGGAAGAGATTTATCTATTTTAAGAAGGCGTTCGACGAACTCTAAAGTGAGCTCGATGATCTTCGTTCTCAGTTCGACGATCTCAGAATCTCTTCTCTGAACTGAGATCGATGAAAGATAAACTGAGCTCGACGATCTCTTGTCTTCTATCAAGAATGAGTTCGACGTTCTTCTATCTCAGTTCATCGATCTTGGAGCCCAGTATGGAAAGATGTATTTCAGTTAAGAGTTCTCAAGGCTCAACTCGACAAATGAGAGGTTTGAGTTCGACGATCTTGGATCTTAGATCGACGTTTTCTGTTAGTTCAGTTTCTATACTCTGCAGTTATTTCAGATTGAGTAAGGCTTATTTTATTGCTTATTTTACTCTGAGTAATTAAAGCTTATGTTTTCTGAATATTGTCATTCATATGGCAGCATTAATTACTGCTTTTCACAGAGTTAATATACAGCTAATCCATGGGAAAGTTAAGGAATTACTTTATTGCTCTTCTAGCCGTTGTCCAAGATCCAAGATTTCAACAGTCAATCAAGGCAATCGAATTAAAAGACTAATTTGCTGCAGATGATATAGGGAAGTTTTTGAAAACTCAGAAAAATAAGAAATTATTCAAGAGAAAAAATTCTGTACGATCTTTATCTAGTGTTCTTCTTCCATCAAGCTTTCAAGAGACAATCAACCTCATCTTTCTATAGTTTTCTAGAGAACTTTTCATGAAGACCTACTTACCCTGCAAAGCTCTCAATCTTCCTAGACAAAACTTCATCTCAGGGAGAGCTTTGACACCATCAAGGATCCACAAGTCTTCTCAATTGTTTTGAGACAAAAGAAGACAACATATAGTTTTTATTTTCTTCACCCCACTGTACAAATGGTTTCTAACTCCCTTAAAAAGTTAAACACTTGGTTGCAAGTCTCCTGATCAAAAGACTTGATTTGGTTTTTGTGCACCTGATCAAAAGATTAAAGGGTTTCCTGATCTACCTAAATCAGATCTTGTGGTGGCAGGGCACCTGAGCAAAAACCTGATTGGTGGCAGGGCACCTTATCAAAAACCTTAGTGGATTCCTACCAGGGTGGTAGAAGAGTGGATGTACCCAAGTTTAGGGGAACCACTATAAAATTCTTGTGTCGTCTGTGATGCTCTCTTATTTTTATTATGTGGTGCTTGCTGAATAGTTTAGGTTTATTTTATGCACTAACTATTTACACATAAGTATTACTATTTTAATTCCGCAATAAAAATCTAATAAGATTTTAAAATACTCTATTCACCCCCCTCTAGAGTTAAATAGATCTAACCCCTCAGGTGGTATCTTTCATATAATCCTTCAATTGGTATCAGAGGGTGTGTTTCTTTGGTTTCACAGATTCACTTCTGGATCAAGATCCTTGTTAGATCTATCTCTTTCTAGGGTGTTGTTACAACAATGGCACAGAATAAAGATTATGCTAGCACCAGACCTCCAGACTATAAATTGAATAAATTTACACACTGGAAGGAAATAATCAAGCTTTACATGAATTCTATTGATGAGGATATTTTCAATTCAATTTTAACAGGACCCCCTCAACCTATAACAGTGACTGCAATAATATCTAACACTCATGCAGTTCCACCACCTGAGTGGACTGATACTCAGAAGAAAGCCAAAATAGCTGATGCAAAAGCTAAGAATATCCTGCTCAAACTATGTCAAATGACATATTTCAAAAGGTGGCTGAATGCATTTCAGCAAACAAATCTGGGACTCTCTAAACTAGATGGTGGCAGGCTCAGCAGATGAGAGAAAGGACAGAAGATCCCTCCTAATATCTCAATATGAGAACTTCAAAAAGGAGGAATATGAAACAGTGGCTGAGATGTATAACAGGCTTAATGTTATCATCAATGAACTAAAGACCCTGGATAAAGATATCACCTTAACTGAAATTATGATAAGATCCTAATGTGCTTCCCCAGCACTTGGGATTCCAGGATCTGGCCAATCAAGGAAGCTAGAAGTTTGAATGAGATATCCACTAAATCTCTCCTTGGAAAGCTAAAATCCAATGAGCAGTTAATCAAGACCAGAAAGGATGCTGAACTAAAGGCCTCAACCTCTTCAAGGAAGGAGCACAATATTTCTTTCAAAGCAACAGAATAATCAGAAACCCTTCTTGCCAATGAAGAGCTGATGAGCTTTATGGCCAAGAGATTTTATAAGTTGGACAAGAAGGAATTCAGAAGGAAATCATCAAGAAGTGATGATAAACCTAAGTATGATAGAAATCCTACCAAGGAGATTGTCTGCTTTGGATGCAGAAAACCTAGGCACATTCTCCCTGAATTCCTAGAGGCATAGAAAAGAGACATAAGAAAGGAAAAAGAGAACAAGAAGCATTCCAACAAACACTCCAATAGACATTCCTCCAATAAGCATAAAAGAAAGGAGAAAGACTTCATTGCTGAAACCTGGAGTGAAACAGAAGAGGAGACTTTATCTTCCAGCTCCAGTGAAGATGAGGAAGAAGCCAAGGAAAGGGAAGTGTGCCTTATGGTAATCAATGCTTCTTGCAGCAAGTCAGAAATTGAAGAATCTGATGTGCAATCAGAATAAGAAGAAGACCAGGTAATATCTTCCTTTGATTTCAATTCTATTGATTTTAAAAATGAATTCAAAGACATATGTAATGATCTAATAAAATTTGAAAAAGAAATCAAAATGCTAAGAGATAGGCAAGCTGAATTTGATAATCTATTTGCTGAAAAGACTAAGCTCAAAGATGATTTAGTTTTAGCAAATGAACAAATCATTTCTCTGAAAACAGAATTATGTGAGGCTAAGCAGCTTGAGGAATCTCTCAATGGGAGAAGCCTTAAGCTGATGGACATCACATGCGTAGTAAAAGCCAGGCTAAGTGGCAAGCTGGGCTTAGGTGCTTCATCAAGCTTGCCCCCCATTCTCAAGAAAAATATTCTTTTAACTCTTATAAAATTTGTATTAGATAAAGGAAAAGAAGTAATGTATAATAATCAAACCACAGAAGTCTCTCACAAATCTAAAAATCAAAAGAGTAGAAACAAGAAAAATCTAAATAAAAACAATGTTCAATAGATTTCGTCGAACTCAGATCGACGAAATGTGTCTAGGTCGTCCAACCAAGATCGACGATCTATGAATGCAAACTCTAGTAATAATTATTTGTCTTACTGCCATCGACGAATCTTGTATGGTTCTTCGAGCAGAGATCAACAAACTTGGGGCAAAGAAAATAAATGTATTCATTATCTGAGTAGAGATCGACGATATCATCCCATATCGTCGAACTCCGATCGACAAACTTACAACACTTCGTCGAACCCAGTCAGACTTAGCAAAAATCATAACTTTAACAGAAATTTTAATCAAACTAGAATACCTATAAATCCATTTGCTAATTGGGAAATTCCATATAGGAGATACCATCCCTTAGGATATAAATCTCAACCTAAATTTTTTGTTATATCAAGCTTTTCCTATCAGGAAAATAAAGGACCCAAGGTAATCTGGGTCAAGAACAACTAATTTTTACCTTTGTAGGTAAAGAGCTGTCCAACTTTTAATCAACAATGTTATCTGGACAGTGGATGCTCCAAGCATATGACTGGTAGTAAGGACAACCTAAATAATTACAAGTCAAAGCTGGGACCAAAGGTGATCTTTGGTTACTCAAATTGTGGCCAGACTGATGGCTTTAGAGAAGTTAAGATAGGAGCAGTTACTTTCAAAAAGTTTGCATATGTAAGTGGACTGAAACATAACCTCATCTCCATAAGTTAACTATGTGATGAGGTTATCAGGTATCTTTTAACTCAAGCTCTTGTATTATTTCTACTAAAGAAAACCAAACTATTTTAATTTGAAATAGACAAGGCAACATATATATAGTTAATTTTCAATCTGCAACATCATATATTTGTTTATTTAATCTTGTTAGCAATCAGAATGAATTATTTCATAAAAGATTAGGTCATGTTAACTGAAAAACATTACTAGGTTATCTAAAGACAACCTTGTTATAGGATTGCCTTCTGGTCCCTACAAGAAGGAAGGCCTCTACAGGGCATGTTAATTAGGCAAGCAAACTAAATCTAGCTTTAAATCAGTTAATAATAGTGATTCACCTAGGATCTTGTACTTGCTACACATGGACCTTTTTGGCCCTATTGCTGTACAAAGCCTAGGAGGGAAATCTTATACTCTAGTAGTTGTAGATGACTTCTCAAGCTTCACTTGGGTGTTCTTTCTGAGATCTAAGTCAGATACATTCAAGGTTATTACAGATTTTCTCAAGACCATACAGATTGAGTACTCTACTCAAGTTGCATTGATCAGAAGTGATCATGGTACTTAATTTGAGTCTCTTCTTATGAAAGAGTTTTGTGAGAAGGAAGGTATCAGGCACTGCTTCTAAGCTCCTAGAACTCCTCAACTAAATGGGGTAGCTGAAAGGAAAAATAGAGCCCTAATTGAAGTTGCAGGGACATTACTTGCAGATGCTTATATGCCCCTATCCTTTTGGGCAGAGGCTGTGAGCACAATAAATTATGTACTGAATAGGAGTTTAATAAATAAACATAAGAATAAGACTCCCTATGAATTGCCTAAAGGGAAGAAACCTAAAATCTCCTATTTTAAAATATTTGGTTGTATATGTTATATTCATAATAATAACAAGAAATATATTAGAAAGTTTGAAGCTAAGGCTGCAGAGGGAATTTTTCTAGGATATTTCCAAGTCAGCAAAGCTTATAGGGTATTTAATAAATTCACTTGGAAAATTGAGGAATCTGTTCATGTAACTTTTGACGAAGCTAACATGTATTATAAGGAGAAAGAAATTTCTACCAATAGCACATTACAAGTACCTCACTTGTGTGAGAGATTGGATGATCTAAGCCTCACCCAAGAGGTTCCAACACATACCTCTCCACAAGTTGTAGAAGAAAGTGAAGAAGAAAGCTTATATGTGGCTGAACCCTATCCAACAGCTAATGAAATTCCATAAGAGGAATTTATTCCCCAAGCTGTTGCCCAACCAGCTCCTCCCACTGATTTTGTCACACTTAGAGATCATCCTAGATCTCAAGTGATTGGAGACATTTCAGTTGGTGTGCAAACAAGGCATCAACTCAACCCTGACTTGATGTTTGCTTATTTCCTCTCTCAACTTGAGCCCCAATCCATTAAAGATGCTGAGCAAGATCTCCACTGGATCATTATAATGCAAGAGGAGCTCAATCAATTTGAGAGATGCAGAGTTTGAGAATTGGTTCCTAGAACCAAAGACTACCTAGTCATTGGATCAAAATGGGTCTTCAGGAACAAATTGGATGCTGAAGGCAACATCATAAGCAACAAGGCAAGACTTGTAGCACAAGTCTATTCACAGGAGGAAGGAATAGACTATGATCAAACCTTTGCTCCAGTGGCAAGGCTTGAGGCTATAAGATTTTCTTAGCTTATGCTGCATACAAAAAGTTCAAGGTCTATCAAATGGATGTCAAGAGTGCATTTCTCAATGGAGAACTAAAAGAAGTATATGTTGAGCAACCACCAGGTTTTATCTCTCCAACCTATCCCTCTTATGTCTTTAGGTTGCATAAAGCTCTCTATGGTTTAAAGCAAGCTCCAAGAGCTTGGTATGAGACCTTATCTAGCTTCTTGTTAGAGATAAATTTTCTAGAGGTATTGTCGATAGGACTCTTTTTATTAAGCATCATAAAGATAAAATCTTGTTAGTACAAATTTATGTAGATGATATAATATTTGGCTCAACCGATCCCAAACGATGCAAAAGGTTTTGTGACCTTATGCATTCAAAGTTTGAGATGAGTAGCATGGGTGAACTTTCATATTTCCTTGGTCTCCAAGTGAAACAATCTTCAGATGGTATCTTCATTTGCCAATCTAAGTATGCAAAAGAGCTTGTAAAATGGTTTGCGATGTGTCATGCCTCAGCTATTAAAACACCTATGGCTGCCAATATTGTGATAGATTCTGATGAACATGGGAAGCCTGTTGATCAGAAAACATATAGGGCCATTGTTGGGTCTCTACTATATCTTACTGCAAATAGGCCAGATATTATGTTTGCTACATGTATTTGTGCTAGGTTCCAGGTGAACCCTAAAGAATCCCACTATATTTTGCTAAAAAGTATTTTAAGATATATAAAGGGTTGTCCAAATCTAGGACTCTATTATCCAACTAAATTAGAATTTGAATTAACTGGATTCTCAGATGCTGATTTTGTTGGATGCAGAGTGGACAGAAAAAGCACATCAGGAACATGCCAGTAATTTGGTGATTGGCTAGTGTCCTGGTTCTGTAAGAAGCAAACTTGTATGTCCACATCAACTGCAGAAGCCTAATATATTGCAGCTGGCAGTTGTTGCTCACAGATTTTTTGGATTCCGAATCAGCTACTAGATTATTGATACAACTTAAATAATTCAACTATATATTGTGATAGTACCAGTGCTATATCCATAGCACAAAATCCAGTGCATCATAGTAGGACCAAGCATATAGAAATAAGACATCATTTCATTAGAGATTGTGTAGATAAAAAGGAAATTAATCTTGTCTTTATCTCCACTAATTTACAAAGAGCATGCATCTTCACCAAGCCATTAGATGAGAAGAAGCATCTGTTCTTCTTAAATCAGCTGGATATGATTAATGGAGATGAGATAATTTATATTTTGTCTGTGGTCGATGATTTATTGACAGTTCGTCGAACGGAGATCGATGATCTATGAACTCCTCGTGAAGAGTTTGTCGAATGGAGTTCGACTACACTTCTTAGTGAAACAGTTTTCGTCGTATGTAGATCGACGATCCCTGCTTCAGTGAATTTATTGTCGAACGGAGATCGACGATTTATTTGTCTTCTTCAGACTGAGATCGACAAACTCATTTTCTATTTAAATACTTCGTCGGACTCAGATCGAAGATCTTATCTTTTTCGTTGGACTGAGATCATCTTTTCGTCTTCCAAAGACCTTATAATCTAAGTTTTAGATGAAATCCGTCCCGCGCTTTCAATTTCCTTTGCGCATGATCTTTGTTTCTCTGTGCAGGCGATTTCAATGGAGATTTCAGCGGCAACTCTCACTGGGATGAAGTTTGATGCTGGCTTTGATATAGACATGGATTCTTTCAAGAACTCCGATCAAATCTTTCAGTACATACTGCTCTTGTTCAATGAGCCACAACTTCAAAAGTTTATAAATGCACTGATAAAGCTTCTAGCTGCAGAGATAAAGGAATGGGTCTTTACTTCGTCATCTCCAGACGCACAAACCCTAGTCGGCACAATATCCGGATAGGAGGATATTCTGACTCCTGAAATTTTATCTGAAATCTTTGGATTTTTAATGGTAACAATGATTTTGAGATGGAATCAACTGAGTTTTCTAAAATGCTTACAAGGATGGGTAACTCTGAGGGAAACCCTAGTAAGTTGCTAAAAAAGAACTTGTCAATGGCGTACAAGTTTCTTGCTGATATGGTCAGCAAGGTGCTGCTCAGGAAGCACACCGCTCATGACCACATAACATGCACCAGTTCTTGTTGATGAGTGCGCTGGTAAATATGAAATCAGTAAATTGGAGCACTATCTGATTTGATTTAATCAAGAAGAAAAATAACAAAAAAGAAGTGTGTTTTGGGAGGACTTTGGGCATCTTCCTCCAGGAGAAATGTCCCCAACTATTGGTCTCTCCAACAATCTTCATTAATGCTTCCAAGAGGCTGACCTCAATTCTCTTTGGGAAGTGGGAAAGGAAAATCAGTAAACCCTCTAAGGCTTCCTCTTCCTCTAGACCTTCTGAGGACACTAGGACTCTAAGAGTCAATCCCCCACCTGCCGATGAAGAGGCACCAGAAATTCCTCCTTCTCCACATTCCTCCAGACTACCTCCATCACACCCCCATCAACAACCTTCTGACCCTGTTATCTCCATAGTCATTTCCACTCCATCTCCATCTCAATCTCCTCTACATCACTACCTACAGAACATTCCATTTACCACTTCTATTTCTACACAAATGTCTCCCACCTTCAATCTCCTTACATCACCAACTTCATACACATCACCAGTATAATCACCAATACGTAATGCTTCACCATCTCCACTTACTGTTGACACTCCTATGGATATCACTTCTGACATCCCTCCACTCACTCCTCAAGTCATCCTCTCTACATCTACAATCATCCCTCCAATTCTACCTTCACCTCCATCAACTTCATTAAATAAATGTATTTCTTGTTGTATCACCACTTCTTCTCTCCCCTCATCCACATCTAATCCATCTTCCATCATCTCTCTTCTCACTCCAACAATCAAATCTCTCATAGAGGATGCCATTGCACCTCTAATTCTCTTTATCCAAACTCTGTCCACTAAACTTGCTTCTATTTCTGGCCCTTCTTCATCTAGGGGCCTGGCATCAGACATCCCTGATACAAGGCAGGGGGAGATGTTCAATGAAGAAGTCTCCCTTCCAACACTTCCAGCAGTTCCAGCAAGTACAACAGCAACAACAACATCAACAGTAGAGATTGTTGATACTGATATACCAGATGCACAACTTACAGATTTCTTGGATGCAGATTCTACAGATGCAGTTGATTCCTTGGTCATTCTTTCTGGAGACTGCTTCATTTCTCGAGCTATTGACCTTAATTGAATTCTATTATCGTTTGACCTCCTATATAGAAACATTCTTTTATTTGTTTCTCCTAAGTATTGCACAGATATTATTTGCTATACAGGTCTAGTAAGTACAAAAACTCTTAAGGCCATTCAGGATAGTTTTTATACTGACATGGTTGTAGAACCTAAAGGCCGAACCTATTTTATTGATGACAGTCCTATTCTCAGCCTAGATGATTTGATTGCACAAGATGTTGCACAAGAGATTGCACAGATGCCAAATGATCTTGAGCTGAATTCTTTTCTATTGACTGACAAAGACATAGAAGATTCAAAGATGGTCAAAGAGATTGTTGCCTTTCCTGCATTTGTTCAACCTCCAGCTCCTCCTCAGGCTGATAAACAGATTTCAAAGGAAATAATAAAAGAAATAGATGCTTTATATGATAATCCCCAAAGTTCTTCTGAAGATGACACAGAGGATGATTCTTATGATTCTACTAATCCTAAATCTAAGAATAAAGTTACCAAGAAGAGAAAGATTATTCCAAAGGCTGCTCCTAAGCCTAATCCTAACAATGACACCCCTTACTATATATTGCAAAAGATAACTCCATACCCAGGGATGCCTTAATGGATGTGGCTACCAAAAAATGAACAGAAAGAAAGGAAGAAGAGGAGAAGGTACAGGTCTCCTCCTAGGCAATTTAGGAAAGACCCTCCTCCTCCTCCTTCAGGTGCTTCTGGAAATATTACTCAAAGAGCTGCTCCAGTGACCAAGACATATCAAAGACATTGCAGGCATGGCAGTCAGCAATCTTCTCAAAGCCATCCTCCTCCAGCTTCAACCAAGAGAACTCCTACAAATAATATTGATGAATCAAAGCAGGACTCTAGTCCAAAAAGGCTAGAGTCTTCTCCAATTCCTTTTGTAGATCCAAAATAGGAGGCCTCTGCCAAAGTGGCTAGATTTCATGAACTGATAGGACTCTCACAGATTAACCATGCCAAAGCTGAAGGAAAGGATCCTTCTCTATTTTCAACAATGTCATCTTTCAGAAAAGAAGAACTCAAAAGGTATGCAAAAGCTAATAAATTCTTTAATGTTGATTATTATATGAAATTACATCCAGAAGCTGTATTGCCCAGAGAAACTTCTCTCAACATTATTAGTGCATCTGACATGTTCATGTCAAAGAGAGAAGCTGCTAATCCAAACAGAGAAATTATATTCAAGCAGCCTGCTGAGAAGTAAGAGAAAGCAATTCCTAAACAGAAACAATGATTTTGTTATTGTGTTATTTTTATTTTTTGAACTCTATTCTGTTTAATCATGAAGCACACCTTGTAAATATTTGCTTAATGTTTTATTTCTATCAGATATATGTTTTCTTGCTTTATGATTGTTTCTTTTATTTTGTGTTAGTGACCTCACCAAAATAGGAGGAGATTGTTGGATCCCAAGTTGGATTTTGGCTAGGTTCACTAAATTAGGTTAAGTATGACCCTCCTTGTATAGTCTAGGGTCATAGGTATTCATTAGAACATAGTGTAGGTCAACAAGGCATATTGATCAGACCAAGCCCTCAGAAGACTTAAAAGACTGAAGAAACTAGAACAAGGCAGATATTTATCTATTTTAAGAAGGCGTTCGATGAAATCAGAAGTGAGCTCGATGATCTTCATTATCAGTTTGATGATCTCAGAATCTCTTCTCTGAACTGAGATCGACGAAAGATTAATTGAGCTCGACAATCTCTTGTCTTCTATCAGGAATGAGTTCGATGTTCTTCTATCTCAGTTCGACGATCTTGGAGCCCAATATGGAAAGCTGTATTTTAGTTCAGAGTTCTCAAGGCTCAGCTCGACGAATGAGAGGTTTGAGTTCGATGATCTTGGATCTCAGATTGACGTTTTCTGTTAGTTCAATTTCTATTCTCTGCAGTTATTTTAGATTGACTGAAGCTTATTTTACTCTGATAAATTAATGCTTATATTCTCTGAATATAGCCGTTCATATGGCACAATTAATTACTGGTTTTCACAGAGTTAATATACAGCTAATCCTTGGGACAGTTAAGGAATTACTTTATTGCTCTTCTAGCCATTGTCCAAGTTCCAAGATTTCAGCAGTCAATCAAGGCAATCAAATTAAAACACCAATTTGCTACAGATTATATAGGGAAGTTTTTGAAAACTCAGAAAAATAAGAAATTATTCAAGAGAAAAAATTATGTACGGTCTTCATCTAGTGTTCTTCTTCCAGCAAGCTTTCAAGAGACAATCAACCTCATCTATCAACAGTTTTCTGGAGAACTTTTTTAAGAAGACCTACTCACCCTGCAAAGCTCTCAATCTTCCTGGAGAAAACTTCATCTCAGGGGGAGCTCTGACACCATCAAGGATCCACAAGTCTTCTTAGTTGTTTTGAGAAAATAGAAGACAACATATATTTTTTATTTTCTTCACCCTACTGTACATAGGGTTTCTAACTCCCTTCAAAAATTAAACACTTGGTTGCAAGTCTTCTGAGTTTGAAGAAGAAGAAGATGAATCCAAGGATGAAAAGACATGGCCCGCCAACCAAAAAACAAAATAAAAAGAAGAACGGGGGGTGGGCGGAAAGGAATGGCTTGTAAAGCTGTAGCTTTTGACTCACGCCTGTGTCCAACATTTTGAGCATAGTGTCACGCAGTAGCAACCTACAAGTGAACCCAAACCCCTCAGGTTTTAGAAGCTAAGCCTTGGGGTACCCCCGACGAAGTACAATGACGATTTGGAAGAATATGATTAAGGCTCCTAGTGCTTTAAAATAGTGGCTGTGGCGGTCAATTCCCCTTGAATAACTCAAAAACCCCGAGTTGTGATCAAAAAAAGGCGCGGGTTCATGTCGGCATATCCACTGTTTTCTCGGCATATCCGCTGTTTTGCGACTCATTTTTAGAGAGAAACGGTCGATTTGTCAAAGCTCATATATACCAGGGGGACTCTACTGGTTAATTTCTAGAAATAGAGAAATACCGTCCCCTCCTTTTATTCGGGGGTTCATGTGAGACTTGAAATTCCACCTACTCAATCGCTCCACGAAAGGTCATTCCTCTATTCGAACCGGGAAGATTTAGGATTGGGGAAAGTGTGAAGTCAAGACTTTCCTTCCTATCTTATTAACATTTTCCTACTGAACCCCGAGGACTGAGGGACTCCCGCTTGAAAACGGTAGGAAAATATGAGAAGAAAAGTAACGTCTAGAAGAAGATCTTGCTTTCGTCCGTTGATCATGTTGCTAAATTTTGATACGTTGATCACCTCATGAATCATAAAGTGGAACCCAGATAATCTCATCGCTATTCTTGTTGTTTCTTGTTTTGTCCGTTGATCATGTTTTTTCATTTTATTATGAATTTTTATAGGCAAAAGGGGTGTATTCATGGGGGAGTTAAAAGACATGGGAATAGCAAAGCCTTGGAAACTCAGGGATTTGTTTATTTTATTATCACAATGATTAAAGCCATTGCGAAGCACTCAATCAGGAGGTTCATCTTGATCACTTTGAGCCACGCCGAAAACAAGGGCATCACCAAAGAAGAAGTGTCTCTGAGAATTGTAAAGACCTTCGCGTGTCGTTCTGTTATCGTCGCTCAAGAAAAACATTAGGAGCTTGTGAAGCATAAAGTGCTAGGTATTCAATTTCATGTCGCTGTCTTCAACGACAACGCTTCCAGAAATAACGCAACCTATCTCATTCAAAAGACTTTTCCCGAGTTCGAGGGACGACAGTGTCTAGTCACTTTTCACAAAGGGTGGAACACCCTCTGCTCTTATGTTTCTAAAGAAGATCATTCACCCCATGTATGGGGTGAATTCTCCCTTGAGGAGATTCGGCACATCGCACAAAATGTAAGCAAAAAAGTAAAAAACACGAAAGTGCTCAACCCCGAACTCATACTCCAATTAGGCAAATGTAAAGAATGGCTTCACGTGTATAATCAGCCCGATCTTGTAAATATACTCCTGCGGCAATATCCAAATATTAGGAATATTCACGAGGATCGGCAAATTCTTTTAATGCAAGAATCCTCCTTCGCCGAAAGAATCGTCTCTTACTTAAATCAAAAGGGGTGGCCGCAAGAATATTCTCCTGAGGAGATTCATGAAAAGTATATCTTACTCAATTGGATCGCGTGCCAATTGGCCTTTGACAGACCTATAAAAACAAAGCAGTTGTTCCTATATGGGAAACCTAGTACGTAAATAACACTCATCTTGCATTTCTTGGCTAAAGCCATGCGAATCTATTTCGTTAGTTCTAGGGTCAACGACTTTTACGAAGCTGACAACTACTACGATCTTTGGGTTTTTGACGAATTTCATGATGAGTGCCTTGAGGAAACTTACAACAATGCTATGAGACCCACCAGGCAAACACCTTGCTCAAAGTGCTTGATGGGAAAGAATGCAGCCTTGACTCGAAGTATGGAAAAAATCTTTAAGAAAAATAGGAATGTGCCTATACTCATGATAGCTAATAGGTCTCCCCGCAGGGTCAAAAAACCCTGGGCTGATGCGAGAAAGATTCCTTCGATTGAGATTCAAGTCCCTTATTGAAAACATTGAAGAAGATAGAATCGTTGCTATGCTTTGGGGGTGTTTCTTTCGGAGGATCGACTGCCAGTTTTCCTTTATTCCCATCAACTGCCTGAATAGAGTCAACAGCTCCATGAAATACAATGTACCACCGCTCTCAATGAAACCTTAGGGTCCCCTTGAAAGGGCTCAAAGAGGAAAAAGAGCATTTTATCGAGCTTTTCAATAAACAAGAAGGATTTATGGTTGGAATACCAAGCCTTTGAAGACTTGGGAAAAAAGGAAAGGAAAACTACCCCTATTTGGACCTAAATCTCTTTATAGGATTTCTTTGTATAATTGATTTGTCTTTGATTCAATTAGCATTTATACCTATCCTGAATAAGGAAGGGAATCCATGAATGATCAATCAAACTCTAACCGAAGTCTTTAAGGACCCCAGGGAAGGTTCCTCCTTTCGCATCTTAAGGAACACCGCTGATCACGATTATCTCGTATGGCCCGTCTATATGACTCCTATCGAAACAAACGAAACAATAGACGAAGTCGAGGATGAAAAGACATGGCCCGACAACCAAAAAATAAAAGACAAAAAGGAAAACGGGGGGGAAGGAATGGCCCGTGAAGCTGCAGCTTTGGACTCACCCCTGTGTCCAACATTTCGAGCATAGCGTCACCCAGGAGCAACTCACAAGTGAACCCAACCCCCTCGGGTTTTGGAAGTTAAGCCTCGGGGTTCCCTCGGCGGAGTACAATGGCGATTGGAAAGAATATGATTAAGGTTCCTAGTGCTTGAAAATAGTGGCTGCGGCGGTTAATTTCCCTTGAATAACTCAAAACCCCCGAGTTGTGATCCAAGAAAGACGCGGGTTCATCTCGGCATATCCGCTGTTTTCTCGGCGCATCCGCTGTTTTGCGACTCATTTTTCGAGCAAAACAGTCGATTCACCGAAGCTCATATATACCAAGGAGGACTCTGCAGGTTAATTTCTAGAAACAAAGAAATACCGTCCCCTCCTTTTATTTGGGGATTCATGTGAGACTTGAAATTCCACCTACTCATTCGCTCCACAAAAGAAGCCATTCCTCTATTCCGACCAGGCAGATTTCGGATTGGGAACAGTGTTCAGTCAAGGCTTTCCTTCCTATCTAGTTCACATTTTCCTACTGAACCCCAAGGACCGAGGGACTCCCGCTTGAAAATGGTAGGAAAATATGACAAAAAAAGAGCGTCTAGAATAAGATCTTTTTTTTGTCCGTTGATCATGTTGCTCAGTTTTGATACGTTGATCATCAGCTCATGAATCATGTGAAGCGGAGCCCAGATAATCTCATTCGCTACTCTTCCTGTTGCTTGTTTTGTCCGTTGATCATGTTTTTTCTTTTTTTCGTTTTATAGGACAAAAGGGGTGTATTCATGAGGGAGTTCGAATACATGGGAATAGCAAAGCAAAGGGAAACTCGGGGATTTGTCTATTTTAGAATCACTATGATGAATAAATCCATTGCGAAGCACTCAATCAGGAGGTTCATCTTGATCACTTTGAGCCACGCCGAAAACAAGGGCATCACCAAAGAAGAAGTGTCTCTGAGAATTGTAAAGACCTTCGCGTGTCGTTCTGTTATCGTCGCTCAAGAAAAGCATCAGGTGCTAGAGAAGCTTTAAGCGCTAGGTATTCATTTTCATGTTGCTGTCCTCAACGACAACGCTTCCAGAAATAACGCAACCTATCTCATTCAAAAGATTTTTCCCGAGTTCGAGGGACGACAGTGTCTAGTCACTTTTCACAAAGGGTGGAACACCCTCTGCTCTTATGTTTCTAAAGAAGATCATTCACCCCATGTATGGGGTGAATTCTCCCTTGAGGAGATTCGGCACATCGCACAAAATGTAAGCAAAAAAGTAAAAAACACACATAGGGCTGGTTGTTGTTGAAGAAATAGCTGAAGCAGAAGCTTATGACTATCCAGCTGCCAGGATAGGAATTAGGGACCCTCTATCACACTTAGACAGTGATTCAGAGAAGAATGAAGATGCCTATAACTGTTATGGGCTGATGACATGGTCAGATGAAGAACCCAACCAGGATCAGCCTGGTCTAGAAAAGGTATATTATCTATCTAGTTCTTCTTCTGAGTTTGGCTATGAGATTTGTCCCAGTTCAAAAGCTTCTTCATCCAGTGGTGAAGATGACTCTCAATATGAAGAAGCTGTAAATCAATTGATTGACAGGTATGGTGAACTTCTGGATGCTTTTAAGAAAAGCAAGAAGTTGACTAAGAAGTAGGATGAGGAGATAACCTCCCTTTAGCTAGCTGCTTCCCAACAGGCTGAGATAACATCCTTGCTGGATTAGAAGGCTAGGGAATTCAACCAACTCAAGAACATTACTCTCATCAAGATTGACACCATCAAGTACAAGGATAGTCTCATTAGAGATCTTTAAGAGAATCTCCTGATGGAGAAGAAAATTGTGGCTAGTTACTATAAACCCAATATAGTGTTGCCCTTGATAGACTCCTTCTCCTCTTTGAAGGATAAGAAGGGGTTGGGGTTTAAGGTAAACATTAGAGTTTCCCCTTCCAAAGCGAAAGGGAAAGCTCAAGTATAACCTCTAGCTTCCAAGCCTCCCATTCCATTTAAGAAAGTGGTGTTACCTTCAAACAGGTACGACCAATAGAGCATTTTTGTTCACTAAATGAATGGTAGATCCACTAGTGTGATCAAAGTGGTTCACAGCTATGGTGGAATGTATAGTAGGGGAGTGAGTGCCTTTAAGGCTCCCCATAAGGAAATACAAATGACCCATTATTGAACATTTGTGTTTGGTGCACCATCCCCTATTCTCAAGAAAAAGTTAGTGGCCTTTTCTCAAGATCTACTAGCTCACCCTCAGGCCAAAGGCAAGTCTGTCAAGTAATCTGACTTAGGTATCACTGAGGCCATCAAAAACATTTATTCTACAAAGAAGACCACTGTTGGTAGATCTCAAGATAGACCATGCTCTTCTGCTGGCAAGCTTACCTTCAATCAGATAGTGGCTGAAATAAATAAGAAGAAGGCTGATGTACCTCCTTCTATACAGCCAGTAGTTAACTAACTTGCAGGATCTGCTCAGAGGATAAGGTATAATATTCATGAGTGTTGGTGTTGTAGCAAGGTGGGGCATTTTGCCTTAGATTGCTGGCACAATCCTACTATATCAAGAGCTAGTGTTAGTCTTCCTATTAGAAATTCTATAGGAAGGCATGTTCAGTTTCAAGCTAATCAGAACCTAGGACCCAATAATTTTTGGGGTCCTAAGGTAAGATAAATCATTTATTACAGATTAGTCAAAGTGCCCATACCCCTATATCGTACATGGGCAGTGGTTATTCCAGGCACATGACTCGAATAAGGAGCAATTTAAAGGAGTACACTCCAGTGAAGGATAGATCTAAAGTTATCTTTGGTGGTTTAGATAGACGAGTGACAAGAGGATATGGTAAGATTACCAATGACATAGTCACAATATCAAAAGTGGCTTATGTTGAATGGTTGCAACACAACCTCATAAGCTTAATTTAACTCTGTGATCTTGGCTATGTCATTTCTTCCACAAGGATTAGTGCCAAATTAAGAGGTCAAGTGATCAAGAGGTCATCTTGCAGGCACTAGGAGAGGAAATGTGTATTGTTTAATTTTCTTTTGTCTTAATAAAGACTCTCCTATTTGTCTAGTTGCAAATGAGAAAGTCTCATATTGTGAACAATGGCAAAAGAGACTAGCTCATTTAAATTATAAGACTATTAACAAGCTCTTTAGTGAATATCTAGTCAGGAATGGTCCCAAGATGAAATATTAAAAGGAAGGCATTTGATCAGCTTGCTAAAAGGGAAAGCAGACCAAGGCTTCCTTCAAGGGAATTGGGACCAAAGACTCTGCGAGGTGCTTATACCACTTGCATATGGACTTGTTTGGTCCTATGATAGTTCATAGTGTAGGTAGGAAAGTCTACACCCTTGTGGTGGTTGATTACTATTCTAGGTTTGCCAGAGTTTTCTTTCTTAAGAAAAAGTCTGAAACCCTTAATGTCTTCAATTCTTTTGTCAAGCAGATTCAGAATGAACTAGACAGTACTATGGTCAAAATCAGAAGTGACCATGGGACTGAATTTCAGTCTGAAAGCATGACAAGTTTCTGTAAAGAGCAAGAGATTTATAAAGAATTTTTTTCTCCAAGAACACCCCATCAAAATGGGATTGTTAAGAAGAAAAATAAAACTCTCATAGAGGTTTGAAGGAACTTGTTGAGTGACACATCTCTCCCAGAATATTTTTGTCCTGAGTAAGTAAATACTGCATGTCATGTTCTTAATAGAGCCTCTATCACCAAGTGCCACAAGAAGACACCCTATGAGATCTTGAAGGGCAGAAAACCAAACCTGGGCTATCTCAGGATCTTTAGTAGCAAGTGCTATGTGCTTCATAATGGTAAGTCCTATATGACTAAGATTGCTTCCAAGTCCTATGATGGGATTTTTGTATGGTACAATAATCATAGTAAGGCCTATAGGATCTATAACATGAAGAGTCAAGTTTTAGAAGAGTCTGTACATGTAGTCTTTAGTGAGACTATTAGGATTAACACTGAGCTGCCAACCTACTCTTCTAGTCCTGTAGGTATAGTGCTGATGATGGACAAGCTAACCATCAAGGAAGCTTCTCTAGTAGTCCAGATGGAGTGGAGATTCCAGAAGAAGCACAAGACACAATTGAGGTAGATGATGATCAGCTGGATGCAGCCACTGAAGTTAATGCTGAAGGTAGATTGCCACAAGCTGTCGAGCATCTATGGGATCATCCAAGACGCCTGATTATTGGTGATGCCAACTTGGGAGTGGTGACAAGAAGCAAGAGGCTTAATACAATAATGTATGCAAGTTTTCTATCACAGGTTGAGCCCAAGAGAATTGAAGAGGCGAACAAAGATTAGTTCCTGACTGTAGCAATGCAAAAGGAACTGAACTAGTTTAAGAGGTGAAAGGTCTGGAAGCTAGTTCCTAGACCACAAGGACATAATGTCATTGGAGTCAAGTGGATTTATAAGAATAAACTTGATTAAAATGGCATTATAATCAAGAACAAGGCTAGGCTAGTAGCTAAGGGGTACAGAGAAGAAGAAGGTATTGGCTTTTATCAAACCTTTGCCCCTATAACAAGATTGGAAGCCATCAGACTCTTCCTTGCATATGCTGCATTCAAAGGATTTCAAGTCTACCATATGGATGTGAAGACACCCTTCCTGAATGATGGCTTAAAGAAAGAAGTCTATGCTGAGAAGCCTCCAGGTTTTGTTGTTCCTAACTCACCTAATTCTACTTATAGACTTAGGAAAACTCTATATGGGCTGAAGCAAGCCCTTAGAGCATGGTATGAGACATTGTCTAGCTTCCTCATTAAGAACAAATTCTAAAGGTGGAAGATAGAAAAGACCCTATTCCTAAGGGAGTCTAAGGGCCAGATCATCCTAGTCCAAATTTATGTAGATGATATAAACTTTGGATCTATGGATGACAACCTTTGTATGAAGTTTGCCAAACTTATACAAGATAAGTTTGAGATGAGCAGTATGGGTGAACTTAAATTCTTCTTGGGCCTCCAAGTAAGATAGAATGAAGGTGGATTATCCATATCCCAGTCTTAGTTTACCAGGGAATTGATAAAAAAGCTTGGTATGGAGAATGCCTCCACCATGAAAACTCCCATGGGGTCAAGAATTCCTATAGGCAAAGATCAGGCAGGGAAACCTGTTGATGAAACTTTGTATAAAGGGATAATTGGCTCCCTTTTATATCTTACTACAAGTAGGCCAGACATCATGTATGCTACATGTGTTTGTGCTAGGTATCAGGCTAGCCCTAAAGAATCTCATTAATCTACTGCTAAGAGGATTTTGAGGTATTTTAAGGGCACACCAGATCTTGGCCCATGTTACCTTATAAATAAGGATTTTGAACTAACAGACTATTCAGATGCAGAATTTGCAGGCTGCAAAGAGGATAGGAAGAGCACTTAAGGAACCTATCAGTTATTAGGAGGAAGAGTAGTGTCTTGGAGTAGCAAGAAGCAGACCAGTGTTACAATCTCAATAGCCGAGTATGAGTACATCTAAATAGGTAGCTGTTGTGCATAGTTGCTATGGATCCAGCATCAGCTCTAGGACTACAACCTTGAAATAAGCAGATCCCCCATGTTCTGTGATTCTACTAGTGCAATCTCAATTACTAGGAATCCTGTCTCTAATAGCAAGACTAAGCATATTGAGATTAGGTATCATTTAATTAGGGAGCATGTGGAAAAGGAAGATATCTATCTTGAGTGTGTCCCTATAGACAAGCAAGTGGATGATATCTTTACTAAGCCACTAGATGAAGTCAAGTTAACCACCTTCAAGTTTGAATTGGGTATTTTGAATTTGGTATAGCTTTAATTGCTCCATGTAATATTTCTGTTGCAGAACTCACCCATCTTGTAGGTAGATAAGTCTATCATTTGACAGCAAGACTATCAAGTAATATCAAGTGATATCAAGATTAAGTTAGACTCAAGTGTCAAGTAAAGAGAGGAAATCAAGATACTCCTGTTGAGGGGGAGCAAATACAGTAAGCTACAAGAACAACTTTAACTACCTATTAAGTGGCAACCAGCAGCTGATCAGTAGGTCCTCAGGACTATGCACAATCTAAGGGGGAGATAAACCCTGAACTCCCTGCTCCAAAGTTTTGTTATAATACTATCATAACAAATGAAGCCATAAAGGGGGAAGCTGCTGAAGTAAAGTGATGTTGTTTATATGTCAATGTTGTTGTAGGAGAAGAGAATGAGCTAGTACCTCCCTGACTACAATTGCATCCTGCAGAAGATTCTATAGTATGAGGAATGGACTCAAAAGGATAGCTGATAACCGCTAGCTCAACTGGATTAATGGACCACTCCAGAGTCAAGTGGTTGCAGTAATGTGTTGAATCAGTGGTATCAACGCAAGAGGTATGATATCTAGTCAAGTAGTTTGATCACTAGGATAAATTCTTAAGTGGCATAAACATAAGATGTTGGCTAGGATCAAGAGTAAAATTCTCCCTTTATCTTATCACCTCCCTCATTAAGGAATTTTTTTTGAAGAAGCGATAAAGGGGGAGAGGTAGGAAATACCCTGAAGGGAGAAAATAAGAGAAGAGGTCAATACCCTAAAGGGGGAAGATAAGGGGAGAGTTAGCCAATACCCTAAACCGTAAAGGGGGAGGATAAGGGGAGATGGAAGGCAACACCCTCCACTTAAGTATAAAGTAGTGAGAAGAGCTGTAAGCTGTCTTGAATTTTCAAGTGTTATGAGAAAGCTTACAAATGCTTCTAAATTGACACACTTTATGAGAAAATGCTTCTTAGTATTTGCTGGGTGTTCTTCCTTCTTCAAAAGGGGGGAGATTGTTGGTAATATTGCCCTCAATGTTCCCTAGATTTGATTTGAAGAGGCATCACCATCAACACTAAGAGCATAGTTATATTTGATGTTGTTCAAGCTCATCATGTGCAGGACGTTCCTTGGAACAAGATTAGGCAGGTTATCTAAGTGGATATGATAGGTGGTCACAAGATAGAAAAGTGGAGAGGTAGAAATCTATCTAAGTCAACAGGCGTTGAGTTAAGTAAGTTCACCCAATGCCTGTAATGCCCCGAAACTTTGAAGTGAATCAGGCAATATTTTGAGCCAAGTTCGTGTCTAGGAAGGGTGAACACGGCCTATGACACAGGCATGTCACAGGGAGTGTCGTGCTCGGGTAGTAGAGTTGAGGTCGGCGAGCGTTGAGTGCTCGAACACGGCCTGTGACATGGGCATGTCAAAGGGCGTATCAGGCACACGGCCTGTGACACGGGCGTGTCACATGGCAGTGTTCTCCTCTCGAAGTTTGGTCCTGTGTCGATTGAGGGACACGACCCAGAACACGGCCGTATACTGTCTAACACGGGCGTGTCACATCTGACACGGGCGTGTCGCCACCCGTGTCCAACAAGTGACGTGAAGGTTGGCATGGCGGTTATTTGTGATATGGCCCCTGGTCACGGGTGTGTCGAGGACCAGACACGGGCGTGTCAGATTGGGATACGGGAATTTCCCAACCCGTGTCCTTTTATTTGCTTGATATTAATGGCTGGATCGAGGCACACATCCTGGGACACGACTGTGTGCAAGGCCGTGTTCGGCCCAAGATTAAGGAATTTCAGGCTAATCTGAGTCGTTCATTTTCTTTAAATAAGATCTAGAGCCCAGATGAGTTCCTGCTTGTGTTTAGTCCGAGATTAGAGGTTTAATTCCTCATTTCATCCTAAACTCTCTCTTTCTAAGAAGTTATAGAGAGGAGAGAGCAAGGAAGAAGGAAGGGGGAAAATGCAGCCGTCGGCGGAGCATCGGAGCACGAAAGTGAGAACCGAGACCAGATCCGTGGAGAGAATTCCCTTGCGAAGCCTTTCATCCAGCTTGTTTTTCAGGCGCCTATGCAGACTTCAAGGGTAACGATTCTCAACTTGGACATGTGAAGTCCTCTTACTTTCTGCATGGAAAACCCACTCCCGAGATTGTGCGGTTAGTGCGCGGTGTTCTTTGGGGTAGATATGTGAAGTCCCCCTTGTTTAGAGTTTAGAATCGAAGTACGGGCATAGGTATTGTGTGTGAAGCCTTCCCGGACGTTTTTATTTGGATCGGTGATGTTGCATTGCATGAATCGCCGGAGAAGACTCTGTGCGTTGTTTTCGGGTTTCTACGCGGTAGATTGTAGCAGGGATCCTTGGGGATTAACTCCAAGGCGCACCCGGAAAACTGGGCGGAAACGTGATTCTGCTAACTTGGCGGCCGGGGAGCCAGCCATGAACATAACTGGGTTATTTGATGTTTTGAAATGTTTTAGGCTCCGGGTGAAGCTTGGCCTGCGAGTAAGTCTTAAAGTGACTAGGCGGCGTGAGCAACGAACGGGTGGAAACGGGCCTGGGCTTTGCGGTTCGGTGCTAGAGGCCCTTAAGTGGAACTGGCCGTTGGAATAGTCTAGAGTCTTGGACTGCGCTCGGAAAGACTCAAAAATTCTCACAATGTTTTCCATCCTGAGGGTGGTGGTGAAGCCATGGAATTGACCGGATTCACTGAGAATGTGCCCTGAGTGCACGGGGTGTTTGGCCGAGCGAGCCTACACCTGTGGCGAAATATATATTTTCACTTTACTATTTAGCTGGGCTAATGATATGCAGGGAAGGAGCACCGTCGTCCCGAGTTAGGGGCAGGGTCATTATAATTTCGTCAGCTTTAGCTGACCGTTGCTTTGTTTGCCATCGTGCAGTGGAATGTTGCTTGCAGGTGCTGTGGAACCAAGCGCCAAGTAGCGAGCGGAAGCCCAAGTTGCTGAGCTGGCCTTCGAAGGCCAAGCGAATTGTTGTTTACTTTTGTCATGTGTGGCCGGCCTGTGAGCCGATGTATGTAAAATATTATATTGTCAAGTGAACATTTGTAAGGCCTTAAGGTCATGTACTCTTTTGTGTATTTGATGTATTTCATTCATGTGGTATAGTGGACATTCATGCCGTGGTTGTGCAAATTCTGGGTTCTCTTAAATTGTATAAAAGCTTCCTCTAGAATGCTCTGTGTTAGTACTAGTAGTTGAGTATTTGGTATTATTCTGTAACCCTTCTGACTGTCTGTGGAATATGGCGTCGGGTTCAAGCTGGACCTTCTGTTATATGCCACACGGTGGATGAGGGTGTTATAATTTGGTATCAGAGTAGGGCGTCGGTCGTCTGTATTTGAATTCATGGGCAAATTCTTTTAAGGGGTGGTGAGCACATTTATGTGTGTCATCGTTATAACATAAAAGAACCCATGAATGTCCACTTAGAAATGAAAAAATACACTTTTTTTGAAGAACCTGAGTGTTCCAGTGATTGCTTTTAGCAATTTGTGTTTCACCTAATCAAGCGTTTATGCTATTATAGGTTCCTAGGAGCGGTGCTGGGCAATCGGAACGTCCATAATTGGCGGAAAGTAGTGCACCGAGTGACGTGCCTACAACACCTCCTTCAGTAGAAACCATCAGATTAGTGGCTAAAGCAGTCTTTGCTATGATCAATGCCCAAATAGTGCAGCCCGCACCACCTGCTAATGAGCAAGAACCGATTAGACTGGCAGAGCTGGGAGTGGTATAACATATGGTTGTTGATCCAGTAGCACCAAGGAGAGCCACAGAGAAATAGCTCAAGCATTTGATGAGCTTTAATCCTCCGGTGTTCGACGGGATAGGAACGCCAACTCAAGCTGAGGATTGGCTCTCTACGATGAAGAGGGTCATGACCGCCACAAAAACTGCGGAGTGGCAGAAGACCACAATAGCGACCTTCCTATTGGCTGGTGAGGCATGGATGTGGTGGGACGAGTTGGAGGTTCATCTCTTAGTGGGAAGGCAACTTGCTGAAGTACCAATGGAGGAATTCTCAAGGTTGTTCTTGGCCAGATACCTACCTTCTGCCCAGAAGCTTGAAATGGAGAATAAGTGTAACATCCCATTTTCAACTAGACCCCTAAGAGTGGTTTTTTCATGACAAAACCCTAGGAAGCCCAAGAAAAAGTCAAGTGGACCTGGTGGTGTGGATAGGGGCACTATGGTCTGCAAATAGTAAATTCCAAAACCTTGGTTTAAGGTGATCATAGGGCTTCACAAAGACTCCAAGACCCCACCCATACCTTTATAACCCTAATGAGGAGTCAATGGGTCATTAAGGACCCATGGAGGGCAGTCAAAGGAGCTAAGTTGACCAAAGTCAACTCTAACCCTAATTGGGTCAAATTGACCTACACAAGGGCCAGTTGCAATCCCTAAGCCAAATGGACTCCACACATACCCTCATAGACCTAGTGAGAGGCCAAAGGGTCACCAAGGACCCATTGGGACCAACCAAAAAGACTAAAGTTGACCAAAGTCAACTCTAGCCCTAGGGTGGTCAAAAGTGCCCTGGTTAAGGGTCAAGTGACCTCCAAGGGCCAATACAAAACTGTCTTGCAATAAAAGGTATGGCGTTGAGTGAGCAGAGCTCACTCAACGCCATAGAGTAAATGGCATTGAGTGAGCAGAGCTCACTCAACGCCGTCTTGCCAAAGAGTAAATGGCATTGAGTGAGCAGAGCTCACTCAACGCCGTCTTGCCATGGAGTAAATGGCGTTGAGTGAGCTCTGCTCACTCAAAGCCGTCTTGCCATAAAAGTTATGGCATTGAGTGAGCTGAGCTCACTCAACGCCATAGAGTAAATGGCGTTGAGTGAGCTCTGCTCACTCAACGCCGTCTTGCCATAAAATTTATGGCGTTGAGTGAGCTGAGCTCACTCAACGCCATAAAGTAAATGGCGTTGAGTGAGCTCTGCTCACTCAACGCCGTCTTGCCATGAAAGTTATGGCAGCTCACTCAACACCATAGAGTAAATGGCGTTGAGTGAGCTCTGCTCACTCAAAGCTGTCTTGCCATAAAAGTTATGGCGTTGAGTGATCTGAGCTCACTCAACGCCATAGAGTAAATGGCGTTGAGTGAGCTCTGCTCACTCAACGTCATCTTGCCATAAAATTATGGCATTGAGTGAGCTCAGCTCACTCAACGCCATAGAGTAAATGGCGCTGAGTGAGCTCAGCTCACTCAACGCCATTGTACTTAGACAATTTCTGGCAAAACTTCAGCCTGTTGGCTGGTTTGGCTGAATCGTATAACACGCCCGTGTTAGCTTAGACACGCCCGTGCCCAGTTGTTATACTTCAGTCATCGTAGCCCGACACAACCAGAGCAGGTCACGGGTATGACACGCCCGTGTCACCATGCGACACGCCCGTGACAACACTATTCCCGGTTAAGGAAGAGAGAGAAATAAGGAGTTTATGCCATGCATGGCCTGAGAGGTCAAGGGCCCACTCTCTTGCTAGAACCACCTCCCCCGGCCATGGCAATAACTTAGAGAAGAGAGCAAAAGTCTTTGGGACTCATCCTTCCCCTCCCCAACAGTCCTCATTCAATTCACTAAGACTAAGAGATTTCAGCCAAATGATATTTGACTGCTTTCAGCCATGCAGATCATGCTTCATCCCCCACCCACCATGGCCGCCAAATTTGACTAGAGACCAAAAATGGAGTAGCTTCCTACAGCCACCTAACACCGTCTTTTTCATCTTAAAAGCTGAGCTGAACTCCAAGGATCCAACCCCACACATTATCTAAAGGAGCCAAGGAGTTCATTGTGCTGTTGATTTGACCACCACCACCACCACCACCAATGGCTTCCCGGCGATCGACACGACTTCAGGCCGCCAAAAAGGTCCTCCTCTACGTCTTCTTCTATGGATAGATCTTAGAAGTTATTAGGAGAGAAAATTAGGCTCAAAAGAGCTGGATCGGGTGAAGTTTCCCATGGTTTTTCCAAAAAAATGGGTGGTCGGGTTTGCCGGAAAACACCCCTCCGGCGGCCGTGCCTCCACCCGGCGATAGCCCCCACCTCAATAGAGGTGGTGGTGGTGGCTGGCCAGGGAGTTGGCTGGGTGGACGGGAAATACACCTGGAAATCTATAGGTTATTAGTTTTACGGGCTCTGTTTGGAAGAAGAAGATGAACAGTATTATTAAACTTATTATAATATTTATAGTTTGTGAATTAATACTTTTGATGCATCATTTTTGAACAGAAAACAAAGGCCTTTAGGGGCTAAACATTAGAAAGTGGTCAACACGAAAGTTATAGCCAGTGAAGTCTAGTTTAATTCAAAATTTGTTTTAACTCATTTGGGTAAGTGGTTTGACCACAGCACCCATTTTGGTGGGACCTATACATAGGGCTATACTGAGATTAAAATAAGTTCCCACTCTTCATCCCTTGTCCAAATGACCTGAAATTTGGGCAGGGGACCTATCTTAGCTATACCTAGGGTCTGTCCTAAAATGGGAATTTTTGGAGATACTTTGCCTAAAGTTTTTATTTTTATTTAATAATACTAGGAGAATTTAATTAAGTGGGATAATGACCTCCAAACCCTCCCAAATCTTGGTGAGTGGTCCCTGACATCATTGTTGAACTCTGTATAACATTTCACCCAAATTAGAGGTGTTTTGGGTGGGTAATGACCTAACCATAATTCTACCTTAATGAAGGGTAATTGGTCAAGGAGTGTGCTTTGGGTTTTGGATGGTCAAATCACCTCAACAGTGGCTGAAATTTTGGACACTGACTTGGCATGGCTAATGTCACCTTCTTAAGTAAAATGATGTGATTTAGGGTTGATTTACCCTAGGGTTCAAACTCAAACCTTAAGGAAGGGTTTTTAGAGATGTGAAGGACATAGGGGCAAATGCCCTTGTATGACCTTGAAACTCAGTAGAGTTGATGTTAACATAACTTAAGTACTCTGGAAGGAGTCTTAGAGGATTTGGAGGCAGGTAGGCACCTCAAACCCCTAACCCTAATTTTTGAGTAGAAGCTCAACTTTGAAAGCACAGTCCCTAAACCTTAGTTAAAGGTTGTGAAACATGGGTGGGGTAAGTTTTAGACTAGGAAGCACCCTTAGTAATTTTATTAGGGTTTTATGGATTATATTTCAAGTACATCTTTTGTTAAGTAATAATTTGCTCAAACAGGTGATATAATTATTTTGATTACTCTGTTCATTTGAATCTGATGAAACTTGGTTAGAAGATGCTTTATGTCTAAATTAATATCCCTGAATTTTATTACAAATTTTAGTTGACTATATTAAGCACTTCCTTCACAAGTTTTCAAAAGGGCAATTATGGCCAATAAATCATTTAGAGCAAATTACTTACTGGAAAATTATGAAACCTGAAAAATAATGTTTTCAGATCAATATCCAGATGTATAATATTATTCATGATTTTTAGGAGAATATTTACAATACTTGCTTCACAATTATAGCTCTTTGAGATTTTAGTAAATATTTATTCTAGAGCTCAATACCCCTGGAAGAATTATGAAATTTGGTCACTAATGTTTTTAGGACAGTATCTGCTCTAGAAGATTAATTAAGAATTTTTTGATGATTATTTATTACACTTACTTCATTAATAAAATGAAAAAAGGATATATTCTCAAAATTAAATTAGAGTCCTTAGAATACTTGAAAAATTGTTAGATCTTGGATTTACTATTAAATGGTTGTTTATAATTTATCATGATTTTATGAAGCTTTATACATATCTAAAAAGTGCACTTCATGTTCAATTTATAGCCCTTAGAAGCTTTACATTAAATTAATTAAATATCAGAATAATTAGGAAAATTATAATCTTCTGGATTTAGTCCATTTGTGTCATGATAAGTCTCCAGAAAATAATTTAGGGCATTCAGATGATTATTTAGAATATCTCCTATCTGGTTCAACGTATCGTCTAGGTTGGCCTGCATATAGCAAAATTGCTAAATTGCAATAGGACATGATCTGGGATAGTTGTTGGAGTTAGCCATTTTGGTTGGGTGGATAGATGTGAATGATTTCACAATAGAAGGATAGGAAGAGTAGTAAAAAAATGGTTTGGCTAGAGTTTAGAGGTGTTCGGGTTCGACGAAAGATCGTCTCCCCCGAGGAGAGGAAGAGTTAAAATCACCTTAGGAATAGCCCACTGTAATATGAGAAGGGAATGAGTTAAGGGAATCAACCAATAACAATAAGTGCCTTGCGAAAGGGAACGATGGGCTTCAACTACCATCATAGTTCTTAGTGCCCTTTGAGAGCCCTTCACGGGGTATGCCGGGGCAGTCCTGGGTTAACGTAAACTGTATTAACAAACCAAAAAGAGTAACATAGTAATTAGGGATGCACATTTCACAAACACAGATAGCACATGAATATAGTTGGGAGCTTCGTCTCGATTGGTTAAGAGACGGACGGAATGGTCCGGGGAGCTTCGGCTCGATTGGCTAGATTATTGATGGACGGGATAGTCCGGGGAGCTTTGGCTCGGTTGTTGATTATGACAGAAGGGATAGTCCGGGGAGCTTTGGCTCGGTTGTTGACGGACGGGATAGTCCGGGGAGCTTTGGCTCGGTTGTTGGTTGGACTCATAACTATTGTATTTGCATAAAAGGTATAAGGTGGTGGGTCTTCGGTATTGGAGGGTCGATGCACCGACGCCAATACGTCGACTTGGCAAGTGTGGTTAGCACTTGGCCAACAGAAGTCTGATGCGCCAGCCGGCAAGAGTATGCAAGAGTCTGCTTTGTGCACCAAGCTTTGAGGCGTACGATAGGTCTGACCGGTAGTGCTTTAGTGGTTTAGAGGTGGGCGAGGCCAGACCCACCGCTTCCGTCTGCCACTATGGAGGTATCCTGGGAGGTAACGACTCCGAAAGGGGGAACTAAAGGTCTGTGTACACAGAGTTGAGTCGGTGAGTTGCACTTGCATGTCCACGTCATGGCATAATTGTATTTCATAGCATAACCATTGCATATAACCTGACACCTAATGTATAAGTGGTATGGGATGCTCTATACATTAGGCCCTGCAAAACGACCCCTTGGATTATAAGTTCGCGCGAGCGTGCTTATAAGTCAAGGTTCTCATTCTGTACTATATATTTAAGACTGCTAGTAAAACCGACACCCTATCGTATAAATCGGTATGGGACTTTTTATACGATAGGAGCCCTGCAAGTGATCCCTTAGCTTATGTGAAATCACATAAGTTAAGGTTACTTTCTTATTCAAATTTTTAGTCATTATTACCATCTTTTATACCTTAGAACTGCTAGTTTTGTTCCGCTGCCATCTGCTATTTGATATTCTCCACTTTCATATCCTTCCCTTTCCTTCTCCCCGCTTGGTGCCTAGGAGCCATAGGGAAAGGGGTGGGGGACGATAGGACTTAGTCTTTTAGACTAATGGTTTTCGAACCACATCATTTTAGGGGACCACGGAGCCCAGCATGGAGGAGCAGCCCCGGAGGTCGACACGCTTGGAGATCGGACAGTCTAGTACTGGAGTCCAGACAGCAGGGATTGTAAGTCCCGACCACTAGTGGTTGTATTAGTTTGCTTCCGCGATGAGCGATTTGTAGTGAGGACATGATGTACCGGGCATAAGCCCGAGATTTCTGTTATATGTTCTATCTGTGGACACTCCCTTCGTGGAGATTATTTTTCTATTCATGTGTGATTTCTGTGGACTTGCTTATTATATTGCTACAGTTGTGATCGATTTGGTCGGCAGGATCGGCGTTTAGTAGTGACGACCTTCCCGGGTGCGAAGGTGTCACCGCAAGGCTGCGGTTCTGGGCATAAGACCCCGGCGTCTTAAAAGAAAAAAAAATGGGGGTCTTACAAGTGGTATCAGAGGCAAAACATATCGATCGCAAGGTAGCAGTCCACAAACCCCGGGCCACCCCCGCACGAGTTTAGTTTGGGGACAAACAAAGCAGCGGAAGCAGTGGTGGGCCCATATGGGGGATCACATAAAATTGTCCACTTTTAGTTAGATATGTGTGATTACTTATAATTGACTTCTGTTACGCAGCCCCCAGCGCAGCCAACACCACAAGGCGGAGTCCAGCAGACTCCGAATGTTGCACCACCTCCCCCGGTCCCCACTCCATTCCTACACTCGGAGATGGGGCAAACCCTGACAGCTATTCTGGATGCTTTTAGGGCCCAACAGGTTCCGGCCCCGCAGCCAAACCCGGGGGCCAATTGGCTGAGCATCTTCCGAGGACTCGCTCCTCCATCTTACTTAGGGATAGAATCGGCTGTTCGGACAGAAGAATGGCTAGATATTATGTATGAAATGTTGACCGGGATACGGTGCCCCTGGGAGGAGAGGGTTCCTTTGGTAGTCTCTTGTTTAGAGTCTCATGCCAAAAGATGGTGGAAAACATCGCTGGATACGACTTTTGCCGATATAGAGATTTCAGATATTACTTAGGAGGAGTTCAGGGCCGCTTTACTAGAGCATTTTGTTCCACAATCTGCCAGGGATGAGCTGGAGGACAGGTTCCTGCAATTGAAGCAGGGAAACAAGACAGTAGTGGAATACCTCCGGGAGTTCAACCATTTAGCACTATTCGCAGACTCCTATCAGATAGATGGGGCGGGATACACCAAGAGATTTTATAAGCGCCTGCGGGAGGAGTTGAGGGAGGCCCTTCTGTTTGTTTCTGATGGGCCTATACCTCGGATGTTAGAGATGGCCAATAGAATTGAGGCTGATTGGCACACGACTCGGGGTCGAAAGAGGCCGACGGAGGACCAGGGCCGGGGAGCCCGGAATGATCAGTGGCGGGGCCGCATCACAGATGGGAGAGAGGGAAGAAGGATAGAGGACCAACCTCGTCAGGAGGTGAGATGAGAGCCGAGGGAGCCGGTGGTAATGGCTCCTCAGCCTCTTCAGATGAGGGAGGCACCAAGACCTAGGGGTATGGCATTTCCCCCCACTGGAGTGCTATAACTGCCATCAGATAGGACACATTTGGAGAAACTGCCCTGTGAGGGGAGCACCTCTACCAGCACCACAGGATGCCCCGCATGCCCAACAATTTAGAGGATGAGGACGTGGTCTAGGACGTGGTTTCCAGGGTGCAGATCGCAGGCAGGAGAGGGAACAAATTTATGCACTGGATCTGGCTCAACCCCGGAACCCCGAGCAAGTAATCACTGGTACGTCAGAAAATTTCAAGTTATTTTATCATGAAATTTAAATTCATATAGAAGTGATAATCTAGGAAAGAAAACCACAGCTAGATTCTAAGACATTTAACTTTCCCCGCCCCCCCCCCCCAGGAATAGTTTTCATCAGCGGCAAAACAGCTTATACGCTGTTTGATACGGGTGCTTCACACTCATTTGTATCGGAAGCCTTCGTAGAAGGGTTGGAAGGCGTGGAACGATTCACGGGTTTGATGATGAGGATACGATTACCCGACAGATCGGAGCTGCTCACCTCGGCCCACTACAACATGGAGGCGGAAATCGGCGGAAAGATATTTGAAGCTCCAGCGACAATCATGAAGATGCGAGTCTTTGATTTGATCCTAGGAATGACATGGTTGAACTAGAATAATGATCAGATTGGCTGCATGTCCAAGAGAGTTACCGTAAGATATGGGGATTCCTACCTCGTCATCGAAGGTACTAGATCTATTCCCCCTCTCATGCTGTCATCTGTACAGGCCGTCAAGGCCCACTTATAGGGGGAAGAAGTATACGAGGTAGTATTTGAAATGACTGAGGCCAAGGTCACCATCTCGGATATTCCGATGGTGCATGATTTTGCTGACGTATTCCCAGAGAAACTGCCTGGGCTACCCCCACACCGGGAGCAGGATTTCCGGATACAGCTAGTGCCGGGGGCTAAGCCGGCAGCCAGAGCCCCTTATCGGATGGCCCCAAAAGAACTGACAGAATTTCGAAGCCAACTCAAGGAACTGGTGGAGGCCGGATTTGTCCGACCAAGCTCCTCGCCATGGGAAGCCCCAGTCTTGTTCGTTAAAAAGAAGGATGGGACTCTGAGATTGTGCATCGACTACTAAGCACTAAACCGATTGACAGTCCGAAATACATATCCATTGCCAAGGATAGATGAGCTATTTGACTAGCTAGAAGGCGCGCATTTCTTTTCCAAATTAGATTTAAGGTCGGGTTACTACCAGCTACGGATCCAGGAGGAGGACATTCCAAAGACTGCCTTCAGTAGCAGATATGGGTTATATGAGTTTACCGTGATGCCCTTTGGGCTACAAATGCTCCGTCGGCATTCATGAGCCTCATGAATCAGGTGCTCGAGGCATATTTGGATGTGTTCGTCATCATGTTTATCGATGACATCCTCATTTACTCAAGGATAGAGGAGGAGCACACACGGCATCTGATGCTGACCCTGGAGAGACTACGGGAGCACAAGCTTTATGCAAAGATCAGCAAATGATAGTTTTAGTTGAAGGAGGTGGCTTTCCTAGGCCATATCATCAGTGGTACTGGGTTGGCAGTGGACTCGGCCAAGATCCAAGCAGTTCGGGATTGGCCACAGTTGAAGACAGCCACAGATGTGCGGAGTTTCCTAGGACTCGACGGTTACTACCGGAAGTTCGTAGAGGGATTCTCTCGTATCGCCCTTCCACTCACATCTCTGACAAGGAAGGAGGTACCCTTTATCTGGACCCCACAGTGTGAGGTGGATTTTCAAGAGCTAAAGGGATGACTCACTTCGGCTCCTATACTTGCCCTCCCTTCAGGGAAAGAAGGATTCCAGGTCTACACCGACGCTTCCTACCAGGGCATGGGTGCAGTGCTTATACAGAATGGCCATGTGATAGCTTACGCTTCTCGGCAGCTGAAGAAGCATGAGCAGAACTACCCAGTCCATGACCTAGAAATGGGAGCTGTCATTTTTGCACTGAAAGTCTGGCGGCACTATCTGTACGGTGTCCACTATGACAAATACTCTGACCATAAAAATTTGAGGTATGTGGACACACAGAAAGAGTTGAACATCAGATAGAGACGATCGATGGAGTTTTTAGCAGACTACCAGTACGAGATGCACTACCACCCGGGAAAGGCGAATGTGGTAGCCAATGCACTTAGCCAAAAGACCGCAAACCCCGGAGTAGGAACACAGTTGATGGCCTTGGAGTTGGTTCAGATGTTAGACAAGATGCAAATATCTCTTATGTCTGAGGATTACCCTGAGTTGTACCCGGAGTATCTATCGTCATTAATTGCCACGGATGACATTCGAGAACGGGTCAAGGATGGACAGAGGCAGGATACCCAGCTAGAGCCGATATTCTGGGCCTTAGAAGCAGGCATTGCAGGAGATTACTCGCTGAGGGTTGACTTAGTGTGCTTCAGAGGACGGGTTTACATACCAGAGGGAGGACAGGTTCGGGAGGACATCATGATGGAGGCTCATTGCAGTCGATATTCGGTACACCCGGGTATTACGAAGATGACTGCAGATCTGAAGAAGACTATGTACTGGCCGGGCATGAAGAAGGACATCACCTACTTCGTGACCCATTGCGAGGCATGCCAGTTAGTGAAAGCGGAGTGCAGAAACCCCGCAGGATTATTGCAGCCACTCCAAATACCAGAGTGGAAGTTCGATGATATCGCCATGGACTTTATACATGGACTTCCCCGATCGCGGACAGGGAATGATTCGATCTGGGTGATCGTCGACTGGCTGACGAAGGTAGCCAGGTTTATTTCAATCAAGAAGGATGACTCGGTGGGTGTGTTAGTCCGAAAGTTTGTGGAGCAGTTCGTCCGTTATCATGGCGTGCCCAAGTCGATTGTGTCGGACCGGGATGGAAGATTTACGTCCAGGGAGTGGAGGTCAATGCAGACTTACTTGGGCATGCGACTAACATTCAGTACGACTTTTCATCCCCAGACGGATGGACAGACGGAACGCACTAACCGGACTCTAGAGGATTTGCTACGACTTTGCATATTGGATCGCGGTGAACCTTGGGAAGAGTTGTTGCCACTGATCGAGTTGTCGTATAATAATAGCTACCAGTCTAGTAACAGGATGGCTCCTTATGAGGCGTTGTACGGACAGAGGTGCAGGACTCCATTGTCATGGATACAGGACGAGGAACCTAAGGCGTTGGATTCGGAGTTTGTTGAGGACACCGAGGCTCAGGTGAGATTGATACGGGACAGGATGCTAGAAGCATAGAGCCGACAGGCTAAGTATTACGACGCTCGGCACCGTCAGGTGTAATTCCGGGTGGCAGACCAGGTGTTCTTGAAGATCCGACCAATGCATGGTGTTACTCGGGTACGCGGACAGAGGAAGAAGCTCAGCCCAAGATATATGGGGCCTTATAGGATCCAGGAGCGGATCGGTCCCTTGGCATACAGGCTGGAGCTGCCACCGGAGCTGGCAAGTCTGCACGACGTGTTCCATATATCCTCTCTTAAGAGGGCTCTACTACGCCCGGAGCAGCAGATTTCGACTACGGACTGGCCGGTAGATTCAGACCGGTCTGTTCACTTTGAGCCGGTTCGGATTGACGACAAGGGAGTACGAGTCTTACGCCACAACAAGGTTCCATTAATCAAGGTCCTGTGGAGGAATCACGGAAGAGAGGAGCACACATGGGAGCCCCAGGACTTGATGCGACAAAGATACCCGGGACTCTTCAGTCAGGTATACCTCACAACCACTCAGGATGTTCAATTTATTTTCCTATTTTAAACTAGTAGGACTGAAATTTCAAGAATAGGGGCAAAACTTTTGTTTATTGGGGTCTAGACTTTGCCAATTGGGCGAATTGGTCTTAGATTTGACTATCACCTTTAAACCTCATATATCAAACATGGTGTCATGATGTAAATCTTTCAATTCTCTTGGAATGTTACAAATTTCTTTCTCCCCGATAGGAGTCCCCGTGGGCTTAACCTTGATTTCGGGGACGAAATCTTTGTTTTGTTTATTGGGATTTCTAACATCACATTTCCAACTAGACCCCTAAGAGTGGTTTTGTCATGACAAAACCCTAGGAAGCCCAAGAAAAAGTCAAGTGGACCCGGTGGTGTGGATAGGGGCACTATGGTCTGCAAATAGTAAATTTCAAAACCTTGGTTTAAGGTGATCATAGGGCTTCACCAAGACTCCAAGACCCCACCCATACCTTTATAACCCTAATGAGGAGTCAATGGGTCATTAAGGACCCATGGAGGGCAGTCAAAGGAGCTAAGTTGCCAAAGTCAACTCTAACCCTAATTGGGTCAAATTGACCTACACAAGGGCCAGTTGCAGTCCCTTAGCAAAATGGACCCCACACATACCCTCATAGACCTAGTGAGAGGCCAAAGGGTCACCAAGGACCTATTAGGACCAACCAAAAAGGCTAAAGTTGACAAAAGTCAACTCTAGCCCTAGGGTGGTCAAAAGTGCCCTGGTTAAGGGTCAAGTGACCTCCAAGGGCCAATACAACACCGTCTTGCAATATAAGGTATGGTGTTGAGTGAGCAGAGCTCACTCAACGCCATAGAGTAAATGGCGTTGAGTGAGCAGAGCTCACTCAACACCGTCTTGCCATAGAGTAAATGGCGTTGAGTGAGCAGAGCTCACTCAACGCCGTCTTGCCATGGAGTAAATGGCGTTGAGTGAGCTCTGCTCACTCAAAGCCGTCTTGCCATAAAAGTTATGGCGTTGAGTGAGCTGAGCTCACTCAACGCCAAAGAGTAAATGGCGTTGAGTGAGCTCTGCTCACTCAACGCTGTCTTGCCATGAAAGTTATGGCGTTGAGTGAGCTGAGCTCACTCAACGCCATAGAGTAAATGGCGTTGAATGAGCTCTGCTCACTCAAAGCCGTCTTGCCATAAAAGTTATGGCGTTGAGTGAGCTGAGCTCACTCAACGCCAAAGAGTAAATGGCGTTGAGTGAGCTCTGCTCACTCAACGCCGTCTTGCCATGAAAGTTATGGAGTTGAGTGAGCTGAGCTCACTCAATGCCATAGAGTAAATGGCGTTGAGTGAGCTCTTCTCACTCAAAGCCGTCTTGCCATAAAAGTTATGACGTTGAGTGAGCTAAGCTCAATCAACGCCATAGAGTAAATGGCGTTGAGTGAGCTCTGCTCACTCAACGCCGTCTTGCCATAAACGTTATGGCATTGAGTGAGCTGTTCTCACTCAACGCCATAGAGTAAATGGCGCTGAGTGAGCTCAGCTCACTCAACGCCATTGTACTTATACAATTTCTGGCAAAACTTCAGCCTGTTGGCTGGTTTGGCTGAATCGTATAACACGCCTGTGTTAACTTAGACACGCCCGTGCCCAGTGGTTATACTTCAGTCATCGTAGCCCGGCACAACCAGAGCAGGTCACGGGTATGACACGCCCGTGTCACCATGTGACATGCCCGTGACAGCACTATTCCCGGTTAATGAAGAGAGAGAAATAAGGAGTTTATGCCATGCATGGCCTGGGAGGTCAAGGGCCCACTCTCTTGCTAAAACCACCCCCCCGGCCATTGCAGCAACTTAGAGAAGAGAGCAAAAGTCTTTGGGACTCATCCTTCCCCTCCCCAACCACCCTCATTCAATTCACTAAGACTATGAGATTTCAGCCAAATGATATTTGACTGCTTTCAGCCATGCAGATCATGCTTCATCCCCCACCCACCATGGCCGCCAACTTTGACTAGAGACCAAAAATGGCCGAGCTTCCTACAGCCACCTAACACCCTCTTTTTCATCTTAAAAGCTGAGCTGAACTCCAAGGATCCAACCCCACACATTATCTGAAGGAGCCAAGGAGTTCATTGTGCTGTTGCAGAAATTTGACCACCACCACCACCAGCAGCAATGGCTTCCCGGCGATCGACACGACTTCAGGCCGCCAAAAAGGTCCTCCTCTACCTCTTCTTCTATGGATAGATCTTAGAAGTTATTAGGTGAGAAAATCGGGCTCAAAAGAGCTGGATCGGGTGAAGTTTCCCATGGTTTTTCCAAATAAATGGGTGGTCGGGTTTGCTAGAAAACACCCCTCCGGCGGCCGTGCCGCCACCCGGCGATAGCCCCCACCACAACAGAGGTGGTGGTGGTGGTCGGCAAGGGAGTTGGCTGGGTGGACGGTAAATCCACCTGGAAAGCTACAGGTTATTAGTTTTACGGGCTCTGTTTGGAAGAAGAAGATGAACCGTATTATTAAACTTATTATAATATTTATAGTTTGTGAATTAATGACTTTTGATGCATCATTTTAGAACAGAAAACAAAGGTCTTTAGGGGCTAAACATTAGAAAGTGGTCAACACGAATGTCATAGCCAGTGAAGTCTAGTTTAATTCAAAATTTGTTTAAACGCATTTGGGTAAGTGGTTTGACTACAACACTTATTTTGGTGGGACCTATACCTAGGGATATCCTGAGATTAAAATAGGTGTCCACTCTTCATCCCTTGTCCAAATGACCTGAAACTTGGGCAGGGGACCTATCTTAGCTATACCTAGGGCCTGTCGAAAAATGGGAATTTTTGGAGATTCTTTGCCTAAAGTTTTTATTTTTATTTAATAATACTAGGAGAATTTAATTAAGTGGGATAATGACCTCCAAACCCTCCCAAATCTTGGTGAGTGGTCTCTGGCATCATTGTTGAGCTCTGTATAAAATTTCACCTTAATTGGAGGTGTTTTGGGTAGGTAATGACCTAACAATAATTCTACCTTAATGAAGGGTAATTGGTCAAGGAGTGTTCTTTGGGTTTTGGATGGTCAAATCACCTCAACAGAGGCTGAAATTTTGGACACTTACTTGGCATGGCTAATGTCACCCTCTTAAGGAAAATGATGTTATTTAGGGTTGATTTACCCTAGGGTTCAAACTCAAACCTTAAGGAAGGGTTTTGAGAGATGTGAAGGACATAGGGGAAAATGCCCTTGTATGACCTTGAAACTCAGTAGAGTTGATGTTAGCATAACTTAAGTACTCTGGAAGGAGTCTTAGAGGATTTGGAGGCAGGTAGGCACCTCAAAACCCTAACCCTAATTTTTGAGTAGAAGCTCAACTTTGAAAGCACGGTCACTAAACCTTAGTTAAAGGTTGTGAAACTTGGGTGGGATAAGTTTTAGACTAGGAAGCACCATTAATAATTTTATTAGGGTTTTATGGATTATATTTCAAGTACATCATTTGTTAAGTAATAATTTGCTCAAACAGGTGATATAATTATTTTGATTACTCTGTTCATTTGAATCTGATGAAACTTTGTTAGAAGATGCTTTATGTCTAAATTAATATCGCTGAATTTTATTACAAATTTTAGTTGACTATATATAGCACTTCCTTCACAAGTTTTCAAAAGGGCAATTATGGCTAATATATCATTTAGAGCAAATTACATACTAGAAAATTATGAAACCTGGCCAATGATGTTTTCAGATCAATATCCAGATGTATAATTTTATTCATGATTTTAGGAGAATATTTACAATACTTGCTTCACAAATATAGCTCTTTGAGATTTTAGTAAATATTTATTCTAGAGCTCAATACCCATGGAAGAATTTTGAAATTTTGCCACTGATGTTTTTAGGACAGTATCTGCTCTAGAAGATTAATTAAGAATTTTTGGATGATTATTTATTACACTTACTTCATTAATAAAAGGAAAAAGGATCTATTCTCAAAATTAAATTAGTGTCCTTAGAATACTTGAAAAATTGTTAGATCTTGGATTTACTATTAAATTATTGTTTATAATTTATCATGATTTTATGAAGCTTTATACATATCTGAAAGGTGCACTTCATGTTCAATTGGTAGCCCTTAGAAGCTTTACGATAAATTAATTAAATATCAGAATAATTAGGAAAATTATATTCTTCTGGATTTAGTCCATTTGTGTCATGATAAGTCTCTAGAAAATAATTTAGGGCATTCAGATGATTATTTAGAATATCTCCTATTCGGTTCAACGTATCGTCTAGGTTGGCCTGCATATAGCAAAATTGCTAAATTGCAATAGGACATGATCTGGGATAGTTGTTGGAGTTGGCCATTTTGGTTGGGTGGATAGATGTGGATGATTTCACAATAGAAGGATAGGAAGAGTAGTGAGAAATGGTTTGGCTAGAGTTTAGAGGTGTTCGGGTTCGACGAAAGATCGTCTCCCCCGAGGAGAGGAAGAGTTAAAATCACCTTAGGAATAGCCCACTATAATATGAGAAGGGAATTGGTTAAGGGAATCAACCAATAACAATAAGTGCCTTGCGAAAGGGAACGATGGGCTTCAGCTACCATCATAGTTCTTAGTGCCCTTTGAGAGCCCTTCACGGGATATGCCGGGGGCAGTCCTGGGTTAACGTAAACTGTATTAACAAACCGAAAAGAGTAACATAGTAATTAGGGATGCACATTTCACAAACATAGATAGAACAGGAAGATAGTTGGGAGCTTCGTCTCGATTGGTCAAGAGACGGACGGAATGGTCCGGGGAGCTTCGGCTCGGTTGGCTAGATTATTGACGGACTGGATAGTCCGGGGAGCTTTGGCTCGGTTGTTGATTATGACGGACGGGATAGTCCGGGGATCTTTGGCTCGGTTGTTGACGGACGGGATAGTCCGAGGAGCTTTGGCTTGGTTGTTGGTTGGACTCATAACTATTGCATGTGCATAAAAGGTATAAGGTGGTGGGTCTTCGGTATTGGAGGGTCGATGCACCGATGCCAATACGTCGACACGGAAAGTGTGGTTAGCACTTCGCCAACAGAAGTCCGGTGCGCCAGCCGACAAGAGTACGCAGGAGTCTGCTTTGTGCACCAAGAGTTGAGGCGTACGATAGGTCTGACCGGTAGTGCTTTACTGGTTTAGAGGTGGGCGAGGCCCAACCCAACGCTTTCGTCTGCCACTACGGAGTTATCCTGGGAGGTAACGGCTCCGAAAGGGGGAACTAAAGGTCTGTGTACACAGAGTCGAGTGGGTGAGTTGCACTTGCATGTCCACGTCATGACATAATTGTATTTCATAGCATAACCATTGCATATAACCTGAAACCTAATGTATAAGTGGTATGGGACGCTCTATATATTAGGCCCTGCAAAACGACCCCTTGGCTTATAAGTTCGCGCGAGCGTACTTATAAGTCAAGGTTCTCATTCTGTACTATATATTTAAGCCTGCTAGTAAAACCGACACCCTATCGTATAAATCGGTATGGGACTTTTTATACGATAGGAGCCCTGCAAGAGATCCCTTAGCTTATGTGAAATCACATAAGTTAATGTTACTTTCTTATTCAAATTTTTAATCATTATTACCATCTTTTATACCTTAGAACTACTAGTTTAATTGATATTCACCACTTTCATGTCCTTCCCTTTCCTTCTCCCCGCTCGGTGCCTAGGAGCCATGGGGAAAGGGGTGGGGGACAATAGGACTTAGTTATTTAAACTAATGGTTTTCGAACCACATCATTTTAGGGGACCACGGAGCCCAGCATGGAGGAGCAGCCCCGGAGGTCGACACGCTTGGAGATCGGACAGTCTAGTATCGGAGTCAAGACAGCAGGGACTATAAGTCCCGACCACTAGTGGTTATATTAGTTTGCTTTCGTGATGAGCAATTTGTTGTGAGGACATGATGTATCGGGCATAAGCCCGAGATTTCTGTTATATGTTCTATCTGTGGACACTCCCTTCGTGGAGATTATTTTTCTATTCATGTGTGATTTCTGTGGACTTACTTATTTTATTGCTATAGTTGTGATCGATTTGGCCGGCAGGATCGGCGTTTAGTAGTGACGACCTTCCCGGGTGCGAAGGTGTCACCGCAAGGTGGCGGTTCTGGGCCTAAGACCCCGGCGTCTGAAAAGAAAAAAAATGGGGGTCTTACAATAAGTACCTTGGATTGACTCAGGGAGCGAGTACCGTGGATGAGTATCTCCACGAGTTTACTCGGTTAGGTCGTTATGCTGGTGCTATGTTTACTGAAGAAGAGCGGAAGACCAACTGATTTTATGAGGGCCTACGGGGCGACCTACAGCTACTCCTCGCTGGGCCTAAAGCACTAGGCTTCCTAGCCTTGGTTAATGTGGCTCGGTATCTGGAAAGGGTTGCGAAGAAAGTTCAAGAAAAGAAGGAGCAAGGGGAAAAGAAGTAAGAGTTCAAAATGCCGAGTTCCAAGTCTGGTTTCCGCAGATGGAACAAGAAGCAGATAACTTCAAGTTCATCGCCTTCGTTTGGTGCGACGAGGGCAAACTCAAGTCGGGTCCCAGGAGCATGCTACAACTGTGGAAAGGTTGGGCATTTTGCACGTTAGTGTAGGAGCGGACGTGCAAAGTCCGAGAAGAGGACTGGAGCAACTTATGAGAAAAGGGGAAGGCGACGGAGTCGACCGCATCCCACCATGCTCCAGCCCAGCCTAGAGTTTACAACCTTGGTCTGCAAGAGGCCGTTAAGCAAGCTGACGTGGTGACAGGTATAGGTTAAATATTTACTGTTTAGCTTTTATAGCTGTTACCTTTTTACATGTTAGCTTATAAATCTTGGTGCTAGGCTTTGTGTTAATTTTCGATAGTCTGGCGAGAGCCTTGTTTGATACGGGAGCTTTGCATTCCTTCTTGTCCGAAAGATTCGTATTGCGCATCGGAGTTCCTTCCTTGATGGCAAAAGACAAGTTGGATGTGTTGTTGCCCAATGGGTGCTCAATGCATGCGGATAGAGTCTGTGTGGTAAAGATTCGAATCAGGGATCAGGAGTTCGTTTTGCAAGCATTGGTGCTGCCGTTAGTGGAGTTTGATGTAATCTTTGGAATGGACTGCCACTCAGAGTAGCGAGCATGCATTGATTGCAACCGAAAGGAGGTTAAGTTGGGACTGAATTCTTATCAAGAGACTACATTTGCGGGTATGAAAGGGTCGAGCAAGATTATGATGTCGACTCTTCAGGTGATTAAGGCAGTTCGGTCTGGGGCTGAGCTGTTTGTCATTTCAGTGCAGGCTTCAATGCCTAAACCTTATCTTGACAGTATTGTAGTTGTGTCCGAGTATCCTGATGTATTCCCAGACGGTCTCCCGGGAGCCCCTCCTCAGCGGGAGATTGATTTTACAATTGAACTGCTAACGGGTGCCAAACCGGTGTCACCCTCTCCGTATCGGATAGCGCCTAAGGAGATGGCGGAGTTGAAGGTGCAACTGCAAGAATTGTTAGAGCAAGGGTATGTGCGTCCAAGTTTGTCGGCTTGGAGCGCACCGGTCCTCTTTGTTAAGAAGAAAGATGGGTGCTTCCGACTCTGTAATGATTATCGAGAGTTGAACAAGCTTACAGAAAAGAATAAGTATCTGATCCCAAGGATTGACGATCTATTTGATCAGTTGGTTGTGTCAACAGTATATTCGAAGCTAGATCTGAAATCCGGATACAACCAACTAAGGATAAGAGAAAGTGACATCCCAAAGATAGCGTTCAACACGTGGTTTGGGCATTACGAGTTTACGGTCATGTCGTTTGGGTTGACTAATGCGCCATCCGCGTTTATGGATTTGATGAACAAAACGTTCAGAGAGTACCTGGACCATTTCGTGATAGTATTTATCGATGACATCTTGGTGTACTCGCGGTGTGAGGATGATCACTTCAAACATCTGCATATAGTATTGGAGACGTTGAGGAAGAATCAGTTGTATGCTAAGTTCTCCAAGAGTGAGTTCTAGTTATCCTCAATCGCGTTCCTTGGTCATATTGTTAGTGGTGAAGGCATAATGGTGGATCCGGCGAAGATAGCGGCGATTCAGGAGTGGCAAGTATTGAGTACTGTTGCGGAAGTCCGGAGCTTTCCGGGGCTTGCCGGCTACTATAGGCGCTTCGTGGAGAACTTCTCGCGGATAGTGCTACCACTCACAACGCTGACAAGGAAGGATCCAAAGTTTGTGTTGACGCTGGAGTGCCCACAGGCTTTTGAAGAATTGAAGAGGCAGTTGGTCACGGCGCCTATTTTGCATTTGCCAAGTGGGCCCGAAGGGTTTGAAATTTATAGTGATGCTTCGGGCAGTGGTTTTGGCTATGTTCTGCTATCGCATGGGAGCGTAATAGCCTATGGATCACGACATTTGAAGGTTCATTAGATAAATTATCCGATCCATGACTTGGAGCTAGCGGCCGTGATATTTACTCTAAAGCTGTGGAGGCACTATCTTTACAGTGTGAAGGTCGATATCTACAACGATCATAAAAGCCTGAAGTATTTGCTAGATAAGAAGGACCTGAACTTGAGGCAGTGGAGGTGGATGGAGTTTCTGGGGGACTACACTTTCAAAATACATTATGTGCCCGGGAAAGGAAATGCAGTGGCGGATGCGTTGAGTCGTAGGGCACCTGCGCAAGCCAACTGGTTGGCAGTGCATGTTTAGAGTTTGGTCCGTGATTTGGAGGCTTTGGAGATCTCCTGCGTCGACAAGCAGGCTTGTGCCGAGGCAATTTTGTGTTGGACGGAGGTGCAGTATGACCTAGCTGTTAGAATTCGGCGGGCTTTGGTTCAGGATAGCAGTATGAAGCAAATCTTGGATGAATCGTTGGATTGGTCAAATTCCCAATTTGCGGTTGAAGATGGACTGCTAAGGAAGGACGGTCGCCTATGCATCCCAAGTGCGGATAACCTTCGGGAGGAGTTGATGTATGAGGCTCATCATACCAAGTACTCAATCCAACCGGGGAGCACGAAGATGTATAGTGTGTAACGTCCCAATTCGCACTAGACCCCTCACACGAGTTTTGAGTCAAGAGACTTGACTCGGGCTCGGGGCGCACTGGCAAAAAGGTGTCAAGTGCGTTTGATGGAGTGTAGGGTTGAGTGATATCCAATGGATCGAAAGGAAATGGCCTAAGGTAAAATCGTCGAGAATGCCTGGTGATTCTCGCCGATCATCGAGTATCGCTGAGAATACTCAACGCCAGATTTCCGATAAGCATGGCCTAAGGGAAAATCGTCGAGAATGTCTAGTGATTCTCGCCGATCGTCGAGTATCGCTGAGAATACTCAACGCACTCAATGCCAAATTTCCGATAAGCATGGCCTAAGGGAAAATCGTCGAGAATGCCTGGTGATTCTCGCCGATCGTCGAGTATCGCTGAGAATACTCAACGCACTAAACGCCAGATTTTCGATAAGCATGGCCTAAGAGAAAATCGTCGAGAATGCCTGGTGATTCTCGCCGATCGTCGAGTATCGCTGAGAATACTCAACACACTCAACGCCAGATTTCCGATAAGCATGGCCCAAGGGAAAATCGTCGAGAATGCCTGGTGATTCTCGCCGATCGTCGAGTATCGCTGAGAATACTCAACACACTCAACGCCAGATTTCCGATAAGTTAGGCTAAGGGAAAATCACCGGGTATCATTGTTGAAACCCGACGAATTCGTCGAGAATTCCTGACGATTCTCGCCGATCGTCGAGAATGACAGATGATTCCCGCCGAATTTGACTTTGCATTTTCTTCGCCCAGGCAGATTCGCCGGCTTGTACAGGCAGACCGAACCGGATTTCGGTATTCGCGCTGGATGGTTCCTTGGACCGGGTCACTTCAATATGACCCATTATGGGCGGTCCAATGAGGCGTTGACACGTGACAGAAGATGTAACCTAATTCATCAGCTTGTAAAAGGGAGTTAAAGCCGAACCCTAGCTTTTGCGCCGATCGACCCTTGCCTTCATCGTGGATCTCGCGAAACCGACGGAGCCGAGGGAAGCAGGCGGAGCTCTTGGAGGCGGCCTTCTTTCTCTCTCTCCCTCTCCTTCCTTTACAGTGAAGAACAACCACACCAAGCGAGAGATGCCGCAAAGAAGAACGACTAGATCCATGGCCGGGAACGGTAGTACCGCTAGAAACGAGGTGAGCTTCCTCCCCTCTCCCTTGGTGCTAGATCTGTAGATATATTCTAGGAGAGATATCGACTCCATAGAGTCTTGATGGTGAGAAGGAGATTTCCTAGGAAAGCCATGCCTAGGTTTGTTTTCTAGGCTTTAGCCCCCTCCAACCTCTTCATCCTTCAAAGTGAAGATGAGAGAAGGATTCGTGGAGAAATATGGCTTTGCGAGGGTGAATAAGGGTGGACGAATTTCTGGAGAAGTTTTTGGGAGATCGGTGTAAGGAGGAAGATGAATGGATGCCGTTCATCTCACCTTAAGATGCGTGCAGAAATCTGTTTTCTGCACGCAGTGATCTTCATGGCCAATTTCGGGGGTGTTCTGGCCATATTTGGGTTTTCGACTCAGCACGAAAGTTGTATCCCTTGAAATTATCTTTCCAACGAGTGGTTACACGCACTCGTCAGATTCCTGTAGCCACGGGAATCCTTGGTCAAAGTTGCTGACCGGCTCAAGGCTGCACCTAAATTTTGGGCTGTGCAATGTGGAGTGCGATTTGGTGGAATTTAATGTTGCGATCCAACTTGAGGTTTGGGTGAGCTCTTTTGAAATAATTGTGATATGATAAGTTGAGGTTATAAATATGAATTCGTATATCGAGTTGTGGACAAGTTTAATTAAAGGAAGAGCCTGATATAAATGGGTAGTTATAAATTAATGAATATGTAAATGATTTAACTATGGCCATGATATATGTTGGATGGATAAAAGGGAATTAGTAATCCAATGCTTAGAGTGTCGTCTCCCTACGAGTAGCATTGTGGAAGTAACAAGTGCGGTGTTGACTGTCACAAGTTGGAATGAGATTGAGATGAGTAAAGTTGGACGGTTGGGCTTGGCCCTCGGTGTTCATGTCCCGAGGCTCCTTCCGCATTTGATGGATGGTTGGGCTTGGTCCTCGGTGTTCATGTCCCGAGGCTCCTTCCATTCCACGATATTTATAAATTGCATGTGGTGTGAGTCGACATGTGGTGTCATAATCCTGGGTTAAGGATAGTGTGGCAGGTTTACGGGCTCGTAAATCGTCACACCGATGGGAGTCGACAGCTAGACCTTGGACGGTTGGGCTTGGTCCTCAGTGTTCACGTCCCGAGGCTCCTTCCGTGCCAAGTGAACGGTTGGGCTAGGTCCTCGTGTTCATATTCGAGGCTCCTTCCGTGTCACGCATAGGCCAGTTCGGGGCTAGGATCTTGGTGCTCATTTACCCAAGAGAACCCGCTGAGCCATAGTACGCATGTGAGCTCCGCTGTTGTGTCCTTAGCGTTGAGGCGTACGGAGGCCTAGGACAGGTAGTGTGGAGACCAGCCTAGTAGTGGAGATGCCTGCTCTACTGTCACCATTTGGCCACGACGGTTGATGCCTGAGAGGTTAGCTACCTGCTCGAATAGTGGAAACTATAAGTCTGTGTCGATATAGCGATTGCATGTGCTTGATCATGGGTGAGTCACTGCATTGCATACATAGCATTGCACTTCATTACATACACAAGACTCTCATCGTATAAGTTTGTATGGGCACTCCTATACGATGAGTTATTTATTGCTGAACGACCCTCAACTTATATGCTTGTATGGGCATCCATATAAGTTGAGTTACTTACTGTTATAGTTATATACTCTCTTGCTGTTGTAGATAGTAGATTTGTAAAATAAGAGCTTGTTTATTATACACTACTGCTGTTGCTGCTTATGATATGTATAATCACTTCACCTGTTATACTACTGTTACTTATATATTGTAGCTGTTCCTTTCTCCGCCCGGTGCCGAGGAGTCGCCGGGGGAGCGGATGTGAAGCCACTCAGTCTTTAGGACTAACGGTTGCTACGTCTTCCTTTTTAAGAGGAAACCCTGCAGGTGGAGCAGCAGGCTATGCAGCTGGACAGCCAGGCAAGGACGACAGGGCCTGAAGGGACGGTACCGTCGCTACCGTCGGTTACAGATGTGAGTGAGAGAGATTTTGTTGTAGCCCTTCGGGGCAATTATATTTACGTACTCTGATTATGTTGAAGCTTGTTTATCTTCTCTGTTGTTATGCTTATGGATATATGCTTAGTGTGGATTGACTTTCTTATATTATTATGGTTGGGTTGGAAATTATGTGTTGATATTGGTTGTTGCCGGCAGAATAGGCGTCTTGTGGTACAGGCTAGCCAGAGTTCTAGAGTTACCACAATACGGCTGCTCTGGGCATAAGACCCCTCTCGTGCCGTTTTTTGTGTTCCGGGAGGGGGTCTTACATAGGGACATGAGGAAGTTGTTTTGGTGGCCAGGATTGAAGAAGGATGTAACACTTTATGTGGCGAAGTGCCGAACTTGTGCCCTGGTGAAGGTGGAGTGCCAGAAGCCCGGAAGTTTCTTGAAGTCCTTTCCTATCCCGGAATGGAAGTTCGACGACATTTCCATGGATTTTGTGCATGGTTTGCCAAGCTCGCAAAGGAGAAATGACGCCATCTGGGTGGTCGTAGATAGATTGACAAAGGTGTCACACTTCATCCCGAATAGGAAGGAAGATCCGGTGGAAAAGTTAGCCAAGATCTATGTGGATAATATTATATGGTTGTATGGTGCGCCACGTAGTATTGTTAGTGACCGAGATGGACGCTTCACGTCAAATGACTGGAGGCTAGTGCATAAGTTGTTGTGAACTAAGCTGAGTTTCAGCACAGCCTTTCATCCGCAGATGGATGGTTAGACTGAAAGGGTCAACAGGATGATGGAGGACATGCTTCGCATGTGTGTCTTGGATTTCGGAAATCAGTGGTAAGATCAATTGTACTTGGTAGAGTTTGCTTACAATAACAGTTTTCAAGCGAGTATTAGTATGGCGCCCTTCGAGGCCCTGTATAGGAGATGGTGTAGCACGCCCTAGTCTTGGTTGGAGACAGGCGAGTAAAAGTTATATAAACATCAGGTAGTGGAATTTGCTACTTCAATGGTACGTACGATTCATGAACGGTTAAAGATCGCCCAGGATAGAGAGGCAAAATACTATAATGCCAAGCATAGGAATGTGGAGTTCAGTGTTGGCGATTTGGTGTACTTGAAAATCAAGCCATTTAAGGGTGTCTCGCGGATTCGATGCTTGAAGAAGCTGAGTACGAGATACCTTGGACCATTTGAGATCCTGGAGCGAATTGGCGAAGCATCGTATCGATTGAAGTTTTCGGTGGAATTGAGTGGACTACATGATGTATTCCACATTTTAGTATTGTGGAAGGTCATACAAGAGCCTTCTCAGGTTGTTGCGGTCGATCAAGTGCCGATTGATAATGGGTTGACAACCAAGGTCAAGCCAGTTCGCATTGAAGACTTTGAAGTCAAACGGCTCCGCAACAAGGAAATTTGAATGGTTAAAGTCTGTTGGGATAACTGCGGACGAGAGGAGCTTTCTTGGGAATGAGAGCAGACTATGTTGGATGCATATCCCGAATTATTCCACGCAGGTAATCTTTAAGTAGTTTTGTGTACTTTTACAAAATTTCGTGGACGAAATTCTTTAAGGGGGGAGATTTGTAACGCCCCGAAACTCAGAAGTGAATCGGGTGGTGTTTTGAGCCAAGTTCGTGTCTAGGAAGGGTGAACACGGCCTATGACACAGGCGTGTCACAGGGCGTGTCGTGCTCGGGAAGTCGAGTTGATGTCGACGAGCGTTGAGTGCTCGAACACGGCCTGTGACACGGGCGTGTTACAGGGCGTGTCAGGCACACTGCTTGTGACACGGGCGTGTTACAGGGCGTGTCAGGCACACGGCCTGTGACACGAGCGTGTCACAGGGCGTGTCATGCACACGGCCTGTGACACGGGCGTGTCACATGGCCATTTACTCCTCTGGAAGTTTGGTCCTATGTCGACTGAGGGACATGGCCCGGAACACGGGCGTGTACTGTCTAACACGGGCGTGCCACATCTAACACGGGCATGTCGCCACCTGTGTCCACCAAGCGACGTGATGGTTGGCATGGCGGTTATTCGTGACACGACCCCTAGTCACGGGCATGTCAGGTTGGGACACGGGTGTGTCCCAACCCGTGTCCTTTTCTATGCTCGATATTAGTGGCTTGATCGAGGCATACGACCTTGGACACGGCCGTGTGCAAGTCCGTGTTTGGCCTAGGATTAAGGAATTTTAGGCTAATCTAAGTCGTTCGTTTTCTTTAAATAAGATCTAATGGCCCAGATGAGTTCCTGCTTGTGTTTAGTTCGAGATTAGACATTTAATTCCTCATTTCATCCTAAACTCTCTCTTTCTAAGAAGTTAGAGAGAGGAGAGAGCAAGGAAGAAGGAAGGGGGGAAATCTAGCCATCGGCGGAACATCGGAGCACGAAACTGATAACTGAGACCAGATCCGTGGAGAGAATTCTATTGCGAAACCTTTCATCCGGCTAGTTTTTCATAGCGCCTTAGCAGACTTCAAGGGTAACAATTCTCAACATGGACATGTGAAGTCCTCTTCCTTTCTGTATTGGAAACCTGCTCTAGCGAGTATGCGGTGAGTGCGCGGTGTTCCCTGGGGTAGATATGTGAAGACCCCCTTGTTTAGAGTCCGGAATCGAAGTACGGGCATAGGCATTTTGTGTGAAGCCTACCCGGATGTAGTTTTCTGGATCGGTGATGTTGCATTGCATGAATAGCCGTAGAAGACTCTGTGCATTGTTTTCGGGTTTCTACGTGGTAGATTGTAGAAGGGATCCTTGGTGATTAACTCCAAGACACACCCGGAAAACTAGGCGGAAACGTGATTCTGCTAACTTGGCGGCCGGGGAGCCAGCCTTGAACATACCTGGGTTATGTGATGTATTGAAATGTTTTAGGCTCCAGGTGAAGCTTGGCCTGCGCGTACGTCTTAAAGTGACTAGGCGGCGTGAGCAACGGGCAGGTGGAAATGGACTTGGGCTCTGCGGTTCGGTGCTAGAGTCCCTTAAGTGGAACTGGCCGTTGGCATAGTCGGGAGTCTTGGACTGCGGTTAGAAAGACTCAAAAATGTTCACAATGTTTGTCATCCTGAGGGTGGTGGTGAAGCCACGGAATTGACCGGATTCACTGAGAATGTGCCCTGAGTGCACGGGGTGTTTGGGCGAGCAAGCCGACACCTATGGCGAAATATATATTTGCACTTTACTATTTAGCTGGGCTAATGATATGTAGGGAAGGAGCACCGCCGTCTCGAGTTAGGGGCGTGGTCATTATAATTTGGTCAGCTTTAGCTGACCGTTGCTTTGTTTGCCACCGTGCGGTGGAATGTTGCTTGCATGTGCTGCAGAACCAAGCGTCAACTAGCAGACTGAAGCCCAAGTTCTGAGCTGGCCCTCGAAGGCCAAGCGAACCGTTGTTTACTTTTGTCATGTGTGGCCAGCCTGTGAGCCGATGTATGTAAAACATTATATTGTCAAGTGAACATTTGTAAGGCCTTAAGGTCGTGTACTATTTTATGTATTTGATGTATTTCATTCCTGTGGTATAGTGGACATTCATGCCGTGGTTGTGCAAATTCTGGGTTCTCTTAAACTATTTAAAAACTTCCGCTAGAATGCTCTGTGTTAGTACGAGTAGTTGAGTATTTGGTATTATTCTATAACCATTCTGACTATCCGTGGTAAATGGCGTCGGGTTCCAGCTGGACCTTCTGTTATATGTCATGCAATGGATGGGGGTGTTACAATGCCAGATGCCAAGGAAGGATACTGGAAAGACTGAAAATTTTCAAAGTCCATATACGTTGAGTGAAGCCAATTCACTCAACGCTAGATTCCAAAAGGCACTGAGTAAAGGGTGGACTGTCAAAGCCTAGCAGTTTGGAAGACATAAATGCGGCTAATTCCGAAGGTGTTAAGTGAAGCCAGTTCACTCAATGCCATATAACAAGAGGCATCGAGTATAGCTGAGTCTGTCAAAGCCTCAGCATTGACAAGCTTAAAAATCGACTAAGTCCAGAATCGTTGAGTGAGGACAGCTTACTCTACTCCTGAAGAGAAGCGTTGAGTCCAGCTTAAGCAGTTGAATATTCTGTCAAGAATTATGGCTAAGTCCAGAATCATTGAGTGTGGACAGCTCACTCAATGCCAAAGCAGAAGGGGTCGACAAAGGAACAATCAGTCAAATCCTAAGGAAAGATAGACAGAAAAATTTGTCTAAGTCCAGATGCATTGATTGTGGACAGCTGACTCAACGCAAGCTCATCAAGAAATTGTGGCTAAGTACAGAAGCGTTGAGTGAAGCCAGTTCACTCAATGCCTCATCAAAAAGACATGCAAAGGCAGAAGTGTTAAGTGATGAAGGCTCAATCAACGCATTCATAAAGTAATTTGCAGCTAAGTACATAAGCATTGAGTGAAGCCAGTTCACTCAATGCCTTAGTAAGAAGGCAGCCATTTAGAAAAGAAGCTAAGTCCAGGGGCATTGAGTGAAGAAGGTTCACTCAATGAACTCAATTCTTGGTAGTCCAAAGATAGTGGATAAGTACAGATTAGTTGAGTGAAGCTAGTTCACTCAACGCACTCAATGCATGGATGAATCTGAGATATTGGCTAAGTCCACAAATGCTAACTTCAGTAAATGTCAACAAAAGTCAACAAGATTCAAATTAGTTTCCAGTTCACTCATCTTCATCTTCCTCGCCATTGTTGCCGAAGTTGAAACCTAAAAGTTTAGTGAGCAGTTCCAATAGTTCCAGCAAGTTAGCTGTAGCTAATTTATTCTACTACAACAAGTTAATATATGGTTATGATAAAGAAGAAGGAGCAGAGCCTGTTGGGTCCGGCGTTACTTCACCTGACCCGTGGCGATCTGCTAATTATTTAAAAAATTAATTAGCACCCTTTCCAACAGTTCGGTCTTTTGGAACAGTTGGGTATGCGCTTGATCCTACAATTGGTATCAGAGGAGGTAACGGGTTCAAGACTAGGGGGGATCTATTAAATCCCGATTTTTCCCTTCTACCTGTATGTGTCCGGCGAGTCAGGCAAACTGTGGACATGTGGTAACCCCACCTATGAGCCATGTGGGCCATGTGGTAACCCCACCTTTGAGCTGACAGTGTAAGCCCTTAGCCGATACAACATGACAATGTAACGGCTCTGCTCTAGGCGATGTTACCGGGCAGCAGCCCAAGCACCCCAACACCTCTCCAGCCCACTAGCGGGTTGTTGGTGGCCACAACCTCCCTTTGATGAGCGAACTCGACAGTTAAGTTGGGCCGTACGGGGACTTCCAAAGAGGTCACCCAGCCCAGTACTACTCTCGTCCAAGCACGCTTAACTATGGAGTTCCTTCACTTCTCATCACCAATTGAGCTGCAAATTGTAACACCTCCCCTGTAATGACCGTAAAATATGGGTCTGGCCGGGGCCCCACAACATACATATGCCACAACTTTGGCATTAAAAGATGATATTAACTACCCAATCTAAAAACTCAGAATAAAGTACAGCGGAAACATACCAAACAACTAGATTTTATCCACTACTACAATAGGAGTATCACAATGGCCTTAAGGCCTTACACAAAAAGAGTCCAAAATGGAAAGACCACAAGGTCAAACATCAACTTGCAACAACACTCCTAGGCTACATAGGCATGCAAGTCGGAATATAACAAAACATGGAGCAATACAATCAAGAAGAAAACGAGCTAGAAGCACAACAAACACTTCATGAGGCTTAGGGCTTTTCGGCCGGCACACTTGCTCCCGCTTGCGCTCCTTGCACTGTACATGTTTGAAGTAACGTGGGTCAGCAAAGGATGACCTTTACTGTGTAACCAACACATCTCCTCCCGGCCGCCCCTAACGGACCCCGGGGGTACCCCTAAAACCTGCAAGTCATCACTTCGTATATCATATACATAAACATATAAAGCTTTTAAAATATGTTTGGATGTCTCAAACAACAAACACGTTTTCTATGTTGAGCATAGGATGAAAAGGGGCCTGCTATGCAGCATGTATGCAAACCCGGGCTCCGCCCATGGCACCCTATCGCGTATGCAACTAACACATCATCATCACAACTGGGTACTTCCAATTCCCCATTATCGTAAAGCCGCAAACAAAAGGGGAATACAATGCCCCAAACGGCCTAAAATTTGCTACATGGAAAACTTGCCAAGGCCCCACCCGCTCAAGGGTCTTTAACCCAGGCTTGCCCTACTCTTGGCATTCTCGTCAATCTCACATAAGGGGACTAGTCTCGCCGGGACACTCTCCCCACATGACTTACACGTCATGGGATAGCCAGTCGACCACGGAGACAAAGCCACAACTTAGAACATCACAATCGATAACCTTTCCCACCCTAATCCACCATTTGTACTACAACGTTCCCGCGCAACAAGGAAACCATCTACCGCCAGTGTGGAGCTAACCTTGTTCGGTTCCGGCTACAAGTACTCACTCGAGAAAAGGGGGAAAATTCATACATCAAAAATGACATCTTGCCGCAACGGATTTCTACCGAATCCTTAAGGCTCACTATGCAACGTCACCGAGTCGGACCAACGGTCGTGACTATGGCTTCACCCACAATGCCTAATCCCCTAACGGAGCGGATCTCAAATGCAATATCATGCCGGGGACAGACACAATCGACCCGGTGGTTCCTCTTGCACCATGGCCACCCAAACCCCTCTCACTTGATAGATTTGGTGCCTAAAAGCTTAAAAGGAATAGATGTTATGCACGCATCCTAGAAACCAAGGGGAGAAGTGTTGTTACCTTACGACCCCTCTTCCTAGCCATTGAGAAACTTGGTAAGATGAACAACATCGCAACGGTCTCTCTTTCGCGGATCTGGACTCGTCTAGAGAAAAGGTGCTCTGAAGCTTCTCTGGCGGCTGGAACTCTCCTCCATCTTTTTCCTTTCTCTCCCGTCTCTCTAAACTTTATAAAGAGAAAGCCCACAATGGAATGAGGGTTCTAAACCCTATTCAAGGCCAAATACCAGCAAGGGAAAGCCTGAGCCATCAAATCCTAATTCAAGGAAACGAACGACCACGATTCTCCCTGAAAAAGGATTTCCTGGGCCTAACACGGCTTGTGACATGCCCATGTACAAGGCTGTCTTCCTCACTCGCCACAAAACAAGAATTTACAGAACACAACACGTCATGTGACACGTCTTGGGACACGCACGTGACTTATGTGCCACTCCCATGCAGTGAACCGTGTGCCTCAATCGACGTTGCAACCATCGAATCCCAAAGAGGACAAGACCATGTGACACACCCGTGTCACATGACATGTGCCAGACACGCCCGTGTCCCAGACCGTGTAACTATCTCAATATAACCTGACAAATAGCTCGAGCAGGACACGACCTGGGACACGCCCGTATCTCAGGCTGTGTGTCCGACCCCAATCAAACGTCGATAGAAATTTCGTCAACCTCCCAAAAAATCATCTATCTCAAGCACGACTCGCTCTGTGACATGCCCGTGTCACAGGCCGTGTCAGCCTATTCAGAACCCAACTTGGCCTGAAAAGATCATCCGTTCCTCTTTTGAGTTTCGGAGCGTTACAATTCTCCCCTCTTAAAAGAATTTTGTCCCGAAATTTAAATAGAACATACACAAAACTTAAACGGTACCTGAGAAGAAAAGCTCGGGATACTCCTCAAGCATGGCCTGCTCTCGCTCCCACGAAAGCTCCTCACGACAGTAGTTTTCCCATCGAACTTTTAGGAGTTTGACCTCTTTGTTTCGCAACTGTCGAATTTCTAAATCTTCTATACTAACTGGAGGTATTCGCATCCTTAAATCCTCCTCTATCGGCACTGATGTCGATTCGATCATCACACTAGCCTCTACCAAGGCTTTCCTCAAGACCGAGACATGGAAGACATCATGTAATCCACTCAGCTCTGTGGACAACGCCAACCGGTACGCTGCATCTCCCACCCATTCTATAACCTCGAAAGGTCCCAAAAACCTCGTACTCAACTTCTTGAGTCGGCAAATCCGGGAAACTCCATTGAACGGCTTGATCTTTAGATAGACCCAATCGCCAACCGCAAATTCCACATTCCTATGGCGAGCATTAAAATATTTTGCTAGCCGATCTTGAGCTACCTTCATGCGCTCCTGAATAGTTCGCAGTAACTCGCATGCATCAGCTACCACTTCTTTTCCCAAAAGTTGAGTGTCTCCTGCCTCTGTCCAAGACATCTGTGTACGACACCGCCTCCCATACAAAGCTTCGTATGGCGCCATCTTTATACCTGCTTGGTAACTGTTGTTATAAGCGAACTCTACCATGAAGAGGTGATCTTCCCACTTCTTACCGAAGTCAAGAGTACACATCCTCAGCATGTCCTCCATAGTACGGTTTGTTCTTTTGGCTTGCACATCGTTCTGCGGATGGAAAGCCATACTGAACTTGAGCTTCGTGACCAGACTCTTCTGAACCAGCCCCCAGTCTTTGGACATGAATCATCCATCGCGATCACTTATTATACTCTTAGGAATCCTATGTAGTTGCATAATGTTGCAAACATACAATTCTACCAACTTCTCTACGCCGTCCTCCTTCCGATTTGGGATGAAGTGTGCCACTTTGGTCAAGAGATCCACGATCACCCAAATCACGTCGTTACCCTACTGCGTTCTAGGTAACCCATGTACAAAGTCCATGGAGATATCATCAAATTTCCACTCGGGAATAGGAAGAGGCTTTAGGAACTCGCCCGACTTCTGACACTCGGCCTTCATAAAGGCCCAAGTTTGGCACCGACTCACGTATAAAGCTACGTCCCGCTTCAGACCAGGCCACCAAAAGGATTTCTTCATATCCAAGTACATCTTTGTACTGCCCGGGTGAATGGAGTACTTCATAAAATGAGCCTCAAACATCAACTCCTCACTAAGCTTGCCAACTGCGGTACACAAATCCTTCCGACCTTCCTCAGAATCTCATCCATAATCTCCCAGGCGCTACTCTCGCCCTTTTGAGCTTCCACCACGAATGGCAGGAACTCTACATCCAAACGGGTCGCTTCCCGAATACAATCGGACAAGTCATTCTACATTTCAATCCAGTTCAACCGAACCACGCTAGACTCGCCTCTGGCTACACACTCCATGCCAGGGGACTCCCAATCCCGCACCAACTGCTCATCATGAGCTTCGATCCAATTCCCTTGCCAGAGTATTTTCTACTCAAGGCATCTTCCACCACATTGGCTTTGCCTGATGTATACTGAATCGCCACCTCGTAATCTCAAAGGAACTCAACCCACCTGCGCTGCCGTCGGTACGGAAGCCAAGATGCCAATTAATGCTAAAAAGCTCGGTTTTTTAAATTCCATACTTATAGAGAATTTGGGGTTGAGAACTTTTGCAGCAGAAAAAAGTGGCAGGCGATTTTTTCTTGCCACAATTTAAGCACAAAAATTACCGCCGCCAATTCCAATTCATGGACGGGGTAATTCCTTTCGTGAGGCTTTAATTGCCTAGACCCAAAGGCGATCACACTTCCATATTGTACCAATAAGCAACCCAAACCGCATCTTGATGCGTCGCTGAAAATTTGAAATCCTTCAGTCCCTTTCGGCAGACTTAGGACTGGAGCTGACATCATCCTTTCCTTCAGGGTGTCAAATGCCTGATTGCACTCCTGAGTCCACACAAACTTCTGGTCCTTACGAGTTAGTGAAGTGAGGGGCATAAATATCCGCGAAAAGTTTTCCACAAACCTTCTACAGTACCCGGCTAGTCCAAGAAAACATCGGACTTCCGCCACGGTCCTCAATATTGGTCAATCTCTAATGGCTTCCACTTTTGTTGGATCTACCGCCACCCCATTCACATGGCCCAAAAACGCTACTTTCTCTAACCAGAACTCACATTTCGTGAACTTTGCGTAAAGCTGGTTCTCTCTCAGCACTTGCAAGACTACTCTTAAGTGAGTCTCATGCTCCACCTCCGATTTAGAGTAAACTAGGATGTCGTCAATAAATAAAACTACAAAAGAGTCCAAGTATTTGCGAAATACTCGGTTCATCAAGTCCATGAATACGTATGGTGCGTTCGTCAACCCGAATGGCATCACCGAGAACTCAAAGTGACCATACCGCATACCAAACACTGTCTTGGGTATGTCCTCATCTCGAATTCACAATTGATAGTATCCAGACTTCAAGTCTAACTTTGAATACACAACCGACCCCACCAACTAGTCGAACAGGTCATCTATCCGAGAAATCATATACTTATTCTTGATAGTCAGTTAATTCAACTCTCTGTATTCTATTCACAACCGCATACTATCGTCTTTCTTCTTCACAAACAACACAGGCGCGCTACACGGTGAAGAACTAGGTCTGATATACCCCTACTCCAACAGTATCTGCAATTGCACTTTGAGTTCGACCAACTCATTTGGTGCCATCCTAAAAGGAGGACGTGACACCGACATAGCCTCTAACACTAACTCGATTGATAAATCAATCTCCTGTCGAGGAGGTACTCTAGGAAGCTCTCGGGGAACACATCCTCGAACTCTGACACAACGGGTTTCTCTCTGAGGGATAACCGGGAAAGGCTAACCTCCAATAATGCTACAAGGGCTACCTTTCCCTGGTTAACTGCCCGCACAAATTGCATGACTGAAATTAGGGAACAGGCCACTATGTTAAGACCCACAAACTAAATTTCTGCGTGACCTTCGCTCCTCAGAGTTACCTTCTTGGATAGGCAGTCAATACTGACACACTGATCTGCTAGCCAGCCCATTCCCAATATTACATCAAACTCAACCAACGGTAGGACTGCCACGATCAACATGAAGTCGACTCTGTCTCGATTCCAACAAATGTATCCCTTCGCCCTGGTGGTCATGGATGACCCATTGGGCATGCGCACCTTTAGCTCTACGTCTGCTAAGATTGACTCAACTAAAATCCTCCAGATAAAGCTTTCCGCAAAGAAGGAGTATGACTCTCTGTAAGACCCCCTTTTTTCTCTCTAAAACCCGGGGTCTTAGGCCCAGAATCGCCGCTTTGCGGTGACACCTTCACGTCCTGAAGGGTCATCACCACAAGGCGCCGATTCTGCCGGCCAATTCGATCACAGAAAGGTAGCACAATAATTGAAGTAAGAGCAAGTCCACTGAAAGTAAATCACATATATAGAATAAAAACTCCACGAAGGGAGTGTCCACAAAATAACAAAAATCAGAGTACTATAAATGCGGGCTTATGCCCGGTACATCATATCCTCACTACAAATCTCTCATGCGGAAGCAAAAACAGAAACTACTCAGGGTCGAGACTCACAGTCCCGGCTGTATGAACTCCGGAGCTAGACTGCCCCATCTCCAGGCGCACCGGTATCTGGGGCTGCTCCTCCATGCTGGGCTCCACGATCCCCTAAATGATGCGGTTCGAAAACCGTTAGTCATAAAGACTAAGCCCTATCATCCCCTACCCCTTCCCCCATGGCTCCTAAGTACCGAGTGGAGAGGAAGAAAGGGAAGGACACGAAGGTGGAGATTTAATCAAGAAACAGATGGCAGCGGAACTAATCTAGCAATTCTATAATAAATATGAGTGTCCCATACCACTTATACGTTGGGGTGTCGGTTATCAAACAACAGCAAATATATATTTATAGAATTTAACCTGAATTTATAAACTTGCCCACACAAGCTTATAGACCAAGGGGTCGTTTTGCAAGTCCTAATGTATAAGCGTCCCATACCACTTATACTTTAGGTGTCAGGGTTAAATGAATCGTTTATGCTATGACATGCAAGTGGGTATGATGAAAACATGCAAGTGCAACTCACACACCCGACTCTGTGCACACAGACCTTTAGTTCCTCCTTTCGGAGCCGTTACCTCCCAGGATACCTCCGTAGTGGCAGACGGAAGCGGTGGGTTGGGCCTCGCCCACCTCTAAACCAGTAAAGCACTACCGGTCAGACCTATCGTATGCCTCAACGCTTGGTGCACTAAGCGGACGCCTGCATACTCTTGCCGGCTGGCGCACCGGACTTCTGTTGGCGAAGTGCTAACCACACTTGCCGAGTCAGCGTATTGGCATTGGTGCATCGACCCTCCAATACCGAAAACCCACCACCTTAATGTTCATTCCTTTTATGCACATGCAGATTTAATCGTAAACACACAAAAACCGAGCCGAAGCTCCCCGGACCAAAACATCAGTCTCTTAACCAACCGAGCCGAAGCTCCCCGGACCAACCCGTCCGTCTCTTAACCAACCGAGCCGAAGCTCTCATCAATCTTCCTGTGCCACACAGTGTTTGTGAAAGGTGCAGCCCTAGTTACTAAGTTACTCTTGACAGTTTGTTATTACAGTTTACGTTAACCCAGAACTGTCCCCGGTATTCCCCGTGAAGGGCTCTCAAAGGGTACTAGGAACTATGATGGTAGTTGAAGCCCATCGTTCCCTTTCGCAAGGCACTTATTATTATTGGTTGATCCCCTTTACCCATTCCCTTCTCATATTACGATAGACTATCCTAGGGTGAATTTTTAACCTTCCTCACTTCGGGAAAGACGATCTTTCGTCGAACCCGAGCACCTCTTATCTCTAGCTATCACTACTTCTCTCTACCCTTCATATCATCCTATTGTAATTCACAAATTTGCTATATGCAGACCACCCTAGACTATACGTCGAACCGGTTATGCAATGATTCCAAAACTCGTCCAAATGCCCTAAAATATTTACTGGGGACTTATCATGATATAAATGGCCTAAATCCAGAGTGTGAGAATTTTCCTAATTTATTTGGCATTTAATTAATTTCCTCGAAAATCCCAAGGGCTACCGGTTTGAACATGAACTACCCTAAGTTCTCATGCAAGATGTCCAACAAATTTATGATAAATAGTAGGTTATCTCAATAGGGTAAATCCAAAGTATCATAATTTTTCTATCATCAAAAGGGCAACAAAACTATTTTAGCAATATTTACTATCTTCCATTATTTATGAACCAAGTATCGAGAATATTCTTCCAAAAATTGTAAATAAATTATAATATGCAGATAAAGTCTTAAAAATAGCACTGACGCAGTTTCATAATTTTTCGGTAATAAAATCATCCCTAAATAATTTTCAAAGCATAGAACCCCTTTTTAACTTTTGTGAAGAAAGTACTGGATTTACTTAACTAAAAATTATACAAAAATTCAAGGGTAACCGTTCTGTCCTAAAACATTTATTTCCAAGATTTCATGAGACTTCCATGAACAGAAAGGTACAAATTATTAAAACATTAATTGGGGTTATAATCAACTTTACAAACGAAGTGCTAGAAATACGCATCATAAAATTCCAGTAAAATTTCTATAAATTCTACCCACTTCAGCACTAACTCTACCCGAGTTTCACAGCTTTTAGATAATTATTAGTGATGGATTATGCTTAATTAGTATTTCAACCTAAAGCTAAGATTAAGGTTTCGAGGCATCTACTTATCTCCAAATTTTCCAAGATTCCATCCAGACGATTATTATCATGCTAATATCAACTCTACAGAGTTTCAAGGCAATACGAGGGCAATTGCCCCCATATCCTTCACAACCCTCAAAACCCTCCATCTAGGGCTTGAGTTTGGATCCTAGGATAAACCAACCCTAAACCACATCATTTTCTCCAAGCGGGTTATAGTAACCCTTCCAAGTCAGTGGCCAAGATATCAGCCTCAGTTGAGGTGATATGACCGTTTTAACTTCTAGTGCACTTTTTACTCAAAAATGCCTCACTCTTGCCTAGTTAAGAATAGGTGACTCCCTATCCAAAACTCATCCAAATGAGTTGAAAATTTGTACAGAGTTAAGTTTTATAGCCAGGGACCACTCACCAAAACTTGGGAGGGTTTGAAGGTTATTTGGCTACATAAATAAATTCCTCTATCTTTATTAAATTAAAATAAAAACTTTAGGCAGCGTGTCTTAAAAAATTCCCAATTTTGTACTGCCTTTAGATATAGCTAATTTTAACCCCCTGCCCAAATTTCAGGTCATTTGGACAAGGGACAAAGAGTGGACATCCATTTTAATTTCTGCCCAACTCTAGGTACAACCCCCACTAAAACAGGTACTGCGGTCAAACCGCTTACCCAAACGAGTTGAAACTAATTTTAAATTAATCTAGACTCGAAAGGCTACGACTATCGTGACATGTCATTTTTCCTAAATCGCCCTCTAAGTGCCTCATTTTGCAGCCTCTAAATATACTCAAATAATATATATTTTCACTATTTATTATATACATTATTTATAAATTATAAACTGGTTTTACTGTTCATCTTCTACATGAACCCGAAATCAGAACACAGAAAACCTTATTTCCTGTAACCTTTCCGTGATCTGTCGCCGGCCGTCCGGTCACTTCCCTGGTCAGCCACCACCACCACCACCTCCGTCGAGGCGATGGCTAGCGGTCGACGGTGGTTTGGCCGCCGGAGGTGGCGGTTTCCGGCGAACTCAAAACAATATTTTTTCATGGTTTTCCATGAAAACACGAGGTTGGTCCGGTTCCTTTAAGCACGTACTTCATTTCTAAGAACCTAAGATCTACCTATAAGAGAAGAAGTAGAGGAGGACCTTGTTCGCGGTTTGGAGGCGAGATGAACGACGGGGTGCCATGGCGCGGTGGTGGCGTGGCTGAACTTCTCCTACAGCAAGGTACAAGGCTTCAATCCGTTGGACAAGAGAGTAAACCTCTCATCCTGCTCTAATGGGGCTTTTACAGATCATCAAGTGGGGAGGGTAAAGGGTAAAGCCTTAATGGCTATGAATGTTCTCCCCTTAATTGTGTTTCGGTTATGGTAGGGGAAGTTGAAATGCTGGAAATGAAGAGATGTTTGCCAGGTGGCGATTTCCTATTTGACCAACATTTCCTTCTTTTATTATATAATTACAGAAGGAAAACAACCCATAATTACTCCTGGTGTAACTTCCCACACCAGCGTTTATTACCACGCGTGTTAGAATAATTTCGGGCCTGAACCGTCGTTTCGGTCAATGTCACGGGAGTGACACATAGGTCACGGGCGTGACAGGCCCTGGTGGCCAATTCTGGGTTCGGCGATCGTCGAACCGAGATCTACGATCGTCGAAGGGTGGTCACGCCCTAGGTCACGGGCGTGACACTTAGGTCACGGGCGTGACAGGGCCGGGTGACCAAATTCTGTGTTCAGCGATCGTCGAACTGAGATCGACGATCGTCGAAGGGTGGTCACGCCCTAGGTCACGGGCGTGATACATAGGTCACGGGCATGACAGGGTCATGAGGCAAATTCCGCGCTCGGCGATCGTCGCGCTGAGATCGCCGATCGCCGAAGGGGGTCACGCCCCTGGTCACGGGCGTGACACCTGGGTCACGGGCGTGGCAGGGGCAGGTTGAAAATTCTGAGCCCGACGATCATCTCCCTGAGATCGACGATCGTCGAAGGAGTCACGCCCTAGGTCACGGGCGTGATGGGTCGGTCACAGGCGTGACCGCCCCTTGACTCAAAATCAAGGTCGACAAACTTCAATTCCTGGGCTTCCTAGGGTTCTGTTAAGACAAAACCATTCCCAGGGGTCTAGCCGGAAATGGGATGTTACAATTCCCAATAAACAAAACAAAGATTTCGTCCCTGAAATCAAGGTTAAGCCTGCAGGGACTTCTACCGGAATAAACTAAACTTGTAACATCCCATACGATTTTTCTATTGGGTTCAAGCGACCACTTGTTTGATAAACGAAGTCAATCTCCCCAATAAACAAAAGATTAGCCCCTACTTTCCTGCGCATGCCTAGGTTCTAAATTTTTCCTTATCTAGTCCTACCGGTTTAGTACAATAAGGTAATTTATAGTATACCAAGAGATGGTGAGGTATACCTGACTGAACAACTCCGGGTATTTTTGCCTCATCAGGTCCTGCAGTTCCCAGGTGTGCTCCTCCTGACCGTGGTTTCTCCACAGAACCTTGACTAAGGGGATCTTCTTGCGACGCAAGATCCGTACTCCTTTGTCGTCGATCCGAACCGGCTCTAAGTGAACAGATCGGTCTGAAGCTACCGGCCCTTCGGTGGTAAAAATTTGCTGCTCCGGGCGTAGTAGAGCCCTTCTCAGCGAAGAAATGTAGAAGACGTCGTGTAGAGCTGCCAGCTCTGGTGGCAACTCTAGCCTGTAGGCTAGGGGTCCGATCCGCTCAAGGATCCGGTAAGGGCCCACATACCTAGGGCTGAGCTTCTTCCTCCGACCGCGCACTCGTGAGACTCCGTGCATGGACCGGATCTTCAAGAACACTCAGTCCCCTACCTGAAACTCCACCTGACGATGTCGGGTGTCATAGTACTTAGCCTGTCTGCTGTGCGCCTCCAACATCCTATCTCTGATCAGTCTCACCTGGTCCTCGGTGTCTTCAACAATATCCAATCCCAGTACCTTCGGATCCTCGTCTTGAACCCAAGAAAGCGGGGTCCTACATTTTCTTCCATACAAGGCTTCATAAGGCGCCATCCTGATGCTGGACTGGTAGCTATTGTTATAGGAGAACTCGACCAACGACAACATCTTCTCCCACGGCTCCCCTCGGTCCAGTATACACAGTCGTAGTAGATCCTCCAACGTCCTGTTGGTGCGCTCTGTCTGCCCGTCTGTCTGAGGGTGGAAGGCCGTGCTAAAAGTCAGTCGGGTGCCCAGGTATGCTTGCACTGACCGCCACTCCATGGATGTAAACCGTCCATCGCGGTCCGACACTATCGTCCGGGGCACACCATGATATCGGACATACTGCTCCACGAACTTCCGTACCAGCACTCCCACCGAGTCATCTTTCCTGATTGGTATAAAGCGGGCCACCTTCGTCAACCGATCAACAATCACCCAGATCGAGTCATTCCCTGTCCGAGACCGGGGAAGACCATGTATAAAATCCATAGCTATATCATCAAACTTCCACTCCGACAACGGGAGTGGCTGCAACAATCCCGCGGGGTTCCTTCACTCCGCCTTCACCAACTGACACGCCTCGTAATGGGTCACGAAGTACGTAATGTCCTTCTTCATGCCCGGCCAAAACATCGTCTTCTTCAGATCAGCGGTCATCTTTGTGATCCCCGGGTGCACAGAGTACCAGCTGCAATGCGCCTCCGTCATAATATCCTCTCGGATCTGGCCTCCTGCGGGTATATATACTCTGCCTATGAAATGTAGCAATCCATCTCTCAGGGAATAATCTCCTGTCGAACCCTCCTCCAGGGCTCAGAACATCGACTCTGCCAACGCATCTGTCCTCTGTCCATCCCGAATGCGATCCCGAATATCGTCTATAGCCACCATCGATGTCAGATACTCCCTATACAGCTCTGGATCATCATCGGACACTAGGGATATCTGCATATCTCTGAATGACCGGACTAGCTCCATGGACATAACCTGGGGCCCAGCTTCAGAAGTGGCAGCTCTCCGGCTCAATGCACCACGTTTGCCTTCCCTGGATGGTAGTGCATCTCATACTGATAGTCTGCTAAGAACTCCACACAGCGCCTCTGCCTGATATTCAGCTCCTTCTGCGTGTCCACCTATTTCAAGTTCTTGTGGTCGGAGTAGATGTCGCAGTGGACTCCATAAAGATAATGGCGCCAGACCTTCAGAGCAAAAACGACCGCTCCCATCTCAAGGTCGTACACCGGGTAGTTCTTCTCATGGGTCTTCAGCTGGCGAGAGGCATATGCTATGACGTGTCCATTCTGCATCAGCACTGCTCCCATCCCCTTGTATGATGCGTCGGTATACACCTAGAATCCTTCCTTTCCAGATGGAAGGGCCAGAATAGGGGCTGAGATGAGTCGGTCCTTCAGCTCCTGGAAAGCCGCCTGGCACTGCGGGGTCCAAACGAGAGATGCCTCCTTCTTCGTCAAAGACGTGAGTGGGAGGGCAATTTGAGAGAACCCCTCCACGAACTTCTGGTAATACCCGACAAGTCCCAAGAAACTTCGTACATCGGTGGCTGTCTTTAACTGCGGCCAATCACGGACTGCCTGAATCTTTGCCGGATCCACCGCCAACCCAGCTCTGCTGATAATGTGGCCTAGAAAAGCCACCTCCTTCAACTAAAACTGACACTTGCTGAATTTCGCATAAAGGCGATGCTCCCGCAACCTTTCCAAAGTCAGTGCCAGATGCCGAGTGTGCTCCTCCTCCATCCTAGAGTAGATCAGGATGTTGTTTATGAATACTATGACGAACACATCCAAGTAGGCCTCAAAAACCCGGTTCATGAGACTCATGAACGCCGACGGAGCATTCGTGAGCCCGAAAGGCATCACGGTGAACTCATACAGGCCATATCTGCTACTGAAGGCTGTCTTCGGGATATCCTCCTCCTGGATCCGTAGCTGGTAGTATCCTGACCTCAAGTACAGCTTCGAGAAATAATGGGCTCCCTCCAGCTGGTCGAACAATTTGTCTATCTATGGGAGTGGGTAGGTATTCCGGACGGTCAGCCTGTTTAGTGCTCGATAATCGATACACAGGCGAAGTGTCCCATCCTTCTTCTTCACGAATAGGACAGGCGCTCCCCATGGCGAGGAACTCGGTCTAACAAATCCTGCCTCAACCAATTCCTGCAACTGAGTCCGAAACTCTGCCAACTCCTTCGGGGCCATCCAATAAGGGGCCCTAGATGTCAGCTTGGCCCCCGACACAAGTTGTATCTAAAAGTCCTGCTTTCGGTGTGGAGGTAGTCCTGGCAGTTTCTCTGGAAAAATGTCAGCGAAATCTCGCACCACCGGAATGTCTGTCACTGACTCCTTAACTTTCGCCATCTCAAAAAGAATCTGATAGACCTCCTCTCCCTGCAGATGGGCCTTAACGGCCTGTACCGAAGATAAGAGTATACGAGAGGCAGGTCTTATACCTTCGATGACAATGAAAGTGTCCCCGTGTCTCATAGTGATCCTCTTTGCCTGGCAGTCAATCTGGGCATGGTTCTAGTGCAGACATACCATACCCAGGATCAAGTCATAGTCTGTCAGCCTCAAAATCGTCGCTGGAGCCTCGAATTGATGTAGGGCACGGGTTTCGACACCGTAACGGCTAAGGGATTCACGCGCTCGCTTAATTATAATTACTATTACGCTCACACGAAGAATAAACATAGCCACTATGCAAGTTGCAACAATTAATTTAATAGGATTCGGGGGGTTCGCTAGGCCCCTTAAGATAATATCAAGGCTATAGAACAAGATCCTCTCAAGCGAAATGAACCCACACGGTTCGGTCGAGCATACGTTGTACCAAAAGAGACACCACCGAAAATAAAGATTCGGATAATGGGTGGTTCTCTCCCAACGAAATAAAATGAGGGCCGCCACGCCTCACGAATTCAAATGGGAATCAAATATCAATAACAATAATTTAATAGATATTATCCACGAAAATTCTACCAATCACAAATCACACGATATGCTAAATGCCCAAAGAAAAGATCTAAGAGAGAAACACACAAGAGTGGAGATGTTCGTTACCCAACCGGAATGGATGATTCCGATTTAACTCTCTTTGGATCGCTCCGTTCTGGATCCACCGAAAGCGTGCCGGTTGGAGAGAAACTCCAAGTTCTTCGTTGCCTTCTGACGCCGTTGAAGTTTCACAAGATTCACCACAAGCTTGGGCCGATTCTTCTCTTGGATTAGAAGATGGGGGAGGAGGGAAGGAAAGGGGGGAGGCCAAAATTTTGGAGAGGAGGAGAGGAGAGGAGGAGGAGGAAATGAATTTTCCAAGAGGGGAAGAGAGGAGGAGGGGAAATTCAAATTTTGAATTTTGGTTTTCTATTTTTCATTCTCTAATCCATCATGAAAACAACTTGCCTATATATAGGCTACATCATTAGTTTGCCTATTTGCAGCCCATAATAACTAAATAAAAACAACACTCATTAATAAAAAAACACAATATGGCATAAACATTGCCAAATAAAAACATAATTAAAATCTGAAATAATATTTAAAATGACGCGGCGATGGTGGTGGATGTCGCGGCAAAGTTCCAACATTAAAATGACGCGGCGATGGCGGTGGATGTCATGACGCGGCGATGGCGGTGGATGTCGCGGCAAAGTTCCAACATTAAATGACGCGGCGATGGCGGTGGATGTCGCGGCAAAGTTTCAACATTCCGAGTTGCGGCACGGTCATAATGATCTTCAAGCTCCATATGGCGACGAGCAACGACACCAACAAGTAAACCATCATCTCAAGGCGGCGAGGGAACATCAAGTGTGAGCCGGCACCAACATCAACCGGGTCACCATAGTCTTCCGGAAGGGGATCTTCTGCAGCAACATGACGCGGATCTATGACATGTACCGGGTCACCATCATCGTCCAGAGGATGACGCTCCAAATCAACAAGCCGGTGTATGACGACGCCATCAATCCTCCCCCTCTCAAAAATACTCATCACTGATGAGTAGTACCGTGTATGATCGTCGAGGAAGAGGAACCTACAAGGCAAAAAGTGGTCTTGGGGGGACCTCAAAGACGCATTAGTCAAATAAGAACAAGGAATTTCCACAACATCAATCAACATACCTCTGATGGAGACCGGAGAAGAGAACGATCCAAACAAACTATCACCACCCAACCCAATAGAAATCATAGTGGAATATGTAAACGGAGAGATAGACTTTTCAAGGGGCATAGAAGCATGACGCGTAAAGTATGAAAAGTAGAAAATAAAAGCGATGCCCCAATCAATGGAAAATTCTACAAGAAATGTCATGCTACTAAATTTCCATATGATTCGAAAATAATGGACTGGCCGGTTCATAAATATTTCTGAGATGCCCGGAGGCATCCGTTCAGGGACGAGACAAACCAAAACCAAATCACTTATATAACGGTAGGATACGCTCCAATTCCAACAAACAATCTTAGAACTGTGTGGGGAGAACCCATGTGTAACGTGACTTGCCTTAACAGTTGGCAGTAACGGGACCAAGTCAGGTGGCACGAGTGCTATAAAAGCAGTGGCGAAATCAACGCCATACAACGTCGTAGTTTTAGATTTAAACTTAAATTTAAATTTTAAAACGTCATGAATAAAAGCTAACGGAAAGCACTCATCACTATATATAGAACGGGGAGCTCCCGGATTTGACATGACGTACGGGCAACACAACTTAACATTCGTAACTACGTTCACTAGCATGTGCGTGCACGGGTCATCAAAAGGCGGGGGATAAATGCGTGCGACCGGGCTTGGCAAATAAGTTTGTCGAGGGGACATCACGTCATACGGCACCATCGCCAAGGTACCACTAGTATTCCAATTCGAAACCTCAAAACACGGATTTGACTTCCAATAAAGATCATCCGGTCGCAACCCAATAAAGTCGTAAGAAAATTCAAACAGTGGATTTGCTCTTACGGAAAAATCATCCGACATGTCTTCTAAATCATGTGGTAATTCATGTATTTCAGATTCAGTGATCAGATCATAGATCGGCAACACTACAATGAGATCAGGCGTTACAAACGGTAGAGAGTTAAAATCACATTCAAGTTTTGGTAAAGGTGTTAGCATTAGGGGATGCTCATCCAGTTCCACTTCACTATCGTATTCCAAAAGTTTAACTCCTTTACTAGAAAAATCTTCCAACACATCAGTCCTGACATCAGTTACAGTGAAAATCTCAGAAACGGGCACTTCGATACGTCTCGGACTAGAAATAGCAAGCTCATGTCCTAACAGATCGTCAAATGAATCACGACTGAGTAAGCTCTCAGCAGACTGTAACTCTTCTGACTCAGCTAGAATATCAATCGACTTAGGATCATCAAAAGGCTCCACAACAGTCAAGGGGGATGGCTCCAAAATTTCATCGAAAGGGAGTGGAGAGGGTTCCTCAAATGAGAAATCCTCATCCAAGTCACTCGGGTAACCAATCTCCTCATCGTCACTCATGTTGTCAACATTAACAGCATCGTCCTCAGTGACGGGCGTACTCGTAATCGCAAGCTCAGATTCAATCACACTGATAGGAACACTCTCGTAAACAGGAAAGGGTCTAGTGCCCAAGCGGGAGAACTAAAATCATGAGACGTCCTCATACGGAGTACGAGGGAACATGCTGGTTCGATGTAGGCAAAATCTTAGGCGGCGACTCACTCAAATAATCAGACGACGGAGAGCGGTAGTATGGAGGGTAATACTCATCCATTAATAAATTCTTCATAATCTACCAACCTATACGTGGGTCGACGGAGGGCATTCCTAAATGTCTTTCCTCATTGAGGCAGAAAGTTTGGGCTAGACCAAATAATTGCAGTCTCGCAACGGGAATCCTGTGGGGATCCACAATACGATATTGCTCAAAATAATGCTCCATGGCGTTCACCCAACATAGAAACACTCGCGGTCCACCTAGCCCATCATATGTCGGAGCAGGAATCCTAACAAGCCTAGAGGTGTGCGGAACAACTTGATTAGCCTTTAGTTGGCCAATCAACCCCTTAATCTCTTCCACTACCGGGCAATGGACCGGCTTTCTAACTTTCATGACGGAACCTAAAGATTTCATTCGGGAAACGTGAACATCGTAGGCCATTTTTTTGTGTTTTAATTTTCAGCGGGAAAATGGGGATAGACTACTCGGATTAAGTGCACAAATACAAAGAAATATAGTCTGTTCTATTTAATTTTTCAAAATCGATTTGTTCTCGCTAATATTTCAAAATAATATATCTATTTTTTTGATATTCTTGCTTGCACAAATATGGAGATTATTAAAAATTTTTGCTGGATTTTTTTTACTGAGAAAATAAAAATCTAGGCGGCTATTGTCACACCAAATACTAAATTTCAAATTTATTAATAAAAATAAATACTTAATGAAAAATAAAATTTTTGGATTTTCTTACTAATAATTAGATGGATAAATTCCAGAAATTTTAAATTTTAAATTTTAAGAAAATTAAAATTTTCTTAAGGTCGCTATTTGCAGACCAACTATTAAATTTTAAAATAACTTAATAAAAATAATGAATTAATGAAAAATAATTTTTTTTTGATTTCTTATTAAAAATAAGATAGAGAATTTTCAGAATTTTATTTTTTTAGATTTTGAGAAAAATTTTAAATTTGGAATTTGGAATTGGAAGTTGGAAATTTGAAATTTGAAATTTTGAAATTTGAAATTTGAAATTTGAAATTGGAAATTTGAAATTTGAAATTTGAAATTTAAATTTTGAAATTTGAAATTGAAATTTGAAATTCGAAATTTGAAATTTGAAATTTTAATTTTTAATTTTGAAATTTGATTTTTGAATTTTGAAACTTGAAATTTGAAATTTCGAAATTGGAAATTTGAGATTTGAAATTTTAAATTTGAATTTTGAAATTCGAAATTGAAAATTTGAAATTTGAAATTTGAATTTTAAATTTTGAGAGGGGTGGATTGCCAATTAGGAAATTGACGAGAACCTCCCTCTAATACCAAATTGATGTAGGGCACGGGTTTCGACACCGTAACGGCTAAGGGATTCACGCGCTCGCTTAATTATAATTACTATTACGCTCACACGAAGAATAAACACAGCACTATGCAAGTTGCAACAATTAATTTAATAGGATTCGGGGGGTTCGCTAGGCCCCTTAAGATAATATCAAGGCTATAGGCCAAGACCCTCTCAAGCGAAATGAACCCACACGGTTCGGTCGAGCGTACGTTGTACCAAAAGAGATACCACCGGAAATAAAGATTCGAATAACGGGTGGTTCTCTCCCAACGAAATAAAATGAGGGCCGCCACGCCTCACGAATTCAAATGGAAATCAAATATCAATAACAATAATTTAATAGATATTATCCACGATAATTCTACCAATCACAAATCACACGATATGCTAAATGCCCAAAGAAAAGATCTAAGAGAGAAACACACAAGAGTGGAGACGTTCGTTACCCAACCGGAATGGATGATTCCGATTTAACTCTCTTTGGATCGCTCCGTTCCGGATCCACCGAAAGCGTGCCGGTTGGAGAGAAACTCCAAGTTCTTCGTTGCCTTCCGACGCCGTTGAAGTTTCACAAGATTCACCACAAGCTTGGGCCGATTCTTCTCTTGGATTAGAAGATGGGGGAGGAGGGAAGGAAAGGGGGGTGGCCGAAATTTTGGAGAGGATGAGAGGAGAGGAGGAGGAGGAAATCAATTTTCCAAGAGGGGAAGAGAGAGGAGGGGGAAATTCAAAATTTGAATTTTGGTTTTCAATTTTTCATTCTCTAATCCATCATGAAAACAACTTGCCTATATATAGGCTACATCATTAGTTTGGCTATTTGCAGCCCATAATAACTAAATAAAAACAACACTCATTAATAAAAAAACACAATATGTCATAAACATTGCCAAATAAAAACATAATTAAAATCTGAAATAATATTGAAAATGACGCGGCGATGGCGGTGGATGTCGCGGCAAAGTTCAACATTAAAATGACGCGGCGATGGCGGTGGATGTCATGACGCGGCGATGGCGGTGGATGTCGCGGCAAAGTTCCAACATTAAATGACGCGGCAATGGCGGTGGATGTCGCGACAAAGTTTCAACATTCCGACTTGCGGCACGGTCATAAAGATCTTCAAGCTCATATGGCGACGAGCAACGGCACCAACAAGTAAACCATCATCTCAAGCGGCGAGGGAACATCAAGTGTGAGCCGGCACCAACATCAACCGGGTCACCATAGTCATCCGGAAGGGGATTTTGTAACGACCCCATCCGTTAAATGACGTATAGTAGAAGGTCCGGCCGGGGCCCCCACACTATATGCCACAAACAGACGGTGAGGTCACAGGATAATACCAAACCAAATACGAATCCTAACTCAAGCATTCTAGCGGAAGCTTTAAGTTACAACTTTGAACTCTTAACCAGAATGTCCAATATATAAAAACCACCTTTATATATAAACCACGGAATGTACACAACCACAAGAGTTTGGCCTTAAGGCTTACAGTTCCTCTGAACATACATCATGTTTTACAAACCTCGGCGCGCAGGCCGGCCATACATGAGTAAAAAGAGAAAACAAAACAAATCCATTCGCTTAGCCTTCCAGGCTAGCCGCAGCAGCAGCAGCAACCAGCAGTAGGGCTTCAGCCCATCATTTACCACTTGGCTCTCCAGCACCTGCACGGGAACAATCCACCCAACCGGTGGCAAACAATGCAACGGTCAGCATTCAGCTGACCCAATTATAACAATCCTACCCCTTTCTCGGGGCATGAGCATTCTTTCCCTGCAAGCATGACATCAACAAATAGCAACTATGTGCGCGCAGGCACATTCAAGCCATCACAACCATCGGCCATCCGGCCCGACAGTCCGTGCACTCAGGGCACATTTTTGGTGTACCGGAATACCAGGGTCAACACCACCGTCTACACGGTATTTGAGCATTTCTAGTCTTTCCGGCGCGCGGGCCTAAGACTCTCATTAGGCGCTCCAACAAAACCTATAACCAGGCTTCCAAGTCGGACGGACCTAACGCAGGTACGGATCAGCCACCCCCCGTTGCTCAAGTCGCCGAGCCACCTCGAATACGGAAGTATCCATGGCATTTTATAGGCGCGGGTCGGTTTCACCTTTCCTGTTCGGCAATCTGCCTTTTCATCGAGTTGCAGCCCAACGGCTCAACTACTCACAAAGTGGCAACGCACGGCCACAAGAGTTGCCGCCAACCCTCTTCATTTCCTGGACATCGTCCAGTACTTCCTGCCGCACCAAGCAACAGGTAGGAACAAGGCATCACAAGCCATAGGCATCACTAGCCATTATCACGGAGCCTTCTCCGATATGCAAACAAGCATCACCAATCCAGATTCCATCCAGATGGGCTTCACACAGCATGCCTAGAGCCGTACTCCAATTTGGCCTCTAACAAGGGGGACTTCACATATCTACCACAAGGGACACCACAACCCACCGCACACTCGCGGGGAAGGGTTTTCCCTATGCAATGCAGAAACGAAGGACTTCACATGTCCAAGGAGGGAGATCGTTACCCTTGTCGATCTCTTCGGTGCCATCGAAAACTAGCCGGTGAGAAAGAACCGCAGCAGCCTTGCCTTCACAACGCCGGCTTCGGATCACGAATCGGACCACGGGAGCTCCGCCGTGGCTTGCTCTCCTCCTCCTTCTTCTTCCACTCTCTTTCTCTCTTTCTTAAGCACACATGAAGAATGACCTTTCATCCTTACATTACGTAATAACCCAGCCAGGAAACCACCTGGACCCTTGGATCAAAAGAGAGAAAACTGAACGGCCAAGATTTTCCCAAAAATTCACTTTTTGGCCGATACGGCCTGTGACACGCCCGTGTCACAGGCCGTGTACCCTTTAAGCGGCACACACAGCTTGAACCGACTGAACAACACGGGTCATCGACACGCCCGTGTCGAACCTGACACGCCCGTGTCGAACTTGAGACACGCCCGTGTCTCCTGCTCCATCGAGCTGCAACCAGTACACGGGTCGGAACACGGCAGCTGACACGCCCGTGTCCAGCCTGACACGCCCGTGTTCCCGGCCGTGTTCAAGGCCGTGTCGGCTCTGACTTGAATAGGCCAAAGTCGCAAAATAATTCGAACACGCCCTGGGACACGCCCGTGTCCCAGGCCGTGTACACCCGACACGCCCTGGGACACGCCCGTGTCCCAGGCCGTGTAACCTGACCCGCTACTCAAACTTCATGTTGAGTCTTTTGGGGCCTTTTGGGGTTTACAACCCTCCCCCCTTAACAAAATTTCGTCCCGAAATTTGCCGGTAAGGAAACAAAACCAGCAATGCTATAACTCTGTTATAACAAAAAGTACACGGTCTACAGTTTATACAAATAACTCGGGAAACTCAGCTCGCATGGTCTGCTCTCGCTCCCATGTTAGCTCTTCACGGCCACAATTGTCCCATCGGACCTTGACCATCCGATCACTTTGTTCCGCAACTGTTTCTCGGCTCGATCCTCGATCCGAATGGGTCTAACCTTCGTCGTTAGCCCATACTCGACCGGTACCCGATCATTCTCCACTACTTGAGCTGGATCCTTTACCGCCTTACGAAGGACTGAGATGTGAAAACATCATGTAATCCACCCAAGTCCGCTGAAAGTGCTAGTCGATAAGCAGCTTCCCCAACTCGCTCCACCACCTCAAATGGACCAAGATACCTCGGACTTAGCTTTTTCAAACGCCGAATCCTGGACACACCTTTGAAGGGTTTGATCTTCAAATTATACCCAATCACCCACCGCGAACTCCACGTTCCGGTGTTTGGCATTGTAGTACTTTGCTTGACGATCTTGGGCTATCAATAGCCTCTCCCGAATAGAGCGTATGAGCGAAGTAGCTTCTTCGACTTCCTTTTTCCCATTCAGCTTAGATTCGCCTGCTTCTGCCCAAGCTAAGGGTGTACGGCATTTCCGACCATACAACGCCTCAAATGGTGCCATACCAATACTCGCTTGGTAGCTATTATTATAGGCAAATTCGACGAGAAATATATAATCTTCCCATCTCTTACCAAAGTCTAGGGCGCACATGCGGAGCATGTCCTCCATCGTCCTGTTGGTTCGTTCAGTCTGGCCATCCGTTTGGGGATGAAAGGCCGTACTAAACGCTAACTTTGTACCCAACATTTGATGAACGAGCCGCCAATCATTCGATGTGAACCGCCCATCACGGTCACTAACGATGCTCCGAGGAACACCGTGCAGTCGAACAACCTGCTCCACATACAGCTTGGCCAAGGTTTCCACTGAATCGTCTCTTCTGTTTGGAAGGAAGTGCGCCACTTTCGTCAACCGGTCCACAATCACCCAGATTGAATCATGACCGCGTTGAGATCTCGGCAACCCGTGCACGAAATCCATCGAAATATCATCGAACTTCCACTCCGGAATAGGTAACGACTTCAGAAACCCGCCAGGCTTCTGGCATTCTGCTTTCACCAACGCACAGGTAGTGCATTCAGCCACATAACGTGCGACATCTTTCTTTAGTCCGGGCCACCAGAACAGCTTTTTCATGTCCCTGTACATCTTTGTGCTCCCTGGGTGAACTGAGTACTTTGCAAAGTGAGCTTCGTACATCAACTCTTCCCTCAGTTTACCCACACTTGGGACGCACACTCGACCATTTCTCCGTAACAACCCGTTATCCCAAGAGAATTGATCATCCGCCCATCTTTAGCATAGCGCTGGAGACTTTCATCAAGCTCCGTTGCTCGCCGAACTCTGTCCGTAAGGTCATATTGCACCTCCGTCCAGTTCAAACATGCATCGGTTGACGCACCCTTGTCAACACACGATATCTCCATTGCTTCCAATTCTTGGATCAAACGCTGATCATGCCTCTGTAACCAGCTTGCCCGTACCGAGTCTTTCGACTCAAAGCATCAGCGACCACATTTCCCTTCCCGGAGTATAGTGAATCTCGAAGGTGTAGTCCCCGAGGAACTCCATCCATCTTCGTTGTCGCATATTCAGATCCTTCTGATCCAACAAATACTTTAGGCTCTTGTGATCTGTATAGATATCCACTTTCACGCCATATAGATAGTGCCGCCACAACTTGAGTGCAAAGATTACCGCCGCCAACTCCAAATCATGGACGGGGTAATTCCGCTCATGCACTTTCAACTGACGCGAGCCATAAGCAATCACTTTCCAAACTGTAAAAGAACGCAGCCTAAGCCGCTCCCAGATGCATCACTATAGATCTCATACCCATCGGTACCACATGGCGATGTCAACACAGGCGCCGTGGTCAAACGACTCTTCAAGTCTTCAAAAGCTCGCGCGCACTCCGGCGTCCAAATGAACTTTTGATCTTTCTCGTCAGCGTGGTGAGAGGTAAAGCAATCCGTGAGAAGTTTTCCACAAACCGTCTATAGTAGCCCGCAAGTCCAAGGAAGCTCCTGACCTCGGCCACTGAAGACATCACTGGCCAATCTCGGATGGCACTTATCTTCAACGGATCCACCGCGATACCCTCTCCGCTTACCACATGGCCTAAGAAGGCTACTGAAGAGAGCCAGAACTCACACTTTGAGAACTTGGCAAAAAGCTTATTCCTCCGCAGGGTATGCAAGACCAATCGCAAATGGTTTGCGTGATCCTCTTCCGACTGAGAGTATACTAATATGTCATCGATAAACACAATAACAAACAAATCCAAATACTCTCGGAACGTTCGATGCATTAGGTCCATAAATACCGAAGGCGCATTACATAGGCCAAACGGCATCACCGTGAACTCATAATGACCGTAGCGTGTTCCAAACGCCGTCTGGAATGTCACCTTCCCGAATCCTTAGCTGATAATATCCCGATTTCAGATCCAACTTGGAATAGACCGTTGATCCTGCCAGCTGATCAAAGAGGTCATCAATCCGTGGGATCGGATATCTTGTTTTTCTCCGTCAGCTTATTCAACTCGCGGTAGTCAATACACAACCGTAAGCTACCGTCTTTCTTTTTCACAAATAGAACAGGTGCGCTCCAAGGTGACATACTTGGGCGTATGTATCCCTGCTCCAACAACTCTTGCAATTGGACTTTCAACTCAGCCATCTCTTTTGGCGCGACGCGATATGGAGAGCGGGCCACAGGTTTCGCACCTGGCACCAACTCAATAGAGAAGTCAATCTCCCGCTGGGGTGGTAACCCAGGAAGATCTTTAGGAAACACATCGGCAAACTCTGACACAACTGGCACTTCACCGACATTGGCCTTTGGCTCAACAGCCTGAATTAGCGTGAAGAATAACTCCGCGCCCTTCCGAACAGCATTGACGACTTGGAGTGCAGACAACAACGTTCCGCCAACTCCTCGCATACCAGCGAACTTCGTCACAAGCCCGGTATTCTGGCCCAGTGTAATCTCTTTGGAGTTGCAATCAATAAAGGCACGCTGCTCCGAGAGCCAGTCCATACCAAAGATCACATCAAACTCCGATAACGGTAGCACAGCTGCACTCAAACCGAAATCCCGACTTCCTATTTGCACATCCACATCGCAAGCCCTATCCGCAAGCATCATATAGCCATTCGGCAATAGCACCCTTGTACTATCCACCGTCACATGACTTGGTACACCAATTCGAGATACGAAATCCTCAGACAGAAAAGAATGCGAAGCCACGTATCAAACAGGGCTCTCGCTAAATTATTCCGAATCAGGACAAAGCCTGCAGCACACACACATGCACAAGCTAAACATAACCAAAACCAAAAGCACGCAAGTAAACTAATCAACTCGTACCTGTGACGACGTCACTTTGCTTAATCGCTTCCTGTTGGCCAAGTTGATAGATTCGGGGCTGCGCCTGGGAAGCAGAGGAATCCACCACCGCTTTGCCCTTCTCAGCATACGACGCACCCGTCTTCTTTTCCCCTTTGGGCTGCACAACCCGACAGTCACGAGCAATATGCCCCACCCGGCCACAGTTATAGCATGTACGAGCATCCGGCCTTGATGTCGCACCCGACACCACGGTCGTAGTCACTTGCCCAGATGGCTTGGACCTCTTGCCCCCTTTCTTCTGGTAAAACGACTTGCCTGGGCGAGGTGCTTGAAACTCTGGCTTAGACACAACCAAGCCCTTATTCCCTTGCACTCGCCTCATGTCCTTCTCCAACGCGCACGCCGTATCAACCAACGCCTGAAACCCTTGGCTCACAGAACTCGAAAGCAGGAATCGCAACTCATCCCGCAATCCTTCATAGAACCGATTCGTTTTCCTTTGGTCATCCGCGAAGATTGTTCCCGCATATCGTCCCAACCTAGTAAACTCGTGCAAGTAGATATCCACACTATCTTCCCCTTGCTTTAAACCGTTGGAACTCATTTTCCATAGCAATACGTTGCGCCGCTGGGACATGTTCGCCGCCAGAAATAGTCGAGAGAACTCCTCAATCGACACTTGTGTTAATTGCCTGCCCGCCAAATGGTGTAGCTCAACCTCGTCCCACCACAACCACGCCTCCCCTTCAAGCATGAAGGTGGCTAAGGTGACCTTGAGAGTTTCCTCTGCCCTGATCGCTGTCATTATCCTCTTGACACGCGATAACCAATCTTCCGCCTGCGTTGGGGATCCCATTCCCGCAAACGTAGGAGGACTGAAGCTCATGAATTGCTTCAACTGTCGGTCAGCTGCTCGTGGATCTACAACCTCAACCGGCTCGGGTCTTACATCAACACGAACTGGCACTACCGCCGGCTGCGCTTGCCCGGTCGGCTGAATCATGGCAAATAGCGCCTCAGCCACTAAGCGAACAGTTTTTGCAGATGGAGGAGGTGTGGGCACCTCAGCTGGTGCCGCACTCTCATCAGAGCGCTGGGGCTCAGACTGCCCAGCACCACTACGTGTCACCTATAGGTGGACAAGACACACATTAGCGAACGTATGCAAGCAAAACAACACAAAAAGGAACGCGCAGATTCCTCAAACAAGATTTTGTACATTCCTTAATGGACATTCCAGAGTTCATTAGCGTTACAGCAGGTCGCACAAACACGTGCTCGCCACCCCACAAAAGAATTCGACCACGAATTCGAAAGAGGAAGACCTAGAAAAGCTGATACCAAAATGTAACGACCCCATCCGTTAAATGACGTATAGTAGAAGGTCCGGCCGGGGCCCCACACTATATGCCACAAACAGACGGTGAGGTCACAGGATAATACCAAACCAAATACGAATCCTAACTCAGAGCATTCTAGCGGAAGCTTTAAGTTACAACTTTGAACTCTTAACCGGAATGTCCAATATATAAAACCACCTTTATATATAAACCACGGAATGTACACAACCACAAGAGTTTGGCCTTAAGGCCTTACAGTTCCTCTGAACATACATCATGTTTTACAAACCTCGGCGCGCAGGCGGCCATATATGAGTAAAAAGAGAAAACAAAACAAATCCATTCGCTTAGCCTTCCAGGCTAGCCGCAGCAGCAGCAGCAACAGCAGTAGGGCTTCAGCCCATCATTTACCACTTGGCTCTCCAGCACCTGCACGGGAACAATCCACCCAACCGGTGGCAAATAATGCAACAGTCAGCATTCAGCTGACCCAATTATAACAATCCTACCCCTTTCTCGGGGCATGAGCATTCTTTCCCTGCAAGCATGACATCAACAAATAGCAACTATGTGCGCGCAGGCACATTCAAGCCATCACAACCATCGGCCACCCGGACCGACAGTCCGTGCACTCAGGGCACATTTTCGGTGTACCGGAATACCAGGGTCAACACCACCGTCTACACGGTATTTGAGCATTTCTAGTCTTTCCGGCGCGCGGGCCTAAGACTCTCATTAGGCGCTCCAACAAAACCTATAACCAGGCTTCCAAGTCGGACGGACCTAACGCAGGTACGGATCAGCCACCCCCCGTTGCTCAAGTCGCCGAGCCACCTCGAATACGAAAGTATCCATGGCATTTTATAGGCACGGGTCGGTTTCACCTTTCCTGTTCGGCAATCTGCCTTTTCATCGAGTTGCAGCCCAACGGCTCAACTACTCACAAAGTGGCAACGCACGGCCACAAGAGTTGCCGCCAACCCTCTTCATTTCCTGAACATCGTCCAGTACTTCCTGCCGCACCAAGCAACAGGTAGGAACAAGGCATCACAAGCCATAGGCATCACAAGCCATTATCACGGAGCCTTCTCCGATATGCAAACAAGCATCACCAATCCAGATTCCATCCAGATGGGCTTCACACAGCATGCCTAGAGCCGTACTCCAATTCCGGCCTCTAACAAGGGGGACTTCACATATCTACCCCAAGGGACACCACAACCCACCGCACACTCGCGGGGAAGGGTTTTCCCTATGCAATGCAGAAAAGAAGGACTTCACATGTCCAAGGAGGGAGATCGTTACCCTTGTCGATCTCTTCGGTGCCATCGAAAACTAGCCGGTGAGAAAGAACCGCAGCAGCCTTGCCTTCACAACGCCGGCTTCGGATCACGAATCGGACCACGGGAGCTCCGCCGGTGGCTTGCTCTCCTCCTCCTTCTTCTTCCACTCTCTTTCTCTCTTTCTTAAGCACACATGAAGAATGACCTTTCATCCTTACATTACGTAATAACCCAGCCAGGAAACCACCTGGACCCTTGGATCAAAAGAGAGAAAACTGAACGGCCAAGATTTTCCCAAAAATTCACTTTTGGCCGACACGGCCTGTGACACGCCCGTGTCACAGGCCGTGTACCCTTTAAGCGGCACACACAGCTTGAACCGACTGAACAGCACGGGTCATCGACACGCCCGTGTCGAACCTGACACGCCCGTGTCGAACTTGAGACACAGCCCGTGTCTCCTGCTCCATCGAGCTGCAACCAGTACACGGGTCGGAACACGGCAGCTGACACGCCCGTGTCCAGCCTGACACGCCGTGTTCCCGGCCGTGTTCAAGGCCGTGCCCGGCTCTGACTTGAATAGGCCAAAGTCGCAAAATAATTCGAACACGCCCTGGGACACGCCCGTGTCCCAGGCCGTGTACACCCGACACGCCCTGGGACACGCCCGTGTCCCAGGCAGTGTAACCTGACCTGCTACTCAAACTTCATGTTGATTCTTTTGGGGCCTTCTTGGGGTGTTACAGATCTTCTGCAGCAACATGACGCGGATCTATGACTTGTACCGGGTCACCATCATCGTCCAGAGGATGACGCTCCAAATCAACAAGCCGGGGTATGACGACGCCATCAATCCTCCCCCTCTCAAAAATACTCATCACTGATGAGTAGTACCGTGTATGAACGTCGAGGAAGAGGAACCTGCAAGGCAAAAAGTGGTCTTGGGGGGACCTCAAAGACGCATTAGTCAAATAAGAAAAAGGAATTTCCACAACATCAATCAACATACCTCCGATGGAGACCGGAGAAGAGAACGATCCAAACAAACTATCACCACCCAACCCAATAGAAAGTATAGTGGAATATGTAAACGGAGAGATAGACTTTTCAAGGGGCTAGAAGCATGACGCGTAAAGTATGAAAAGTAGAAAATAGGAGCGATGCCCCAATCAATGGAAAATTCTACAAGAAATGTCATGCTACTAAATTTCCATATGATTCGCAAATAATGGACTGGCCGGTTCATAAATATTTCTGAGATGCCCGGAGGCATCCGTTCAGGGACGAGACAAACCAAAACCAAATCACTTATATAACGGTAGGATACGCTCCGATTCCAACAAACAATCTTAGAACTATGTGGGGAGAACCCATGTGTAACGTGACTTGCCTTAACAGTGGGCAGTAACGGGACCAAGTCAGGTGGCACGGGTGCTATAAAAGTAGTGGTGAAATCAACGCCATACAACGTCGTAGTTTTAGATTTAAACTTAAATTTAAATTTTAAAACGTCATGAATAAAAGCTAACGGAAAGCACTCATCACTATATATAGAACGGGGTGCTCCCGGATTTGACATGACGTACGGGCAACACAACTTAACATTCGTAACTACGTTCACTAGCATGTGCGTGCACGGGTCATCAAAAGACGGGGGATAAATGCGTGCGACCGGGCTTGGCAAATAAGTTTGTCGAGGGGACATCACGTCATACGGCACCATCGCCAAGGTACCACTAGTATTCCAAGTCGAAACCTCAAAACACGGATTTGACTTCCAATAAAGATCATCCGGTCGCAACCCAATAAAGTCGTAAGAAAATTCAAACAGTGGATTTGCTCTTACGGAAAAATCATCCGACATGTCTTCTAAATCATGTGGTAATTCATGTATTTCAGATTCAGTGATCGGATCATAGATCGGCAACACTACAATGAGATCAGGCGTTACAAACGGTAGAGAGTTAAAATCACATTCAAGTTTTGGTAAAGGTGTTAGCATTAGGGGATGCTCATCCAGTTCCACTTCACTATCGTATTCCAAAAGTTTAACTCCTTTACTAGAACAATCTTCCAACACATCAGTCCTGACATCAGTTATAGTGAAAATCTCAGAAACGGGCACTTCGATACGTCTCAGACTAGAAATAGCAAGCTCATGTCCTAACAGATCGTCAAATGAATCACGACTGAGTAAGCTCTCAGCAGACTGTAACTCTTCTGACTCAGCTAGAATATCAATCGACTTAGGATCATCAAAAGGCTCCACAACAGTCAAAGGGGATGGCTCCAAAATTTCATCGAAAGGGAGTGGAGAGGGTTCCTCAAATGAGAAATCCTCATCCAAGTCACTCGGGTAACCAATCTCCTCATCGTCACTCATGTTATCAACATTAACAGCATCGTCCTCAGTGACGGGCGTACTCGTAATCGCAAGCTCAGATTCAATCACGCTGATAAGAACACTCTCGTAAAACGGGAAAGGGTCTAGTGCCCAAGCGGGGAGAACTAAAATCATGAGACGTCCTCATACAGGAGTACGAGGGAACATGCTTGTTCGATGTAGGCAAAATCTTAGGCGGACTCACTCAAATAATCAGACGACGGAGAGCGGCAGTATGGAGGGTAATACTCATCCGTTAATAAATTCTTCATAATCTGCCAACCTATACGTGGGTCGACCATGCTTGGTGAGCCACGTATAACCCACAGGTCGGAGGATCAAAACCTCCCTCTGATACCACTTGTAAGACCCCCTTTTTTTTCTCTCTAAAACCCGGGGTCTTAGGCCCAGAATCGCCGCTTTGCGGTGACACCTTCACGTCCTGAAGGGTCATCACCACAAGGCGCCGATTCTGCCGGCCAATTTGATCACAGAAAGGTAGCACAATAATTGAAGTAAGAGCAAGTCCACTGAAAGTAAATCACATATATAAAATAAAAACTCCACGAAGGGAGTGTCCACAAAATAACAAAAATCAGAGTACTATAAATGCGGGCTTATTCCCGGTACATCATATCCACACTACAAATCTCTCATGCGGAAGCAAAAACAGAAACTACTCAGGGTCGAGACTCACGGTCCCGGCTATATGAACTCCGGAGCTAGACTGCCCCATCTCCAGGCGCACCGGTCTCTGGGGCTGCTCGTCCATGCTGGGCTCCACGATCCCCTAAATGATGCGGTTCAAAAACCGTTAGGCATAATGACTAAGCCCTATCATCCTCTACCCCTTCCCCCATGGCTCCTAAGTACCGAGCGGAGAGGAAGAAAGGGAAGGACACGAAGGTGGAGATTTAATCAAGAAACAGATGGCAGCGGAACTAATCTAGCAATTCTATAATAAATATGACAAAAACAAAAAGTACGAAAGGTAACCTTAACTTATGTGCGAAAGCGCATAAGCCAAGGGATCTTCTGCAAGGCTCCCATCGTATAGATTGTCCCATAACACTTATACGTTGGGGTGTCGGTTATCAAACAACAGCATATATATTTATAGAATTTAACCTTAATTTATAAACTTGCCCACACAAGCTTATAGACCAAGGGGTCGTTTTGCAAGTCCTAATGTATAAGCGTCCCATACCACTTATACTTTAGGTGTCAGGGTTAAATGAATCGTTTATTCTATGACATGCAAGTGGGTATGATGAAAACATGCAAGTACAACTCACACACCCGACTCTATGCACACAGACCTTTAGTTCCCCCTTTCGGAGCCATTACCTCCCAGGATACCTCCGTAGTGGCAGACGGAAGCGGTGGGTTGGGCCTCGCCCACCTCTAAACCAGTAAAGCACTACCGGTCAGACCTATCGTACGCCTCAACGCTTGGTGCACTAAGCGGACGCCTGCGTACTCTTACCGGCTGGCGCACCGGACTTCTGTTGGCGAAGTGCTAACCACACTTGCCAAGTCAGCGTATTGGCGTCGGTGCATCAACCCTCCAATACCGAAGACCCACCACCTTAATGTTCATTCCTTTTATGCACATGCAGATTTAATCGTAAACACACAAAAATCGAGCCGAAGCTCCCCGGACCAAAACGCCCGTCTCTTAACCAACCGAGCCGAAGCTCCCCGGACCAACCCGTCCGTCTCTTAACCAACCGAGCCGAAGCTCTCATCAATCTTCCTGTGCCACACAGTGTTTGTGAAAGGTGCAGCCCTAGTTACTATGTTATTCTTGACAGTTTGTTATTACAGTTTACGTTAACCCAGGACTGCCCCCGGTATTCCCCGTGAAGGGCTCTCAAAGGGCACTAGGAACTATGATGGTAGCTGAAGCCCATCGTTCCCTTTCGCAAGGCACTTATTGTTATTGGTTGATCCCCTTTACCCATTCCCTTCTCATATTACGATAGACTATCCTAAGGTGAATTTTTAACCTTCCGCACTTCGGGAAAGACGATCTTTCGTCGAACCCGAGCACCTCTTTTCTAGCTATCACTACTTCTCTCTACCCTTCATATCATCCTATTATAATTCACAAATTTGCTATATGCAGACCAACCTACACTATACGTCGAACCGGTTATGCAATGATTCCAAAACTCGTCCAAATGCCCTAAAATATTTACTGGGAACTTATCATGATATAAATGGCCTAAATCCAGAGTGTGGGAATTTTCCTAATTTATTTGGCATTTAATTAATTTCCTCGAAAATCCCAAGGGCTACCGGTTTGAACATGAACTAACCTAAGTTCTCATGCAAGATGTCCAGCAAATATATGATAAATAGTAGGTTACCTCAATAGGGTAAATCCAAAGTATCATAATTTTTCTATCATCAAAAGGGCAATAAAACTATTTTAGTAATATTTACTATCTTCCATTATGTATGAACCAAGTACAAAGAATATTCTTCCAAAAATTGTAAATAAATTATAATATGCAGATAAAGGCATAGAAATAACACTGGCCCAGTTACATAATTTTTCAGCAATAAAATCATCCCAAAATAATTTTCAAAGCATAGAACTCGTTTTTAACTTTTGTGAAGAAAGTACTGTATTTACTTAACTAAAAATTATACAAAAATTCAAGGGTAACCATTCTGTCCTAAAACATTTATTTCCAAGATTTCATGAGACTTCCATGAACAGAAAGGTACAAATTTTTAAAACATTAATTGGGGTTATAATCAACTTTACAAACGAAGTGCTAGAAATACGCATAATAAAATTCCAGTAAAATTTCTATAAATTCTACCCACTTCAACACTAATTCTACCCGAGTTTCACAGCCTTTAGATAATTATTAGTGATGGATTGTGCTTAATTAGTATTTTAACCTAAAGCTAAGATTAAGGTTTCGAGGCATCTACTTGTCTCCAAATTTTCCAAGATTCCATCCAGACGATTATTATCATGCTAATATCAACTCGACAGAGTTTCAAGGCAATACGAGGGCAATTGCCCCCATATCCTTCACAACCCTCAAAACCCTCCATCTAGGGCTTGAGTTTGGATCCTAGGATAAACCAACCCTAAACCACATCATTTTCTCCAAGCGGGTTATAGTAACCCTTCCAAGTCAGTGGTCAAGATATCAGCCTCAGTTGAGGTGATATGACTGTTTTAACTTCTAGTGCACTTTTTACTCAAAAATGCCTCACTCTTGCCTAGTTAAGAATAGGTGACTCCCTATCCAAAACTCATCCAAATGAGTTGAAAATTTGTACAGAGTTAAGTTTTATAGCCAGGGACCACTCACCAAAATTTGGGAGGGTTTGGAGGTTATTTGGCTACATAAATAAATTCCTCTATCTTTATTAAATTAAAACAAAAACTTTAGGCAAAGTGTCTCCAAAAATTCCCATTTTTGGACTGCCTTTAGATATAGCTATGTTTAACCCCCTACCCAAATTTCAGGTCATTTGGACAAGGGACAAAGAGTGGGCATCCATTTTAATTTCTGCCCAACTCAAGGTACAACCCCCACTAAAACAGGTGCTGCGGTCAAACCGCTTACCCAAACGAGTTGAAACTAATTTTAAATTAATCTAGACTCGAAGGGATACGACTATCGTGACATGTCATTTTTCCTAAATCGGCCTCTAAGTGCCTCATTTTGCAGCCTCTAAATATAATCAAATAATATATATTTTCACTATTTATTATATACATTATTTATAAATTATAAACTAGTTTTACTGTTCATCTTCTACATGAACCCGAAATCAGAACACAGAAAACCTTATTTCCTGTAACGTTTCCGTGATCCATCGCCGGCCATCCGGTCACTTCACTGGCCAGCCAGCCACCACCTCCGTCGAGGCGATGGCTAGCGGTCGGCGGTGGTTTGGCCGCCGGAGGTGGCGGTTTCCGGCGAACTCAAAACAATATTTTTCCGTGGTTTTCCATGAAAACACGAGGTTGGTCCGGCTCCTTTGAGCACGTACTTCATTTCTAAGAACCTAAGATCTACCCATAAGAGAAGAAGTAGAGGAGGACCTTGTTCGCAGTTTGGAGGCGAGATGAACGACGGGGTGCCATGGCGCGGTGGTGCCGTTGTTGAACTTCTCCTACAGCAAGGTACAAGGCTTCAAACCGTTGGTCAAGAGAGTAAACCTCTCATCCTGCTCTAATGGGGCTTTTATAGATCATCAGGTGGGGAGGGTAAAGGGTAAAGCCTTAATGGCCATGAATGTTCTCCCCTTAATGGTGTTTCGGTTATGGTAGGGGCAGTTGAAACGCTGGAAACGAAGAGATGTTTGCCAGGTGGCGATTTCCTATTTGACCAACATTTCATTCTTTTATTATATAATTACAGAAGGAAACGACCCATAATTACTCCTGGTGTAACTTCCCACACCAGCATTTATTACCACGCGTGTTAGAATAATTTCGGGCCTAAACCGTCGTTTCGGTCAATGTCACGGGCGTGACACATAGGTCACGCGCGTGACAGGCCCGGGTGGCCAATTCTGGGTTCGGCGATCGTCAAACTGAGATCGACGATCTTCGAAGGGTGGTCATGCCCTAGGTTACGGGCGTGACACAAGTCACGGGCGTGACAGGGCCGGGTGACCAAATTATGGGTTCGGCGATCGTCGAACTGAGATCGACGATCGTCGAAGGGTGGTCACGCCCTAGGTCACGGGCGTGACACATAGGTCACGGGCGTGACAGGGTCATGAGGCAAATTCCGCGCTCGGCGATCGTCGCGCTGAGATCAACGATCGGCGAAGGGGGTCACGCCCCTGGTCACGGGAGTGACACCTGGGTCACGGGCGTGGCAGGGCCGGGTTGAAAATTCTGCGCCCGATGATCATCTCCCTGAGATCGACGATCGTCGAAGGAGTCACGCCCTAGGTCACGGGCGTGACGGGTCGGTCACGGGTGTGACCGCCCCTTGACTCAAAATCAGGGTCGACAAACTTCAATTCCTGGGCTTCCCAGGGTTCTGTTAAGACAAAACCATTCCCAGGGGTCTAGTGAGAGAGGAAGTTGTCTACCTAAATCACCTAGAGGGGGGTGAATAGGTGAGATGTGCGTCTATTTGCGGAATAAAAAATTAAGGAACTAGCACAGCACAATACCAAGCAATCACAGACGACAAAAGATCTATAGTGGTTCCCCAACCTTGGGTACATCCACTTTCACCTCACCAATCTAGTAAACCACTAGACTTGGCTACTCCACTATCTCGGATCAAAACGATCCTACAACTCGGAACAACGTTCCTACAAAAACTCGATCCCAACTGGATCTACACTCGAAAGAAAACCTTCCTACAAATCTCGATCCAAACCGGATCTACAGAACTCGGAGTCAAGACTCCTACATGAATAAAAGATGTATACAAAAATATACAAACAGAGATATTCAGATCTGGATCTTCAATCCTTTCTTCCTTCTTCAGAGTTAGGGCTCGGCAGAAAATAGATCGAGGAAGACAAAGCGAAATCTCTTGGATCTGAAAAACTAGAATCAGCAAGATCAAGAGTTGGATCTGTCGATTGAGAATAGCTTGATCTTCTGAAACTTCTTGTCTGAATCCTTGGATCGGAGAAGACCGGCGACGAAGAAGACGAACATGAATATGTCGGCGTGAACTTGACGGCTTCCCGATGCGAGCGATAGAAATTAGATTCAGAAATACTTCTTAGGGTTTGACGTTTTGACAAGACCTATTTATAGGATCTCTATAACGGTCAAATCCAACCTTAATCATGTACACGTGGACCAATCATATTAGAGGATATGAAATAATCCCGTATAGTCTGGACTTAGAAAATAATCTGTGAAAAACCAGACTACTCGAGTATGGTATAAACTAATCGAGTATCCTGAGTAACCTACTCGAGTATTTGGAATAACTGACTCGAGTATCTGGTAAATACATACTCGAGTATATCAGCTGAACTACTCGAGTAAGTCGATCCACTCGAGTATATAAATTTAACTACTCGAATACTTGACTTTGGTCTACTCGAGTATATTAGTTTAACTACTCGAGTATATAGATAACCACTCGAGTATGAACACTTAGGCAAAATTCCGAGAGAGGAAAAACTAGATACTCGAGTAAGTGAAAGCATCTACTCGTGTATCATAGTATCTACTCGTGTATGTTCTTTGGACTACTCGAGTATATCCAAAGAACTACTCGAGTATCATAGTATCTACTCGTGTATGTTCTTTGGACTACTCGAGTATATCCAAAGAACTACTCGAGTATCATAGTATCTACTCATGTATGTTCTTTGGACTACTCGAGTATATCCAAAGAACTACTCGAGTATATGACTTGGAATAATTTCTCCCTTGGAAATCCATTTCTCCTACTAATGATCAGCAACACTTCAAGGTCCCATGAGTTCAAATGCTTTGTTAAGTGAAGTGTATCCCAATAGAGAGGCTACACATGGGTCAACACCATGGATCACACAATGAGGGATTACATTGTATAGTCATGTGCTAGGTGACCCACTGTAGACTGACATTGGTTTACACTTGTCAATAGAGTCCTGCAAGCACATCTAAACAAGTACATTAAATACAACAGCAATTCATTTTAGTTTTCGGAGGACTTCTTCAAATTAAAGTCATTGTGGAAACAAGACCCAACAATCTCCCCCTATTTGAAGAAGTCAGAACACCATCTACTAAATTGAATTGCCAGAGATATTAAAACAATATGACGTAAAAGAGAATGCATTGACTTACATTTCTTAACTAGAATTGCTTTGCATTTCTCCCCCTTACTGAAATCTTCATTTGGATTTGCATTTTCTTTTCCTTTTTCATTTCTATAAACCATTTCCTTTTGCTCTCCCCCTTTCTGACCTCTTTAAATAGGGGACTACTAGAAACTCCCCCTTAATCTTCTAGTTCCAAGAATTTTCTGGAACAACTACTTGTCCAATTGCCAGATAAGAATTTTATTGGCCAATGGACATACCTGCATAAACAAGATTAGAATCCCTTAGGAGCCCAAACGAGATTGGGTCCTAGGTCTTTTGTTAGTATCCTCCCCCTATGAGAGTTAACATTATGAGTGGTCTTTCTCACATTATTAACTTGAGGAGTTGCAATATTTCTAGGATTAAACCAACAGTCTATGGCAAAATGACCAACTTTGCCACAACACCAACAGTTAAACCTGTTGTACCTTCTCTTGTTCTCTTGCTTTACCTTATGGATGGGGGGTCTTGCAAGAGCAACTGAATTGGAGGAGGAAGCCTCATGATTGCAACAAGTACATGGCTTCCTTGTCTCCTTGGCCTTTGTTACACCAGTTTTAGCTTTTGGTGTCTTCTTCTTATTTGTCCCATGATTGTAAGGATCATATTTCAGTAAGGCAACGGTTTGGCTTGGGAAGGCCTTGCCTTTACCTTTGGCTGATTTATGTCCTATACTGCTATTTTTCCCAAAGGAGGTTTCTCCATTAGTGATTTGAAGCACAGTTGTAGGCATGGTGAGAGTTTCAACCAGCTTTCGTTCAATGACTAGCTTTGCTTCCAATTCATCCAGGAGAAAATCTTTATGATTTACTAATTCAGTAAAGTCTTTAATTTCCTCCTTCAAAGATTGAACTTCATCTCTGAGAGGGGTCATTTGGTCAATCTCCTCCCTCAGATTTGATTCCACCTCTTTGAGGGATGCAATATCTTTTGATTGCGATTTGACTACCTTCTGGCATTTGTCAAATGCAGTCAATAAGACTTGATACTGATTTACCAATTCAAAATCATCCTCCCCAGAAGAATAGCCATCATGACCATTTGAGTCAGAATCTGAGGCAGAAAGAGGTGTGTGAGAATTTACCTTCCCGGTATATGAGGATTTACCGTTGTCTTTGTCCTCTTGGTCAGAAAAAGCCATAAGCCCGAAGTAGGCTTCTTCATCCGCACTTGACTCAGATGAGTCAGAGTCACTGAGGGTCTTTGGCTTTTTGGCAATGAAGCTTCTTTCTTTCTTCCTTTTCCCTTGAGGGGAATTCTTTTCTATGCCTCTTCCTTCTTTCTTCTTCAGAGGGCACTCAGTGCTTATATGCCCTGGCTTACTGCAGGAATAACAAACAACGTTAGAAGAAACATGTTTGTTTGGTTTAGATTTATACCTGTCATGTCTGCTGTGACGATCACCATCAGGACGTGATCTTCTGGACGAGGAATCATTTTCTCTCATTTGTTTCTTTTTGCTAAGAAACTTCTTGAATTGTCGGGAGAGAAGATGAAACTCTTCATCTGATGAATCTGAGCCTGAGGTGCTTGGCTCGGACTCTTCTTCTTCATAGTCTCCTTGAGTGGAAGCAGCTTTGGCCTTCCTTGAGCTGTCTGCCCTTAGAGCAACTGACATATCTTGGGATGAGGGCCTGTTGCACTCTTCTTCAGCTTTTCTATTATTGATTTGAAGCTCATATGACATAAGCTTTCCGAAGAGGTTCTGAGGGTCAGTCTCTGCTAATCTTCCAAACTCTCTGATGGCACATATCTTGTTGTCCCAATCCTTTGTCAAGGATCTTAGGAACTTATCGTTTAGTTCACCATCTGTGAACACTCTGCCATAGTTCCTCAATCCATTGACAATCTTGAAGAAATTTTCATATGTGTCAGCAATAGCTTCCTTTGGTCCTTGCTTGAAGGCTTCATACTTCTGATTTAGAAGGGATCTTCTATCATCCCTTACTTCTTCTGTACCTTCCATCAAGATAATTAGAGATCTCCACATTTCCTTGGCAGATTGGCAGTGAATGAGGTTTTGCAACATAGAATCATTGACTGCACTTGCGATGATGTTCTTGGCTTTCTTGTCTAAAGAGACAAGTGCAATCTCATTCTTATCAAGATCCATCAACTTCTTTGGCACCTCCTTTGTAGGATCACTAGTGGAGGCAATCATAGGGATATAAGGGCCTTCCTCCACTATCATGAATAAGCGGGGGTCAACAGCTTCCATGTAAAGTTTTATTCTCTCTTTCCACATGGGAAAGTTTGCCTTATTGCACACTGGGAGCTTAGAAAAATCCTTGGCTCTGTCCATGCTTGAAACTTCTCTAAAGACAACTCGGGTAGGATCAGATCAAGGTGTTAACCTTTTAACGATCAACCTCCCCCTCTGATACCAATTGAGAGAGGAAGTTGTCTACCTAAATCACCTAGAGGGGGGTGAATAGGTGAGATGTGCGTCTATTTGCGGAATAAAAAATTAAGGAACTATCACAGCACAATACCAAGCAATCACAGACGACAAAAGATTTATAGTGGTTCCCCAATCTTGGGTACATCCACTTTCACCTCACCAATCTAGTAAACCACTAGACTTGGCTACTCCACTATCTCGGATCAAAACGATCCTACAACTCGGAACAACGTTCCTACAAAAACTCGATCCCAACTGGATCTACACTCGGAAGAAAACCTTCCTACAAATCTCAATCCAAACCGGATCTACAGAACTCGGAGTCAAGACTCCTACAAGAATAAAAGATGTATACAAAAATATACAAAGAGAGATATTCAGATCTGGATCTTCAATCCTTTCTTCCTTCTTCAGAGTTAGGGCTCGGCAGAAAATAGATCGAGGAAGACAAAGCGAAATCTCTTGGATCTGAAAAACTAGAATCAGCAAGATCAAGAGTTGGATCTGTCGATTGAGAATAGCTTGATCTTCTGAAACTTCTTGTCTGAATCCTTGGATCGGAGAAGACCGGCGACGAAGAAGATGAACAGGAATATGTTGGCGTGAACTTGACGGCTTCCCGATGCGAGCGATAGAAATTAGATTTAGAAATACTTCTTAGGGTTTGACGTTTTGACAAGACCTATTTATAGGATCTCTATAACGGTCAAATCCAACCTTAATCATGTACACGTGGACCAATCATATTAGAGGATATGAAATAATCCCGTATAGTCTGGACTTAGAAAATAATCTGTGAAAAACCAGACTACTCGAGTATGGTATAAACTACTCGAGTATCCTGAGTAACCTACTCGAGTATCTGGAAGAACTGACTCGAGTATCTGGTAAATACATACTCGAGTATATCAGCTGAACTACTCGAGTAAGTCGATCCACTCGAGTATATAAATTTAACTACTCGAATACTTGACTTTGGTCTACTCGAGTATATTAGTTTAACTACTCGAGTATATAGATAACCACTCGTGTATGAACACTTAGGCAAAATTCCGAGAGAGGAAAAACTAGATACTCGAGTAAGTGAAAGCATCTACTCGTGTATCATAGTATCTACTCGTGTATGTTCTTTGGACTACTCGAGTATATCCAAAGAACTACTCGAGTATCATAGTATCTACTCGTGTATGTTCTTTGGACTACTCGAGTATATCCAAAGAACTACTCGAGTATCATAGTATCTACTCGTGTATGTTCTTTGGACTACTCGAGTATATCCAAAGAACTACTCGAGTATATGACTTGGAATAATTTCCCCCTTGGAAATCCATTTATCCTACTAATGATCAGCAACACTTCAAGGTCCCATGAGTTCAAATGCTTTGTTATGTGAAGTGTATCCCAATAGAGAGGCTACACATGGGTCAACACCATGGATCACACAATGTGGGATTACATTGTATGGTCCTGTGCTAGGTGACCCACTGTAGACTGACATTGGTTTACACTTGTCAATAGAGTCCTGCAAGCACATCTAAACAAGTACATCAAATACAACAGCAATTCATTTTAGTTTTAGGAGGACTTCTTCAAATTAAAGTCATTGTGGAAACAAGACCCAACATCTAGCCGGAAATGGGATGTTACACTCTCCCGTATCAAACAATACCCTAGCGGGGTATCTAGAAACTATCACAAAGCCAAAACACAGGCAACAAACATAAACGACTTGAAAGTATGAAACCCAAGGTTAAAAGTTAAACTCTTATACCTGTCACCACATCAGGTTGACGTATCGCTTCTTGCTGCCCAAGGTTGTAGGCCCTTGGCTATACTAGTTGGAACCGATAAGCGCTCGACTCCACCATCTTCCCTTTCTCTGTGGCATTGGGGCCGGAGCGCACAGTCTACTCTTGTCTTGGCTCTTGCTCAACGCCTCCTTGAGTAAAAAATCGAGCTATGTGCCCCACCTTGCCATAATTAAAGCACGTCAGAGGTCCCTTAGAGCGAGAACCTCCGGACTTCCAATTGCTTTTCTCACTGGACTTGTATGGGTTAGGCTTTTTCTTCCATCTTCTCCCTTCAGACTTCCCTTGGTATTGAGAAGTCTTCCCTTCCCCTTGCTTGGGTGCGAAACCCTTGCGGCGTTGGGTTCGCTCCATATCGCTCTCCAAAATTCTGGCCGCCTCAACCAACTCATTGAAACCTGCGCGTTTCATAGATATGAGTGACTGCCTCAGGTTCTCCCTCAATCTGTGGTAGAAGCGGTTGTCCCACTCCTCATCATTCGCCATGTTCGTTCCCGCATAACGACCCAACCGAGTGAAATTCTGAACATATTCATCCACAGTCTTGTCCCGCTGCACCAAGTGTAGGAATTGCCTCTGAAGGGCTAACCTCATTGACGCAAGAATGTACTTCTTCAGGAAAGCATTCCCAAACTCATCAATGGACGGGGTGCGTCCAGCAAACTATCGGCCACAATGGCTCACCCACCACAACTTGGCGTCTCCTTCCAACATGAAGGCTGCAAAATGAGATTTTTCTCTTTTGGCGTCTCTGCCGACCTCAAAAGATCTTTCATCTATGCCAACCAATCCTCTGCATCAATCAGCATACCAACTCCCTTAAATGTTGGAGGATGGAAGATAAGAAAATACTTCATTTGCCGGTCCCCATGCCCGACAACCACCCTTTTGGCCAATGGCTCTGCTCTCCATGCTTCTCTGCCCGGCACAGCCGTCACCGTATCCGGGGTAGCAGGAATTGCTACCTGAGCAACGGGGGATGCTACTTATGCTATCGTTGCAGCTTGGGATGCCATCATTGCTTCTGAAAGCATGCGACAAAAATCAGTCGGGGTTACCCCCATGCCTAAATGACCCTTCGCAGTAGCGTTGCTCGCTGAAAGCTCTTCTCTTAGCCTCGATGTTCCCGCCTCGTTGCTTGCACTCTTAACAAAAAGCAAGGTAAACACAAATCAATCTCTAATCACAAGACTCAAACACAGGGACACTCATGGTTCCACAAAACTCCTATGTGGATAACTTCTTTTACGCAATTCGATTATGACTTTCGACCACGAATCCTCTCCTTGGAACCCTAACCTGGCTATGATACCAAATTGTAACACCTCCCCTATAATGACCATATAATATGGGTCCGTCCTGGGCCCCACAACTTACAGACGCCATAGCTTTGGCATTAAAAGATGATATTAACTACCCAATCTCAAAACTCAGAATAAAGCACAGCGGAAACATATCAAATAACCAGAAGTTATCCACTACTACAACATGAGTATTACAATGGCCTTAAGGCCTTACACCAAAAGAGTCCAAAATGGAAAGACCACAAGGTCAGACATCAACGTGCAACAACACTCCTAGGATACCTCGACATGCAAGCCGGAATATATCAAAAAATGGAGCAATACAATCAAGAAGAAAATGAGCTAGAAGCACAACAAACACTTCATAAGGCTTAGGGATTTTCGGCTGGTGCACTTGCTCCCACTTCTGTTCCTTGCCCTATAAAAATTTGTAGTAACGTGTGTTAGCAAAGGCTGACCTCTATTGTGTAACCAATACATATCCTCCCGGCCGCCCCTAACAGACCCCGGGGTACCCCTCCAACCTACAAGTCAGCACTTTGTATAACATATACATAAACATATAAATCTTTTAAAATAGGTTTGGATGTCTCAAACAACAAACACATTTTCTATGTTGAGTACAAGATGAAACGGGGCCTACTATGCAGCATGTATGCAAACCCGGGCTCCGCCCAAGGCACCCTATCGCAAGCGCAACTAGCACATCATCATCACAACTGGGTACTTCAAATTCCCAATTGGCATAAAGCCGCAAACAAAAGGGGACTATAAGGCCCCTAATGGCCTAAAAGCTGCTACACAGAAAACTTGCCAAGGCCCCACCCGCTCAAGGGTCTTAAACCCGAGCTTGCCTGAAAACTCTGACTTCTCGTGTCTGGATTCCGTCTCACACACAAACCGATTCTAAGAACCCTTGCTAGACCCCACCCGCTCATGGCTTCATTGCCCGGGCTTGCCCTACGCGTGGCATTCTTGTCAGTCTCACAGAAGGGGACTAGTCTCGCCGTGACACTTTCCCCACAAGACTTACACGTCATGGGATATCCAGCCGACCACAGAGACAAATCCACAACTTAGCACATCACAATCCATAACCATTCCCACCCTAATCCACCATTTGTACTGCAATATTCCTGCGCACCAAGGAAACCATCTACAGCCAGTGCGGAGATAACCTTGTCCTGTTCCGGCCACAAGTGCTCACTCAAGAAAAGGAGGAAAACACATACATCACAAATGGCATCTTGCCGCAACGGATTTCTACCAAATCCTTAAGGCTCGCTATGCAACATCACCGAGTCGGACCAACGGTCGTGACTACGGCTTCACCCACAGTGCCTAATCCCCTAATGGAGCGGATCTCTGATGCAATATCATGACGGGAACGAACACAATCAACCCGGTGCTTCCTCTAAAACAATGGCGACCCAAACCCCTCTCACTTGAGAGATTTGGTGCCTAAAAGATTGAAAGGAAAAGATGCTATGCACGCATCTTAGAAAGTAAGGGGAGAAGTGTCGTTACCTTACGACCCCTCTTCCTAGCCATGGAGAAACATGGTCGGATGAACAACACTGCAATGGTCTCTCCTTCGTGGATCTGGACTCAGCTCGAGAAAAGGGGCTCCGAAGCTTCTCAAGCGGCCAGAACTCTCACTACACCATTTCCGGCCTTTAGCAACACTTGAAAAATGTTGCCTAAAACTGCAAAGTGTTTCCAAAATATCAAAAATTGTTGCCAAAGGGGTGTCTCAAATAAGCGTGTTGCCAAAGATCTAAGGCAACAGTTTTCATACCTTTAGGTCACACAATACAAAAACTGTTTCCTAAACCCTTAGAATAGGCAACAGTTTTTTGGTTGACCTATTGCAACATTTTAGAACTGTTGACATGTACTGTTACAATTAAAAACATTGCCAAAAGCTACAAAGGCAACACTTTAAAACTGTTATCAAAAAATTGTGATTTTTTTTTTAAAAATGCAGTTGCCGCTAGAGGATGTTGAGCGTAACATATAATGCCGTGTTTGGAAATCACTAGAAGTGTTTAAAATAGAGGCATATAAATAACCCCAAATCTAAACTGATAATTTCACAAAATTGCATTTAATAAAAGATGAACACATAAATTTTTTGTACTCCAAAAATCTATATTTGCATATATAATAACTTAAAAGAACTTATTCACAACACAACACACTGGAAAACCACAACAGATTAATAAAGTTCTATTGAAAATCAATATCATCAGAAATACCAATACATGTAGTTGTTTTAGATTGAGATAATTCAGTAGGCGACAACTTGAGCTTGGACAAACTTAGCACTACAATCATGTATTTGGGTTCCTAAAGAACAACTCTCCTTATTAGTGCAAATAGAAGGGAATACACTGATATCTTCAACATCATCGATGCATTCCCTCTGAAAACTAAAAATTAACACAAATATAAGAAACATTAGTTGAGGTTATAAAACAGCCTTATTTGCAAGAATCAAATACCAAGATCGACGTGAATCTTTAGCTTGTGTTAATCTTTCAGGAAAAGTTTACCACCAGTTTATTGTTGAAAAGAATATAGAATATCGGCATGAATCTTTAGCTTGTCATTTGTTGACATCCACAAACGACGTCACTACATTCACAATCGCCGCAACTACACTAAACGGACCTTAAAATTCTCCCCTTGCATAATCATTCTTGATGATGCATCACACTATACTGGAATGCTTATTACTATCACCCAAATCTCTATTCTTAATTGTTAGATGTTATTGTTATATCCTAGCTTAAAGAATTATTAAGAAGAATGCAACTTAAATAGAGCCAAATTTTACTGAAGGAAACCTTCCCCTAAACTGAAACTATGAAAACGGAGAAAGGCAACATGATTTTCACAACTGAAGAAAAAGAAGAAAATTAGATGACAGAAGAGAAAGCAAAAATGGCCTGGCTTGTAAACTGAAGCGTATTATTACTGATGCTAGGTTACTCCATAAGTATACATAAACCTCTCTCAACATAAAAAAAATAAACAAATTGCGAATGAAACAAAAGTTACATATAAAAATTATTTTTTGTTGCAAAAACTTGATCTTTCTATAACATACCATCTCATGGCAGAAATCTCCTTCCATAACCTTCATAAAATGAATTGTTGTCTTCTCCATATGCTCCCAATAGAAATGGTCTTCATATTTCTTGCAGTTCCAGCATCTCCCTGCCATTTTTCAATGTCTGCAGAAGCTAAAATCAAAATAACACCATAAAAAACAAGATTTATAACAAAATAGAGAAAATAGAGTCATTGAATTTTGTTTTTCACCACTTCACCAAAGAAAATGGAGAAAAAACTCTAGGATAAAGATAGCAGCAGACCTTTCTCTCCTTTCCTTTTTGATTGTCAAATCACAAGCATGACTTTGCAAATATTTAGATGCCAGGACAGCTTTAAAAGTTATAATTAGTGCTATTTAATAACGCATAATGAATGGATTGTAATCTCTTTTTCGTGCTTCTAGAAATTTGAGCTTGGATGGTATGCCAATTACTTCTTCTCTGCCCACTCCATATAGAATAGTGACTGCATGATTTGCACCAACATCACATGTGTAGTTCATATGATTTTACACTATATATAAACATGCATACAGAAAGAACAATATAAGGGTGGATCATTTCAAGGATTGAGATGAAGGTTAGTGACCTGAATTTAACTTAAAGGACGCAGCTCCTAGTTGCTATTCCTTCTCATCTTGTTCAAACCAGCACATGCCCTTTCTAACAATGATGTCTACCACATAACATAAAACTACTATGCATAAAACTACTACCATAGTAGCACACTAACACTGATATCAACCATGAAATGTGATACAAACGAAGAAAAAAAACATTATTAGTAAAAGTACAAATATTTTCTTACTCGTTCAAAATCTGCTAATCGTCATCAGAAAAACTAAGGCTTCATCATCGTCTCCACTGTCATTATAATCTTCTTCTTCATTGTATTCATCTTTTCATCCTCTTCATCATCATCTCTAAAGATTACCGTAGTGAGAACTTTTGTTTTCGAAGTTTTCCCCTTTTTGACTGTCTTTGCGGAGATCACATTCTTTTCTTTAGATAAGTGTGTGATAGAGTCCAAAACTGCTGTCATGATGTAATTTCATGAGTTTTAAACATCCGGACAGCAGTTGTAAGGTTTAAAACTTCTGATCAGACCCTAAAACTATTGCTTGGTTGCCTAAAACTGATGCAATTGCATCCAGACAACAATTTCCTGGGTTTTAAACCTCCGGACAGCATTTTAGGGCCAAAATTATTGCCGGGATGCAATTTCAGGAGTTTTAAACCTCCAGACAACATATTTTTTTGTTTAAAGTGCTATACGGATTCTAAATCTACTGTGCGGATGTCTAAAACTGCTGCAATTGCATCCGCACAGCAATTCCAGAGTCTAAAACTATTGTCCTAAAGCATGTATCAAGATTAGTATAAAACAAGGAAGATGATTGAGTACCACAGTTCACGAAGAGGAACTCCGACACAGAAAAATTCCAAGTGAGGGGACTCCATTGAAGAAGAAACTAGGGTGGAGAAAATCTGCAAAGGAAGGAAAATCTATGCCTCTGCCAAGAAGAATACACGAGAGGAGCTTCTGGTGAAGAAAAAACTCCGGCGGAGATGAAATCCATTATCAGCAAAATAATGACAACGCATTCCCTTTCCATTTTAGATGAGTAGCAGTTTAAATAAAGCACTAGAGCTGACAGAATAAACATGTTGCAGTAAATCTATTATGAATATACCTTCGTTAACCCCGAAAGACCGCCAACAGTTTGGTTTGCAAGTTTTTGAAGGTCAAGAAGCATTTCATAGTATCTAAAACACGTAAGGTCTCCATATGATTGTGAAAGTTGACGAAGAACAATTTGCATGTACTATTTTTCAAACATGGAAAGTATGTTATAAATCAATTTCATACCTATACATATAAAACTCCTTTTGAAGGCTGATCTCCATCCTCCATAGTGTTGCGCTGGAATTCTTGTTGTGTCATTGATACCAATACGACTCCAATTGAACAAAAAACTTAAGCCAGGAGGTAGAATACAAAACAAGCTGAGGTGGAATATTAAATTGATAAATCCAAAGAAATAGTTCACTAGAATGAGATTTAAACATGAGGATTTCTAATATAAATCAAAATATTGAGAGATTTGTGTCATTCGGGCTGCATCGCTGCAAGAAATAGAGCTTAGTTTTGAACATAATAGGAGGAAGGGCGTTTTGAACATATATATAAACACACATACCTATATATAAACACACATACACACATATATATAAACACACATACACACATATATATAAACACACATACACACATATATATAAACATACATACACACATATATATAAACACACATACACAAACATTCACACAACACATACACATGCAAACACACATAACAACCACGCACATGCACACACACATACACACACTTATACATACACACTTACACATGCACATACACTTATACATACACATACATACACATTCAGACACACTTATACATACTACACACAGACCTATACATACATACACACACACGCTTATACATACATATACATACACACTTATAAATACAAAGACATACATACACATGTTTACCATTAGCACCTAAGAAACAACACAAATAGTTTACAAAATCTTATGGTTAATGTAGAGGCCAATAACTGTTCTATTAAAGAATTTCATACAACTGCAAAACTAATTACCAAATACCAAATGAAAAATATGTTGCAAGAATTTTGCCTTCAGAAGAACTAAAAGAATTAAAGTTCAAGGAAAAAATAAATAAGAGTCTTACTAGAGCAAGACTGCTGCAGGAGGACTGGTCCGAAGGTTGCAAGCCAGAACAAGATAGGGGCGGGTAGGAGAGGAGGAGCCTGATTATGGAGGACTAGATTCACAAAAGAAGGGAGATGATATTAGGGCATGACCGGGAGCATCTCATCATCATCGTCGATGTGTCATTGTCGCCTGTCGAGAAAAGGGTTATGGCACGATCGTTAAGGGCGTTTTGTTTTGGGAGGAGAAAATGGATCCTCTCAGAATTCCACCCCTTTGAAGGAAACACCAGAGAGCTTGGCGAGTGAAAAGTTCCTTCCAACTGAGATGCTTCGATTCACTTCGGTAAGGAGAAGTGGAGGTTTCTCCAATGAGATCGAAGGCAGCGTCGATTTACTTCAGCGAGGAGAAGAGAAGGCTGCGAGATCGAAGAGAAGGCGAGCAGAAGAGAAGGCGTCGATTTCTCCAACGAGATCATTCTCGCGGCGGCAGTGATTCAGGCGATGGGGATCCGAAGGAACGGGAGAATAAGAGGCACGATGACTAAGCGCGCGATATCAAAAAAAGAGGCGGGCGTGGAATTAAAATGCCGCGAATTAAAACCTAATGGATAGATACAACAGTTTTCCTAAAACATCCTCAAAAAATAAAAAAATTTGCCGCATTTGTTAACACATTGCAAAATAAATTTCGTTGTAGACTCATTATGTTGTAAAGGAGATAATGATCAAGGAGAGGGCGTAGCAGCAAAATCCTATTAGAGAGCTCACCATTTTTAACTTCTTTTTAGAACAGGAGTACACGTCGGGAGAATAAATGAGCCGAGATGTCGCCGGGAATTGAATCGATCTGAGATAATGACGAGGAAGTCACGCACGGGAGGAAGAGGAATGGTATCGGCCATTGGGAAAGTGTCGAGGGAGAACTGTGGGAGGGTTTGTCATGAATTTTCTAAATTTAATTTTTAAGTAATAGTTTAGGTGTTCGAATAAATTTTGGTTGAGTTAAAAAGCATTAGACTACACTTCTAACATGTTGCAAATTATTTTTTAAAAACACAATATGTGATAACTGTTGTCTAAAGCGAACCGTCAACTACATCATTTAAAAACTATTCCATATAAGGGATTATAGAACAGTTTTTGAATGTTCCACAAAAAGTGTTGCCTAAAGTTGTTAACCTATTGCAACACTTATAAACTGTTCTCTATCAAGGTTTAGACAACATTTTTGTAAATGTTGCCAAGTCAAGTGTTTCTAAAGACCAAAAATGTTGTAGTGGATCTCCTCCACCTTCTTCCTTGATCTCCCCTCTCTCTAAACTTTATAAAGAGAAAGCCCATAATGGAATGAGGGTTCTAAACCCTTTTCCCGGCCAAATACCAGCAGGGGAAAGCCTGAGCCATCAGATCCTAATTGAAGGAAACGAATGTCCACGATTCTCCCTAAAAAATGATTTCCTGGGCCGAACACGGCTTGTGACACGCCCGTGTCCAAGGTCGTGTTACTAACTCGCCATAAAACCATAAATTACAGAACAGGACACGGCCTGTGACACGGCTTGGGACACGCCCGTATCTTATATGACACGCCCGTGTCGTGGGCCGTATGCCTCAATCAACGCTACAACCATCGAATCCCGAAGATGACACGACCATGTGATATGCCCGTATCACATGTCGTGTGCCAGACATGCCCTGGGACACGCCCGTGTCCTAGACCGTATAGCTATCTCAATACAACCCGACAAACATCCCAAGACAGACACGACTTGGGACATGCCCGTGTCTCTGGCCGTGTGTCTGACCCAAATCAAACGTCGATTGAAATTTCGTCGACCTCCAAAAAAATCATCTATCTCAAGCACGACACGCCCGTGTCACAGGCCGTGTTAGACTATTCAGAACCCAACTTGGCCTGAAAACGCCATCCGTTCCACTTTTGAGTTTCGGGGCATTACAGACGGGTTGTGCTGGACGCCGGGGGTGGGGGGATTGTTGGGTCCTGCGTTCCTTCACTTGATCTGTGACGCTCTACTATTTATTTTACAAATTAAGTCGCTCCCTTTCTAATAGTCCTGGCTTTTGGAACAGTTGGGCATGCGCTTGATCCTACAAAGCCATTTAGTTTCTTCATTCAAGGTTAGATGATTGAAAAGCAAATCAACAGCAAGATCAGAAACTTGTTTCTGAGTTTCTTCCAGCACAGGTCGCTGCTTATTGAAGATCTTATTTCTTTTGTTGCGAAGAAAGTTAGGGCTGAGATAACTCATTCCAGGAAGGCAGGCATAAAGAAATTTTCTCTTGAGTTAAATCAATAATAACAAACTCCTTTCTTTCTATTGGATCCATTATTGGATATGAGCAATAGGATCCTTTTGGATCTGAGTTGTAGGCCTGATTTATAAAGGCTGAGGTAGGACCATTGGTTGATCTGAGTGTAGGGTCTATGTGCCTGAGGTAGGGCCTTTGGCCTGAGGTAGGATCTTAACAAATCTTAGTTGTAGGAGAGTTTTACCTCTGAGTTGTAGGGCTAACCTCCATAGCCTGAGCTGTAGGACTTGTGTTCATGTCTTAGGTAGACAGACTTTTGATCACTGAGTTGTTGGAGAAGGCTTTCTCTAAGGTAGGGCCTTGTGCCTGAGCTGTAGGTCTTGTAGGAGACTGAGAGATCCTACGGGATCTGGGTTGAAAGATCTTAGGAGCCAAATTTTTGAGAAGGGCCTTATCTAATAAGCTGTTAGAAAGGTGAGGGACAGTGGATGTACCCATAATCTGGGGAATCTTTATAAATATTATGTGTGCTATTGTGGATTGTATTGAAAGCAAGCTAACCTACCTAACTCACAACACACCAAAATAAAGAAAATCTTAAAAGACTAAAAAACCTATTCACCCCCTTTAGGTGTTTAGCTTCTGAAAAGTCAATATTTACAGTTATTTTAATATAGTTTTTATTTAATAAATAGTTATATCTTTAGTTAGTTTATATTAATATTATTATTAATTCTTTTATTTTCCTATTTATGGTTTATCTGGGCTGCCAATATCAATTTGTAGCTTGTAGGACTGATCAGGAGAAGAAACTGAAGAAATTTGGAAAAAATCACATTTATACTCCCCGGTCATGGGGATGACCCTAAAGTCACGGGCATGAAAAGCATGTATGACCCATCCAGGACCTCCAAATGACATTTCCATGTCAGATTAAAGTTACATACCTCGGACGCGGGCGCGACCTCAAAGTCACATGTGCGACTCAAAGGCATGATGATCAGGTATATTGCGCTTTATGATGCCAGTTTTGGATCCACAGTTTTCAGCATACACGCCCTAGGTCACGGGCATGACCTAGTGGCTTGACCTCTTCAGCAATATCAGATTAACACCCTCCATTTCTTATTCCCTCCATTTTCCAGTAACTGTATAGACACGCCCTAGGTCATGGGCGTGACCTAGGGGAAGGACCCGCAGAACCGCGAATTTTGGCGATTTTATCCAAACCTTCCCCTAATTTTAAGAGGATGGTTCCGCACCTTACACGCGCCCTAGTCACGGGCGTGACCGAGGGGCGTGACTCTCTAGAAAATTTCCTATAAATTCCATACAAAGCCAGCAGCCGAAGGTTCATCTAGGAGTAATCTAGGAGTGAGCTAGGTGTAGATTTTAAGATGTTTTATTAGCTTAATTTTGAGTTCTTGCATTTCTTTATTGTAATTTTAATTTCATAGATTAGCCTTGCTTTATTTATTTCAATTCAAGCATTTTTTCTATCATGCCTTCCTTTTTATGTAGTTTTTACATCATATCAAGTAGCTAATTTTAAATTAGCACTTAATCATGATGATCTTTGAATGGAATAAACTTATTTTTCAAGCTTTCTTTAGTTATTGCTTTGATTTACCTTTGTTTTTAATTGTGCCAAATTCATATTCGATATTAAATCCGTAACTTTGATTTAGCGAGAGATTGTGGATATGAGTAGATCACTCAAAGGTGGAAGGATTTACATGCTCTCTTTGAGAGAGGAATACATGAATCTTCTGAATTGGAGTCAAATCTAGTAGCGGGGTTCACTGCATAAAGCAAGCTTAGTGGATTCTATTGGCTGAGGGGTCTTAATCGATCAACCTAAGTTTAGTCGAGAGCATATTCTCGATAGAGACACTTTTGTAATTTGAGAACCTCCACAGTCGAAGTAGGTAATTTAGAAGTTTGCTTTTTATGAAAGTTTATTTTATTTCAAAGGGAGTCTAGATCAAGTGTTTATTATTTCATAGTTTTATTAATCTTATATTTTTTATATTTGTTAAAATGATATTAATTTGTGTGAGTTGAGGTAGTCAACATGCCCCGAATCTTATACGACACTTGATCCTATGCTCTAGAATGATAGGTACACTTGCCTCATCAATTTAGAATCGCGCTCTAGCATGAATTTTAACCACCAAGTATTGACGCCATTGTCGGGGATTTATTTTTGTTGATATTTTGAAACGTAAATTTTATTACTTTTATCATTCTCTTTCTCCACCTCTATTTCTATTTTAAATTTTTTTTTCAAATTCATTTCTATTAGGAAACAGTTGTTTTTTTTTCTTTTATATAAAATAATGTTATCTACTTTAGCCGTTGCGCTTGCTAGGCTTGAAAATCACCTAAATATTATTGAAGCAGCACGTGGGCAAAAAATTTCTTGTTATTATTGTCGTTCTTCACATGGAAGTGATGATGTAGGGATGTCTCTTCGAGACACGTCACGTGGTCGTGACGACGCTTATGACTACGCTCAATGCTCTCTACTCCGCACACCAACGCAAACGCAGCAAATTCAATAATTAAATATACCGTTCGTGCTAACATACGGATCGCCGTTCCGCAAATAGATCGAGTGTTGGCTATAGGCCAAACTCTTTCCGGCTAAATGGGATAATATTGATCCCGAGCGAGCTTTAGGTGTTGTACCAAAATAGATCCACCAAGAACTAAACGATCCGAAAAATGGTGGTATCTATCCCAACAAAAAGAAAACGAGGAGTGCCAAATCCTTTTTCGAATCCTTCGGAAAACCAAACGAAAATTGCTAATCGGTTATTTGTTAACCTCGAAGAATAATAATTCGGAAATTAACGCAAATCACGTCCACCACAAGAACTATCTAGGAAAAGAAATCTCTTGTGTAGTAATATCGTTACCCACTCTCGGATTCGTAGATCCGTGATGCGCGGATCCACCAAGTGTGATCGCTTTCCCTTTGAAGACCACGGAAGAGCGCTATGGATGAAGATCTTGTCATCCCGTTCACGTCACGCCGTTGAAGATTCCCTAGACTTCCTCCTTCCTTGCAAGACCTTTGAGGAGAAGATGGCCGTCGGTTTTTAGGGAGAAGGAGGGATGATGGTGGTGGCGGCTAAGAGGAGGAGAGGCAAGGGAGGATGGTGGCCGAACCCTTGAGGAAATACCTTGGAGGCAATCGGGTTGGGTAGAGAATGAGAGGGGAGGAGAAGGTGGCCGGCCCTAGCCTTGGTATGGCCGCCGGTTTAGGAGAGGCAAGGGTGAAGGGGGGCGGCGGCTAAGGAGAGAGCAAGAGAGGGAATTAGGGTTAAGCAAAAGTGATTTTTCAATTCAATAATATTCTACCCAAATGAAAAGTCTTGGCCTTTATATAGGCTTACATCTCAAATAACAAAACAAGTGGCTAAAGACACACCACATAATGGAAATGCAGGAAATAAAATAATTGTTTTAAATAGCCTCTCATGAATTGGCTATTAGCACACAAACATATAAATAATCAAATACGAGTCTTGTTGCGAGGGCGAAGCTTGTAGCCATGACCGCTACGGCGTCGCACGTCCTTGGCCGGTACATCTTCAACATCCTCAATCCCAAGTGCTCCATCCGGATGGCGAAGTGGTACATCTTCAACATCCTCCATCCCAAGTGCTCCATCCTGATGGCCTTCGCCATCAATCCTCCTCCGCTCAAAAGGACTCATCACCGATGAGTGGGCTGAGAGATAACGATGGAGGAGGCCCGCGTCAAGAAGATCCAACTGTGCAGCAGATAGCTAAGAGTCATCCGAAGACGGACGACCATGCCAACGAACCAAGAACCTGTGAATGTTGCCGTCTGTAGTGGGTAATACATCATCCTGCAAAATCTTGTCAGGCAAGAAATCTGTCCGGGGAAACCTCGGAAAAACGTTAGGTGAAGTAGAAAAACAATTTTCATCATCAATAGACTGCATACCTCCCATAGACTTCGCAGGAGAAAGCGATCCAGAATTTAGCTCACCCCCCACCCCATTAGATTGTATAGTGGAAGCAGTAAACGGAGAGATAGACAATTCAGGTGGTGGAGCAACAAAAAGCGTTAAATCGAAAATATTAAACACAGGGGAGATTCCCCAATCAGAAGGTAACTCTAACAAATAAGCATTTTCGCCTAATTTCTTCAAAATTCTAAAAGGACCGGCTTTCTTGTTCGCTAACTTCTTTATGGTGCCCGACGGCATCCGTTCAGGGATTAGACGAACCATAACCAAATCGCCTATGTTCAAAGAGACTACTCGCCGATGTACGTTAGCGTTCGATTGATATATAGAATATTGCTTAGCTAATGTCTTGCCAATGTGCTCGTGGAGAGTGTGAACGTGTGATGCGAAATCTAGTGCAAATTGACTTGACTTAAAAGAAGGTGGTAACAGAATCAAGTCAAGTGGCACCGACGCTTTATAACCGTGCACTATCTCATTCGGGGACAACTGAGTGGACCGGTTCCTAGAATTATTATACGCAAGCTGGGCATGCGGGAGGATAAGATCCCATGTACCTTTATGTTCGCCCACTAAACAACGAAGTAACCCTCCCAAGCTACGGTTGACGACTTCTGTTTGCCCATCCGTTTGGGGATGATAGGCCGACGAAAACAACAGTTTAGTGCCCATCAGTTTCCAGAGGGTCTTCCAAAAATAACTTGTAAATTTTACATCTCGATCACTCACTATCGTCTTGGGTACACCTCGATGTGCTACAACCTCTTTGAAAAATAATTTTGCTACATTGGAAGCATCGTAGGTGTTGTTGCTTGCGATAAAATATGCCATTTTTGAGAATCGGTCTACCACCACTAGTATGGAATCGTGACGCCTAAAAGTCATAGGTAAACCCAATATAAAATCCATGCTAACATCTTGCCATGGCACCGACGGAATCGGAAGGGGTGTGTAAAGACCCGCATTGGTCTTGTTTCCCTTAGCTAGTTGACAAACACGACAACTTCCTACAACTTTGTTGACCATGGGTTTGAGGCCTGGCCAAAAGAATTTATCTTCCACAAGTGCTATCGTTTTGTCTCGCCCGAAGTGTCCGCCTAGTCCCCCGCTATGTAACTCCCATATAATAAAATGTCGTAAAGACGACCGGGGAATGCATAATTGCACATGTTTAAATAGATATCCATCACGAATATAGAATGCCGAGATAGTGGTAGGGGAGTTGTCCTTCGCGGCGAAATAAATGTCCTTAAAGTCTGGGCAATGGATATATTCGTCCTTTATCCTATCGAATCCTATGACTGACACTTCCATGGTATTTAATAACAGAGTGACTCTACTTAGCGCGTCCGCTACACGATTTAGCGTACCCTTCAGATGCTTGATTATGAAGGTGTACTCTTGTAGATAAGATATCCATTTTGCGTGTCGTGGACTAATCTTATTTTGAGAATTCACAAATTTGAGGGCCTCGTGATCCGATAATATTACAAATTCTTTTGATATAAGGTAATGTCGCCAATGTTGGAGACATCGGATTACCGCATAGAATTCGCGATCATAATTTGAATAATTTAATTTCGGCCTGGCTAGTTTCTCACTAAAGTATCCTAGCGGGTGTCCCTCTTGGCTCAATACTCCTCCAATCCCTATCCCTGACGCGTCGCATGATAATTCAAAAACTTTACTAAAATCCGGTAATCGGAGTAGAGGAGCTTCAGACATTCGTTCCTTAATCGTTTGGAAGGCACTAGTGGCCGATTTCGTCCATGTAAATTCTCCTTTTTTCATACATTCAGTTATGGGTGCCATAATACTACTAAAATTCTGAATAAATCTTCGATAAAACGTGGCCAATCCGTGGAAACTTCTAACGTCCCTAATATTCTTGGGTTCCGGCCATTCCTTAATCGCTTGGACCTTCTTGGGATCCACATGAATGCCATCCGAACTCACGATGTATCCTAAGAACTCAACAGAAGGCACGCCGAATGCGCATTTTTTAAAGTTAATAAATAAGTTCTCTTTGCGCAATGTGGTAAGAATTGTTCTTAGATGATTCTCATGATCTCCCGGCGAAATGCTAAAAACCAAAATGTCGTCAAAATATACCACTACAAATTTTCCCATAAAAGGTTTAAATATTTGGGGTCATCAATCGTGAAAAAGTACTGGGTCCATTGGTAAGTCCTTCTCCAAGCACTAGCAATTCGTAAAGTCCATCCTTAGATTTGAAAGCCGTCTTCCATTCGTCTCCCTCCCGTATTCGTATCTGATGATAACCGCTTTTAAGATCCAATTTAGAGAATATAGCGGCTCCTGAAAGCATATCTAGTAGATCGTCCAAACGGGGAATAGGAAATCTATATTTGATCGTTATTTTATTAATAGCCCGATAATCGACACATAATCGCCATGTCTTATCTTTCTTTGGGACTAATAATGCGGGGACGGCACAAGGACTTTTGCTATGTCGTATAAATCCTTTCGCTAGCAGGTCAGAAATTAATTTTTGTAATTCTTCATGGGAGGATGGATTGAGTCTATAATGGGGCTGATTTGGCAATGAAGATCCCGGGACAAAATCTATCTCATGTTGGATGTCACGTATCGGTGGTAACGTGGGTGGTAAATCCACCGGATAAACATCCTTATATTCTTCCAAGAGATTTCGTAGCGATAATGGGAGGCTCGCAACGGTAGGTGACTCTTCCTTCGCTTGTAAACAGACTAACGCGTATATAACGCCATCCATGAAAGTCTCACGTTCTAGTTCCTTTCTACTAATCAGGCTTATCGTTTTCTTTTCCACAGGCACAACAGTGTCTTTGGAAATAGATGACGGATCCTTAGGCGCAGATGGCTTCAAAACAACGGTTTTACCATTGAATTTGAACTCATATGTATTTGCGCGACCGAAGTGGGTCACGTCATAGTCGTACAACCAAGGTCGTCCTAATAATACATGGCACACGTCCATAGGAATTACGTCGCACCAAACTTTATCTACGTAGTTTTTCAACGTTAAAGGAACCATGCATCGCTTAGAGACCGCTATGGATGTCTTGTTTACCCATGCGATTTTATAAGGATGTGGGTGCGGCTCGGTTACTAAGTGCATGCGAGTGATGGCATTCTCCGATACTACGTTCATACAACTGCCGCTGTCGATAATTAACTTACACCATTTTTCACCGTCTTTAAAATTTAATGTAAATATATTTGTCCGGTTATATTCATCCAACGCTCGCGGTGTGGCTAAAATGCATCTCATCACCATCATGTAAGAATCGTCCTCAATGTCACTTGGCTCAGCGTCAGATTCTTCGCCAGCTCCATAGACGATATCAGCAGGTTCAGACGAAGAGTCTAGTAAAGCTAAAGGTTTGCTTTTCGTGGGGCACTCACTAGAATAGTGCCCTTGAATGCCGCACGAATAACACGTGGCATTTGTCTTGTTAACTCGTCCTATTGGTACTCGCTCACCGGTGGGATTCCTATTATTCCTAGTGGTAATGACAATGGACTCCGAGTCCGTTGATCGATACTTTCCTTTATCACGCGCGGATGAAGAAGGGTGCGGGCCTAAGATGGATTTCCCTTTCTGGAAATTACGTCCTTTGGACTTATAGGCGTTATGCTTTTCAATATCCAAGGCGGCATTGAAGGTGGTGTTAAGGTCTGTGTGACCATAACGCAAGAGTTTCCCTTGTATATCCGGGTTGAGTCCCTTACGAAATCGTGAGAGTGTAACTTCGGGCATCTCACGAACATCGCAACGCACCATCATATCCTTAAGGTGTCCCATATAATCTGCTACCGAAGTATTCCCTTGCCGAAGGGTGGCTAAATCGTCGAACATCTGAGTTCGGTGATATGTGGGAACGTATTGGTCGTGTAGTAGCGCTTTCATTGCGGTCCACCCAAGTGGGGGTGCTCCATTTACCATTCCTAGGCACCTCTCTTCGTTTAACCAATATGTTTTGGCCCTTCCTAGTAGTTTCATAAGTGCGACCTTCACTTTCTCAGCGTCCGTTAAGTCGTGCCATTCAAAATAGCACTCGATGTCCATGACCCAATCTAGGAAAAGTTGGGGCTCTCCCATCCCATCGTAGGAGGGTGCGTTCATTTTTACGGCCCTAGTCACATCAAACTCATAATGACCTCGAGGTGGGTACTCATCGTCTAGATCACGTGGGTGATTTTGTCGTTCCTCTCGCTGGTTGGCTGCCGGGGGTTGGGGGCCCAGTCGGTTTCTGCCAATGCCGTTGTTTCGAGGCGCCGCTTGATTTACAGCGAGCCCTTCAACTAACTGAGTCAGTGCGTCAAACCTAGCGTTAAACTCTTCTCGGAGCTCGGCGATCGTGGCCGGAGCAGGCTCGTCACCTTGGTTGTTGGCCATGTGTGAGGTGGAGGGAAGATATTTCGTGCCCAGCCTAGTGCGCATGAACGAGCGGTACAAACCACAATTTTGACCTGATTTAAATTACGTGTTTGAATTTTTTGACGCAAAACTATTGAGCAACAGGAAAAATTTTTTTAGACTTTTTTTCTTAAAAAAAATGAGAAGAAAATTCAGAATTTTTTTTTGTAATTTTCTGGAAAAATAAAATTTGTGAGTTTTTACTAAATGCAGCCCAAAATTCAGATTTTGACACGGTTCGTAACGAAAGTGCACAACGTAAAGAAAAAGACAACCCTTTGATAAAAGTGAGGATGGTGTCGATTGGGAAATCAACACAACCTCCCTCTGATACCAAATTGATGTAGGGATGTCTCTTCGAGACACATCACGTGGTCGTGACGACGCTTATGACTACGCTCAACGCTCTCTACTCCGCACACCAACGCAAACGCAGCAAATTCAATAATTAAATATACCGTTCGTGCTAACATACGGATCGCCGTTCCGCAAATAGATCGAGTGTTGGCTATAGGCCAAACTCTTTCCGGCTAAATGGGATAATATTGATCCCGAGCGAGCTTTAGGTGTTGTACCAAAATAGATCCACCAAGAACTAAACGATCCGAAAAATGGTGGTATCTATCCCAACAAAAAGAAAACGAGGAGTGCCAAATCCTTTTTCGAATCCTTCGGAAAACCAAACGAAAATTGCTAATCGGTTATTTGTTAACCTCGAAGAATAATAATTCGGAAATTAACGCAAATCACGTCCACCACAAGAACTATCTAGGAAAAGAAATCTCTTGTGTAGTAATATCGTTACCCACTCTCGGATTCGTAGATCCGTGATGCGCGGATCCACCAAGTGTGATCGCTTTCCCTTTGAAGACCACGGAAGAGCGCTATGGATGAAGATCTTGTCATCCCGTTCACGTCACGCCGTTGAAGATTCCCTAGACTTCCTCCTTCCTTGCAAGACCTTTGAGGAGAAGATGGTCGTCGGTTTTTAGGGAGAAGGAGGGATGATGGTGGTGGCGGCTAAGAGGAGGAGAGGCAAGGGAGGATGGTGGCCGAACCCTTGAGGAAATACCTTGGAGGCAATCGGGTTGGGTAGAGAATGAGAGGGGAGGAGAAGGTGGCCGGCCCTAGCCTTGGTATGGCCGCCGGTTTAGGAGAGGCAAGGGTGAAGGGGGGCGGCGGCTAAGGAGAGAGCAAGAGAGGGAATTAGGGTTAAGCAAAAGTGATTTTTCAATTCAATAATATTCTACCCAAATGAAAAGTCTTGGCCTTTATATAGGCTTACATCTCAAATAACAAAACAAGTGGCTAAAGACACACCACATAATGGAAATGCAGGAAATAAAATAATTGTTTTAAATAGCCTCTCATGAATTGGCTATTAGCACACAAACATATAAATAATCAAATACGAGTCTTGTTGCGAGGGCGAAGCTTGTAGCCATGACCGCTACGGCGTCGCACGTCCTTGGCCGGTACATCTTCAACATCCTCAATCCCAAGTGCTCCATCCGGATGGCGAAGTGGTACATCTTCAACATCCTCCATCCCAAGTGCTCCATCCTGATGGCCTTCGCCATCAAGTGAGGATTGTTATAATAATAATTATTATTATCTAAATTTTTCTTATGAAAATTTTTTTGTTTATAATTATGAAAATAATTTTTATCACTTTTATGATAATTCTAGTTCAAATTTTTATAAAAATAATTTTTCCAACTTTTCTAATTTTCATGAAAATAATTTTTCAAGCCTTAACAAGAATACTTTTTCCGATTTAAATAATTTTTCTTCCACCTCGGATGTCACTTTTTCTTGTTGGCAAGATCAACCGGAAGGATTCCCGAGCAATGAGAATAATTATTTAGATCCGAATTTTTGTTTTTCTTTTATAGCACCGCAATCTTATTCTTATAATTTTGGGGAAGCTTCACAATTTCAATTTGATCCCCCCCAAATTTAGAAAATATTATCACTTGTTCTAATGATTGTTCTTCCTCTTCAAATATTTCTCCTTTGGAGGGACTTAAATCTTCATGTGCCCCCTTGGTGTCTTATTTCGAAGATAAAGATAAATTATTATATCAAGAAATTATAAATATTATGGGCACACTAGATGACTTAGAAGAAGAACATGTTTCTTCTCCTACTTTGCCCGCTTCTTCTTTTATTCATGAATTTTTGTGCACAACCTATGAATATTGAGAAATCCAAATTCATGAAAATGTTGTGCCCAATGATTTTACTTTAAATGAATTTTTAGATAACAATATTATTTTCAACAATAAACAATCGGAGCCTAATCATATAGTTTTGCAATAGCCTCCTCCTTGCGAAAATTTTTCTGACGCACTTTTTTTGATTTTTCTTCCACTAACAATTTTCAAGAAGGAGAGGAGCCATTGCAATTAAACGTCTTCCTTGCCACTCCTCTATAAAGATTCAAATCTCCTCAAGTACGGATAGGTCATTTGAATCTACATTTTCAAGTCAACGACAAGAAGGAAAATAAAAAAGAAAGCGGGGGAGTAGTTGGGCGTGCGACTTCGGTATATTCACCCAAGCGTGAATTAAGGGAGTTGCTCGTCCACTTAAAATTTTATTTTCCTTTTTCTTAACAATAACTGTTAAGCTTAAAGACAGAAAAAAGAAAAGCGCTCTTGGGAGACACCCCTTTGCTTACCCTTTTATTTCTTGCATTTTCTTTTAAAAAATCAATAAATATATTTTCTTTTTTTTCTTTTTCCCCCGTAGGCGTATAAACATTGAGGACAATGTTTATTTTAAGTATGGGGATGTGATCTCTTTTGTTGTTTTTATTTAAAAAAAATTAAAAAAATTTAAAACTTTTTAAAAATGCAAAAAAAATTTTGTGTTTTTCTCGCATTTCCTTTAATAAAAAATACAAAAAAATTAGAAAATCAAAAATTTACTTCTAGGAAAGGGTCGTGTTGGGCTTTCAACCCACAAAACCGCCTTTTACCTTGTGAACCCATCACTAGTTTGTACTCGGGAAGTCAAAGAAATAAAAAATTTTAGGACTATAATTTATGTTTTTAGTATTTATATTTTAAAAAAAAATAAAAAAAATATAATAAACCCCTACTTAATTTTCTGTGATTTTTAGACATTTATTTTGAATTTATTTATAAGAATTTTTATAAATTTTTTTATTTTCTAATCTTTATTTCATCATTGTTAGTTATATTTTTTTTTTGTAATTTGATTTTAAGGAATATCGTATGAATTAAATTTGTTTAGAGTAATTTATTTATTTTTTTTCTCTGTAATTCTAATTAGTGTCAATTTTGTAGTGCTTATTTCAACAATCTCTAGATTTCAATTATATGCACTTATGCTTTAAAATTCTTAGGAAATTTTAATTTACTATAGTTGCTCTCTAATTATTTTAATATAATCTAATTTTTTTTAGCCTTTCCCTTTGTTCTTTTTATTTTATTATTAGATCATATATCATGGGGGTTAAGAGGATAAAATTCATTATCCCCTGTTAAATATATGCATTTTTTATTTTATTGTTAGATTATATGTCATGAGAATCAAGTATTTCTCGAACACAAATGCAACACAAAAAATAAAAAAATGGAGTGAGAGGATAAAATTCATTACTCATAATTATTTTATTTTTATTTGAAGAAAAAAATATTTGTTCATATGTCAGGTGAGGTTATAAAATCCATCACCTCCAATTAAAAACCTCTTCATTTTCCTAACCTCCAAATCCAAAAAAAATTTGCTTGGATGTAAATTAAAATACTAAGAGAGCATAAGTAGTAGTTTGAATTTTCCTTTGACTTTCTTTTTAGTTAAAGTGTTAATAATTTTTAATATAACTTTGTTTGCTAACTACTCAATTTTGATTTCTAATTAATTTATTTGAGAACATTTTGCTAAATATTTCGCTTTTCATGTTTTAATTTAATATTTTAGGACTTGATATTTTGAATCCCTAAATTTTATTTTTAACTTTCTTTTGATTTAATAAATTTTTAGTTAAATTAAAAAATTATATTAATTTCTTATAAGTACTTCTTATAGTTTTACTCTGGAATAGCAAGGGCGTATTTGATAAGTCAATCTTTCACTAACAATTTTCAGGAAAGAGAGGAGCCGTTGCAATTAAACGTCTTCTACGACACCCAAAACTTGATGGATGAAATTCAAGCTAGCGAGCGATTCTAAATCGATAAGGCAAGTGTACCTATCATTTTAGAGTATAGGATCAAGTGTCGTATAAGACTCGGGGCGTGTTGACTACTTCACTCAAGCAAATTAATATAATTTTATTGAATATAAAAATAGAATTTTAAAAAAACTAACTAAAATCAACACTTGATCTAGACTCCCTTTGAAATAAAATAAACTATACATAAAATTCAAGCTTCTAATCTACCAACTTTGACTGTGGAGGTTCCTAATTTACAAAAGCGCCTCTCTCAAGAATACTCTCTCGACTAAACTTAGGTTTATCGATTAAGACCTCTCGACCTATCGAACCCTCTAAGCTTGTCTTATGCGGTGAGCCCCACTATTGGATTTGACTCTAATCCAAAAGACTCATGCCATCCTCTCTCTAGGAGTGCTTGCAACTCCTTTTACCTTTGAGTGATCTACTCGTATCCACAACCTCTCCATAAATCTAAGATACAGACATAATATCGAAAAGTGAATTCGACAAAATTGAAATCCAAGGTAAATCAAAGCGATAAATAAAGAGAGCTTGAAAATATGTTTATTTTAATCAAAGATCATCATCATCAAGTGCTAATTGAAATTAGCTATTTGACATGATATAAAACTTCATAAAAAGGAAGACATAATAAAAAAAGTGCTTGAATTGAAATAAACAAAGCAAGGCTAATCTAGGAAATTAAAATTACAATAAAGAAATGCAAGAACTGGAAATTAGGCTACTAAAACATCCTAAAATCTACTAATAGCTGACTCCTAGATTAATCCTAGATGAGGCCCCTGGCTTTGTCTGGAATTTATAGGAAATTTTTTAGAGAGTCACGCCCCTCGGTCATGCCCATGACTAGGGGGCGTGTAAGGTACGAAACCGACCTCTTGAAAGCTGTTGAAGTTGGTGACCGGGCGGTCTGGCAGTATGGCTTGGCAGATTGATAACCGCGCAGACTAGCGGTTTCCCTTCAGCAGTCTGGTTGTTGTGTGTTGCTGTCTGTGGTCCAAGCGGTATAGCGGTTTGTCACTGGCGACTTGGAGACCGGGCGGTCTAGGGGTCTCACATGGAAATCTCTCTCTCTCTCTGACAGTTGCCGAGCGGTTAGCCCTTCTGTCTAACCGCGCGTCTTGTGCGGTTTGTGTCTGTACAGTCCGCTTGTGTCATGTAATTTTTTAGTCCCACATCTCTTATTTATATTCTCTCTTCTCTCCTCCATTCTATATAAGGGAGGCCATACCTTTGTAATAGACACCTTTTTCTGATAATAAAATTTAAGTTTAAACCGCTTCCGGCTTATTTTAGTTTGTTTCTGACATGGTATCAGAGGGAGGTTCCTTTCCTCCTGATTGTGCGCCCTCCCTGTTCACGCAGCTTGCTTCGCCTGCTTGCGACCTATCCGCGCAGTCTCTTTCTCTCCTTATCATTGCCCTCATTGTGCGCAACCTCTTTGTTCATGTGCTTAGTCGCCGCCCTTGTTCGCAGCGACCTATTGCCCTGTTCACCGTGACCTGTTGCCCTGTGCCTTGTTTTTCCTGTTGCTTCGGTTCGAGCAGACTGTCTTCTAGCCGCTCGACCTCTATCCCTCTGCTTGATTCTGCGGCTTGGTCGTGGCTTCTCTTGCCGCTGGTGTCTAACATCGTGACTGCTACAGATCTTCTTCTTACTAACCGCGCGGCTTGTTGCCTAACCGCGTGGCTTGTTGCCTCCTGCGGCTTGGTCGTGGCTTCTCTGGCCGCTGGTGTCTGACATCGTGACTGCTGCAGATCTTCTTCTTCCCCACCGCGCGGCTTGTTGCCTAACCGCGCGGCTTGTTGCCTAACCGTGCGACTTGTTTCCTAACCGCGCGGCTTCTTGTTGTTCGCTCCTATGACTCTTTCTAATAGTTCTACTGCCACAACTACTGCCATCAACCCTGTCGCCAATCCGGCTCCGCCTCTCCCTCTTACTCCTTCCAGGAACCTTGGCACCGTTTCCAAGCTAGTCGGCTCCAACTACCCGGATTGGAGCGTCTCTTTCACCTTTCTCCTTTGCTCGCAACGCAAACGCCACCATTTCGTTGATGACCCTCCTCCTACCACTTCACCTCTCTTTAATGAATGGGATGCGAGTGACGCTCTTGTGCGTACTTGGCTCGCTAACAACCTATCCGATGAGTGCCTTCCCGTCATCCATCATGATGAGACGCTCAAGGCCGCTTGGCTTCATCTGGCAGCTCTGTACTCCAAAGGGGCTCAGACGTCCCGCATCTATACGTTGTATGTGGACCTCTTTGCCCAACCTTCCTTGTCTCCTGCTGCCACCTACCAATAGGTTCAGACTCTTGGGGCTGAGATTCTTCAAAATCGCCCCTTTTCTGCGGATTTGGCTCAACAACACAAGCACTTCCAGGAGATTCTGGTTGTGTGTTATCTACTACGACTTCCTGATACTTATGACATGATCCGCCAGCAAATTCTGGGAGAGGTGGAATCTCCTACCTTCGATCCCACCGCTGCCCGCATCGCCGCTGTTACCTCTCTCCTTCAGCACCCGCTTCTGCCCGCTCCTTCTCCACCAGACAACTATGCTCATCAAACTCAGCGGAGTGGCTCTGGTCACCGCAGTCACTAGTCTGGCTGACGTACTTCTTCCCGCTACCTCTACTCTCTCTGTGGTCGCACCAGACATACTTCAGATCGCTGCTTGACGAAGCATCCCCATCTTCACCCCTCTGGTGACTCCTCCGCCTCCTCTTCCAAGCCGTCTGCTTCCGTGGTCACATCATCAGGTAGTGCCCACGTGGTGACTCAAGGTAAATGGATTATTGACTCTAGTGCAACTAATCACATGACGGGCAATCCTCAGTGCTTCTCGCTCCTCGAACAACATAATCGGTTGCCCCCGGTCCTTGTTGCAGACAGTTCTCCCTCCCTGGTTCATTGGTCGGGAGTGGTTCATGTTACTCTGTCCCTTCGACTAGTGTACACTCTCTATGTGCCCAAGTTTCCGTGCAATCTATTGTCGGTTTCCTCTTTATGCAAGCAGCTTCAGTGTTCTGTGACGTTTACTCCGACTTCTTGTTCTTTTCAGGATCCGATCTCCCAGCGGACGATTTCTACTGGGACTGAGAGCGGCGACCTCTACTTCCTTGACAACGTTTCCGCTTTGTCCGCCTTCTCTTCTTCTTGTACGGATCTTCTCCAATGGCATCTCCATCTCAGTCATCCTCCACCACTGCTTCTACATCAACTTTTACCCCACCTCCCACCCTCCAGTACTCCTCTCAACTACGACGCTTATCAACATGTCAAGCATCACCGTTCCTCCTTCCTGCCGAAGTAAGGTCGGGGCTCCACTCGTCCTTTCGATCTAGTGCACTCCTATGTCCGGGGACCTGCTCCTACCCTCACCATTGGCCGGGGTAGTTCTTATTTTGTAACTTTCATTGATGATTTTTCTAGATGTACTTTGGTGTATATCTTACGAGATCGCTCTGAACTTTTTTATGTATGGCTCTCTTTTTATCGTTTAATTAAAAATCAATTTGGTGTTTCTATTAAAACATTTCGCTCTGATAATGCTAAAGAATACTTGAGTCATGTTTTTTTTCTCTTTTTGTGTGCAACATGACATTATTCATCAGATGAGCTGTGTCTATACATCCCAACAAAATGGGTTGGCGTAACACAAAAACCATCACCTTCTTTGATGTCGCTCGCACATTGATGACTCAAAGGCATGTCCCTCGTTCATATTGGGTCTATGTTGTTCTCCTTGCCTTCTACCTCATTAATCGCATTCCTTCCTCAGTTCTCCACGGGAAAACCCCATTCTCCATACTGTATCAGGGCAAGGAGCCTTTTCCTCTCCCTCTCCGAATCTTTGGGTGCACTGCATTGTGCATGCCCCGTCTCCCACCCATGATAAGCTCTCCCCTCGCTCCACCAAATGTATCTTTCTAGGGTACTCCACCACTCAGAATGGCTACTGTTGCTTTGACCCTGTTCTTAATAAGCAGTTCGTCTCCGCTGACGTTACCTTCTTTGAGAATGCCTCCTACTTCTCGAATGACTCCTCTTCTCATCCCCAAGCTTCCTCTTCTCTTCCCCCATTCTCTGATTCTCCTGTTATTCCCTTCGTTCCCTCGTCTCATCCTACGATATCCACCCCTACTCCATCTCCGTCCACTCCTCTCTCTCCGCCTCCATCTCCCTCATCTCCATTGCCGTCGCTCTCTCCTCCCGGGCTAGCTCTCTCTGCCATAGATGCTCTGGATGCCGAGGAACCTGACGACCTGGATCTTCTTGTAGCTCTTCGCAAAGGGGTGCAGACGTGTACCCTACACCCCCTTACTGCTGTTGTTTCATATGATCATCTTACTTCTTCTCGCAGGCCCTTTGTGCTGGCTATCTCTACCACTGCCACACCTCGTTCCTACCAAGAGGCCCTTACTATTCCTCACTGAAAGATGGCCATGGATGAGGAAATGGAGACCCTGACGGGGCGAGGTACCTGGACTCTTGTTCCTCCTCCCTTCGATAGTGAGGTTGTTGGCTGTCGCTGGGTCTTTGTGGTCAAATTTTGCCTGGATGGCACTGTGGACCGTTATAAGGCTCGTCTTGTTGCTAAGGTATTTACTCAGACCTATTTTGTTGAATACTTTGACACCTTCTCTCCCGTGGCTCGTCTCAGCACTATACGAGTCCTTCTCTCTGTGGCGGTCAATAAAGATTGGCCGATTTCCCAGCTGGATGTTAAGAATGCCTTCCTTTGTGGTGATCTTCAGGAGGCCATCTACATGGAGTAACCTCTTGGGCATATTGCTTAGGGGGAGACACGAGTATGCCGGCTGAAGAAGGCAATCTATGGTCTCAAGCAGAGCCCTCGAGCTTGTTTTGACAAGTTCAGCAGCATTGTGGTGGCCGTATGTTTTGCGCGCAGCTCTGCCGATCACTCTCTATTTATTCGCAAAACCTTCTCGGGGCTTAGGGTTCTTGCTGTGTATGTTGATGATATTCTTCTCACTGGCGATGACCAGGAAGGGGTAGACTTGACAAAGCGGCATCTTCTTCAACATCTGGTCACAAAAGATATGGGCTCTCCGAAGTACTTTTTGGGGATCAAAATCTCTCGGAAGCCCAACTCCTTAGTCCTCTCCCAGCATAAGTATGCCCTTGACCTTCTAAAAGAAGCAGGATTGATTGGAGCAAAACCTGCACGATACCCTATGGCTATTGGAGAAGACAAAACCTGGGCAGATGATTTGCCTCTTCTTTCAGATACTACGCGGTACAGGCGTCTTGTTGGCAAGCTCATATATCTCACAGTGACCAGGCCCGACATTTCTTATGCTGTGGGCAAGATGAGTCAATTCATGCAAGCACCCAGGGAGTGCCATCTTTAGTCTGCCTTGCGGATCTTGGAGTATGTCAAAGCAGCCCCTGGGAAAGGATTACTCTTTCAGAAGAATGGTCATCTGAGGGTTGAAGTATACTCAGATGCGAGTTACGCTGATGACAAAGGGGATCGCAAGTCTACCTCCGGTTTCTGCACCTTTATTGGGGGAAATCTGGTAAGTTGGAAGAGCAAGAAGCAGTCTATTATTTCCAGGTCCAGTGCTGAAGCAGAGTATCGGAGTATGGCATCGACCACTTCTGAGTTAAAATGGCTACTGGCTCTCATGCTGGATGTAGGAGAGGTCTACAACCATCCTCTACCTATGTTCTGTGACAACAAGGCTGCCATATACATCTCCAAAAATCCAGTCTTCCATGAAACAACCAAGCACATTGAGGTCGACTGTCATTTCATTCGTGAAGAGATTTTGAAGGAAAAAATTTGCACTCCCTTCGTCACTTATGATAAAGAGCTGGCTGACATCTTCACCAAGCCAGTATCCGCCTCGTTTTTCCATATTTTTGAATAAATGGGCATGATCGATATATATGCTCCAGCTTGAGGGGGAGTGTTGAAGTTGGTGACCGAGCGGTCTGGCGGTCTTGCTTGGCGGATTGATAACCGCACGGACTGGCGGTTTCCCTTCAGCGGTCTGGTTGCTGTGTGTTGTTGTCTGTGGTCTAAGCGGTCTAGCGGTTTGTTACTGGCGACTTGGAGACCGGGTGGTCTAGCGATCTCACATGGCGATCTATCTCTCTCTCTGATAGTTGCCGAGCGGTTAGCCCTTCTGCCTTACCGCGCGGCTTGTGCGGTTTGTGTCTGTACAGTCCTCTTGTGTCATGTAATTTTTTAGTCCCACATCTCTTATTTGTATTCTCTCTTCTCTCCTTAATTCTATATAAGGGAGGCAATACCTTTGTAATAGACACCTTTTTCTGATAATCAAATTTCAGTTTAAACCGCTTTCGGCTTGTTTTAGTTCGTTTCTCACAAAAGCCCTGGAATATTGGGAGAAAATCATCAAAATTCGCCATTCTGTGGGTCACGCCCCTAGGTCACGCCCGTGACCTAGGGCATTTCTATACTTTTACGGGAAAATGGCGGGAAGGAGAAATGACATGAGTTAGTCTGGCATTACTGTAGAGGTCATGCCCCTAGGTCATGCCCGTGACCTAGGGCGTGTAAGTTGACAACTGTTTGGATTTAAAATTGGCGTCATAAAGCACGGCTTGCCTGATCTTCATGCCTTCGAGTCACTCCCGTGACTTTGAGGTCACGCCCGTGTTCGAGGCATGTAAATTTAATATGACGTGGAAACATAATCTGGAAGTCCAAGATGGGTAACACCTGCTGGTCACGCCCGTGACTTGAGGGTCATGCCCGTGGCCGGGGCGTGTAAATGTGATTTTTCCAGATTTCTTTAGTTTCTTCTCTTGATCAGTCCTATAAGCTCTAAATTGATATTGGCAGCCCAGATTAACCCAAAATAAGAAAATAAAAGAATTTATAACAATATTAATATAAACTAACTAAAAATATACATATTTATTAAATAAAAACCATATTATAATAACTAAAAATATTGACTTATCAACAACCTTGGAATTAAAGACATTCAAATGGGTAATTTTCTTTGGACTTAAAGGGCCATCTTAGAAATCCAAGGCTCCAGTCCGCTATTTCCCACTTGGCTCGGCTGCACCTGAATGAAACATTCCACCGCAATAGTGGCAAACAATAGCAACGATCAGCATTAGCTGACCAAATTATAACGACCCCACCCCTCCCTTGGGGTGGCGGTGCTCCTTCCCTGCAGGCATTAACATAATCAAATATTGGCAACAGGAATGTGCAGATTAGGCACAATTCACCACAGACATTGGCACAAATGCCCAATGTTCGGTGCACTCAGGGCACCGAACATTGGCATAATTTTAGCATAACTTGAGCATTCTCTAGTCTTTCCGTGCCAAAGAAAAAGAATCGCTCCTATGGCTACAACAAAGTCATGGTGATCTACAGGATACACTCTTTGACTCACTCCAAGTCGAATGGCATAGGGCTGGGTATTGTTCATCTCTTTCCCAATGCTCAAATCACCAGGCGCAACAAGCCACGAAGCGGGTTAGCCTCCCCTTTCCCATTCATAACCATACATAACTCTGTTATGTTCCAAGGCTGGCACTCACGGCCGCCCATGATGGGCCATACAGGCTCTCTGCTCTCATACTTTGGCCCCCAGGTCTTCAAGAGATAAGCCTCAACAAATGGACCCAAGGTCTCCAAGAGACACGCCTCAACAACTGGACCCTAGGTCTCCAAGATACATACTTCACAATCAATACAGTGCTCACTGGAATCTATCGCCAATGGTTGCGCTATCTCCATGCGGTAGGGGACAGACTATTAATTCTTCCACCCTTTTTGGGTGTTTTCCTGGAGTCTACCTCAAGTACACTCAACGCATTCATCTGCACATCCCGCAACTCAAAAATCTACGTGAATACAATGGAGTCTTCTCTGACGTACAAAACATACGAACATCACCGATCCAGACCTACCCGTCTGGATGGGCTTCAAACAACATGCCTATTCCGTACTTTGATTCCGGATCTAAATTCAAAACTAACAGGGATACACAGATCTACCAGTCAGGAGAACCACTTCCACGTGTTCGTGGAGCGTCTGCCCTCAAATGCCAAAATAAAGGACTTCATATGTCTAAGGAAGAGGATCGTTACCTTAGAATTCTATTTCGGTGCTATGGAAGAGATTCTAGCCGGATGGAAATGACAGTTCCTGCTTTACCTCCTAAGATCTGAAGTCATCCCATGAATCCGAGCCCTGAAAACCCAACAACGGTGAGATCTCCTTTGACCGAACTTGACTCTTCCTGCTACAACCGCTCAGCCCAAAATCTCCAAAGGAATAAATTAAAACTGTCACTTCCAAGGCTTTAAATCAAGCTATCTCCGCGCGGTAACTATCTACCGTCGTGCGATATCGTTAAACAATGCCACATTTTGCATGGCACAACCCAGGCCCTCAAATCACAGGCCAACATTTGGCCACGACGTTACAGATTCTCTTTCACCGCGCGATAGGATAATACTGCCACACGGTAACTAGCGACAGTTACGCCACGACCTCTTCCGTTACCACCACGCTATAACTACTACCTCTGCATGGTAGAAAACCAAGAGCTTCGCCAAATAAATTGACCAAACTACTGCCAGTGGTATCCCTACCGCTGGGCAATATCTTCCCAAGAGGTCAGTCAAATAATCTGCCTCGCTAATGTCGCACGATAACCAGCTATCACAGGGCGGTAGACGATGCATCGAGTTATCACGTCGCTCTAGAAAATCTCGACGCCTGATACTACCGCCACGCGACATCGCTATCGACATGTAGTAACTACCAGAGAACTTTGCCACATAAATTAGCCAAGGTACCATCGGTGATAACCCTATCGTCGGGCGGTATCGCTCAGAAATCACTTCCTGCCTGAAGAAACTTGGGGCATTACACAGATCATTTTGTCCCGCAGCTATTTAACTTCAGTGTCCTCGATGCAAATTGGCTTGAACTTAATCTTTAACCCCACATCGAACTGCACTTGATCAACGACAGCCACCTGAGTAGGCTCTTTCAATTACTTCCTCAGTACTGATATATGGAAAACATCGTATAAACCACTCATCTCTATTGAAAGAGTAAGTCTATTGTCAGCTTCACCAACACGCTCAAATATCTCAAACAGCCCAATGTACCAAAGACTTAGCTTCTTCAAGTGTTGAATCCTTGATACGCCCTTGAACGGTTTCATCTTTAGATAAACCCAAACACCCATGAAAACTCGACATTTAGATGCTTGATAATGTAGTATTTGGCCTGCCTATCCTGAGCAATCAACAATCAGTCCCGGATTGTTCGTATAGTTGACGTAACATCTTCAACTTCCTTTTGCTTAAAAACTTAGTTTTGCCCATCTCTGCCTAAGCCAAGGGGGTATGCCACTTTCTACCATAAAGAGCCTTGATCGGCGCAATTTGAATACTCGCCTGGTAGCTGTTATTGTTAGCGAACTCGATCATAAAGAAATGATCCTCCCGCTATTTTCTGAAATCTAAGGTGCACATACAGAGCATATCCTCAATTGTCCTATTGATCCTTTCGGTTTGCCCAATAGTTTGAGGATGGAAGGCCGTACTGGACTTCAACTGGGTACCCAATAGATGGTGGATTATCCTATAATCATTTGAAGTGATATGCCCATCATGGTCACTTATGATTCTAAGGGGAACACTGTGTAATCGTAATATGTTATCCACATAGAGCATTGCTAGCTTTTCTACTGAATCATCTTTCTGGTTTGGAGTGAAGTTTGACACCTTTGTCAAACGGTCAACGATTACCAAGATGATATTATTAGAATGCTACAATCTCAACAATCCATGCACGAAATCCATCGTTTTGTCGTCGAACATCAATTTTGGAATCGGTGAAACTTTATGAGTCCTCACAGTTTCTGACATTCGGCCGTCACTAATGCGCAAGTATGACACTTTGATACGTAATGAGCTATGTCTTTCTTCAAACCTGGCCACAAGAACAGTGTCTTCATGTCTTTATACATCTTTGTGCTTCCTGGGTTGAACGAGTACATGGTAAAATGTGCCTTGTACATCAACTCCTCTAGTAAGGTCCAAACTTTGGGACGCACAAACAGTCGTCTTTCCACAAAAGACCATCTTCATAAGAAAACTCAGCACTAAACCAACCCACGGTCTCCGCTACATAGCGCTTCATGCTTTCATCAAGCTCCAATGCTTATCGAATCCTATCTTCTAGGTCATACCGCACCTCCGTCCAGTTCAAGCATGCATTCGCCGTTACATTCCTATCCACGCAAGAGATTCCCAAAGCTTCTATGTCTTTGATGAGACACTCATCAGGTCTCAAAATCCAGTTAGCCTGTGCAGAAGCACTTTTGCTCAATGCATCCACAACAACATTTCCCTTGTCGGGAATGTAGTGAATCTTGAGGTGTAGTCCCCGAAGAACTCCATCCACCTCCATTGTTGCTTATTCAAGTCATTCTGATCTATCAAATACTTTAGAATCTTATTGTCTGTAAAGGTATCGATATTCACACCATATAAGTAGTGTCGCCAAAGCTTAAGAGCAAATATCACGACCAATAACTCCAACTCATGGACTAGATAATTACCCTCATGAACTTTCAGTTGGCTAGAGTCATAAGCTATAACCTTCCCAAACTGCTGAAGAATGCAGCCTAAGCCACTCCCTGAGGCATTGTTGTAGATATCGTAGCCGTCTGAACCACATGGCAAGAACAAAATAGTTGTAACACCCAAAAACTCATTAAGGAATGGATAACGTTCTAAGGCCAATTTGGGGCCTGATTAGATTCACACGGCCAGTGACGCGTGCGTGTCCAGGGCCGTATCGTACCTGAGGTCGACGAAATGCAGTCGAAGAGCCTCAAAGTCAAGCCAGGGAAGGCACACAGACCGTGACACTGGCGTGTCAAGGGCCGTGTCCTGCTCTGTTTTTTGTCGGGCTGTGTCGAGTGAGTTACACGACCTTGGACACGAGCATGTCCAAAGGCATGTCTTGCACATGGCCTGTGACACGGGCGGGTCACATGGTCGTGTCCTTTTCGGGATGCGATGGTTTCAACATCGATTGGGGCACACGACCTATGATACGAGCATGTCCATGTTTGACATGGGCGTGTCCCATGCCGTGTCAGAGGTAGTGTCCTATTCTGTATTTATTGGATTATGACGAGTGTGGAACATGGACTATGAAATGGTGTTGTCACAAGCCATTTTTGGCACAGGAAAGTTATTTTTAGGTGCAAATCATGGTCCTTGCTGTTATAAGGCCGGGAATAGGGGGTGAAACACTCATTTCACATAAGCCTTTCTCTTTCTAAAGTGTTAGAGATAGGGGAGATCAAGGAAGAAGGAGAAATCCAGCAGCCGGTGGAGCTTCAGATCCTCAAATCACAAGCCGAGTCCAGATCCATGAAGGCAAGGCCATTGCAGTGCTTTTCATCCGTCTAGTTTCTTCTCCTCTTCATGGAGCCAAAGCGAACCACAACAGTAATGATTCTCTTTTTGGACATGTGAAGTCCTCTTCCTTTTTGCATAGGAATCTCCCTCCCGCGAGTGAGCGGTGTGTGCAAGGTATTCCTTCGGGTGGACATGAATAGTCCCCCTTGTTTTGCAAATAAAGTCCAGAATCGAAGTATAGATATAGGCATGGTGTGTGAAGCCTACCCGGACAAATTGGTCTGGATCAGTGATGTTTTCATTATGCTTGTATTGCCGGAGAAGACTTCATGCAACTTATTTTCGAGTTTCTACGTGGTAGATTGCAGCAGAGAATCACGGGGATTAACTCCAAGGTGCACCCAGAAATCTTGGCAGAAGCGAAGTTCTGCGATTTTGGTAGCCTGGGAGCCAACCTTGTGCATAACCGAGTTATGTACTTTTGTATGATCGATAAATCGTGATTCGGGGAAGCTTTACTGGTGCTGATGACTTTAATTGTTGTGGCGATGTGAGCAACATGTTGAGTAGAACCATACCCGCTCTATATTGTTCGGTTTAAGAGGTCTACTGATAGCATAGAGGGCGGGTCTTAGGATTCGGTTGAAAAAGACTATTAGCTCACATTATTGCTTTCCTAGGGGTGGTGGTGGACCGAGTTCACCGAGAATGTGCCCTGAGTGTATGGGGTGTGTGGTCGTGTGTGCCTATGCTTGTGGTGTAGAGTTATTTCACTATCCAGTTTGGTTATACTAATAATATGTAGGGAAGGAGCACCGCCACCTCGATTAAGGTGAGGGGTCATTATAATTTGGTCAGTTTTAGCTGACCATTGCTTTTGTTTACCACCACTGCGGTGGAATGTTGATTGCAGGTGTTGCGGAGCCTAGTTGCAAATAGCAGGCTGAAGCCCTTGTTGCTGAGACGGCCCTTGAAGGCCAATGCGAAAGTTTACTTTTATACTCATGTGTAACCGTCCTGCGTGCCGATGTTTGGAAGACACTTATTATTTAAAGTAAACTCTTGTAAGGCCAAAAGTCTAAGTACTTTGTGTATTTGTGCGCTCATTCCTACTTTGGGTTTTCAGTGGATATTCATGATGTGGCTTGCGTTCTTTTCTTTGCAACATTTAAAATGCTTCTGCTAGAATGTGCTCTATGTAGGACGTATGTTATTGGAAGGATGGTTTCATTTTTTAACCCTTCGTTCTGTCGGTTGTATATGGCGTCGGGCCCCATCCGGACCTACTGCTATATGCCATGTGACGGATAGGGGTTTTATAATTTAGTATCAGACTACCGGTTTCGGTCTTGCTTATTGGAATTCATGGGCGAATTCTTTTAATGGGTGGTGAGCACATGTATGTGCGTCATCGTTATAACATAAAAAGAACCCATGAATGTCCACTTAGTAATGAGAATACACATGTTTGAGGAACCTGCGTGTTCCTATAATTTCTTTTTGCAATTTAGTTCGGTAACTTAATGGTGTTTTGTACGTCTATAGGTGACTAGGAGTGGTGCAGGACTTTCAGAACACCCGCATTCTGAGGCAAGTAGAGCACCGAATGATGTGCCTACAACCCCTCCTTCGGCAGAAACTATAAGATTTGTGGCTGAAGCGATGTTTGCAATGATAAATGCCCAACCAGGAGGGCAAATGCAGTAGCCTGCCCCTACAGGTGAGCAGGTACCGCATCAAGCGGAAGAACCTAGAAGTGTTGAACAAGTGGTGGTAGAGCTGTTGATACCTAAAATAGCGACCGAAAAGCAGCTCAAACATGTTATGGGCTTTAATCCTCCGGTGTTCTCGGGGACTGGAACCCCATCCCAAGATGAGGATTGGCTCTCCCGAGTAAAGAGAGTCTTGACAGCTACGGAAATAGAGGAATGGCAGAAGACCACCATAGCCACCTTCCTGTTGGATGGGGAGGCGTGGTTGTGGTGGGAAGGTTTAGAGCTTCATCACTTTGGTGGAAGGCAACTCACGGACGTCTCGATGGAGGAATTTTCGAGACAATTCTTGGCAAGATACCTTCCCTCGGCTCAAAGGATCGCGATGGAGAATGAGATCCAAAGGTTGACACAAGGAGACAGTAGCGTGGACGAGTACCTCAACGAGTTCAAATGGTTGGGTCGTTATGCTTTCACCACTATGGCTGATGAGGAGCGTAAGACGAACCGGTTCAATGAAGGTTTGTGTGATGACCTAAGACTAATACTCTCGGGGCCTATGACACAGGGCTTCCTAACCTTGGTCAATACGACCCGGTCGTTGGAAAAGGATTTGAAGAATGTGCAATCGAAGAAAGACTCTAGTGTAAAGTGGATGGAGTTCAAAAAGCCAAACTCCTCAAAATCTGTGTTTTGTAAGTGGAATAAGAAGGCTAGGACTTCAGGTCCAACCCCTTTTTGTGGTGCATCCGGGGCGACTACAGGCCGAACCCCTGGAGCATGCTATAATTGTGGAAAGCTGGGACACTATGCCAGATATTGTTAGAGCGAACGCACAATGTCCGAGAGGAAGCCTGGAGAAACTTTTGAGGAGAAGGGCAAGGCGGTGGAGTCAACCGCATCACACTTTGCTCAAGCCCAGCCTAGTGTTTATAACCTTGGCTAGCAAGGGGCGATAAAGCAAGCTGATGTGGTGAAAGAAAGGGAATCGTCGAATGAGAACCTTTGAGGAGAAGAGGGGGACACCTGATACCGATCTGCGAGAATATACTGCATATATCGGTGAATAATGGGCTGCTCCTTGAGATCTCCGTCTCTCTCGTCTGTAGCAAGAAAACGAAACTTGCTTTGGAATAAAGGCCTCGGCCCCATTTCTTTTCTCTTCTTGCGTCGAACCAAAGAGAGTCTTCTATTCTCGTCACCTACCGCTCCGTGGGTTTCATCTCTCAGATTGAGCCTAAGAAGTTTGAAGAAGCCAATGAAGATCCTCAGTGGATTATGGGAAGAATTGGCTCAATTTGAATTCAAGTTTGGACTCTTGTCAAAAAAGACCAGCTAATTTCCTAAACCAAGTGGGTATTCAGAAAGAAGCTGGGAGTAAGAGTCAGAAACAAGGCAAGACTTGTGGCTCAAGGCTACAGGGGAAGAGACTTTGATCAAAAAATTTCCCCAGTTGCAAGACTGGAAGCAAAGTCCGAACTTCGCACACAGACATGGAAAGATATGGAAAGACAGCTTGGTAAGAAGGCTCGCCAGCAACCTATTAATGTTTTGGCTTGTCAAAATTAAAAGAAAGTAGCTTTGAATCCACTGATAGATTAGACCTACCTTATCCGAAGTATAATAGTATGAGTAAGAATTAGAGTTTGTTTCTCGAATCTTCCATTGAAAAGCTCTCTTCCTTTTATTTAAGTCTTTCATAGGAGACCAATAAATTTTCGCAACTCACGGGTGAACGAAGAATCGAGGGGGAGCAGTGTCAGCATTAAAGCGGCCTCGGAGCGCAGTCTTAAGGTTGTAGTTGTTGAACACGCAACCAGAGAGGAGAGCTGTAGGAGCAAGACAGGAGGCGTGCCGAACATCGTGTCTATTTACGCTCAAACAATACATATAGGTGGAAAGCTTCAATAGTTCCCCGCTAAAATTTAGAGTGATATGATGGGAGATTTCAGTTTGTACCTACTAAACTATAGGCGCCTAATAGATAGGGCATCAAGGGTGAAAGACTTCGAAGAGAGCCTCTTTAAAGACTGGCTTTCTGCATCCTCACGGGGCCGCTCCGGACAAAGAACCGGCAAATATAATATGGAATTTGAGGTATGGCTTAAATTTACAGTAACTTAGCTTTAAATACTTGTTACCTTGCGCATGTTAGCTTATTACTGCTTGTGCTAGGCTTTGTTTTGATTTTTTATAATCCACTACTAGAAAACAGACTTTTGGCTAGGGCAAATTTCCCTGGCAAAAAGTCCAAAACCGTGGCTAAAAAGTTTTAGCCACGGTCTAGCCACGTGAAAAATCCGTGGCTAAAGTCGGCATGGCTAAAACTTTTAAGCCACAAATTAGCCGTAGCAAAAAGTATTAGCCATGGTAAAAAATGTCATGGCAAATAAGTTAACTATAAGCCACGGTATGAAACCCTGGCTAAAAGTGAACTCATCATTTAAAAAAAAATTATTTGCCACAGTTACAAGCCGTGGCAAATACTAAATTATGTTTTTTTTTAAAAACACATTATAGTGTTAGGCATGTGCTCCCCTGCTTGTAATATAGTACTAATCCCTAAAAAGGGAGGTTGCTAACTGCACATCAAATGCTACTATTTGCACACCAAATTCCAACCGACATATTATATAACATTTTGTAAAATAAGACTGATGTCCTAAAACAGTGATCCTAGCCAAATGTCACCAACATCTTATAAATTGCATATAAGCAATGCTTAGATTATCATCCAAATGTCTTCAGAAATAGCATTGAACCAAAAATAAAGAATTTAACAGATAACTGCAACATCTAAGAACACTAAAATCTTAATAAAATTGAACCAAAGAGCCCCAAATTTCATCCTTCAGCATCATCTGACATAAAATGAGGGAAAAATATACAGACACTTTTAAATCCATCACACCAACAAACTAGAACTTTCAAAAACATAAACAAAAAAACAAATCGGCCTGTGAAGCAAAACCCAATAAGCACATAGCAGCATAACAAGCTAATAAAAGTAAAAATTGATCCTAACCAAACAAGCAATAAATCCAATTGTCCAGCAAATCAAAACAAAAATAATTAGGATTCGAAGAATCGAACGAACTAAATCTAGAACACGAAGCAGAACAAATCATACCTTCTTATCCAACCCTATCAGGGCGGCGGAATCATTGATCTGCTGGCCCGGCTGGAGGAGCCCCTCTTTTCTCTTTTTAAGAAGATTGTCCTCTCTTGTTCTTCCTGATCTCGACCAAATTGTCTTCCCTTCTCCTCCACGCATCCTCCACATCCACCCCAGTCTTGTATCCCTTCTTCCTCCCCTCAGTCCGCGTGGAAGGCCGGAGATACATCTCCGATTGCTATGCTTCGGCGCCTCCGCCGACGGTAAAAATTGAATGAGATCAGAAATGGAAATTGGAGCCTTGGAGGTTACAAATGCGAGTAAGAATATCATGATTTGATCTTTCTTCAATCACAATATCACTTACTGGTAGAAATTCATCCTCATTCTGCTCCCATTAAACAACCTGTAGAACTTCATCTGACAGCAGATACACCACATCGATCTCCTACTCACCATCGTGGAGCTTTTCAAATAGGGAAGTTACACAACATTCAACAACAATCAAATTTTGCTCATAAAGAGAGCCATCCGATTCCATTGATGCATTCAGTAAGAGAGAAATGACAGCTTCTAGGACAGCCTCTCTTGGTTCCATGTAAGCTTAAAGTGGAATTTAGGAACCTGCAATAATTTTGTATTAGCTTATTAGATCAAGATTACTATGCAAAACAGATGATAAGAAAAAAAGGACAATTATTTTTACAACCTTTGTGTTTGCACCATGGGTCATGAATAAGAAAATTCAAACAAATATGTTCAGGCAACTAAATGGGTACAAACCATGAAATAAATTGCAAATGTGAAAGCATACCTCATTGAGCATTCTGTAGAGCTCATCCCTTGCCTCAATAACACGGTCTCTGTCATTTATGTCCACAACAAAGATAAGACCCTGGGTATTTTGGAAATAGTGCCTCCACAGCGGTCGGATCTGTTTTTAAAAAGAAATTGCATGACATGAATTATTCGATTATCATAAAATATTGGTCATAATGTATTGAGATAATATAAAATGTGGATTATGATCTTAAAAAAATTTAAAACATAATATAATGGGCGACATTGATGCAAAATGTTATAAACACATGTTAAATTCCCAAACGCACAAAATTATATGAGTGATAAAAAATAAACCTTGTCTTGACCCCCGACATCCCAGAAAGTGAAGCAAATGTTCTTGTACTCTACCATCTTGACATTGAACCTTGCACAAGAATTTTAAAAAATGATAACCAAATTTATATTGTACTATTTCATAAATTGAGATAGATTAGCTAAACAAATACTTTCATAATGATATAAGATATCTAGTTAATTGTTTAATGTGATAAGCTAAGAAGCACTGATACTTCCCTGGGGGCGCGTATTGGGTACGTTTCCAGTATAGAGAGGTGCGTACCGGGGGCAATTGGGAAAATATAGAGGGGAGGTAATGTAGTTTTAAAAGATAGAGATTGAGGTGAAACCTGTAATTCTGCAAATTCCAAGGGGAGAATTTTTTTAATATCTTGTGTGTATGCACACACACACACACACACACACATATACATATAATGAGATATTAACATTGAATTGTAGCTAGCTTGGGTTGACTTTCAGGCACAGGGAGAAAGGAGTTGCATATTTCCTGAAGGCCCTGGTAAAAAAAAACTAAATAGTGGGATAAAATCTGACCCATTGCTCCAGTACCAGAGGAGAACCTGGAAGGAAGAAAAAGATCAGGCCATGGTATTTATTTATTTTGGTGAGGAAGAAGAATACGCAGCTCTAAAAAACCTGAGCCAAACGGAGCCTAGGATGGACGAATCAGCTAGAATCTAATACCTCTCTAACTGTGCAACTGGTAATATTCCATGGATATAAACATTCTGAAGTGCAAAAATTTTAAGTATACCTCTCTAACTGTGCCTGCCCTTAAATAGCACAGAGATAAAGAGTGTTTGCATCTTTATGCTCCAATACTAATACATTTCTCCATTAAATAGAGGCACAATCGGTTAGGTGTAAGAGGGTTGAATATAGGTAGATGATGAGTGTATGGTGGTGATAAATGATAGGAATTTCACAAGAAGAAATTGAAAGTCCCATGATAAAAAAAAAGATCAAAGCCTGAGCGATCTGATACCACTAAAGGAGAACACTCCAAACACAAACCATCAAAAATAATATTTGACTTGAGGAAGATGAAGAGAGAATAGAAAAACAGAGCAGGATTTCATTTCTTCAAACATAAATTCATGGTTACAGACAATCATATTTATAGACTAATACAATGATCGAGCTTTAGAACAATAAAAACTTGTGGGAACCAATCTAGTTGGGGCCTAATGATTGTATTGGGTACTTCCTACTAGCAACATGTGTTGTGGTATTCTCTATATAAGGGAGTAGTATGGGTGTTACAGATATCTCATGGCATTTGAGAATTGGAATTAAGCTTTTACCTGTAGGGAGAGATCATAGCCTCTCAATCTAATGCATGTTGGAGAGCACTCAAAATCTTTCCCCTGTAAGTTTGCAAAATTATAGGCTGCATCCCCTCTATCTTTTGAAATTACAAAAATCTCTCCTATGTAAATTTATATTTCATAACAAACATGCACAAAAAGACCCTCTAAAGAAAAGCACCAGAGGACGTATTTTTGTGCATGCTTGTCATAAAATGTAATCTAACATGAGATATTTTTGTAATTTCAAAAGATAGAGGGCACCTGCATTAAAGAAGCATCAAGTGTGACAGCAGGTTCAGTAAAGTTGCCAATGGAACTCAGATCTTTCGGAAGACAAGATTTATCCCAAAGGATTTCAGTAAGGATTCGGATCTAGGCAAAACTCGCAACCTAATTATGCTAACTCCTGGAGGAGGCTTGGGTAATTAGTAGTACAATTATAGAAGAAAGTTACAAAAGAAGTCTACAAAATGAGGACTTTTCTTTGAGCTTCTTTACTTTTAATGAATTCATTTGACTACACTTGCATTATGCACCACCAATTTTGGCTAATGCTGGTGAAGCGAGGAGACGATCCAGCGAGAACAGGATTCTAGCGGTGGCCCCAAACTATGTAGTTGATTGAAGGTTGAATCGATGAGCTCCCCATTCTAGTCTTTGCCTGATAACTTACTATGATCCGGCTCTCAGGCTTGCATATCTTCTGAGGGTGTTTTTTTTCTATCTCATTTGATATTAAGGTGATATTTATTGTTTTTTTTTATAAAGATGTTCATGGAGGAAATTAAGGCGCTTTGGATTTGTAAAGTGTTAGAAGAGAAATGCGGTAACTATTAAATATTGAATTTTCGAATGAGAAACAACATTTGGTGCCCTTTTTTATTTGGAAGAGGAAGTGAGTGAATTTTAGTATATGTATATTTTCCCTTCTGCAAGGAGACCAACTCATAGCTGAACGAATTTAGCTAAACTAATAGGAAGTGAGTGATTGTATATATATATGTACATTTTCTTAATAAGAATTTTGATGTTCAAGAAATATATATTTATGATTTATATAAGAAAGACTATTTATTTCTTTGAAGAAAATGCTGCATATATATATATATATATATTTAATGACAGTAAATCAGTAAATATATATTTCATATTAATGACAGTAAATCAGTAAATATATATTTTATATTTTATCTCCTCCACATCCCGTCCTTCAAACAGTAAATCAGTAAATATATTAATGACAGCTGATGGAATAGTATAAAACCATAACAGACACATGAAGCATGGGTATACTTAAGAATCATTAGGAGGTCGAACTATAAGAGTAATTAATTCTAAACCAAAAAGGATTCACTATGCATAAATTGAATATCCCATTTACAGGGCACTAGAAATGTTAGAAGAATTTTATAATTTAATATTTACAGTTTTGAGTATGCTCACAACCATTAAAAATGATAGAAGCTAATATTTCAATCATAATTGATACAATAAATTTTTAATCAGTTATAATCAGAAAAAAGTAGCATCTCAAACAAACAGCACATCCACAAACACAAAGAGATTGTACCTGATTAAACAAACCAATAAAACCATACCTCGCCACCCGCTACAGTGATAATATGAGGTGTGAAATTTGCACCGGCAGAGTACACCAGCATTTCACCTAAATCCACCACAATAAAATCTTTCAAAAATCTATTGAATCACTCCAATTTGAAAAATAAAGGATTCAGAGAAGCAAACCGTTGGACATCTTACTGCCCACAATAAGACTAAAAACTAAAAAGATTGATCTTTAGATTCCCCAGGCTTACCGCGTACTCAAACACTACTTAACCAGCTCTTCCAAGCTTGGAAAAAGTCAACCAAGAATACTACGAGTCTCACTCCCTTGGAAAGAGAGCAAATCTAGATCACCTTCTCTAGGCAAATTACAGGTTGACATTCGATTACCAGAGTTAAAAATCTGAGTTTTCCTTTTCATGTACAGAAAAAAAGAGTATACATTTTCACACGGGCCGAGGATTTTCATATGACCTGGGCACCAAGTAAAGAATATAAATTATTGATAATATTTTTTTAAAGTAGCCATGCAAATATAGATAAATTTTTGACTCAAGCTGGCTTGAAAGGAATCTCGACCTATTTTGGAGCACAGCTCTCCCAATCAATAATGTTCCACATCAAACCCCAAAACCTAAAACTCGTCACAGTTGATGATGGCTAATTCGTTTTAAATACTTATCGATTACGGAATCCAATCTGAAACCATCAATGAACTAGAAAATTCAAGCCAATTACAACACCCAAATGGTGTAGGCACCTAATATTAACAACATTAGTTTTTCACTCAAAACAACCGTTGTAAGGTGCTAGGTAAACTCCTCCTCATGCCATATTCAATATAGCGATACGCAAAGCAGTCGAAAATGAAGGGCTCCCTTCATTAATCTATGGATTCCAAGCCCTAAACCAGTAGAAGGCTCACCACAACCCTAATAATAAAGACAAATGAAATCAAGAACAGAGAAGAGAGTTCAACTCACCCCCCTTTGAATAACATGATTCTATGAAAACCTCTTCCCATTGATTTCAAGTACGGGTAAAGCTGGAATTGATTTTGACATATAATGTATGGGGAGATTATCATTGGAGTGTATTCTTATTGAAATCTTATACATGTAAATAAATATCATTAAAAAACACAGAATATATAACTATTGACTACATTGTTCCTGCAACACAATCAAAAGAAAAAAAAGTTGAGGAATACCTTCCTGGCTCCTCCTTCTGATAGAAGATATGCAGATCTGCTTTGCCTAAATGACTAAATGAAATATTGATGATGCAAAGATGATTTTCATGAATGAAATACCGAATTGGATTGAAGAAACACGAAATCATTTATAAATAAATGTCTGAAATATGAATGAAATAGAAATATGAAATAATTAGAGATTAGAGAAGCAGATGCCGACGTCGCCTACTTTCACGAAAGTCCCCCATCAACTTTTCTTGAACACAAGTTTAAGCCGCACTACCTGATGTAGGGGTGGTGGCCTTCGGTGATGTTGGAGGGGGAATAGCGGGCTGCCACGCTCACACGGTGTAGTGAAGTTATAAACAATGATAAAAACTAGGGCACGAAGCCACGGGAATGCGCAAGGAAGTTTTCCCCAATTTTTCACAGTCGATTTGTCGCGGTAGAAGGGATGGAGTTGGAGAATTGAAATATAGGAGTGGTATGTCAAAAGGAAGAGAATAGAAAAGAAGAGGGAGGCATCGTAACTCACAGCGATCTTCTTCCCTGCGCCTTCTCTTCGGCACCACGCCCTCTCAGAAGACCCTTGCCGGAAGACCCTTATCGGCGGTGCGTTTACCCCTTTCCTCAACAAATACCATCATCATCGTAGCTGTAGAACCGTCCTTTCCCGGTCAATCAACGCCGCCACTGCCAGCACCGCGATATCCCTCCTTGATCTGGTGCCTGCAACTAAGAAAGAAACCCTCGACTTCGACTTACATCGCTACGACGCCTCCAAGCGCTCCACTGTGGACCTCACCGTCGTCGGCGTTCCGACCAGCCTCTCCATCGCACATCTCTTGGAGAGGAAAGCGTCGGGTGTTTGTCGCTGATTTTTCGGAGGGAGGTGGAGTGAGGCCGGCGAGGAAGACGAGAAATCAGGAGGTGGGGTTGCGGGCATGGGAAAATAAAAGCTACGAGATTGGATTTTTTATTCTAAAACAATTTTATAAAAGCTGCGAGATTGAATTTCAATCAGATTAAGTTATCAAGCCCGATCGGGGTGTTAAGATGAAGGGGTGTGATTGGTTAGATGTCCGTTATTATCTATGCTTTTTTGCTTTTCATGGCTAATACAAAGGTATTAGCCATGCTTTTTAATAGTCGTGGCTAAAACCCAAATATTAGCAACGATTTTGCGATCATGGCTAATACTAGTGTATTAGCCACGATTTTTGAACCCTAGCAAAAAAATGTGTAGCTAATACTCATTTTTCTAGTAGTGATCCGGCGAGAGCACTGTTCGATACGGGAGCTTCGCACTCCTTTTTGCCCAATGGATTTGTATCACACATCAGAGTACCATCTTCAATGGCAAAGGACAAATTGGATGTGTTGTTGCCTAATGGGTGTTCAATGCGCCCGGATAGAGTTTGTTGCGTAAAGATACCGATTGGGAGTCAAGAGTTCGACTTGCAAGCATCGCTACTGCCGTTAGTGGAGTTCAACGTGATATTTGGTATGGACTGGCTCTCAGATCAGCGGACATACATTAATTGCAATCTCATGGAGGTCAAATTTGGGATTGTTTGTGAGACGACATTTGCAGGCATGAAAGGGTCGAGAAAGACTTTGATGTTTGCTCTTCGGGTGGTTAAGGTAGTTCGTGCTAGTGCAGAGCTGTTCTTCACACTAGTGGAGGATTCGATGCCTAAGCCTAGTTTGGACAGTATCCTGGTTGTATTCGAGTATCCTGACGTGTTCCCTAACGATCTCCCCGGAGCCCGACCTCAGCAAGAGATAGACTTCTCTATTGAGCTAGTGTCAGGTGCTAAACATGTGTCATGCTTTTTGTATCGATTAGTGCCAAAGGAGATAGCAGTACTGAAAGTTCAACTTCAAGAGCTGTTGGAACAGGGTTATATGCATCGAAGTTCGTCTCCTTGGAGCGCACCGGTCCTCTTTGTTAAGAAGAAAGACGGATGCTTGCGACTCTGTATTGATTACAGATAGCTAAATAAGTTAACGGAGAAGAGTAAGTATCTGATCCCAAGGATTGACGATCTGTTCGATCAGTTAGTTGGGTCATCGGTATACTAGAAATTGGATCTTAAGTCCAGATATTATCAGTTGAGGATAAGATAAAGTGACATCCCCAAGACAACTTTTAGCACGTGGTATGGGCATTATGAGTTCACCATCATACCGTTTGGGCTGACTAATGCACCATCCGTGTTTATGGATCTGATGAACAGAATGTTAAGAGAGTACCTGGACCACTTCGTGATAGTCTTTATCGACGATATATTGGTGTACTCGCAATGTGTGGAGGATCACTTTAAGCATATGCATTTGGTGTTGGAGATGGTGATGAGGAACCAACTGTATGCCAAGTTCTAAAAATGTGAGTTTTGGTTGTCCTCGGTAGCATTCCTTGGTCACATAGTTAGTGGAGAGGGAATTGTATTGTATCCAACTAAGATAGTTGCTACACGGGATTGGCCTATGTTTTCTTCGGTAGCTGAAGTCCGGAGTTTTCTTGGGCTTGACTGCGATTACAGGCGCTTCGTAGAGAACTTCTCGTGGATAGCGTTACCCCTCACGACTTTGACGAGGAAAGACCAGAAGTTTGTTTGGATGCTTGAGTGCGCACAAGCTTTTGATGAACTTAAAAGTCTGTTGACCACGACGCCTATTATATGTTTGCAGAGTGGGACTGAAGGATTTGAGATTTATAGTGATGCTTCGGGCAGTGGTTTGGGTTGTGTTCTAATGCAGTATGAAAGTGTAATAACTTATGGCTCGCGTCAGCTGAAGGTACATGGGAGGAATTATCCGGTCCATGACTTGGAGTTAGCGGCCGTGATATTTTCCCTGAAGCTGTGGAGGCACTACCTATACGGTGTGAAGGTTAATATCTATACCGACCACAAGAGCCTTAAGTACTTGTTGGATCAAAAGGAACTAAACATGTGGAAGGGGAGTTGGTTGGAATTCCTGGGTGACTACACCTTCAAGATACACTATATGTCTGGGAAAGGCAATGTGGTTGCTAATGCATTGAGTCGCAGGGCTCTCGCGCATGCCAACTGGTTGTCGATACATGATGAGCATTCGATTCGTGATTTGGAGGCATTGGAGATCTCTTGTGTTGACAAGAAGATTAGTGTCGAAGCACAACTAAACTGGAAAGAGGTGAAGTATGACCTTGTTGATCGGATTTTTCAAGTTCTAGATGGGGATAAAATCATGAAGCAGTTTATGGATGAGGCTTTGCATGGGTCAAATTCCCAATTTAATGTTAAGGATGGATTGTTATGGAAGGACAATCGTCTGTGCATCCCAAGTGTGGGTAAACTATGAGAGGAATTAAGTATGAGGCTCATCATACTAAGTACTCGATTCACTCGGGGAGCACAAAGATGTATAGAGATATGAAAAAGTTTTTCTGGTGGCCAGGACTTAAGAAGGACATGGCACTTTTAGTCGAGAATGGTCAAACGTGTGCCTAGGTGAAGGCGGAGTTCCAGAAGCCCGGAGGTTTCTTGAAGTCCTTACCTATCCTAGAGTGGAAGTTCGATGATATTTCAATGGATTTTATGCATGGGTTGCCAAGGTCGCAAAAGGGAAACGACGCCATTTGGGTGATCGTACAACGATTGACGAAAGTGTCGCACTTCATTTCGAATAGGAAGGATGATTCTGTGGATAAGCTAGCTAAACCCTATGTAGATAACATTATTCGACAGCACGGTGTGCCCCGCAGCATCGTGAGTGACTGAGATGGGCCCTTCATATCCAATGACTGGAGGTTGGTGCGACAAATGTTAGAAACCAAGCTGAGTTTCAGCACGACCTTTCATCCGCAGACGAATGGTCAGACTGAGAGGGTCAACAGGAAGATGGAGGACATGCTTCACATGTGCGTCTTGGATTTCAGAAAGCGGTGAGAAGATCACCTGTACATGGTGGAGTTTTCTTATAACAATAGCTACTAAGCGAGTATTCAAATGGTTCCCTTCGAGGCACTTTACGGTAGAAAATGTCGCATTCCGTTGTCTTGGTTTGAGACGGGTGAGTCGAAGCTGTACAAACGACAAAAAGTGGAAGGCGCCACTTCGTTGGTACAAACAATACGAGGATGATTGCTGATCGCTAAGGACAAGCAGGCCAAATACTATAATGCCAAGCATAGGAACGTTGAGTTCGCTATTGGTGACTGGGTATATTTGAAGATTAAGCCGTTCAAATGTGTTTCACGGGTACGATGTTTGAAGAAGCAGAGCCAGAGGTACCTTGGACTATTTGAGATTCTAGAGCAAATTGGTGAAGCGTCTTATCAAATAAAGTTATCAGTTTAACTGAGTAGTCTACACGGCATATTCCATATATCGGTGTTGTGGAAGGCCTTGCAAGAGCCTTCGCAAGTGATTGCGGTCGATCAAGTACTGGTTGATAATTGGTTGACAACGAAGGTCAAGCCCGATCGCATTGAGGACTTTGAAGTCAAGCAACTTTGTAACAAAGACATCAGTGCGCTCAAAGTCCGATGGGACAACTGCGGTCGCGAGGAGCTTTTGTGGGAGCGAGAGCAAACCATGCTTGAGGAGTATCCCGAGTTATTTCACTCAGGTACCGTTTAATTTTGTGTATCTCTTCCATTCTGTAATTTTTTGATGAAATTCTTTTAAGAGGGAGAGAATTGTAACCCCCAAAAACTCATTAAGGAATGGATAATGTTTTAAGGCCAATTTTGTGCCTGATTAGGTTCACACGGCCTGTGATATGGGCGTGTCTAGGGCCGTGTCGTGCCTGAGGTCGACGAATTGCAGTCGACGAGCCTCAGAGTCAAGCCAGGTCGGGCACACGGTCTATGTTACGGGCCTGTCAAGGGCCGTGTCCTGCTCTGTCTTTTGTCGGGCTGTGTCGAGTGAGTTACATGACCTTGGACACGGGTGTGTACAAAGGCGTTTCTGGCACACGGCTTGTGATATGGGTTTGTCACATGGTCGTCTCCTGCTCGGGATGTGATGGTTTCAACGTCGATTGGGGCACACGACCTATGACACGGGCGTGTCCTAAGCCGTGTCAGAGGCCGTGTCTTGTTCAGTGTTTACTAGATTACGGTGAGTGTTGAACACGGCCTATGTCACGGGCATGTCACAAGCCGTGTTCGACCCAGGAAAGTTATTTTTAAGTGCAAATCGTGGCCGTTCGTTTCCTTCAAATGAGATCCAAGGGTCCAGATTTGTACATTGTTGTTATAAGGCCGGGAATAGGGGTGAAACCCTCATTTCTCATAAGGCTTTCTGAAAGTGAGGGTTGGATCTAATATACTTTAGTGGGGGTAAATAGAGAATATCTGGTGATTAAAACTTTTTGCGGAACAAGATACCTTGTTCTAAGATTTGGGTGATATATCACAGCAAAGCAGATTAGACTAATAAAAATAATAGTATCCTAACTAACATATCCACAGCAAGAACAAAAGAAAAAGGACAACCAGACAACAAAAGAACTTTATAGTGTTTCCCCAACCTAGGTACATCCACTCTTCTACCACCCTGGTAGGAATCCACTCAGGTTTTTTTTCAGGTGACTGCCACCAATGAGTTTTTGGTAATGTGCTCAAAAACCAAACCTCAAGTCTTTTGGTTAGGAGACTTGCAACCAGGAATCACTTTTGAAGGGAGTAGAGAACCCTTTATATAGTGAGGGGATGAGAGATTGATTATGTCTTCTCTTTCTCAATATACAACTGAGAAGACTCTAGTGGATCTGATGTTAGCTAGGGCTCCCCCTAAGATAATGAATTGGTTCAGGAGGTTGTAGCTTTGCTTCAGGGTGATAGGCCTTCAAGCTTTAGCTTTGACCAGAAGATCTCCAAGAACCTTCTTTGACTTATGCAGTGGTTGTTGTCCTTTGAAGATTCCTGAGATGATGATAGAAGAAGAAGACTCTTGAATTTGAATGGTTGTTCTTCTTCTTCAGATTTCTATTTTCCTTCTGGTCTAACAGTTCTTTCTTTCTATCACTTTGTTGTCGAGAGAGCAGGAGCAGAGAGAATGCTTGTTGTGAGACAATGATGTTTTACTCTTTCTGACTAGTTTTCTGTGTCTCTGTATCAGTAGTGTATCGTCTACTATTTTTTAGGAAGTAGAAGAATCTATCTTGTTATCTTTTTGATATAAATGCCCATTTGAATTTTGAAATTCTTTCTGCATTCATTGCTGACGGCCAGAAAATATTTTGCATTGGTTGATTTCCCCAACTGTCCCTTTGGAAAACGGCAGACAATAATCCTGATGAAGACCATAATTAATGCTCTTGTCTAATGGTAATATTCAGAGAATATTAGAGAATTAATTACTCAGGAATCATTGCAATAAAATAGGAACATGAGAGGGAAACAGCCAAGTCTGTATTCGTCGACCTGAGTCCACAGTTCGTCGAGCTGAGTTCCAAGATCATCGACCTCTGAATGGCTGACTGCTGTTTGATGACTTTTTTATTCTGTGCACAAAGTTCGTTGAGTTGAGATCCAAGATCGTCGAGCTGAGTTTGCATTCTCAACTTAGAATATTTAAGATGTCTTCTGGTGTTGAGTGTCGAGACATTATCTGACATTGAGTGTCGAGACATTATCTTGCATTGAGTGTCGAGACATTATCTTGCGTTGAGTGTCGAGAGATTATCTGGCGTTGAGTGTAGAGACATTATCTGGAGTTCGTTGAACTGAGAACAGGGAACAGAGAACAGAGTTCCTCGAACTGGGCACGACTTTTGTTGACCTTAGATCGACGAACGTAGAACTCTTTTTCTAAGTCTTGAATTTTCTCTAAGTCTTGAGTCTCTGACAGTGTTGGAGGCTGGTTCTTTGTATTGTTGACTCTAAGAACCTGACCTAAACTCTAGGACACAACCATTACCCTGGTCTATACATGTTGGGTCATATCCTAACTTAGTGAACCTAGCCCAAATCCAACTTGGGATCCAACAATCTCCCACTATTTGGGTGAGGTCACTAATTACAGACTCATTAAAAGGAAATGTACAAAGCAAGAACACAATATATATCCGGCAGAGAATTAAATAATAAGTATGTAGCAGATATATTTACTCAGTTAGCTTTGTAACATAAAACATAGTTTATCAAAAATATACCACAAACATATAGCAGTTCAGGTTCTAATTCTTCTATTTCTTCTCCTTTGGTTTTGCTTCTTTGCTCTTATCCCCAGGCTGAGTAAAGATGATTTCCCTATTAGGATTAACAACATCTTTCTTTGACGTGTACATATCTGCTGCTCCAATCACTCTCAGGGTGGAGGTTCTCGGTAATACAGCCTCTGGGTGTATTGCCATATATTCTGCAGGATTAAACACTTTTTTGCTTTCTTGAAGTCTATGCAGCTCTTTCTCTCTGTACGAAGACATAGTAGTAAACTTAGTTGGATCTTCTCCTTCTTCTCTAGCCTTCTTAATTTGTGACAGACCAATTTACTCTTGGAGACTAGCCATCCTGAAGTTGGGATCAACATCCTGACTGACAGATGATTGATCATCTTGAGGGGATAGCAAGGTAACAGGCCTGAATTGAGTTGACTATGCTTGGAAATTTGTTGTTGTTTGGCTTTCATCACTCTGTGTATATAGAGACTTTGAAGCTGTAGTCTCACTATATTTTCTTTTAGGCTTATGAGATTCTGTATGCCTTCTTTGTTGAGCTTGCTGTTTGGGAGGAGAAAATTCTGTTTTCTGATAGGCTACCTCCTTTATTTGCTCTGTAGGACTTATATTCCTTTGCTGGCTGCTTCCTTGGGAATGGTGTCTAGATGGCCTTTCCAACCTTTGATAAGTTTTGGTGAAGGATGTAGGCCTAGAGGGTGCATCTTACCTTTGAGAAGTAGTCCCTGAAGCACCGGCGGCAGGAGGAAGAGGAGGAGGACCTCTCTTTAATTTCTGTGGGGGAGGAGAATATCTTTTGTTCTTCTTCCTTGACTTTTACTCATTTTTAGATAGCCACATCAAAGCTGGCATCCCTTTGTATGGAGTTATGTTTTGTAGAATATAATAGGGAGTGTCGTTTGCTGGATTGGGTTTTGGGGCAGATGGTGGAGGAGCTTTCCTTTTCTTTGAAGCTTTCTTCTTCTTAGGGTCCTCATCAGAATAATCATCATCATCATTTGATTCTTGTGGATTGTCATACATTTCATCAATTTGTCTTATTGTATCTTTGGGAGTTTTTTACTACCTGGAGTAGGGATAACTTCAGCATGGACTGCATCAGTTTCCATAGTAATGTCTTGAGCTATAATATCATCAAGATTGGGGAGAGGGCTATCATCCATAACATAGGATGGCCTAGGAGAGCTAGATATCTGATCATCAGACTTATTTGCTAGAGGAGCTGTCAAACTTGTCTTTATAGTGTCTAACATCTCTGAGCTGGCAGGAGAGGTATAACACACTATGGCTTTAGATGATAGAGTGGGGAAGGAAAGACCGAAATAAATATATGACCCAAATACTTTTAGCAAAGCTGCTAGATTCACTTTGGGATTAATGAAATAAACCCTTCTAGGCAGAATCTCTGACAAAGTGATATCTTGAGTATTTGACACTATAATATCGTCTGCTACTGAGGCTGTTGTTTCTGCATCATCTGTTTCCATATAAGATTCAAGAAAATTCATGAATTCTGTTTCCATATCAGCACCTGTTCCTGCTGCTAGTACTGTTGTTGGTTCTGCTGGTGCAACTGCTGCTGCTTATTCATAGAGTATCTCCCCCTGCTTGGGTTCAGTAGTAATTGAAGCCACGCCCCTTTCTGAAGAGGGAGCAGTAGTGAGAGCATAAACTTGGGCAGAAAGGATGGAAATGGATGCAGCAAGAGGGGAAATTGCATCTGCTATGATGGTCTGGAGGAGTGGTTTGAGGAGTTCATGGAGCGGTTGTATGATGGAGGAATCTAAGATTGTAGAGGCCGAGGTTGTGGCAGGAGGTGGTCGAATGGGGATAGAGGTGGTAATAGTAGTGGTTGGTGGAGTGAGAGGTGGAGCATCTGGCATATGAATGTCTTGTGAAGGTTCATTTGGAGGAGAAGGAGTATTTAAGGGGGAAGATAGTAAATTGAATGTGGGGAGGGATGATAGGTTGGATAGGGGAATGCCATCCAGGTATGATGGAAGAGGAGATTGAGGTGGTGTTGGCAGGGATGTATCAAGTTGGGGGGAAGGTGTAGAGGAGGGAATATGGGTTGGAGATTGAAGAATTGGGGATGATGGAGGTGTGGGAGTAGAGACTGTAACATGGGTGGAAGCTGGGATTTGTTGAGTTACTAGCTGAGTTTGAGTTTGGAGAGCTGGAGACTGTGGAGTGGATGAAGTATTGGTGGATGGAATATTGCTGGATGGAAGCTCTTCAAAAGGGTTGGAAGTGGCTGGTGCAGCCCTTATACTCTCAGAAGTTCTAGTGGAAGAGGAGGGAGCCTTGGCTGGCTTAGTGATGGTCCTCTCCCACTTGCTAAACAAGGCACAAGTGAGTCTCTTGCTAGCAATAATGAATATGGTCGGGGAGACAAGTGATTCAGCAGCCTTTTCCTTAAGGAAGATCCCTAGGACCCTTCCAAAAAAAATCTCCTTTTTGTTATTTTTCTTTTTAATCAGATCAAATAATATTTGTTCCTAGTTCACTGTCTTTTTATTGACTATAGTGCACATGACTAGAAACTAGTGCCTGGTTATGTAGTCATGTGCAGTGTGCTTCCCTAGCAACACCTTCCCAATAATATCTGCGAGAAATTTGTACTCGGAAGACAGATGTTTCTTGAGCAACTTATTGGGGGTTTGTCTCGAATACCCCATCATGTTAAGCCTCATATCAAACTCCTCCGAATCTATCACCAGTTCTTCATCACCATTATTCAATCAATAAATTTAGGTTAAAATATCGGGGGTAAGAGAGACAGCATTACCCGCAATTGTTCCGGTCATCGTATTCTCCTCCGTAGTCGCTGTATAAACCCACTCCCTGATCTCGGTTCCTGATATTTTTATGCGAGTAGAAAGCAGAGCCTTCAGCTGTTGGTCTTCGAGCAATTGTATAATATGCAGGAAGATTTGATCGGAGTACTCGAAAGATTCGAAGTCAAAATCAAATCCAGTATCAAACTTCATTGCTGCAAGAGTTCCTTCTTGAATTGCCATGAGAGCACCTGCAAAGGAAAACAAGGATCAAGTGCAAGAGAACTGAAATCGCGGGACAGAGGTCGAAGAAAACCTAAATATAAGGTTTTCCGGAATATGAAACGACAAACTCCGTTCCACTAAAAGAAATAGTTCTTCGATCTGAGGTCGACGAAATAATTTATAGTTAAACACTTCGTCGATCTCAGTATGAAGGGTTGAAGACATTTCACCGAGCTTCATTCGACGAAAGTTTTCGGAAGTAGGTTCGCCGATCTCAGGTCGACGAAACTAACTTTACTAATAGGGAGTTTGTCGATCTCAGATTGATGAAAACTGAAGAGTTCTTTGAGTGCAGACAAAAACTAAACTAAGTATTCTCCATTAATCATTCCAAGCTGATTTATAAAGAATAAGTGATTTCTTTCATCCAAGGGTTTGGTGAATATGTCAGCTTTTTGCAAATTAGTATAGATATAGACAAGTTTAATTTTTTTTTGTCTATACACTCTCTAATAAAATGATGCTTAATGTCTATATGTTTAGTCCTATTGTGATGGACTTGATTTTGTGTTATGGCAATAACACTTGTGTTATCACATAGTAGAGTCGAATTATTTAAGTTAAACCCATAGTCCAGGAGTTGGTTTTGAATCCACGGGATCTTGGAACAACAACTGCTAGCTGCAATATATTCTGCTTCAGCAGTTGATGTGGACACAGATGATTGCTTCTTGCAAAACCAGGACACTAATCTCATACCAAGGAACTGGAAAGTTCCTAAGGTACTATTTCTGTCCACTCTTCATCCAGCAAAGTCAGCATTTGAGTATCCAGTTAAATCAAACTATGATTCAGTAGGATACCAGAGACCTAGACTAATACAACCCTTTATATATCTTAAAATCCTTTTTAGAAAAATAAGATGAGATTCTTTAGAGTTCACCTGGAACCTAGAAAAAAGGCATATGGTAAATATAATGTTAGGCCTGCTAGCTATAAGGTATAGTAGGGACCCAACAATGCCCCTATATAATTTCTGATCCACAGGTTTCCCATGTGCATCAGAGTCTATTACAGCATTTGTATCCATAAGTGATTTCTTGATGAGGCATCAGCCATCCCAAACTTTTTAATAAGCTCTTTAGTATATTTAGCCTGGGAAATGAAGATGCCATCAGGGAGTGGCTTCACTTGGATACCAAGGAAGTAGGAGAGCTCACACATGCTACTGATCTCAAATTTTGAATGCATTAGGTAAGAGAACCTCTTGCATAATTTGGGATCAGTAGACCCAAATATATTGTCATCCACATATATTTGTACTAATAAGGTTTGATCCTTATGACGTCTAGTGAACAATGTTTTATCTACAATTCCTCTAATGAACTTATGCTCTATCCAAAATCTAGCTAAAGCCTCATACCAAGCTCTTAGAGCTTGATTTAGACCATAGAGGGCTTTATGCAACTTAAAAACATGATAGGGATGGGTTGGAGATATGAAACCTAGAGGTTGTTCAACATAGACTTCTTCTTTTAGTACTCCATTAAGAAAGGCACTCTTCACATCCATCTGATAGACTTTAAACTTCTTGTAGGCAGCATAGGCAAGAAATATTCTTATTGCCTCTAATGTTGTAACTAGTGCAAATGTTTGGTCATAGTCTATTCCCTCTTCTTGCCTATAACTTGAGCAACAAGCCTAGCCTTGTTCCTCACAATCACACCTTGGGCATCTAGTTTGTTTCTGTATACACATTTGGTTCCAATGACTGGGTAGTCTTGGTGTCTTGGAACCAAATCCCAAACTCTGCATCTCTCAAACTGGTTGAGCTCCTCTTGCATAGCCATGATCCAGTGGGGATCTTGCTCAAAATATTTTATGGTTTGAGGTTCAACTTGAGAGAGGAAACAGGCATGCATCAAGTCTTGATTGAGTTTATGCCTTGTATGTACACCTGCTATTATGTCTCCAATCACTTGGGATCTGGGTTGATCCCTTAATGTGATAAGGTCAGTAGGTGGAGTTTGTTCAGCAACAGCAGTTGGATATAATTCCTCTTGTGGAATTATGTTTGCTGTTGGTTAAAGTTCAGCTGCTTCTGTGCTTTCTTCTTCACTTTGTTCTTCATCTTGTTGAGAGGGATGTGTTGGATCATCTTTGGAGAGGCTTAGACCATCCAAGTTTTCACACAATTGAGGTACCTACAGAGGGTTATTGGTAGAAATTTCTTTCTCCTTGCAAGACATGTTAGTTTCATCAAATGTCACATGAACAAACTCTTCAATTTTCAGGGATGATTTATTAAATACCCTATAAGCTTTGCTTACTTGGGAATATCCTAAAAAAATTCCCTCTTCAGCCTTAACTTCAAAATTTTTAATATATCTCTTGTCATTATTATGTATATAACAAATACAGCCAAATACTTTAAAATATGTGATTTTAGGTTTCTTCCCTTTAAGTAATTCATAGGGAGTATTATTCTTTAGCTTATGTATAAGGCTTCGGTTCAGTACATAGTTTGTTGTGCTTACAACCTCTGCCCAAAAGGATAGGGGCATGTAAGCATCTGCAAGTAATGTTCCTTCAGCTTCAATTAGTGTCCTATTTTTTCATTTCAACTACCCCATTTTGTTGGGGAGTTCTAGGAGGTGAGAAATAGTGCCTGATACATTCCTTCTCACAGAACTCATGCATAAGAAGAGACTCAAACTCTGTACCATGATCACTTCTGATCAATGCAACATGAGTAGAGTACTCAATCTGTATGGTCCTAAGAAAATCTATAAGAACCTCAATGGTATCTTACTTAGATCTCAGAAAGAACACCCAAGTGAACCTTGAGAAGTCATCCACAATGACTAGAGTGTAGGATTTCCCTCCTAGGGTTTGTACAGCTATGGGTCCGAAAAGATCCATGTGCAGCAAGTACAAGATCCTAGGTGAATCACTTTTATTTACTGATTAAAACTAGATTTAGTTTGCTTGCCTAGTTGACAAGCGGTGCAGAGGCCTTCCTTCTTGTAGGGGCCAGAAGGTAAACCTATCACAAGGTTGTCTTTAGATAGCCTAGCAATGTTTTTCATATTAACATACCCTAGTATTTTATGCAATAAATATTTCTGATTACTTATAATATTAAGTAGGCAGATGTCTGAATTGGCAGATAGAAAATAAACTATATGTATGTTTTCTTGTCTATTCCCCATTAAAACAGTTTGTTTTTCTTTATTAGAAATAATACAGGCAGTTGAGTTGAAATGTACCTGATAACCTTCATCACATAATTGACTTATAGAGATGAGGTTATGCTTGAGTCCTCTTACATAGGTTACTTTGTTGAATGTAACTGTTCCAATCCTTATTTGTCCATAGCCTTCAGATTGTCCACGCTTTGAGTCTCCAAAGATTACCTTTGGTCCTAACTTGGACTTGTAGTTGAGTAGGCTTTCCTTGTTCCCAGTCATATGCTTGGAGCAACCACTGTACAGATACCAAACTTGATTCTCACCTGGACAGCTCTTCACATGCAAATAGAACAGTTAGTTATTCTTGACTCAGGTAATCTTGGGTCCTTATTAATTTATATAACTGTAACTATAAATGTAAGAATATTCTGGTTGATCTTTATAACCTTTAGGATGATATCTTCTTGGTGTATTATGTATTGACTAAAAGGATTAAAATTACTATTAGATTTTAAGTTTCTGTTGTTAAGATCTGGGATCAACGATTTCTGGTTTGATCGTCGACCTGAGCTCGATGATGTTAGATGAGATCGTCGATCTCTGCTCGAAGAATGAATGTATTCATTCTTGGGGCACCAAAATCGTCGATCTCTGGTCGACGAACCATACTGATATCGTCGATCGTAGATCAAAGATATATTATTACTGAAGTTTGTGTTCAGAGATCGTCGTTTTGAGGTCGATGATCTGTTCATATATCGTCAATCTGAGTTCGACGATAACTTCTGAACATTATTACTTGTATTATTCTTCTGGTTTTTAGGTTTGTTCTGAGTTTCAATTTGTTCTTGTAATTTATTGACCTTATTAACCTGTTCAGTATTTATCTTTCCTTTGTCAGACACAAAGTTTACAGGTATTGAAAGATGATTCTTCTAAATTAGGGTTGGTTCACTAGATGAAGCTCCTAATCCTAGTCTTAAGTAATTCGTTCTTGCATTATGTGTGTTGGTTATATCTATAAATTTTAAGCTCCTGCCATTTAATGATTCTTCTAGCATTTTGGCTTTGCTAAGTTCAGATTTTAGAAAAGCAAATTGTTCATTTGTAGATTTTAATTCAATAGTTAGGTTTTCATTTTTTGAAGTGAGTTTATCTAGAGCATTTAATTTTTCTCTGATAAGTTTGATTTCCTTCTCAGAGCTTATCCAATCTAAGTATAAATTTTTAAATTCAAATTTGAATTCATAAGATTCAAAGTCATAAGAGGCTAATACCTGATCTTCAGGTGATAGGCTTTCTTCATAGTCAGACTCATTTGTATCTGATCTGCTACTGCTGGCATCAATTGCCATAAGGCAAACTTCCTTTGCCTTTGCCTCCACTTCTTCTTCACTGGAACTTGACGATGAAGATTCATCTTCAGTTTCACTCCAACTTTCAGCCAAAAATCCTTTGTCCTTCTTTTTATGCTTGCTGGAGGAGGGCTTGCTGTAATGTTTGCTCCCAGAGTCCTTCTCTCTTCTCTTCTCCTTCTTCTAATTCTCTGGACATTCTGAGAGAAAATGTCCAGGTTTCTTGCAGCCAAAACATACTACCTCTTTAGTAGGTGTCTTATCATACCTAGGCTTATCATCTTTTCTGGATGACTTCCTCTTGAAGTCCTTCCTAGCCATGGTTGGGTACATTGGAAAATATGTACCTGATTTGGAGAAGCCTCACTTAACTCAATGATATACATCAAGGTGTATTTGATGTTATTTTGAGTTTATATGTGCAGGTTGAGTATTGGCTAAAATGCAGAAAAAGTTTCTAAGTCCATGTGTCGACACTTAAGGAAGTCTGTGTCGACACTTGGAAAAGATGTGTCGACACCTGAAGCAACTGTGTCGACACACAAAATTTATTAGTCGACATCGACTGTGTGGACACCAAGAGGTAGTGTTGACACACAGAAATATTAGTCGACATCAACTGTGTCGACACCGGGAGGCAGTGTCGACACACAAGAGTATTAGTCGACATCAACTGTGTCGACACTTGGAGGCAGTGTCGACACACAAATTCTGAGACTATATAAACTATGTCGACACACAGGACTTGTGTCGACACTCAGCAGAGTCTCAACAATGTTGATTGTCGTGTAGTGAATAAGTGTCTATGTTGACACAAAGAGGCAGTGTCGACACATTCTACAGATACAGTGTCAAGAAGCTGTGTCGACACCAAAGGAGTTATGTCGACATCACCAAAGCTTGTGTCGACACTTTATCTACTTGTGTCGACAAATAATGACAATCAGTCTCGGCTCTTTGCTGACAAAGACAAAGGTTCAAGAATTGACTGGAGACTTGACAGCTGTGCATTCCAACAAGTTTACTGAAGCTGTCAGACTTGTCAGAAGTTGGTTAGAAACCGGATCAGCTGGTTACCATGGATGAAGTCTATATATATAGATGGATTCTGTCAAATCAAAAAAGATGAACAATAACAACAACATGCACAACTATTGAAGTATTGATCATTGATCAAGAAAGTGCACGTCACACTAAAGAAGATTTTCGTGAGAAGATCTAAGGAGAATTCAAGCAAGGATTCTAAAGAAACTTCATAAGTTCTGAAGAGTGAGAGAGATCTTCAGCTGTTGAAGTAAAGGAGGATACATTTACAAGTCTCCTAAGAAGCAGATCTTGAACTAATCTGCTAAAAAGGATTCAGACCTATTTCTGGATTCTAAGAAGGAAGCTGGCACCCAGTCAACTTCAAAGGAGATCAACCCTACTGAGTTCAGATTCAAGAAGCTTTGAAGAAAGCTAAGAACAGGTTGATTTCAGCCATCAGTCTTATCAAGAAGCTAATCAAGAAACCTCTTATCCCTTCCTTCTCAACTAGGGTAAGAGTCAATCTAAACACTTATCAAATTTTGTAGGATCTTTTCATAGATCTGAGTTGTAAGCCTATATTATAAAGGCTGAGTGTAGGAGATATAGATCTCTAAGTGGTAGGGCTTTTGAGTCTGAGTGTAGGAGAAATTTTTATCTGAGTTGTAGGCCATGTGGGAAGGCTGAGATAGGGCTGTTTGCCTGAGCTGTTGGAGTGTGGTTACACTCTGAGTTATAGAAACCTTTCAGGGTTCTGAGTTTAAAGATCTGTGGATCTGAGAAGAAGGAAGAAGTTAGGCCGAATCTAGCACACTGCTAGATAGGTGAAGGGGGAAGTGGATGTACCCAGACCTTGGGGAACTACTATAAACCTGTGTACAATCTGTGATTTGTGTGTGATTGTTATTTTTGTGCTGTGATTGTTGTAGAATAGTTAGATTCTAATTTAAGATCTGAATAATTATTCTGCCTTAAGTAAAAAAAGGAAAAGAACCTATTAACCCCCCTGGCCTCTAGGTGTTTGGGTTATCTTGAAATTAATTTTATCAAGTGGTATCAGAGAGAGGTTGCTCAAAAAAGGACTTAATAGTCTGAGTAAGATCCTTAAGGCATATTCAAGATTAAGAAAATGGGTTCAGGAGAAAATCATAAGGAACTAGGTTCTATGAAATTACCCTTATGTAGGAAAGAGATTTTTGGAATATGGAAAGAAAGGGTCAGGCTTTTCATGGAGGCTTCTGATCCAAGGGTTTACATTACTATAATGGAAGGTCCTTATGTTCCAATAAAGGTGTCAGTTCTAGATGTAAATCAAAGAACTCCCAAAGATTTTTCTGAGATGACTAAGGATGAGATCATCCTGGCAACTATGGATAAAAGAGCCCAGAATATCATAGTAAGTGCCATAGATGATTCAACCTTTCAAAATTTGATTCACTACAAGACCTCCAAGGAAATATGGGACACTTTGATAGTCTACATTGAGGGTTCTGAAGAAGTCAGACAAGATAGAAAATCTATGCTGAACCAGGAATATGAGAGTTTCAAACAAGGAAAGTCAGATGGTATAACTGAGTGTTATAAGAAGTTTTATAGTATAATAATGAGCTGATGTCCTATGGAAGGATCTTCAGTACATATGAACTGAATGATAAATTTCTAAGATCCTTGACAAAGGATTGAGACACTAAGATTTGTGCCATTAGAGAAGTGGCCAAACTTGCAGATATCTCTTCTCCAACTTTGTTTGGAAAATTGCTGTCATATGAGATGCAGCTGATGGCTAGGAAAGAGGAAGAGAAAAGTGCTAAAGGGGAGCATAAAGAAAAGTATGTGGCCTTCAAGGTGAAAGACACTAGGAAGAATAGGAGGATGTCTCCATCACCTCCTGAGATAGTTACTGAAATTACTTCAAATAATTCAGACAACCAAAGTTCAGAAAGCAGTGACTCAGATAAAGACTTTGTTGCCTTCACAAGGCAGTTTCAGAGATTCCTGAAGAAGAAGCAGTGGAAGTCAAGGCCCTCCACATCTCATTCTGTGGATGACTATTATCAAAAGAGGAAGTCATCAAGGAAGGACAGGAGCAGGTCTAAGCCTAGCAAATCTACAACATCAAAGATAGTTTGCTACTGCTGTAATTGGCCTGGACATGTTGTGGCTGAGTGTCCAGACAAAAGAAAGGAGTCTGCTGATAAAAGGAAGACTCAAAAAAAGAGCAAGAAGGAGAAATCCTTTGTTGCTAAGAAGGAGAAGAGCTTGACAGACCAATCATCTTCAGAGTCTCAATCTGAAGCTGAGGCATACATTGGTCTATATGCAGTAGATGAAGAAGATGAGTTTATGCAATTGCTGAACTCTATCTATGAATAAGAAGACCATCAGTGCATGGGACTGATGGCTTCATCAAAAGAAGACAAGTGCCAGGATCAACCTGGTCTTAGCAAGGTACAATGTTTTTCTAGTAATTCAGATTGTAGTACTGGCACAGAGTCAGCTATATCTGCATCAAGTGATGTGGATGAGTCTGAATCTGAAGGTGATATTCATCAGCTGATAGATGAATATAGGGGCTTATTACAGGCACTAAAGAAAAGCAAAAACCTAGCCAAAACTCAGGCTAAGGAGATATTTTAAGATGGCTGCATATGACTTAGAGAAAGAATTGGATCAAAAAGTGAATGAGATTGCCAAGCTGAAAACTATAACTGTTATTCAGATGGGCACAATCACATACAAAAATGATCTAATTAAAAGTCTGGAAACAATACTTCAAAAGGAGAAAGATTTGGTGGCTAGTTATTCCAAGCAAAAATCAGTTTTACCCTTAATAGATGAGTTTGTGGCTCAAAAGGGTAAGGCTGGAATAGGCCTTTAAGGTAACACCAGGGCTGTCCAATTCAAGAGAAAGGGCAAAGCCTCAGTCCAGCTACTGAATTTTAAAGTCCCTGTAGTTTTTAGAAAAGTACAAGTGCCTTCTAACAAGTATGACCTTGAGAATACTCATGGTAATAGTAAGACTGAAGTTCTGAATGACAAGGGTGGTTATGTCAATAAGGCAGCCCATGTTCGTAAACCCCATGTTCTTAAGAAAACAATGGGTGTAGCTGCAGTAGTACCAGCACAATACAAAAGATTTGCTGTACACCAGACTGTCAAGAATGTATCTAAAAATACATACAACAAGTATGAATGCTGGTGCTGTGGGAAGACAGGTCATTATGCTATAGATTGCTGGCACAACACTAGTGTCAGGAAGAACAACAGCCTACCTGTTAGAAGAGCTGCAGGTAGATTTGTTAAGTATGAAGCTAACTTGAACCAAGGACCCAAGACTTACTTGGGTTCTAAGGAGAGGTTAATCTTTATTGTAGGTGAGTCCAAGTTACCATGCCCCTATATGGTACTTTGATAGTGGATGTTCCAGGAACATGACTGGAACAAAGGGATTGCTGAAGGAGTATTTACCTATTTTAAATGGGCTTAAAGTAATCTTTGGTGGCTCTGAAAAAGGAATCATTAAAGGATTTGGTAACATTTCTTGTAACCAGATTACTCTCACTCAAGTGGCCTATGTGAAGGGTTTGAAACACAACCTTATAAGCATAAGTCAGCTGAGTGATTTAGGATATGATATTTCATTTGTTAGGAATGGATATCATATCAAAAGGTCAAGTGATCAAAAGGTCATTTTGACAGGTTATAGAAAAAGGAATGTGTACTGTCTGAATTTTGAGTGTGAGAATAAAGGTTCTCCTATTTGTCTTGTATCTGATGAGAGAGCCTCTCATTGTGTCAAATGGCACAAGAGGCTGGCCCATCTTAACTACAAAACAATTTGCCAACTCTTTAGCAAATAGTTAGTAAGGAATGGTCCAAAAGTTAAGTGCATAAAGGATGGGATATGCTCAACTTGTCAAAAAGGCAAGCAGACAAAATCCTCCTTTCATTGCCTTTAAAACAAGGATTCAGTGAGGTGTCTATACCTTATACATATGGATTTATTTGGTCTTATGCCAGTTCATAGTCTAAGTAGGAAGGTCTACACTTTTGTGGTGGTAGATGACTATTCAAGATATTCCTGGGTGTTCTTTCTGAGACAAAAATCAGAAACCCCAAGTGTTTTGTACAGCTTTGTCAAGCAAATTCAGAATGAACTTGACAGTACAGTGGTCAAAATCAGAAGTGACCATGACACTGAATTTCAATCTGAGAGTATAACAAAACTGTGTGAAGAATTTGGGATTTTTCAAGAATTCTCCTCACCTAGAACACCACAGCAAAATGGTATAGCTGAAAGGAAGAATAGAACATTGATTGAGGCTGGCAAAACTCTATTGAGTGACACTTCTCTCCCAGAGTATTTTTGGGCTGAGGCAGTAAACACTGCATGTCATGTGATCAATAGGGCATCTATCACCAAAAGACACAAAAAGACTCCCTATGAGATCATGAAGGGTAGAAAACCAAATTTATCCTATTTTAGGATCTTTGGTTGCAAGTTCTATGTCCTTAACAATGGCAAGTCTTATCTAACTAAGTTTGTTGCAAAATTCCAAGATGGGATATTTGTTGGGTACAACAATAATAGTAAGGCTTATAGAGTCTACAACTTGATTACTCAAGTTGTAGAAGAGTCTGTACATGTTGTCTTTGATGAAACAAGACTGATTAACAGTGAGTTGCCTTGTAGCTCATGCAGTTCTACAGGTATTAATTAGAAAATGGACAAGCTTACCATTACAGAAGAAATAATTGAAGAGCAGGAAGTGGAAAATGGTGGCGTCTAGGGGGAGTATAGGACTCTCTAGATGCAGATGTACACCAAGAGGTGCAGCATATTGAAGAGGCTGAAGGTGTTGAATTAGAAGATAGTCTACCTCCAGCTGTTAGACACTTAAAGGATCACCCAACAAATCAGATAATTGGTGATCTAAGACATGGAGTGCAAACCAGAAGCAGGAACTTGAACACAGTGCTTTGATCAAGCTTCCTATCTCAACTGGAGCCAAAAAAATTTGAAGAAGCTATTCTAGACCCACATTGGATTGATGCCATGCAAGAGGAGCTGAATTAGTTCAGAAGGTGCAAGGCCTGGGAGTTAGTTCCTAAACCAAAAGACCACAACATCATTGGAACAAAGTGGATCTTTAGGAACAGGCTGGATGAGAATGGAATCATTGTGAAGAACAAAGCAAGACTTGTTGCAAAAGGATACAGGAAGGAAGAGGGTATTGACTTTTATCAAACCTTTGCCCCAGTAGCAAGACTGTAAGCAATTAGGATGTTCCTTGCCTATGCAGCATATCAAGTCTTCAAGGTATTCCAAATGGATGTAAAATCAGCATTCTTAGATGGAAATCTAAAAGAAGTCTATGTAGAGCAGCCCTCAGGTTTTGTTGATTCTCTTAAAACTGATTATGTTTATAGACTTAGGAAAGCTTTATATGGGTTAAAGCAAGCCCCAAGGGCTTGGTATGAAACCATGTCTACTTTCCTTATTGAGAACAAATTCTCAAGGGGGAAAATAGACAAAACTCTATTCCTACGGGAATCCAAAGGTAAGATAATCTTAGTCCAAATTTATGTAGATGAAAAATATTTGGGTCTAATAAAAATAACCTTTGCAAGAAGTTTGCTAAACTTATGCAAGGGAAGTTTGAGATGAGCAGCATGGGGGAACTTAAGTTCTTCTTGGGACTTCAAGTAAGACAGACTGATGATGGCTTGTCCATCTCCCAATCAAAGTTCACCAAGGAGTTAATTAAGAAGTATGGTATGAAATCATCCTCCACCATGAGAACTCCTATGGGAACAAGTATGCCTATATGCAAAGATGATGCAGGTAAACCTGTAGATGAGTCTTTATATAGAGGAATAATTGGCTCTCTTCTATATCTAACTGCTAGTAGACTAGAAAATATGTATGCAACATGTGTTTGTGCTAGGTACCAATCATGCCCTAAAGAATCTCATTACACTGTAGTAAAAAGGATTTTGAGATACCTAAAGGGCACACCTAATCTAGGCCTTTGATATCCTAGGAATGGAGATTTTCTTCTGACAGGCTATTCAGATGCAGACTTTGCAGGTTGCAAAGAAGATAGAAAAAGCACAACAGGCACCTGTTAATTTCTAGGAGAAAGATTGGTGTCTTGGAGCCGAAAGAAGCAGACTAGTGTGGAAATTTCCACAGCTGAGTCTGAATATGGGGCAACAGGATGTTGCTGTGCACAGCTGTTGCGGATTCATCACCAGCTAGAAGACTATGGTATTCAGGTAAGTAGAACACCTTTGTTTTGTGATTCTACTAGAGCTATTTCTATTGCTAATAATCCTGTTTCACATAGTAGGACTAAGCATATAGAAATAAGATACCATTTTCTTAGAGAATATGTAGAGAAAGAGGACATCTCACTAGAATTTGTCAAAATAGATTATCAAATTGCAGATGTATTTACTAAGCCTTTAGATGAAACTAAATTCAACAAATTTAAAATTGAATTACGAATGTTGAACATAGACTTGTTTAACAAATTTGGCTAAGTAAATCTGTGTCGACACATTCAGAGAAGTGTTGTCGACAATTTAGTAAATCTATGTCCACACATCCAGAGAAATGGTGTCAACACTTCAGTTAGTGGTGTCGACACAACCAGAGTAATGGTGTCGACACTTCCAGAAATTGTGTCGACACTTGCAATAAGAGTCGACAAAGAATTTCTGATGAACTACTAAGTATGTCTAGTGTCGACATATCATCAATTGGTGTCGACACATAGTAGTCAACGTCGTTGTCAAAATAATAGAAATATGTGTCGACACATTTCAACAGTGTCTACACTTTTAGACAATTTTTGCCCGCCTTTTGACCTTCTTTGTTTAGAAGGGTATAAATAGGTCAAGAACATATTCTGTCGACACGCTCTCCAGATTTTCGAGACTAAACCCTTGTGTCGACAAACTCTCTTCTCTCGATCCAAGTTTTCTCTCTATCCCAATGGCGCCAATGGTTGAAGATAACATTAACGAAGGATATGAATTGGTTCGCCATGCCTTTGATGATGCTGAATCTGAGATTAAAGGAGTAATTACCCTAATTACTGACAGTGGTTTGGAGTTTTTGGTATCCGAACTAACAAAGATATGGAAGACGGAGATTCTTGAGTTTTATGGTGCGGCTGCAATAAACTCAACAGGACTTAAGATTTGATCAACAGTTCATGGTGCAAGAGTCAAAGTGACCTTGAAATGTTTAAGAAAAATTCTTCATCTTCCAAGAACTCAAGTTGAAGAAGAAGTACCAGTATAAAGAATAAGGGAGGCACTACAATGGTGTGGATTGGATCCCACCATGAAGATTGGATCAGCAATAAACAGGAAAGGGATGAATCAGCAAGGTAAATTTCTATCTGAAGTGGTTGGAAAGGTGGTTCTGTGTAAGCCAGGGGGGACATGATAGGATTTCAGCCTATATGTTCAGCCTCATGACAAGGATAATCTTTACACTCAACACAGATTGGTCTGTAGAACTGTTTGAGAAGATTAAGGAAGGCATCAAGAAGCCTAATTTGGCTAGAATAATGAGTCTATACTTGGCTGGAGCCATTCCAGAAGTAATGAACCAGATTCCTGGTTCTAAAATCAATCATATGAGAAGAATTGACATCAGGATCATCTCAAGATGGGATAAAGTCCTAACCAAGGATATACCAGATATAGAAAATCAGGAAGTTGCTGAGAAATCTCCTGAACAGGACCTTACTGAGACTGCACAAGTGCAGAAGGAAACAGTTAATGCACAAGTGCAGGGGGAGCTAGATAGTGTACAAGTACAGGACCTGACTGAGAATGCACAAGTGTAGGGGGAGACAATTACTGCACAGGTACAAGGGGAAGAAAGAATTCACTTGGCAAGTGAAATAGATTCACATTCTATTCTTGAGAGACCTCATATAAATAGTCCAACACTAGATGTGATTATTGATGATACATCTGTGGTTGCTGATGCTCTTGAGAAAGCAGTATCACCAGTTCACACTCAACAAGAGTTCACTATGGAAGAATTGTTTCCAGACATAGAGGGAGCAATAGATGAGGGGGAGCAGTCTAACATTGAGGGGGTCCAGCATAAGACTGGGACGGAGTTGCCTCCTAGTCCTATGAAAAGAGTAGACATCCCCAGTTCATCTGCTTCAGAAGATGAAGAGATCAGAAATGCAAAGAAAAGGAAACTAATGGTCTTTAAGAGAAGAAGCCAGAGCTATAAGAAGGCATTGCAAATTCCTACTTCACAACCTGCCCCAGAGGCTGATTACAGCTCATTAATGGTGGATTTGCAAGTTAAATTGGATGAGCAGAGAATGGCTCTTGGGAAGTATGTGGATGAAAGCCATAAATCACTTCAATTTGATTTGGCTCAAGATATCAAATCCATAAGGTTTGAAGTCAATCTCCATAAGAAAGAGATGATAGATTGCTTCCACAAGGGGGGCAATGCTGTAGTATTTCTAGCAAAGCAGGAAGTAGAAGTCAGGAAACAAGTGGATGATATTGCTGTCAAACAAGGCTATGTCCTTGAAAATAAGATTAGAATGAATGACAATCTGACTGAATCTCACAATGAGATAATCACTGAAGTAAAGAAAATAGTTATTGCAATGACTGAAGCAAGGTCTAAGGGGAAAGAGGAATTTTATCAGAAGCTACAAGAAGCCTTGCATTCATTTAAGACATCCATTAATACTTCTCAGAAAACAATCTCTGAACAGCTTCTTAAGTTAAAATCATTTTATAAAGATGGTGTCAATTTTCTTGATGGCCAAATAAGATTTCAAAAAGATGACTTAAGTGATCACATTGTAAGAGAAGCCATAAAGGGGGAGAGAGTTTTAGTCAATGCAGGCTCAGATCATGCAAAATGGATATCTAATAGCATCAGAGCCACTCTGGGATATCCACCCCTTTGTGATGATGACAATGTTGCTGAGTCTGGTGTGCAACCTGCTTATGCTGAAGGTGATCACCCTGAAGTTGCTCAAATCATTTACCCTCCAGCAGATTTTGATATGATTCAACAACAGGTTCAGACAATGTACAACCCTTCATAGGATGTTGAAAATGTCATTATAGAGAAAGTTGAAATGCTAGAAGCTGCCTTGAAAGCTCAGCAGGAAGTTCAACTTTCAAAGAAAAGATTCAGAGAACAGGCTGAGTTTAAGCCTGATTTTGAGCAGTGGAGCCCCACTTCAAGAAATATAATTTTGACTGCCTGGAAAGCTGTGAAAGATCAAGTTCATGAAAGGGCAAGTGGTATAATGAACAGAAATGGAAGAAGTATGGGGCAAGACAGGAAGCCATTGTGCAGCATAAAAGAAAGGCTAAGATTGGGAAGCTACCTCCTAATGCTCAGGATCCTAGCAAGTACTTTCCTAAGCCTTTTAATTATTTTGAAAGGCAAAGGATTAAGGCTGAAGTTCAGAAAAAGGCAGAGTTGAAAGGAAAAAAGCCTATTGATTATGCAGAACCTCCTGTGCAAGCTCAGATTAAGCCAGGAAAAGGCATAGTCATTAGGGAGCCTGATCAGCCTTAGGATAGATTTACTAAATTTTGCAAGAACAATGTAACTTTTAGTTTTTAAAAGAAATCTATGTAATCAGTTGTTAAGAAACTTTTTTTTAATATAAACAAAATAATATTTCATGTTCATTCAAGTTGCATTCTTATTCTGTGATGTGATTTTGATATATGTTTTGTTTATAAGTTGTCATGTCATATAATGCTTATATACATCATAGTGTTTGTTTATTATAAGTGGTGTATATCATTGACTAAAGAGTTATGAATTCTCAAAATAGGGCGAGATTGTTGGGTACATTGGAAAATGTGTACCTTATTTGGAGAAACCTCACTTAGCTCAATGATATACATCAAGGTGTATTTGATGTTATTTTGAGTTTATATGTGCAGGTTAAGTATTGGCTAAAATGCAGAAAAAGTTTCTAAGTCCATGTGTCGACACTTAAGGAAGTCTGTGTCGACACTTGGAAAAGTTGTGTCGACACCTGAAGCAACTGTGTCGACACACAGAATTTATTAGTCGACATCGACTGTGTCGACACCGGGAGGCAGTGTCGACACACATAAATATTAGTCGACATCAACTGTGTCGACACCGGGAGTCAGTGTCGACACACAGGAGTATTAGTCGACATCAACTGTGTCGACACCTGGAGGCAGTGTCGACACACAAATTCTGAGACTATATCAATTGTGTCGACACACAGGACTTTTTTCGACACTCAGCAGAGTTTCAATAATGTTGATTACTGTGTAGTGAAGAAGTGTCTGTGTCGACAAAAAGAGACAGTGTCGACACATTCTACAAATAGTGTCAAGAAGCTGTGTTGACACCAAAGGAGTTATGTCGACATCACCAAAGCTTGTGTCGACACTTTATCTACTTGTGTCGACACATAATGACAAGCAGTCTCGTCGCTTTCCTGACAAAGACAAAGGTTCAAGAACTGACTGGAGACTTGACGGCTATGCATTCCAACAAGTTTACTGAAGCTGCCAGACTTGTCAGAAGTTGGTTAGAAACCGGATATGCCGATTAGCATGGATGAAGTCTATATATATAGATGGATTCTATCAAATCAAAAAAGATGAACAACAACAACAACAAGCACAACTATTAAAGTATTGATCATTGATCAAGAAAGTGCACGTCACACTAAAGAAGATTTTTGTGAGAAGATCTAAGGAGAATTCAAGCAAGGATTCTGAAGAAACTTCATAAGTTCAGAAGAGTGAGAGAGATCCTCAGCTGTTGAAGTAAAGGAGGAGACATTTATAAGTCTCCTAAGAAGCATATCTTGAACTAATCTGCTAAGAAGGATTCAGACCTATTTCTGGATTCTAAGAAGGAAGCTGGCAGCCAGTCAACTTCAAAGGAGATCAACCCTACTGAGTTCAGATTCAAGAAGCTTTGAAGAAAGCTAAGAACAGGTTGATTTCGGCCATCAGTCTTATCAAGAAGCTGATCAAGAAACCTCTTATCCCTTCTCTCTGAACTAGGGTTAGAGTCAATCTAAACACTTATCAAATTTTGTAGGATCTTTTCATAGATCTGAGTTGTAAGCCTATATTATAAAGGCTGAGTGTAGGAGATATAGATCTCTGAGTGGTAGGGCTTTTGAGCCTGAGTGTAGGAGAAATTTTTCTCTGAGTTGTAGGCCTTGTGGGATGGCTGAGGTAGGGCTGTTTGCCTGAGCTGTAGGAGTGTGGTTATACTCTGAGTTGTAGGAACCTTTCAGGGTTCTTAGTTGTAAGATCTGTGGATCTGAGAAGAAGGAAGAAGTTAGGACGAATCTAGCACACTGCTAGATAGGTGAAGGGGGAAAGTAGATGTACCCAGACCTTGGGGAACCACTATAAACCTGTGTGCAATCTGTGATGTATGTGTGATTGTGATTTCTATGCTGTGATTGTTGTAGAATTGTTAGATTCTAATTTAAGATCTGAATAATAATTCTGCCTTAAGTAAAAAAGGAAAAGAACCTATTCACCCCCCTCTAGGTGTTTGGGTTTTCTTGAAATTAACTCTTTCAGTCATCTTGTAGAATCTTTTGGCTAACAGGCTCATTAGATCTTATTTTATAGATGGAGCCTTAGTCTCCTCAGTTGCCTTGAATGCAAGGCTGTGCTCCTTCCTTGCTGGTTGAGGTGTTCTTTGCTCAGCTGCTTCCCTGGTCTTGATCAGCTGTTCATTGGACTTTAACTTTCCTAAAAGAGATTCAGTTGAAATCCCATTTAGGCTTCTGGCCACCTTGATGGGCAAGATCCTTGAATCCCATGAGCTTGGGAAGCACATAAGAATCTTGTCATTCAACTCAGTGAGGGTGATGTCCTTGTCCAAGGTTTGGAGTTCATTGATGATTGAGCTTAACCTGTTGTACATATCAGCCACTGTTTTAGCTCCCTCCTTCTTGAAGTTCTCATATGGGGATATAAGATTTGATCATCTGTCTTTATTTCATCAGCAGATCCAGCCACCATTTGATTAAGGGAATCCCAAATGGCCTTGGCTGATGTGCATTCAACCAACTTTTAGAAAATTTCATCTGACATTGTTTGGTCCAATATGTTCAGTGCCTTGGCATCAACAATTTTGTCCTTCTTCCGAGCCTTTGTCCACTAAGGTGTTGGAACTACATTAGTGCTGGATGATGCTGTTGTTGTAAGTGTTGAAGGGGGACCTGTCAAAATGGAATTGTAGATATCTTCATCAATGGAGTTCATATATAACTTTATTCTTGCCTTCCAGATGGAAAACTTATTCAGGTTGCACACTAGAGGTGTGGTTCTTGCATAATCTTTATTCTGGGCCATGCTGTGTATGTGAATTTAATAAAAATATAAAGAGATCTAACTTATGATCTTTGGTTCAAGGGTTAACTTGTACAACCAAAAGAACTACCCTCTGATACCAATTGAAAGTGAGGGTTAGATCTAATATACTCTAGAGGGGGGTGAATAGTAGTATATCTGGTGATTAAAACTTTCTACTGAAAAAGATACCTTGTTCTAAGACTTGGGTGATATATTACAGCACAATAGATTAGACTAAAAAATTACAGTATCCTAACTAACACACCCACAAAAAGAACAAAAGAAAAAGGGCAACCAGACAACACAAGAACTTTATAGTGGTTCCCAAACCTGGGTACATCCACTCTTCTACCACCCTAGTAGGAATCCACTCAGGTTTTTGTTCAGGTGACTGCCACCAATGAACTTTTTGTAAGGTGCTCAAAAACCAAACCTTAAGTCTTTTGGTTAGGAGACTTTCAACCAGGAATCACTTTTGAAGGGAGTAGAGAACCCTTTATACAGTGGGGGGGATGAGAGATTGATTATGTCTTCTCTTTCTCAATATACAACTGAGAAGACTCTAGTGGATCTGATGTTAGCAAGGGCTCCCCTTGAGATAATGAATTGGTTCAGGAGGTTGGAGCTTTGCTTCAAGGTGATAGGCCTTCAGGCTTTAGCTTTGACCAAAAGATCTCCAGAAACTTCTTTGACTGATGCAGTGGTTGTTGTCCTTTGAAGATTCTTGAGATGATGACAGAAGAAGAAGACTCTTGATTTTGAATGGTTTTTCTTCTTCTTCAAATTGTTGTTTTCCTTCTGGTCTAACAGTTCTTTCTTTTTATCACTTTGTTGTCGAGAGAGCAGGAACAGAGAGAATGCTTGTTTTGAGACAATGATGTTCTACTCTTTCTGACTAGTTTTCTATGTCTCTGTATCAGTAGTCTATCGTCTACTATTTTTTAGGGAGTAGAAGAATCTATCTTGTTATCTTTTTGATATAAACATCCATTTGAATTTTGAAATTCTTTCTACATTCAATGCTGACGGCCAGAGAATATTTTGCATTGATTGATTTCCCCAACTGTCCCTTTGGAAAACGGCAGAAAATAATCCTGATGAACACCATAATTAATGTTCTTGTCTAACGGTAATATTTAGAGAATATTAGAGCATTAATTACTCTGAAATCATTGCACTAAAATAGGAACAGGAGAGGGAAACAGGCAAGTCTGGATTCATCGACCTGAGTCCACAGTTCGTCGAGCTGAGTTCCAAGATCGTCGACCTCTGAATGGCTGACTGCTGCTTGATGACTTTCTTATTCTGTGCACCAAGTTCGTTTAGCTGAGATCCAAAATTGTCGAGCTGAGTTTGCATTCTAGACTTAGAATATTTAAGATGTCTTCTGATGTTGAGTGTCGAGACATTATCTGGTGTTGAGTGTCGAGACATTATCTGCCATTGAGTGTCGAGAGATTATCTGGTGTTGAGTGTCGAGACATTATCTAGAGTTCGTTGAACTGAGAATAGGGAATATAGAACAGAGTTTGTCGAACTGAGCCTGACTTTCGTCGACTTGAGATCGACAAACGTAGAAGTCTTTTTCTAAGTATTGAATTTTCTCTAAGTCTTGAGTCTCTGGCAGTGTTTGAGGCTGGTCCTTTATATTATTTACTCTAAGGACTTAACCTAGACTCTAGGACACAACCATGACCCTTATTTATACATGTTGGGTCATATCATAACTTAGTGAACCTAGCCCAAATCCAACTAGGGATCCAACACCTTCTCTTTCTTAAGTGTTAGAGAGAGCGGAGATCAAGGAAGAAGGAGAAGGATAAATCCGGCCGCCGGTGGAGCTTCGGAGCCCATAATTGCGGGCCGAGTCCAGATCCGTGAAGGAGAGGCCGTTGCGGTGCTTTTCATACGTCTAGTTTCTTCTCTTCTTCATGGCGCCAAAGCGAATCGCAAGGGTAACGATTCTATTCTTGGACATGTGAATTCCTCTTCCTTTTTGCATAGGAAACTCCCTCCTGTGAGTGAGCGGTGAGTGCGAGGTATTCCTTTGGGTGGAGATGAATAGTCCCCATTGTTTTGCATATAGAGTCCGGAATCAAAGTACGGACATAGGCATGGCGTGTGAAGCCTACCCGGACAAGTTGGCCGGGATCCGTGATGTTTTCATTATGATTGTATTACCGAAGAAGACTCTGTGCCGCTTTTTTCGGGTTTCTACATGGTAGATTGTAGAAGGGAATCTTGGGGATTAACTCCAAGGTGCACCCAGAAATCTGGGCAGAAGCAAAGTTCTGCTGTTTTGGTGGCCTGGGAGCCAACCTTGTGCATAACCGAGTTATGTACTTTTGTATGATTGATAACTCGGGATTTGGGGAAGCTTAACTTGTGCCGATGACTAAAATTGTTGTGGCAATGTGAGCAATGGGTTGAGTGGAACTGTACCCACTCTATGTGGTTTTGTTTAAGAGGCCTACCGATGGCATATAAGGCGAGTCTTAGGCTTTGGCTGAAAAGACTGTTAGCTTAAGTTATTGCCATCATATGGGCGGTGGTGGACCGAGTTCACCGAGAATGTGCACAGGGTGTGTGGTCGTGTGTGCCAACGTCTGTGGTGTAGTGTTATTTCACTATCCTTTTTGGTTATACTAATAATATACAGGGAAGGAGCACCGCCGCCCCGATTAAGGGGCTGGCTCGTTATAATTTTGTCAGCTTTAGCTGACCGTTGCTTTTGTTTGCCACCGCTGTGGTGGAATGCTGATTGTAGGTGCTGCGGAGCCTAGTGGCAAATAGCCGACTGAAGCCCTTGTTGCTGATGCGGACCTTGAAGGCCAATGCGAACGTTTACTTTTATACTCATGTGTGACCGGCCTGTGTGCCGATGTTTGGAAGGCACTTATTGTTTAAAGTAAACTCTTGTAAGGCCATAAGGCCAAGTACACTGTGTATTTGTGCGCTCATTCCTACTTTGGGTTTTTAGTGGACATTCATGTTGTGGCTTGGGTTCTTTTCTTTTCAACATTTAAAATGCTTCCGCTAGAATGTGCTATGTGTAGGACGTGTGTTTTTGGAAGGGTGGTTTCATTCTATAACCCTTCGGTCTGTCAGTGGTATATGGCGTCGGGCCCCGGCCGGACCTACTACTATATGTCATGTGACGGATAGGGGTGTTATAAAAGTCACCCTGGTCAGACGACCATTAGACTCATCAAAAGCTCGTGCTCACTCCGGCATCCAAACAAACATATGATCTTTCCTTATCATTATAGTGAGAGGTAGATCTAACCGCGAAAAGTTCTCTACGAATGCCTATAGTAGCGAGCAAGTCCAAGAAAGCTCCTGACTTCCGCCATAGTAGTTAACACAGGCCACTCCCATATCGCAACTATCTTCGCTGGATCAACGACAATAACCTTTCGAGTAACTACATGACCAAGAAAAGCCACCGACGATAGAAAAAACTCATACTTAGATTACTTGGCATAGAGTCGGTTCCTCCTATGTGTATGCAAAACTAAACATAAATTATTTGCATGATCCTCTTCCGACTGAGAGTATTCCAAAATATGATCAATAAAGATGATTAAATATCTATACAAATACTCTTTAAAGGTTTATGCATCAAATACTTGAATATTGATGGCATATTTGTTAACCTAAATGACATCACAGTAAACTCATAATACCCATAACGCGTGCCAAACACTGTTTTGGGAATATCACTTTCCTTGATACTCAACTGATAATAGCCGGACTTCAAATCCAGCTTTGAAAAGACATTTGATCCAGCCAGCTATTCAAACAAATCCTCGATTCTCAGAATCAGATACTTGTTCTTCTCTGCTAGAATGTTCAGTTCACGGTAGTCAATACATAGACACAAGATTCCATCCTTCTTCTTCACAGAGTGGACTGGTGCAGTCCATGGTGGCATACTTGGACCTATATAGCCCTGCTCTAGCAACTCCTTTAACTAAACCTTCAGTTCCGTCATCTCCTTTGGTGCCACACGGTACGGTGAGCGTGAAAGAGGTTTCGCACCTGACACTAACTCAAGAGAGAAGTCGATCTATCGCTGAGGTGGTATCTTAAGGAGATCCTTAGGAAATACATATGCAAACTCCGACACAATAAGGACATCACTCAAATTAGACTTTGACTTTACAACCTCCAATAGTGTGAAAAATAACTTCGCACCCTTCCGAACAACCTTGACCACTTGGAAAGAAGACATCAGTATCTTGCTCGATCCTCGCATACCAGCAAATTTACTCTCGCATTCAGTATTCTATCATAGTGTGACTTCCTTTGAGTTACAATCAAAGCAGGCACATTGCTCCGAGTGCCATGCCAAAGATTGAATCAAACTCAGAAACCGTAGTATAAGTGCTTCCAATCCGAAGTCATGACTTCCTATCCGCACCTGAACACAACAAGACCTATCCTTATGTATCACACATCCGTTTGGTAGCAATATATCCAATCTATCTTTCGACACGAAAGAAGGCACTCCGATATGCAACATGAAGTCCTCAGATAGAAAGGAGTGAGAAGCCCATATATAAAACAGTACTCTCGTTGGATAGTCCAAGATTAGGACAAAGCCTAATATAAACAAATTATAAACAAGCAACAAACAAGGTAACAAGTATATAAAGTAATAAAAGCAATATAAAAAACCGTACATGTCACCAAATTGCATTATTTTATGGCCTCGTATTGGCCAAGATGTACACTTTGGGCTGCACAGGAGTATAATGGGATGCATTCGAATCCGTTCCCTTCCCTTTCTCCGCATAAGACACATTTACCTTTTCTCTGTCCTTGGTGGACTAGTAGGAGACTCTCGGGCTATGTGTCCCGACTTGCCTTAAGCATAACAAATAATTTCGCCTTGCCCAAAAGTTGCTCTAGACAGAATAGAAGGAGCTAGTCCAAAAGATTTGGATTTCTTATTCTACCTTCGATACCTAGTCTTTGAAGAGTTCGGTACTTTGAACTATTATTTCTTCACACCCAAGTCCTTCTTTCCTTGGACTCTTTTCAAATCCTATTACAGGGATTGAGCAGTATTTACCAATATTAGAAAGCCCCGCTTAATCGGTCCCCAGAGAAGTAACCTCAGAGCATCACGTAGTCCCTCATAGAATATGTTTTTCTTGCGATCCTCGTCAGCAAATGTAGAGCCTGCATATTTCCTACTCTTATAAACTCATGCAAGTAGTCATCAACACAACTCTCACCCAGAGTTAACCTCTGAAACTTATTTTCCAAAGCAATCCTCTAAGCAGATGGTAGATACCTTGCTAGAAAAATCCTTGAGAATTCCATCAAGATCTCAGACAGTTGCCTTCCAGTAAACTGATGTAGTTCTAGATCATCCCACAAGAGTCTTGCCTCTCCTTCCAAAAGAAAGGTAGCCACAGACACCTTCTTCCTCTCCTCCGTCTCAACCGCCTTCAAAATTCTATTTATTCTTGAGATCCAATTTTTGGCCTGAGTAAAGATAAAGTTCCCTCAAACATTGGAGGGTGGAATCTCATAACATGCTTCAGTTGCTTTTTCATCGCTCGCCTCATCTCCAAAGGCTCATCGTGGACCTATCATATAGCAATAGGCTCAACGACGCCAACTAGCACCGGGGAGCTACAGGGGTAGGAGGTTGTAATCGCCATCCTGGTTACGCATTGATCAGCGCGAACATGGCTTCAACAACTAAACGTATAATTTAGTAGAAGGAGGAGGTGTAAGCATAACACCCGACGCACTACTCTCAACCGAGCGTTGGGGCTCAGATTGCCCAGCCCTACTTCTAGTCGCCTATAATCGTAAAACAAATAATAAAGCGACTAGACATTTTGCAAAACAACAATCAAAGGAAATTGCAGGTTCCACAAACATGTGTATTTTCATTTCTAAGTGGACATTCATGGGTTCTTTAATGTTATAATGATAGAACACATACACGTGTTGTAACGTCCCGATTTGTGCTAGGCCCCTTGTGCGCGCTTTTGAGTCAAGAGAGCTGATTTAGGCTAAGAGAGTGCAGGCGATCAGGTGTGCACTCATAGGGGAAAATGTAGTTGGCCCCGTGTAGGACACAGGTAGAGACACGGGCGTGTCCATACCCGTGAGTCATGGCTTTGAGTGGCATGGTGTTGAGTGATAATAAGATGGCATTGAGGTGCTTGTCCCGAGAAGGACACGGGTAGAGATACGGGCATGTCCCTACCCGTGTGCCGTGACGTTGAGTGGCATGACGTTGAGGGTCTGTCTTGGGTATGACACGGGTAGAGATACGGGAGTGTCCCTTCCCGTGTGTCGTGGCATTGAGTGGCATGGCATTGAGTGGCATGGCATATTGAGTTAAGCAGTCATTGTTCCGAGAAGGACACGGGTAGAGACACGGGCATGTCCCTACCCGTGTTCGTCAAGTCAAGCTCGACGAAATATGTCTTGAGCAGGACACGGGTATACACACGGGTAGAACCACGGCCGTGTCACCTTGACACGGGTACAGACACAGGCGTGTCAGTACCCGTGTATGTGCACGAAGTGGCAGTAAAACCGTTGAAGCCATTTCGCCTGAGCAGGATACGGGTAAGGACACGGGCATGTCCCTACCCGTGTCACCTCTGAATAAAAAGGGCAAAATGTAACCCAAGCCATTTTCATTCTCTTCCAAGCTACATCTTCTGGATAAAAGTTCTAGAGGAGGGAAGAACTTGCTGGAGCCAACCAAACTTCGTGAGGAATCGCCACCGCCGCCAAGGAAAAGGGATGCCGATGAGAAGAATGACAAGATCCGTGGCCGGAGATGGCAGAATCGCTGGAAATGAGGTGAGCTTCCTCCCCTCTCCCCTGGTGCTAGATCTATAGTTATCCTTAGGCAAGATATCGACTCAAAAGAGTCTTGATGTGTGAGATGAAGATTTCTAGGAGGGACATGCTAGAACTTGTGTTCTAAGGTTTAGTCATCTTCAACCTCCCCTTCCTTCAAAGTGATGATGGGGGTGGTTTTCTGAAGAAGAATGGCCTTAAGAGGGTGAATAAGGGTGGAGGAACTTCTAGTTGTGATTTGGGAGGATTGGCTTGAGGAGGAAGATGAACTGATGCCGTTCATTTCGCCTCAAGATGCGTTTAGAAATCTGTATTCTGCACGCAGCGACCTTATTGGCTATTCCGACGTTAAGTTGTAGGCGATTCATAATATGCCTAATTGTGATGATTCAACACATGATGAAATTACTGGATAGACCCCACGTAAATAAATGGTGAAATGGTATGTGGTTGAACGAAACGACTTGGTGGGGGTTAGTGAACGAAGGATAAATATAACAAGATTTACTAGAGTTTGGGTAATTGTTCGGTGTTGGTTGTTATGAATATGTGATGTGTTAGATAAATGGTTAACTCATGTGTACAAAATGATTAATTTTTGTGAAGGAGTTATATGAGGTGGTTCGCCACCTGTGTTGTGGTAAACCCTTATGGTGCCTTGGGCACTGGATTGTGAAAGGGGTGAGTGCGGATATCCGATCGCACTGGTTGGTAATGTTGGGAAGAATCATAAATGGACGGTTGGACTTGGTCCTCGGTGTTCATGTCCCGAGGCTCCTTCCATGCCAAGTTGTCGGTTGGGATTGGTCCTCGTGCTCGTTTCCAAGGCTACTTCCGTACCATGATGTGGTTGTATTGCATGTGGTGTGAGTCGACAAGCGGTGTCGTAATCAAGGGTTAAGGATAGTGTGGAAGGTCTACGGGCTCACTAATCGTCACACCGATGGGAGTTGACTGATAGAACTTGGGCGGTTGGGCTTTGTCCTTGGTGTTCACGTCCCGAGGCTCCTTCCGTGCCAAGTGAACGGTTGTGCTTGGTCCTCGTTCTATTTTCTGAGGCTCCTTCCATATCACATCTTAGTCTAGTTCGGGGCTAGGATCTCTGTGCACATCTACCTGAGACACCTGTTGAGCTATAGTACGTATGTAAGCTCCGCTGTTGTGTTCTTAGCATTAAGGCGTACGAAGGCCTAGTCCAAGTAGTGTGGAGACCAGTCTAGTAGTGGAGATGCCCGCTCCACTATCACCGTCTGGCCATGACAGATGTCGCATGAGAGGTTAGCTACCACCTCGAAAAGTGGGAACTGCGAGTCTTTGTCGACATAGAGATTGTATGTGCATGATCATGGGTGAGTCATTGTATTATATACATTTCATTACACTTCATTGCATACACAAATATCCTCATCATATTAGTTTGTATGAGCACTCATATATGATGAGTTACTTACTGCTGAACGATCCTCAACTTATATGCTTGTATGAGCCTTCATATAAGTTGAGTTACTTACTGTTATAATATTATGCTCTCATGCTGCTGTAGATGATAAAATTGCTAGAATATTATGTTGCTCATTTATTACACTGCTTTATATACATAGTGATATACCACCTGCTTGTACCTATGTTCATATATATATTAATCCTTGTTCCTTTCTCCTCCTGGTGCCGAGGAGTCGTCGGGGGAGCGAATGTGAAGCCACTTAGTCTTTATGACCAACGGTTGCTACGTCTTCCTTTTAAGGAGGAAATCCCACAGGTGGAGCAGCTGGTTATGTTGCCGGACAGCCAGGCATGGATGACAGGGCCTGAGGGGATGGTACCGTCGCTACCATCGGTTACTAATGTGAGTGTGAGAGTTTTTTTTTGTACCCTTTTTGGGAAAACTATTTACGTACTCTGATATTAGAAGCTTGTTGTAGCATCTTTACTTATGGTTTTATGGACTATATGCTTTGTGTGGATTTTACTTCTATGTTATTTTTTTGTTGGGTTGGCAATGTATGATATTGGTTGTGGCTGGCAGAATAGGCATCTTGGGGTACATGCTAACCCGAGTGTTAGCGCTACCGCAAGGATGCTGTTCTTGGTATAAGACCCCTCTCATGCCATGTTTTGTGTTCCGAGAGTGGGGTCTTACAAATGGTATCAGATTGCTACGATCCTGAATTAGAGAAGCCATTTAACAATGGTGCCACCCGCGTTCGATTAGTCAGTTTGGAGAAAAACTGACTTAGAGGACGCAATGGTGTGCCCATATGTAATTCACACTAAGTATGTCCAACTTTGACCCTATGATTAGCCAACCTGACCTTAGGTACATACCTTTGTACGTCGATCTCCTAAAGTCTAGATGACCCTAGGAACGTAAAACTGTTGTATAATGTCTTGCGAGACCCCTAGGGCAAGCACTTTTGTTTATAGCATATTTTGAACCTAGCGCAGATAATAGACATGGAAGATTCCCTAGGGCAACCACTTTTGTTTATTACAGACTTGAGCTTGATGGAGATAATATATATGGTAAAGTGGTTGGAAGCGGGTCTTTTGGGTGTTTAGACAAGCGTTAAGAGACTCACTAAAGGAGCAATTGAAGAAGGACCCAGCTCCAGGATGAGGGCTACGAGGAAGAAATTCATACGTTATAAGCATTCGTCCTTAGTCTTCCTAAGTTTGTTCTAGGAATCTGGCTTGATCCTTCACAATTTGATACTTAGGCGTAATGGTTAGTGAGAAACCGGCCTATACGTTATTCGACACTGGTGCCTCGAACTATTTTGTGTCTGAAGACTTCATCAAATATATAGATGGAGTGCAATACTTCACTGGTATTGCTCAAAGGGTGCGCCTTAAAGACAGATCGGAGATGACGGCAACCGCGAAGTGCGAGTTTGAGATTCTCCTTGAAGGAAAGCTCTTCGACACCCCTTCCATAGTCTTGAGAATGTCATAGTTCGACCTCCTTCTGGGCATGGTATGGCTAGATAAGCACTATGCGAAGATTGACTGCACGCAGAAGAGGATCTCGTTGAGACATGGAGATTCGGAGGTAATCTTTCAAGGTATTAACTTCGCGCCCCGTATGATGTTATCTTCATTCCAAGATATAAAAGCCAACATGAAGGGGGATGAAGTTTTCATGATTTACTTCGAGCTGAAGGAGTTGGTGTTGGATATCAAGGATGTGCGGGTGGTGCGCGATTTCCCCGAAATATTTCCGGAGAAATTGCCTAGATTAACCCCACACAGAGAAGTAGATTTTCAAATCAAGTTAGTACCGGGTGCCAAGCCTGTCTCCAGGACTACTTACCGAATGGCCCCGAAGGAACTTGCCGAGTTTAGAGTTCAGCTGCAAGAGTTGTTAGAATCAGGGTTTGTTCACCCCAGCTCATCATCTTGGGGAGCCCCTATTCTATTCGTTAATAAGAAAGATGGAACCCTGCTATTATGCATAGACTATCGGGAGCTTAACCGACTGACGGTACGGAACAACTATACGTTACCTCGGATCGATGAGTAGTTCGATCAACTTGTGGGAGTGCTTTGGTTTTCCAAGCTAAATTTGCGCTCAAGGTATTTTCAATTGAGAATACAAGAGGATGATATTCAGAAAATGGCTTTCAGCTCAAGGTATGGCTTGTATGAGTTCACAGTGATGTCGTTTGGGGTCACAAATGCCCCATCATCTTTCATGAGCTTGATGAACAAAGTATTCGAGCCCTATCAAGATGTCTTCATCATTGTTTTCATCGACGACATCTTGGTCTACTCCAAGACGGAGGAAGAACATGTCGGGTATCTTGCCTTACTACTGAAGAAGTTAAAAGACCACGCAATGTTCGCCAAGTTCAGCAAGTGCGAATTCTTGCTTAAGGAGGTTTCTTTCTTGGGTCATGTGATCAGTGGGGCTGGGCTAGCTGTGGATCCTGCCAAAGTGTGTTCCATGAAGGAGTGGTCGCCTTTGAAGTCAGCGGTAGACGTGCGAAGTTTCCTTTGACTTGCCGGGTACTACCGCAAGTTCGTAAAGGGATTCTCAAAGAATGCTCTTCGTATTACTTCCCTAACAAAGAAAAGTGTGCAGTATGAGTGGACACCCCCCAATATGAAGCTGTGTTCCAAGAACTAAAGGACAGACATACATCCGCACCCATCATAGCCCTTCCATCCGGGAAGGAAGGATTTCAAGTTTACATGGACGCATCATATCAAGGAATAGGAGCGGTATTGATGCAACACGGGCATGTGATCGTATATGCTTAAAGACAACTGAAGAAGCATGAAATTAACTATCCAGTACATGATTTGGAGTTGGGAGCAGTGGTGTTCGCCTTGAAGATTTGGATGCCCTACCTATATGGCATACAATGTGAAATCTTCTCGGATCATAAGAACTTAAAGTACGTCCATACCCAAAAGGAATTGAATTTAAGATAACGACGGTGGTTGGAGTTTTTGTGCAATTATGAATACACCCTGAACTACCACCACGGAAAAATAAATTCTGTAGCCGATGCTTTTAGCAGGAAGGTACCGGAAATAAGCCCCGAGTCCCGGTTGATGCATATGGAGTTAGCTCGGATGCTTGAGGAGATGGAGATCACTTTGGTGTATAAGGATCAACCGGACGGGTATACAGAGTACTTGACCACAATGAGCATAGTGTGCGATTTTCAAGACCGGATCCGGGCGGAGTAAGGAAGGGATGAGGATTTGGCCCCTGCAATAAAGCTAATTGAAGATGGGACAACCAACGAGTAGTCTCTAAAGGACGGCCTTGTTCATTTTCGTGGCCGTCTTTACATTCCAAAGGGCGGTAAAATTCAAGAAAATATCTTGATAGAGGCACACTGCTCTCAGTATTTTGTGCACCCTGGAATTGCTAAGATGTATGTCGACTTGCGGAAGACCATGTGTTGGCCGGGGAAGAAGAAAGACGTCAAAAATTTTGTTATGCATTGCAAGGCCTGTCAAAGGGTGAAGGCAGAATTCAGGAGTCCCGGTGGATTGTTACAGTCATTGCCCATCCCCGAGTTGAAGTTCGAGGATGTTTCCATGTACTTCATCCACGGTTTGCCTCGCTCCCGCTCAGGGAATGATTCAATATGTGTAATCGTTGATCGCTTGACGAAGGTAGCCCGGTTCATACATATGAAGAAGGAAGCACACGTGGATGTTTTGGTACGCCTTTTTGTGGAACAAATCATACGGTATCATGGCATGCCAAAGACAATCATTTCTGACTGGTATGGTCGGTTTAATTCTAGGGAATGGAAGGCTGTGCAGGCATATTTGGGTTCGCGCCTTACCTTCAGCATAGTGTTCCACCCTCAGACCGACGGGCAATCTTAAAGGACCATCAAGACATTGGAAGATTTATTGAGGTTGTGTGTGTTGGATAGAGGAAAACTGTGGGAAAGGCTCCTACCCTTGGTAGAATTCTCATACAACAACATCTATCAAGCTAGCATTGGGATGGCGCCCCAAGAAGCCCTATATGAAAGAAGGTGTAGAACACCCTTGTCATGGGTGCAGGATGAAGATCTGAAGGCTTTGGGAATTGAATATATAGATGATACAGATTTAGCTGTGAGGCTAATACGGGACCGCATGCTCGAGGCTAAAAGTCATAAAGCAAAGTATTATAATGCAAAACACCGGATGGTGGAATTTTAAGTGGGCGACAAGGTATTTTTAAAGATCAGGCCGATGCATGGAGTATCTCGGGTACGTGGTGTGAAGAAGCTCAGGCCAAGGTACGTGGGCCCTACGTCATATTGGAAAGGATTGGTCTGTTAGCATATCGATTGGAGTTACCGCCGAAGCTAGATAATATTCATGACGTATTCCATGTGTCGTCACTCTGAAAGGCGTTGTTACGGCCCGAACAATATGTCCCAACCACTGACGGAGCAGTTGCAACTGATAGGTCAGTGCGCCTAGAGCCTGTGCGGATAGTAGACAGCGAGACGAGGATTTTGCGCCGCAAAAGTGTTCCTCTAGTAAAAGTGCTGTGTTCCAATCATGGGAAAGAGGAGTATACGTGGGAGCCTGTGGACTTGAAGCAAAAGCGCTATCCGGAGCTATTTCATCAAGGTAATCTTTAAAAGCATATTTTATTTTATGCTTATTTTATGTTTTTCTCTCCCCATAGCCTTAACCTGATTTCGGGGACGAAATATTTTATTTTATTTATAGGATTTGTAACGTCCCGATTTGCGCTAGGCCCCTTGTGCACGCTTTTGAGTCAGGAGAGCTGATTTAGGCTCAGAGAGTGCAGGCGATCAGGCGCGCACTCATGGGGAAAAATGAAGTTGGCCCCGTGTAAGACACGGGTAGAGACATGGGTGTGTCCCTACCCGTCTGTCATGGCTTTGATTGGCATGGCGTTGAGTGATAATAAGATGGTGTTGAGTGGCTTGTCCCGAGAAGAACAAGGGTAGATACACGGGCATGTACCTACCTGTGTGTTGTGGCCTTGAGTGGCATGGCTTTGAGGGTTTATTTTGGGTATGAAATGGGTAGAGACACGGGCATATCATTACCCGTGTATCGTGGCGTTGAGTGGCATGATATTGAGTGGCATGGCGTTGAGTGGCATGGCGTTGAGAGTTAAGCAGTCATTGTCCCGAGAAGGACACGGGTAGAGACACGGGTGTGTCCCTACCCGTGTTTGTCAAGTTAAGCTCGATGAAATATGTCCAGAGCAGGACACGGGTATAGACACGGGCAGAACCACGGCCGTATCACCTTGACCCGGTTACAGACAAGGGCGTATCAGTACCCGTGTATGTGCACAAAGCGGGAGTCGAACTATTGATGCTGTTTCGCCCGAGCAGGATACGGGTAAGGATACAGGCACGTCCCTACCCATGTCACCTTTGAATAAAAATGGAAAAATGAAACCCTAGCCATTTTCATTCTCTTCCAAGACACATCTTATGGAGAAAACTTCTGGAGGAGGGAAGAACTTGCTGGAGCCAACCAAACTTTATGAGGAATCTCCACCGCCGCCAATGAAAAGGGATGCCGACGAGAAGAATGACAAGATCCATGGTCGGAGACGGTGGAATCGCTGGAAATGAGGTGAGCTTCCTCCCCTCTCCCTTGGTGCTAGATCTGTAGTTATCCTTAGGAGAGATATCGACTCAAAAGATTCTTGATGTGTGAGATGAAGATTTCTAGGAGGGCCATGCTAGAACTTGTGTTCTAAGGTTTAGTCATCTTCAACCTCCCCTTTCTTCAAAGTGATGATGGTGGTGGTTTCGTGAAGAGGAATGGACTTAAGAGGGTGAATAATGGTGGAGGAACTCATGGTTGTGATTTGGGAGGATTGGCTTGAGGAGGAAGATGAACCGATGTCGTTCATTTCGCCTCAAGATGCGTGCAAAAATCTGTGTTCTGCACGAATCGACCTTCTTGGCTATTTTCAAGCAAGATATGGCCAGATCTGGGCTTCCAACTAAATACGAGAGTCGTAGCCCTTGGAATTAAGTTTCCGAAGAGTTGTTACACTCCTTCGGGTGAAGTTGGTAGCCACGGGAATGTCTGATTGAAGTAGAGGGCTGTCAGACTAAGCGTGTAGAAATTGTATTCTGTACGCAACAAGCTTTAAAGTCAATTTCATGTATGATATACTCTGATCTGGGTTGCTAACGGAACATAAAAGTTGTAGCCCATGGAAAGAACTTTCCATCAAGGGGTTACACGCACTCACCGCATTCTTGTAGCTACAGGAATCTCTGGTTGAAGTTGCTGTCTATCCGGTGATCTACACCTGAAATTCCTGGGTAAGTGTAAAGTTGGGTTTGGACTCGGAAGAGATTTTGTAAAAATCTGACGTTAAGTTGTAGGCGATTGATAATATGCCTAATTGTGATGATTCAACACATGATGAAATTACTGGATAGACCCCACGTAAACAAATGGTGAAATGGTATGTGGTTGAACGAAACGACTTGGTGGTTGTTAGTGAACAAAGGATAATTATAACAAGATTTACTAGAGTTTGGGTAATTGTCGGTGTTGGTTGTTATGAATATGTGATGTGTTAGATAAATTGTTAAATTATGTGTACACAAATGATTGATTTTGGTGAAGGAGTTGTATGAGGTGGTTCTCCACCTGTGTTATGGTAAACCCTTATGGTGCCTTGGGCACCAGATTGTGAAAGGGGTGAGTGCAGATATCCGATCGCACTGGTTAGTAATGTTGGGAAGAATCATAAATGGACAGTTGGGCTTGGTCCTCTGTGTTCATGTCCTGAAACTCCTTCCGTGCCAAGAGTCGGTTGGGCTTGGTCCTCGTGCTCGTTTCCGAGGCTCCTTCCGTACCACGATGTGGTTGTATTGCATGTGGTGTCAGTTGACACGTGGTGCCGTAATCCCGGGTTAAGGATAGTGTGGCAGGTATATGGGCTCGCCAATAATCACACTGATGGGAGTTGACAGATAGACCTTGGGCGGTTGGGCTTGGTCCTCGGTGTTCACATCCCGAGGATCCTTCCGTGCCAAGTGAGCGGTTGGGCTTTGTCCTCGTGCTCTTTTCTGAGGCTCCTTCCGTATCACACCTTCGGCCAGTTCAGGGCTAGGATCTCGGTGCACATCTACCCGAGACACCCGCTGAGCCGTATTACGCATGTGAGCTCCGCTGTTGTTTTCTTAGCATTGAGGCGTACGAAGGCCTAGGCCAGGTAGTGTAGAGACACCCCTGTAGTGGAGATGCCCGCTCCACTGTCACCGTCTGGCCACGACGGATGACGCCTGAGAGGTTAGATTCCTGCTCGAAAAGTAGGAACTGCGAGTCTGTGTCGACATTGCGATTGCATGTGCGTGATCATGGGTGAGTCATTGCATTACATACATGTCAATACACTTCATTGCATACACAAAGATCCTCATCATATAAGTTTGTATGGGCACTCCTATATGATGAGTTGCTTACTGATGAACGATCCTCAACTTATATGCTTGTATGGGCATTCATATAAGTTGAGTTACTTAATGTTATAATATTATACACTCATGCTTCTGTAGTTGATATAATTGCTAGAATAAGATGTTGCTCATTTGTTTCACTGTTTTATATACATACTGATATACCACCTGCTTGTACCTATGTTCATATATATTGTACCCTATTCCTTTCTCCGCCTAGTGCCGAGGAGTCGTCGGGGGAGCGGATGTGAAGCCACTTAGTCTTTATGACTAACAGTTGCTACATCTTCCTTTTTAGGAGGAAACCCCGCAGGTGGAGCAGTTAGTTATGTAGCCGGACAGCCAGGCAAGGACGACAGGGCCTGAGGGGATGGTACCGTCGCTACCGTCGGTTAATGATGTGGGTGAGAGAGGTTTTTGTTGTACCCTTTTTGGGAAAACTATTTACGTACTCTGATATTAGAACCTTGTTGTAGCTTCTTTACTTATGATTTTATGGACTATATGCTTTGTGTGGATTTGACTTCTATGTTATATTTTGGTTGGGTTAGCAATGTGTGATATTGGTTGTGGCTGACAGAATAGGCGTCTTGTGGTACAGGCTAACCCGAGTGTTAGTGCTACAGCAAGGCGGCTCTTCTGGGCATAATACCCCTCTCGTGCCGTGTTTTGTGTTCCGGGAGGGGGGTCTTACATGTGTTCACCACCCCTTAAAAGAATTCAACCATAAATTTGAATAAGAAAGACCGACACCAGAATCTGATACCAAATTGTAACCCCCCCATCAGTCACGTAGAATATTACAGAAGGTCCGGCTAGGGCCACAAACCATATTCCACGGATAGTCAGTGGAGTTACACATTGATCCCAAACCATTTACGTATCCTAACTCAGGGTTGCATTCTAGTGGAAGCATTAAGAGTTTTAAGAACCAAAATACAGGAATGTCCACTAAACAACAAGTAGGATTGATAACCAAAAAAAACAAAAGTTTTGTCTTAAGGCCTTACAAATAGTTTCCAATAAATTATGGTGATTTGCATACATTGGCACGCAGGTAAGTAATACATGAAAGTAGTAAAGATGTTTCGCTTGGCCTTTGAGGGCCGGAATTACACAAAGGGCTTCAGCCCTTTACTTTCCACTTGGCTCCCCAACACCTGCATTAAAACAATCAACAAAGATGTGGCAAACAAGACAACAGTCAGCTTTAGCTTACCAAATTATAACGACCCCGCCCCTCACTCAGGGTGGTGGTGCCCCTTATCTATAGGTAAACAATATGTACATATAATGGCATCAGAACGTGCAACTTAAGCACAATTCACAACAGACATTGGCACGGCCGACTACTATTCCCATGCACTCAGGGCACCTTTTCCTGCATATTGGAAACCAAGTCCCACCACCATCCTCAGTGCCAGACCGATGGTTCAACATTGAGCATTACTAGTCTTTCCGACCTATAGCCTAAGACTCTCTTCCTCCTATTCTATGACAAAGTCAGTGGCGCTTTATTATGTTTAGATATACACTAGTGACTCACTCCAAGTCGATTGCCATAGGGTAGGTACAGGTTAGCCACAGATTGTTGCTCAGACCGCAAGGCTCACATGCCACGATGCGGGTAAGCCTCCCCTTTCATATTCATACAATACATAACCGCATTATGTTTCAAGGCTGGATCTCACTGTTACTATAGCTGGGCACTTTAAGCTCATAACTAAACATATTGGCCCCTAGTCTCCGAGATACAGGACTCACAAATAACTCTCTGGGAGCTATCGCCAGCATAGCACTACTACCGCATGGTAGGGGATAGAACACAATTTTCTTTCCAAAACTTGGGTGTTTTCCTGAAGACCAACTCTAGTACTCTCATTGTAGCAACATGCATGCCCCATGAATCCGAAAACTACACATTTAACCATTGAGTCTTCTCCGGCACACAAAGCAATACATAACCAATTAAGACCAACTTGTCCGAATGAGCTTCACACATCAGGCCTATTCTGTACTTCGATTCTAGATTCTATATACAATTATCTCACTGGGGATACCATCGATCAACCCGTTAGAAATATCATTTCTCTCCACCAATTAATGGGAGACTTTATGTAACTTTGCCAAAATAATGACTTCACATGAATTGGGTGAAGATTGTTACCCTTGAAGTTCGTTTTGACGCCATGGATGAGATACTAGTCCGATGAAAATGATTGTAATAGACTCGCCTCCGTGGATATGATCTTAGCTCGTGACTCAGAGATTCGAAGCTCTAACAATGTCAAGATCTCCTTCTTCTTCCTCTTCCTTAGCTCTGCCCTCTCTCTACCTCTTAGAAATAGAATGGCCCAAGGGAAATGAAGTTCAAACCCTCATTTCCTGACCTTATCTCAACGGGGAAGCAGCTCCACAATCAGATCTTTCTTAAGATCCACAAGTGGCAACTATTCAATTAAGCTTTCCTATTCTTAGCGCTACCATAATGGGTTACCAGGAAACCGCCGCATGGTAGCTTAATCAGAACCTTCTCCCACAAGCCCACTATTTAAACACTCCACTCGAATGCCTACACGTGGCCTCGATGCCATCAACTCGATGCTCACTACCACTAGGTGGTATCGCTACCACTGGGCGGTAGCTCACAGAGAGCTACGCCAATTAAATCAGCTACACTACCACCGACGCTAGCACTACCATCAGGAGGTAGCTCATAGAGAGCTACACAAATTAAATTTGCTATGCTACTGCCAGTTCTAGCACTTCTGCCTTGCGGTAGCTCATAGAGAGTTATTTCTTGTATACTCTGGGGCATTACAATTCTCCACCCCTTAAAGAAAGTTCGTTCTGGACTTCCAGAATGAAAGAAAATAGCAGAATATATGCAAAACTTGAATGGTACCTTGGCATCATAGCTCGGGAAACTCTTCAAGCATAGACTGTTCTTGTTCCCAGGAAAGCTCTTCACGCTTGCAATTGTCCCAATTGACTTTGACCATTCAGATCATTTTGTTTCGCAGCTACTTAATTTCAGTTTCCTTGATGCAAATAGGCTTGACCTTAGTCTTTAACCCCACATCGACCGGGACTTGATCAACGGTGACCACCTGACTAGGCTCTTTCATTGACTTCTTCAGCACTGATATGTGGAACACATCATGCAAGCCACTCAACTCTGTTGAAAGAGCGAGCCGATAGGAATCTTCACCAATGCGCTCCAAGATCTCAAATGACCCAAGGTACCTCTGACTTTGCTTCTTCAAGCATTTAATCCTCGATACTCCCTTGAACGGTTTGATCTTTTGATAAACCCATTTGTTGGAGTTGGTGACTGGGCGGTCTGGCGCTCTGTCTTGGCGGGTTGAACACCGTGCGGTCTGGCGGTTCCCTTCAGTGGTTTGGTTGTTGGGCTGTTGATGTGTAGAGTCTTAGCGGTGTGGCAATTTTTCGCAGGTGACTTGGAAACTGGGTTGTTTAGCAGTCTCCTATGGTGACTTCTCACTCTCTGGTGGTAGTCGAGCGGTTAGCCCTTCTCATCTAACCGCGCGGCTTGTGCGGGTTGTTTTTTTGTATAGTCGCTTAGTCCTGTAATTTTTTAGTCCCACATCTCTTGTTTGTATTCTATCCCTTCTCCTCCATTTTATAAAAGGCAGGCCATACCTTTGTAATAGATACATTTTTTTGATAATAAAATTTCTGTTAATCCACTTCTGGTTTGTTCTTGCTCGTTTCTAAAATGGTATCAGAGGACTCGATCTTTTCCTCCTGATTCAGTTCCTCTTTCTGTCATCGCGGCCTGTTCGTCTCTAGTTGTCTGTTCGCGCAGTCTCTTTTTTGTTCTTCTTATCGCTGCCCTCTGTGTGCGCGGCCTCTTTGTGCGACCTCTGTTATGCTCAGACGCCCTGTTCATTTTCTCGCGGACTCCTTTCTATTTGCGCGGTCTCCTCTTCCTTCTGTTTGCGTGGGTTGCTTTCTAGCAGCTCGATTTCTTTCCCTCTGCTTGGTTCAGCGGCTTGGTCATGGCTTTTCTTGTAGCTGGTGTCTAACACTGTGACCGCTGCAACTCTCTTTCTCATAGCCGCCGCGATTTCTCCCTGTTCGCGCGTCTTATCTCCTAACCGCGTGGCTTCCTTATTTTTCTCCTATGGCTCTTTCATATGCGTCTACTGCCACCACTCCTATCACCAATTCACCTCCACCTCTTCCTCCTACTCCTTCCAGGAACCTTGGCACCGTTTCCAAGCTTGTTGGCTCCAACTACCTGGATTGGAGTGTCTCCTTCACATTTCTCCTTCGCTCACAACGCAAACTCCACCATCTCGTTGATGACCCTCCTCCCACTTCCCCTCTGTTTGGTGACAGGGATGCGAGCGGCACACTTGTGTGTACTTGGCTCGCTAATAGCCTATCCGATGAATGCCTTCCCTTCATCCGTCATGATGAGACGGTCAAGGCAGCTTGGCTTCATCTTGTTGCTCTGTACTCAAGGGGGCTCAGACGTCCTGCATCTATAAGTTATATGCGGACCTCTGTGCCCATCCTACCTTGTCTCTTGATGCTGGCTACCAACAGGTTCAGGATCTCGGGGCTGAGATTCTTTAGAATCGCCCCTTTTCTGCTGATTTGGCGCAACAATACATGCACTTCCTGGAGCTTCTTGTTGTGTGCTATCTTCTACGACTTTCTAATACTTATAATATGATCTGCCAGCATATTCTAGGTGAGGAGGAATCTCCTACCTTAGATGCAACCACTGCCCGCATCACCGCTATCACCTCTCTCCTTCCGCGCCCTCTTCTGCCCGCTCCTCCTCCACCAGATAATTATGCTCACCAAACTCAGCGGAGTGGCTCTGGTAGCCACAGTCACCAGTTCGGAGGACGTGCTCCTTCCCTCTACCTCTGCTCTCACTATGGCTGGACCGGCCAAAATGTGAATCGATGCTGGATGAAGCATCCCCATCTTCTCCTCTCGGGTGACTCGTCCGCCTCATCTTCCAAGCCGTCTGCCTCTGTGGTCACATCATCAGGTAGTGCCCACGTGCTGACTCAAGGTAAATGGCTTATCGACTCTGGTTTTAATAATCACATGACGGGCAATCCTTAGTGCTTCACTCTCCTCGAACAGCATGATTGGTTGCCCCGGTCCCCGTTGCAGATGGTTCTCCCTCAACAGTTCATGGATCAGGAGTGGTTCATGTTACTCGGTCTCTTCGCCGAGCGGACACTCTCTATGTGCCCAAGTTTCCGTGCAATTTATTGTCAGTTACCTCCTTATGCAAGCAGCTTCAGTGCTCTGTGACATTTACTCCGACTTCTTGTTCTTTTCAGGATCCGAGATCCCAATAGACGATTGCTACTGGGACTGAGAGCGGCGACCTCTACTTCCTCAACAATGTTTCTGCCTTGTCCGCCTTCTCATCTTCTTGTACGGATCTTCTCCATTGACATCTCTTCCTCGGTCATCCTCCTCCACGTCTTCTATGTAAGCTTCTGCCCCACCTCCCTCCTTCTAGTACTCCTCTCAACTGCGACGCTTGTTAGCTTGGCAAGCATCACCGTTCCTCCTTCATACTGAAGCATGGTCGGGGTTCTACCCATTCGTTTGATCTAGTCCACTCTGATGTCTGGGGACCTTCTCTTACCCTCACCATTGTTCGGGTAGTTCTTTTTTTGTTACCTTTATTGATGATTTTTCTAGATGTACATGGGTGTATCTCTTACGAGATCGCTCTGAACTTTTTGATGTATGACTCTCTTTTTATCAATTAATTAAAACTCAGTTTGGTATTTATATTAAAACCTTTCGCTCAGATAATGCTAAAGAATATCTGAGTCATGCTTTTACCTCTTTCTATATGCAACATGACATTATTCATCAGACTAGCTGTGTTTATACGTCCCAACAAAATGGGGTGGCGGAATGCAAAAACCGTCACCTCCTCGATGTCGCTCATACCTTGATGACCCAGATGCATGTTCCTCGCTCCTATTGGGGCTATGATGTTTTCCTTTCCTGCTACCTCATCAATCACATTCCCTCCACGATCCTCCACGGGCATACCTCATTCTCAATTCTGTACCCGATCAAGGAGCCTTTTCCTCTCCCTCTCTGGATCTTTTAGTGCACTGCCTTTGTGCATGCTCAATCTTCCACCCATGATAAGCTCTCCCCTCGCTCCACCAAATTTGTCTTTCTGGGGTACTCTACCACTCAGAAAGGCTATTGTTGCTTTGATCCCGTTCTTCGTAAGCTGTTCGTCTAAGCTGACGTCACCTTCTTCGAAAATGCCTCCAACTTCTCGGATGACTCCTCTCTTCTTCCTCCGACTTCTGATACTCCTGCTGTCCCCTTCCTCCCTTTGTCTCCTACTGTATTCTCACCTCCTACACCGTCTCTGTCCACTCATCTCCCACCACCTCTCTCTCCCTCTTCTCCGCCATCATCTCCCTCATCTCCCACGCCGTTGCCCTCTACTCCCGGGCCAGCTCTCTCTACCACGGATGCTCCGGATGCTAAGGGACCTGCCGACCTGAATATTCTTGTTGCTCTTCGCAAAGGGGTGCGGACGTGTACCCTGCACCCCCTTGCTACAGTTGTTTCATATGATCATCTTACCTCTTCCCACAGGGCCTTTGCACTGGCTATCTCTGCCACTGCCACACCCTGTTCCTACCAGGAGGCTCTTGCTATTCCTCATTGGAAGACGACCATGGATGAGGAAATGGCGACCCTCACTGAGTGGGGTGCCTGGAATCTTGTTCCTCCTCCCTTCAGCACAGATGTTGTTGGCTGCTGCTAGGTCTTTGTGATCAAATTTGTCCCGGAAGACCATCTGGATTGTTATAAGGCCCGCCTTGTTGCTAAGGGCTTTACTCAGACCTATGGGGTTGATTACTTTAAAACCATCTCTCCCATGGCTCGTCTCAGCACTATCCGGGTTCTCCTCTCTGTGGCGTTCAATAGAGATTGGCTTATTTCCCATCTGGATGTTAAGAATGCCTTCCTTTATGGTGATCTTCAGGAGGTTATCCACATGGAACAACCTCCTGGGTATGTTGCTCAGGGGGAGACATGAGTATGCTGGCTGAAGAAGGCAATCTTTGTCCTCAAGCAGAGCCCTCGAGCTTGGTTTGACAAGTTCAACAGCATCGAGGCGGCCATGGGTTTTGCGCAAAGCTTTGCCGATCACTCGCTATTCATTCGCAAAACCTCCTCGGAACTGGTGGTACTTACTGTGTACGTCGATAATATTCTTCTCACTGGTGATGACCAAGAAGTGGTAGCCTTAATAAAGCGGCATCTTCGTAAACATCTGGTCACAAAAGATATGGGCCCTCCGAAGTACTTTCTGGGGATTGAAATCTCTCGGAAGACCAACTCATTAGTCCTCTCCCAGCATAAGTAAGTTCTTGATCTATTAAAAGAGGAAGGGTTGACTGGAGCAAAACCTGCTCGATGCCCCATGGCAACTGGAGAAGACAAAACCTTGACAGATGATTCTCCTCCTCTTTCATATATTATGCGATACAGGCGTCTGGTTGGTAAGCTTATATATCTCACATTGCCTAGGCCCGACATTTCCTATGCGGTGGGTAAGGTGAGCCAATTCATTCAAGCTCCTAGGGAGTGCCATCTACAATCCGCCTTGTGGATCTTGGAGTATGTCAAAGAAGCGCCTAGGAAAGGATTACTCTTTTAGAAGAATGTTCATTTGAGGGTTGAAGCATACTCAGATGCGAGCTATGCTAGTGAAAAAGGGGATCGTAAGTCCACCTCGGGTTTTTTCACCTTTGTTGGGGGGAAATCTGGTGAGCTGGAAGTGCAATAAGAAGTCTGTTGTTTCCAGGTCTAGTGCATAAGCGGAGTATCATAGTATGACGTCGACCACTTGTGATTTAAAATTGTTACGGGCCCTCATGCTAGATTTAGGAGAGGTCTACAACCATCTTCTACCTATGTTCTGTGAGAACAAGGCTGCCATATACATCTCCAAAAATCCGGTCTTCAATGAAAGAACCAAGCACATTGAGGTCGACTGTCATTTCATTCGTGAAGAGATTTTGAAGGAACAAATTTGCACTCCCTTCGTCACTTCTGATAAAGAGCTAGCTGACATCTTCACCAAGCCAGTATCTGCCTCATTTCTTCATATTTGCGACAAGCTGGGCATGATTGATATATATACTCTAGCTTAAAGGGGAGCGTTGGAGTTGGTGAACGGGCGGTCTGGCAGTTTGTCTTGGCGGGTTGAAGACTGCACGGTCTGGCAGTTTCCCTTCAGCGATTTGGTTGCTGGGCTGGTTTTGTCTGGAGTCTCAGCGGTCTGGCAGTTTGTCGCAGGTGACTTGGAGACTGGGCGGTCTAGCGGTCTCCCATGACCACTTCTCTCTCTCTGGTGGTATCCGAGCAATTATCCCTTCTCATCTAACCACACAGCTTGTGTGGGTTGTTTTTTGTATAGTCGCTTATTCCTGTAATATTTTAGTCCCACATCTCTAGTTTATATTCTCTCCCTTCTCCCCCATTCTATAAAAGGGAGGCCAAAGCTTGGTAATAGATACATTTTTTGGATAATAAAATTTCTATAAATCCACTTCCGGTTTGTTCTTGTTTGTTTCTAACACCAGTCCACGACAAACTCGAAATTTCGATGCTTGGCATTGTAGTATTTGGCCTACCTATCCTGAGCGATCAACAATTGCTCCCAGATTGTTCTTATAGTTGAAGTAACATCTTCAACTTCTTTTTGCTTAAACAACTTAGTTTCTCCTGTCTTCGCCCAAGCCATGCGGGTACAACACTTTTTACCAAAAAGAGCCTCGAAGGGTGTAACATCCCATTTCCAACTAGACCCCTAGGAGTGGTTTTGTCATAACAGAACCCTAGGAAACCCAGGAATTGAAGTATATCGACAGAGATTTCGAGTCAAGGGGTGGTCATGCCCGTAACCGATCCGTCATGCCCGTGACTTAGGGAGTATCCCCTTCGACGATCGTCGACCTCAGAAAGATGATCGGTGAGGTTAGAAATTTCAATATGGGCCTAACACGCCCGTGACCGATCCGTCATGCCCGTGACCTTGCAATGGCATTGAGTGAGCTAAGCTCACTCAACGCCGTAGTCTGGATGGCGTTGAGTAAGCTTAGCTCACTCAAAGCCATAAGCTAGACGGCGTTGAGTGCACAGACTGCACTCAATGCCATCTGGTGTCGTCTGGTTGGCGTTGAGTGAGCTGAGCTCACTCAATGCCATAGACTGGATGGCGTTGAGTGAGCTTAGCTCACTCAATGCCATAATCTATCATGCGGGATGGCGTTGAGTGTGTTGAGTGCACTCAACGCCATAAGTTGAACGGCGTTGAGTGCACTGACTGCACTCAATGCCATTTGGTGTTGTCTGGATGGCGTTGAGTGAGCAGAGCTCACTCAACGCCATAATTTGGATGGCGTTGAGTGAGCTAAGTTCACTCAACGCCATCGTTTACAAGGGCATATTCTAGATGGCGTTGAGTGAGCTGAGCTCACTGAACGCCATAGTCTGGGAGGCCATTCTGGATGGCGTTGAGTGAGCAGAGCTCACTCAATTCCGTATCTGGGATGGCGTTGAGTGAGCAGAGCTCACTCAACGCCGTAGCAAGGATGGCGTTGAGTGAGCAGAGCTCACTCAACGCCATTGTACTTAGAATTTTCTGGCATTTCATTTTTGGCTGTGTGCTGGTTCTGCTAAACCGGGCCGGTCTAGATGGTGGGCCCAAATGAATTATTAAGCTGTTTCTTTTAATAAGACCAAATTAAGTCTTATTTTAAAGAAGGTTGACCGGTCAAATGAAGCTGTGCCACGTGGACCGTCGGTTTTGCAAAAGGAGCAGTTACGGCCATGGCCGAGCCCGGCCTTCATAGCCAGTAATGGCACTTGACGCCTTGGCATCCCTTCCCCTCCCCTTTTACGGCTGGATTCAACTCCTCTAGGGAAGAGAAGGAGTTTCCAGCTGTTAGCTAGCTGTCACAGAGTCGTTTCAGCCCCCCCCCCCTCCACAATGGCCGACCCAAGCATTAATGGACCAATAATGGCCATTGATGTTTTGGCTGTTACCCCTCCTTGACCAAGCTATTAAACACGCTCAGAGGCCCAAGAGGAGGTTTTCCCAGCCTTTACCTGAAGTTTTTGAGCCTCTCATTGTGCTATTGAGAATTCCAGAGACGCCACCACCACACCAATGGCATCCCAACGGTCTGCACGCCTCCAGCCCGCGAACAAGGTCCTCCTTCACTCCTTCTTCTATGGGTAGATCTTAGAAATTATTTAGGAGAGATATCGAGCTCAAAGGAGCAAGGTTGAGTGAGCTATTCCATGGGTTTTCAAAAATAAATGGTGGTCGAGTTGGCCGGAAATCGCCACTCCGGCGGCCGTGCCGCTGCCCGACAGTAGCCCTCACCTAAATAGAGGCGGTTGTGGTGGTGGCTGGACAGGGAGGTGGCTAAGAGTCCTGCGGTGGGTCACACAAGAGCTACAGGAAATGGCATTTTAGAGTTGCTTGTTTCAGTTTGTTTTAAGAAGATAAACACTGTGATTTTATATTATAAAAATTATATATATTATATAGTGAATAGTTAGCCTAAAAGAATACACATTTTGATGTTGCCAAATGAAGCCCTTAGAGGCCGATTTAGGAAATATGGCCGGTCACAAAAGTTGTAGGTCTTTGAGTCTACATTATTTTAAAATTAATTTCAACCCATTTGGGTAAGTGGTTTAACCACAACACCCATTTTGGTGGGGATATACCTAGGATTGGACAGACACTAAATTGAGTGACCACTCTTCATCTCTTGTCTGAATGTCTTGAGATTTGGACAGGGAGCCACCATTAGCTATACCTAGGGCCAGTCCAAAAATAGGAATTTTTTGAGATACTTTTTCTATAGTTTTGGTAAACATTTAATAATCCATGCATGATTTAGTAAAGTGGTCAAATGACCTTCAAACCCTCCCAAATATTTGTGAGTAGTCCCTGGCATCATGGCATGACTCTGTACAAACTTTCACCTCATTTGAAGGTGTTTGGTTTGGGAATGATCAATCCCTAGTTCTACTTTAAGGAAGGATTTTTAAGTAAAAGTGTACTTGGGGTTTGAGTGGTCAACTCACCTCAGCAGAGGCTGATATTTTGACCACTGGCTTGGTATGATCATTATCACTCCCTTAGGGAAAATGGGGTGGTTTAGGGTTGATTTACCCTAGAATCCAAACTCAAACCCCTAAGGAAGGGCTTTTGAGGGTTGTGAAGGACATAGGGGCAAATGCCCTTGTAAATTAGCAGAGAGGCAGTTAACTTATATTTAATCCTCTGGTTAGAATATTGTTAGAGGTAGGAAGATACCTCAAAATCAAAACCCTAGTTTTACGGTAGAAACACTATTAGGTCAAAACAGTCACTAATCTCTATCTGAAAGTTGTGAAATTTGGGTAGAGTGAATTTTAGAGTAGATAAAACCCTTGCATATTTTTATTGGAATTTTATGGAATACATTTTTAGTACTTCTTTTGGTAGATAACAATTTGCCCAAAATAGTATTTGAATTAATTTGATCATTCTGTTCATTGGAATCTAATAAAACTTGGTTAGTAGAGGTTTTAGACCTAAATGAGTGTCTCTGAATTTTATTATTAATTTTAGTGGACTTTATTTAATACTGCCTTCACAAATTTCATAAAAGTCAATTTTGGTGAATAAATCAGTTAGAGATAAATATACCTTCTAAAAATATGAAACTTGGCCAATGATATTTTTAGGGTGATGTTTACTTATAGGAATTTATTAAGGATTTTTAAAAGTATATTTACAGTACTTCATTCATGAGCATGTCAATTTAAGATTTTAGTATTTGATTTACCTAGAATTTAATGTCGAGTGAACAATTATGAAACCTAGCCAGCAATATTTGTAAGATGGTATTAGTGTAATGTAATTAATTTATAATTTTTGGATGATAATTTTCTTTAGTTTATTCACAAATCATGGAAGATAGAAAATATTGCTAAAATAGTTTTAAGGCCCCCAGATATTAGCAAAAATTATCAAACTTTGGATTTGTAGTTTTCAGATACCCTAATATTTATCATGAATTTATAAAGCTGTAAACATGTTTGAAAAGTATACCTCATGTTCAAGTGATAGTCTTTGGATCCTTTTAAGAAATTATTTAATTATCAGATTAATTAAGAAAACTTTAATTCTCTGCATTTAGGCTATTTATATCATGATAGGTCCCCGGTAAATAGTTTAGGACTTTTGGATGAAAACTCGAAGGAACTCCTATCATGAACACCATAAGGTATCTGTTGGTATGCATTTAGTAAGTTGTTGAAATATCATTAGGAAATGATTTGGCATAGTTGGAGTTAGTCATCTTGCTGGATTTTGTAGATGTGGATGAGTCATCCTAGAAGTTTAGGTTGAGTAGTGAGATGTGAGTTGGTTAGTGTTAGGTGGTGCTTGGGTTCGACGAAAGATCGTCTTCCCCGTAGAGTGAAATGTCAAAATCACCTTAGGTTTAGTGTACGGTAATATAAAAAGGGAATGGGTAAGGGAAATTAACCAATAATAATAAGTGCCTTGCGAAAGGGAACGGTGGGCTTCAGCTACCATCATAGTTCCTAGTGCCCTTTGAGAGCCCTTCACAGGGAATACCGGGGGCAGTCCTGGGCTAATGTAAACCATAGGAATAATAAATTAAAAGAGCAACTAGAACATCTAGGGTTGCATATTCTCACGCCCCAGTAGCTAGGGAGGTAGAATAGGTTGGTTTGGCTGCCATTCAGACGGTAGCTCTGAAGGTAGATGCACGGACAGGACAGTCCGGGGAGCCGAGGGCTCGAGGGTTTGAATACAGAATAAAGGTGGTGGGTCTTCGGTATTTGATTATCGTTCACACCGACATCGGTACGTTGACTTGGCGGTGTGGGACACTTAGCCAAAGAAAGTCTGGTGGATATAGCCAGCACAAGTACGCGGATACTCTATGTTGTGTTCTTCTAGGGGCGTACGGAAGGGCTAGGCCCGGTTGTGTGGATACCCGCCTAGGAGTGGGGGGCCCGACCCACTGTCTTCGTTTGCCACTCCGGAGGTTCCTGGGAAGCTTGCTGCCCGAACATGGGGAACTAAAGGTCTGTGCGCATAAAGTCGTGTGTGTGAGTTACACTTGCATGAATCATGGCATAGCATATCACTACACTAATATTTGCATACAACCGACACCCCAACGTATAAATTGGTATGTGACCTTTTATACGATGGGAGCCTTGCAGAAGACCCCTTAACTTATAAGTTTGTATGGGCATTCATATAAGTTAAGGTTACTTACTTTTTTACTTACTTAAGGTGCTTACTTACTTACTTGTTCGACTTGTCTCCTTTTGTTATACTACTTACCACATGTCAACCTTACCGCTCACTACCGTAGAATTGCTAGATGTACTTTATTCTAGATAGTTGTTTATACACCATGATAGTTGTTAGACTAGCTCCATTGTCATCTGGTTGATTATTTTCCACCTTTGTAGCTTCCCTTTCCTCCTCTCCGCTCGGTGCTTAGGAGCCGTGGGGGGAGGGGTAGGGGATGATAGGGCTTAGTCTTTATGACTAATGGTTTTCGAACCACAACATTACAGGAGCTCTGGATGGGAGACAGGGACCAGCAGTCCAGGGACCAGCACCAGCGGAGTACGGTGCGCATGGAGGTGGGCCAGTCTAGCACTTGTGCACCTGTGTCCAGCTCCGTGAGTGATTAGTATTTTTATTGCTTCCACGATGAGTGATTTGTAGTGAGGACTCTGATGTACCGGGCTCAAGCCCGTTTCTTTATATTTCTTCTGAACTGATCTTTGCAGGACTTCTATTGGATATTACTGATGGACTGGATGTGATTTCATTTTATATGTGTATTTCTGTGGACCTGTTTATATTTTATGTATACTTACTTCTCTCTTCTTATGATCAAAAAGGGCTAGTAGAATTGGCGTTTTGTAGTGGCAGCCTTCCCGTGATTCGGAGCCACCGCAAAGCGGTAATTTTGGTCTAAGACCCCGGTGTTCGAAAAGGAAAAAAGGGGGGGGTCTTTCAAGTGGTATCAGAAGAGACATCGATCAGAAGAGAAGTAGTCCACAAAACCTTGGGCCACCCCCGTGCGAGCCTAGTTTGCAGACAAACTAGCAGCGAAAGCAGTGGTGTGCCCATAAGTGAAATCACAGGTGAAAGTCCATCCTACCCCTTCTTAAATTCTATTCATTCGCTCTCTAACAAATGGAATTCTTCCTTGTAGCCTGCGACGAACCCAGCATTACAGCTGGGGACCCCTCAGGCTCCGAATGTGGTCCCGCCTCCGCCGGCTCCAACTCTGTTCTAGCATACAGAGATGGGGCAAACACTGATGGCCATTCTGGAGGCCTTCAGATCTCACCAAGCCCCGGCTCCACAGCCAAACCCCGGGGCCAATCTGATGACTTACTTCCGGGGACTTTCCCCTCCATCCTACCTGGGGACGGAGTCTGCAGTACGTACGGAGGAATGGTTGGATACTATTTACGAGACGCTTGCGGGGATTCGATGCCCCACTGAGGAGGTAGTTGGTTTGGCAGCCTCCTGCCTGGAGTCAAACGGAAAGAGGTGATGGAAATCTCAGTTGGACACCACCTTTGCGGGTATGGACTGCGCAGATATTACTTGGGAGGAGTTCAGAGCAGCGCTCTTGGGACATTTCGTACCTCAGTCAGCGATGGATGAGCTGGAGGATAGGTTCCTGCGGCTGAGGCTGGGGAACAGGACCGTTGTGGAGTATTATCATGAGTTCACTCACCTGGCCCTTTATGCGGACGCTTATCCGTTGGACAACGCTGGCTATGCCCGAAGGTTTTACAAGGGGCTGCAAGATGACATGAGATAGGCCCTCCTCTTCGTCTCAGAGGGGAGTTTGGCTAGGATTCTGGAGATGGCTAAGAAGAGGGAAACGGATCAGCTTACAGTTAAGAGCCGGAAGAGACCGGCTGATGATACAGTGATTGGAGGTTGTAGAGACCGTCCTCGAGGCCAGGTTATTGGGGAGAGAAGGAACGGGGATCAACCTCGTCAGGAGATTGGGTCGGAGCAGAGGAGTCAGGGGGTATTGGCTCACCAGCCTTTACAAATGCTTGAGATGCCAAGTACAGCAGAGCGGGCACCAGTATGCTTTCAGTGCTATCAGCCGGGGCATATCAAGAGGAATTGCCCTATGAGGCGAGCACCCCCACCAGCACATCAGGGCGCCCCACCTTCCCGACAGTTTAGCGGAAGAGGACATGATCGAGGATGAGGATTTCAGGACCGAGGCCACAGGCCAGAGAGGGAGCAGGTGTATGCTCTAGACCTGACACAGCCCCGGAACCCGGTGATGGTTATCGCAGTACTTTTAAGTTTCTTGCTATGAACTAGTTTTTCTAGACCTAACCTAGTTAGAAATTAATAGAAGACAACTATAACAAGAATACTAAGACACTTAATTACCCCAGACATAGTCTTCGTTAACGGCAAGCCCGCTCATACTCTCTTCGACACTAGTGCTTTGCACTCGTTCGTGTCAGAGGATTTCGTGAAAGGATTGGCAGGCATGGAGCCGTTCACCGGAAAGATGATTAGTGTGCGCCTATCCGATGGATCAGAGCTAATGACCTCTGCTCATTGCAATATGGAAGCGCAGATCGGCGGGACGACGTTTGAGGCACAAGCGACGATTCTGAAGATGTCAGATTACGATATGATCCTGGGCATGACTTGGCTGTGCTGGAACCATGCCCAGATTGACTGCGTGGCGAAGAGAATCACGTGAGGCACGACGACTCCTTCATTGTCATCGAAGGTATTATACTAGCGCCCCGCACCTTATTATCGTCTATGCAGGCCGTTAAGGCCCATCTGCAGGGGGAAGAGGTTTATCAGGTCCTTTTTGAGGCGGTCATGGCCAAGGAATCCATTCCAGATATTCCAGTAGTGCGAGACTTTGCCGACGTGTTTCCGGAGAAGCTACTAGGGCTACCCCCGCACCGAGAGAAGGACTTTCAGATTCAGCTCGTACTGGGGGCTAAGCCGATATCCAGAGCTCCCTATCGAATGGCCCCAAAGGAGTTGGCGGAATTTCGAATCCAGCTTCAGGAGTTAGTGGAGGCCGGGTTCGTTCGGCCTAGCTCTTCACCATGGGGAGCTCCGGTATTATTCGTCAAGAAGAAGGACGGAACTCTTCGACTGTGTATAGATTACCGGGCCCTGAACAGGTTGACGGTCTGGAATACTTATCCCTTGCCAAGGATAGACGAGCTATTTGAGCAGCTGGAGGGAGCCCATTGGTTCTCAAAGCTGGATCTTAGGTCGGGGTACTACCAGCTTTTCATTCGGGAGGAGGACATCCCGAAGATGGCCTTCAGCAGCAGATATGGTTTGTACGAGTTTACCGTGATGCCTTTTGGGCTCACGAATACACCCTCCGCATTTATGACCTTGATAAATTGGGTGTTCGAAGAGTATCTGGATGTCTTTGTTATCGTATTCATTGACGACATCCTTATCTATTCAAGGACGGAGGAGGAGCATGCACGGAATCTGGCCTTGACCTTGGATAAGCTGCGGGAGCATAAGATGTATGCAAAATACAGCAAGTGCCAGTTCTGACTAAAGGAGGTAGCCTTTTTGGGCCATGTCATCAGTGGAGCAGGTATGAAAGTGGATCCGGCAAAGGTCAAGGCAGTATGGGATTGGCCACCACTAAAGTCGGCCTCGGATGTTCGAAGTTTCTTAGGACTTGCCGGTTATTATTAGACGTTTGTAAAGGGGTTCTCTTAGATTGCCCTCCCTCTTACGTCTCTAACGAAGAAGGAGTCCCCTTTTATTTGGACACCACGATGCGAATCTTCTTTCCAGGAGCTGAAGGACTGGCTTACCTCGGCTCCCATCCTTTCTCTTCCGTCAGGGAAGGAAGGATTCCAGGTGTACACAGAAGCTTCCTATCAGGGGATAGGTGCCGTTCTGATGCAGAACGGGCACGTAATAGCCTATGCCTCCCATTAGTTGAAGCAGCATGAGCAGAACTACCCCTTGCACGATTTGGAGATGGGGGCAGTTGTTTTTTCTCTTATGATCTGGCGACACAACCTTTACGGAATTCACGGCGATATCTTCTCTGACCACAAGAATCTGAAGTATGTCGATACACAGAAGGAGTTAAACATCAGGCAGAGATGCTGGGTGGAGTTTCTGTCACACTACCAGTATACCATGTACTACCATCCAGGGAAGGCAAACGTCGTCGCAGACGCTTTGAGTCGGAGAGCGAGTACGTTAGGAGTAGGACCACAGCTAATTGCCTTGGAGTTGGTTAAAGCATGCGAGGAGATGCAGATATCACTAGTGTCTGAGGATGACCAGGAGTTATACATGGAGTACCTGGGGTTGATGGTTACTACTGATGATATTCGGGACCGCATCAGAGATGGGCAGATGCTGGATGAGAGAGCTGAGCCGATATTACGAGCCTTGGAGGAAGGCACGACAGGAGATTACTCTTTGAGGGATGGTATCCTGTGTTTCTGAGGCAGAGTCTACATACCGGCATGAGGCAAGATCCGGGAGGACATTATGATAGAAGCTCACTGTAGCCGATATTCGGTACACCCAGGGATCACCAAGATGGTAAAAGATTTGAAGTGGACGATGTACTGGCCGGGTATGAAGAAAGAAAATACATACTTTGGGACGCATTGTGAGGCCTACAACCTTGTAAAGGCAGAGTGTAGGAACCCGGCAGGTTTGCTGCAGCAACTTCCGGTGTCGGAGTGGAAATTTGAGGATATAGCCATGGACTTCATACATGGGCTACCACGATCCCGTGCGGGGAATGACTCGATCTGGGTGATAGTGTACAGGATAACAAAGGTGGCCCGATTCATTCCAGTTGCGAAGGACGCTCCGGTTAGTGTATTAGTATGGAGGTTCATTGAACAGTTTGTGCATTATCATGGGGTGCCCAAGACTATCATTTCGGATTGGGATGGGTGGTTTACATCCAGGGAGTGGAGGTCACTCTAGGCCCATCTGGGTTCTAGGCTGATATTCACCACAGCTTTTCACCCTCAGACCGACGGGTAGACAGAGCGCACCAACCGTACACTGGAAGATCTTTTGCGCCTATATATTTTGGACCGCGGCGAGCCTTGGGAGAGATTTCTGCCACTGGTCGAGTTTTCGTACAACAACGTCCATAGTCCAGCATAGGAATGGCTCCATACGAGGCGTTGTATGGAAGGAGGTGCAGGACCCCACTATCATGGGTTCTGGATGAGGATCCGCAGGCACTAGGCTCAGAGTTTGTGGGGGATACAGAAGCCCAGAATAGGTTGATCCGGGACAGGATGTTTGAAGCCCAGATTAGGCAGGCCAAATATTACGAAGATGAGGCATCGTAACGTAGAGTTCCAGGTTGGAGTCCGGGTTTTCTTGAAGATACGGCTGATGCACAGAGTCTCACGGGTTCGCGGGCAAAAGAAGCTCAGTCCGAGATATATGGGGCCTTACAGGATCCTGGAGCGGATCGGCCGCTTAGCTTATAGACTGGAGCTACCGCCGGAGTTAGCGGGACTACATGACGTCTTCCACGTCTCCTCACTACGGAAGGTTCTGCCTTGCCCTGAGCAGCTGATTTCCTCGGCAGAAGGACCGCTGGCCTCGGATCGGTCAGTCAACTTGGAGCCTATCAGGATCGATGACACGACAGTACGGGTCTTGCAACGGAAGAAGGTTCCATTAGTCAAGGTTCTGTTGAACAATCATTGGCAGGAGGAGCATACATGGGAGCCACAGGACTTGATGCGACAAAAATACCCGGAACTTTTCAGTCAGGTATACCTCACAACCCCTCTAGAAAATCAATTTGCTTCCTGTTTTAAACCAATAGGACTTAAATTTGAAGAATAGGGGCTAATCTTTTGTTTATTGGGGTATCTACCTAGTCAATTAGACGAATTAGTCTTAGATTTGAAACCGCATATAGTAAATGTAATGTAGAGATGTAAATCTTTCAACTCTCATTGGATGTTACAAGCCTTTTTCTCCCGATAGCAGCCCCGTAGGCTTAACCTTGATTTCGGGGACGAAATCTTTGTTTTATTTATTGGGATTTGTAACATCCCATTTCCAACTAGACCTTTGGGAGTGGTTTTGTCATAACAGAACCCTAAGAAACCCAGGAATTGAAGTTTATCGACCAAGATTTTGTGTTAAGGGGTGGTCACGCCTGTGACCGACCCGTCACGCCTGTGACCTAGGGCGTTACCCCTTCGACGATCATCGACCTCAAAAAGACGATCGGCGAGCTCAGAAATTTCAATATGGGACTAATACGCCCGTGACCGATCCGTCATGCCCGTGACCTTGGAATGGCGTTGAGTGAGCTAAGCTCACTCACCGTAGTCTGGATGGCGTTGAGTGAGCTTAGCTCACTCAAAGCCAAAAGCTAGATGGCGTTGAGTGCACAGACTACACTCAATGCAATCTAGTGTCGTCTAGTTTGAGTTTAGTGAGCTGAGCTCACTCAATGTCATAGACTGGATGGCATTGAGTGAGCTTAGCTCACTCAACGCCGTAATCTTTTAGGCAGGATGGTGTTGAGTGCGTTGAGTGCACTAAACGCCATAAGTTGAATGGCGTTTAGTGCACTGACTGCACTCAACGCCATTTGGTGTTATCTGGATGGTGTTGAGTGAGCAGAGCTCACTCAACGCCAAAATCTGGACGCCATTGAGTGAGCTAAGCTCACTCAAGGCCATTGTTTAAAAGGACATATTCTTGATGGCATTGAGTGAGCTAAGCTCACTCAACGCCATAGTCTGGGAGGCCATTCTGGATGGCATTGAGTGAGCAGAGCTCAATCAACGCCGTATCTGGGATGGCATTGAGTGAGCAGAGCTCACTCAACGCCGTAGCAAGGATGGCATTGAGTGAGCAGAGCTCACTCAATGCCATTGTACTTAGAATTTTCTAGCATTTCATTTTTGGCTGTGTGCTGGTTCTACTGAACCGGGCCGGTCTAGATGGTGGGCCCAAATGCATTATTAAGCCGCTTCTTTTAATAAGACCAAATTAAGTCTTATTTTAAAGAAGGTTGACCGGTCAAGTGAAGCTGTGCCACGTGGACCGTCGGTTTTGCAAAAGGAGCAGTTACGGCCATGGCCGAGCCCGGCCTTCATAGCCAGTAATGGTACTAGATGCATTGGCAGCCCTTCCCCTCACCTTTTACGGCTGGATTCAACTCCTCTAGGGAAGAGGAGGAGTTTTCAGCTGTTAGCTAGCTGTCACAGAGCCATTTCAGCCCCCCACCACCATGGCCGACCCAAGCTTTAATGGACCAATAATGGCCATTGAAGTTTTGGCTGTTCCCCCTCCGTGACCAAGCTTTTAAACACCCTCAGAGGCCCAAGAGGAGGTTTTCCCAGCCTTTACCTGATGTTTTCGAGCCTCCCACTGTTCTATTGAGAATTCCGGCGATGCCACCATCGCACCAATGGCATCCCGACGATCTGCACGCCTTAAGGCCGCGAACAAGGTCCTCCTCTACTCCTTCTTCTATGGGTAGATCTTACAAATTATTTAGGAGAGATATCGAGCTCAAAGGAACATGGTTGAGTGAGCTTTTCCATGGTTTTAAAAAAATAAATGGTGGTCGGGTTCGCCGGAAACCGCCACTCCGGCGGCCGTGTCGCCTCCCGACGGTATCCCTCACCTCAACAAAGGCGGTGGTGGTGGTGGCCGGCCAGGGAGGTGGCTCGGTGGCAAGCGGTGGGTCACGCAAGAGCTACAGGAAATGGCATTTTAGAGTTGCTGGTTTCGATTTGTTTTAAGAAGATGAACAGTGCGATTTTATATTATAAAAATTCTATATATTATATAGTGAATAGTTAGCCTAAAAGAATACACATTTTGATGTTGCCAAATGAAGCCCTTAAGGGCCGATTTAGGAAATATGGCCAGTCACAAAAGTTGTAGGCCTTTGAGTATACATTATTTTAAAATTGATTTCAACCCATTTGGGTAAGTGGTTTAACCACAACACCTGTTTTGGTGGGGGCTATACCTAGGGTTGGACAGACACTAAATTGAGTGACCACTCTTCATCTCTTGTCCAAATTTCTTGAGATTTGGACAGGGAGCCACCATTAGCTATACCTAGGGACAGTCCAAAAATAGGAATTTTTGGAGATACATTTTCTATAGTTTTGGTAAACATTTAATAATCCATGCATGATTTAGTAAAGTGGTAAAATGACCTTCAAACCCTCCCAAATTTTTGTGAGTGGTCCCTGGCATCATGGCATGACTCTGTACAAACTTTCACCTCATTTGAAGGTGTTTTGGTTAGGGAATGATCAATCCCGAGCTCTACCTTAAGGAAAGATTTTTAAGTAAAAGTGTACTTGGGTTTTGAGTGGTCAACTCACGTCACCAGAGGCTGATATTTTGACCACTGGCTTGGTATGATCATTATCACCCCCTTAGGGAAAATGGGGTGGTTTAGGGTTGATTTACCCTAGAATCCAAACTCAAACCCTAAGGAAGGGCTTTTGAGGGTTGTGAAGGACATAGGGGCAAATGCCCTTGTATGGCCTTGTAAATTAGCAGTGAGGCAGTTAACTTATATTTAATCCTCTGGTTAGAATATTAGGGAAGTTAGAGGTAGGAAGATACCTCAAAATCCAAACCCTAGTTTTACGGTAGAAACACTATTAGGTCAAAAGAGTCACCAATCTCTATCTGAAAGTTGTGAAATTTGGGTAGAGTTAGTTTTAGAGTAGATAAAACCCTTGGATATTTTTATTGGAATTTTATGGAATACATTTTTAATACTTCTTTTGTTAGATAGCAATTTGCCCAAAATAGTATTTGAATTAATTTGATCATTCTGTTCATTGGAATCTGATAAAACTTGGTCAGTAGAGGTTTTAGACCTAAGTGAGTGTCTCTGAATTTTATTATTAATTTTGTGGACTTTATTTAATACTGCCTTCACAAATTTCATAAAGCTCAATTTTGGTGAATAAATAAGTTAGAGATAAATATACCTTCTAAAAATGTAAAACTTGGCCACTGATATTATTAGGGTGATGTTTACTTATAGGAATTTATTAAGGTTTTTTAGAAGTATATTTAGAGTACCTGATTCACGAGCATATCAATTTAAGATTTTAGTATTTAATTTACCTAGAATTGAATGTCCAGTGAACAATTATGAATCCTGGCCAGCGATATTTGTAAAATGGTATTAGTGTAATGTAATTAATTCATAATTTTTGGATGACAATTTTTTTTAGTTGATTCACAAATCATGGAAGATAGAAAATATTGCTAAAGTAGTTTTAAGGCCTCCAGATATTAGCAAAAATTATCAAACTTTAGATTTGTAGTTTTCAGATACCCTAATATTTATCATGAATTTATGAAGCTGTAAACATATTTGAAAAGTATACCTCATGTTCAAGTGATAGCCTTTGGATCCTTTTAAGAAATTATTTAATTATCAGATTAATTAAGAAAATTTTAATTCTCTACATTTAGGCTGTTTATGTCATGATAGGTCCCCGGTAAATAGTTTAGGACTTTTGGATGAAAACTCGAAGGACCTCCTATCAAGAACACCATAAGGTATCTGTTGGTCTGCATTTAGTAAGTTATTGAAATATCATTAGGAAATGATTTGGCATAGTTGAAGTTAGTCATCTTGATGGATTTTGTAGATGTGGATGAGTCATCCTACAAGTTTAGGTTGAGTAGTGAGGTGTGAGTTGGTTAGTGTTAGGTGGTGCTTGGGTTCGATGAAAGATCGTCTTCCCCGTAGAGTGAAAGGTCAAAATCACCTTAGGTTTAGTCTACCGTAATATAAAAAGGGAATGGGTAAGGGAAATTAACCAATAATAATAAGTGCCTTGCGAAAGGGAACGGTGGGCTTCAGCTACCATCATAGTTCCTAGTGTCCTTTGAGAGCCCTTCACGGGGAATAGCGGGGGTAGTCCTTGGCTAGCATAAACCATTGGAATAATAAATTAGAAGAGAAACTAGAATATCTAGGGTTGCACATTCTAACACCCCGGTAGCTATGGAGGTAGAATAAGTTGGTTTGGTTGCCATTCAGACGGTAGCTTTGAAGGTAGATGCACGGAAGGGAAATTCAAGGGAGCCGAGGGCTCGGCGGTTCGAATACAGAATAAAGGTGGTGGGTCTTCGGTATTTGATTGTCGTTCACACCGACAACGGTACGTTGACTCGGCGGTGTGGGACACTTAGACAAAGAAAGTCTGGTGCATATAGCCAGCACAAGTACGAAGATACTCTAGGTTGTGTTCTTCTTGGAGTGAACGGAAGGGCTGGCCCGGTAGTGTGGATACCCGCCTAGGAGTGGGGGGCCCGACCCACTGTCTCCGTTTGCCACTATGGAGGTTCTTGGGAGTTAAGCTGGCTGCCCGAACAGGGGGAACTAAAGTTCTGTGCGCATAGAGTCGTGTGTGTCAGTTGCACTTGCATGAATCATGGCATAGCATATCACTACACTCATATTTGCATACAATCGACACCCCAACGTATAAATCGGTATGAGACTTTTTATACGATGGGAACCTTGCAGAATACCCCTTAACTTATAAGTTTGTATGGACATTCATATAAGTTAAGGTTACTTACTTATTTACTTTTTTAAGGGTTCTTACTTACTTACTTGTTCGACTTGTCTTCTTTTGTTATACTACTTACCACATGTCTACCTAACCGCTCACTACCGTAGAATTGCTGAATGTACTTTATTCTAGATAGTTGTTTATACACCATGATAGTTGTTAGACAAGCTCCATTGTCATCTGCATGATTATTCTCCACCTTTGTGGCTTCCCTTTCCTCCTCTCCGCTCGGTGCTTAGGAGCCGTGGGGGGAGGGGTTGGGGATGATAGGGCTTAGTCTTTATGACTAATGGTTTTCGAACCACAACATTACAGTAGATTCAGTTGGGAGACAGGGACCAGCAGTCCCGGGACCAGCACCAGCAGAGTACGATGCGCATGGAGGTGGGCCAGTCTAGTACCGGTGCACCTGTGTCCAGCTCCGTGAGTGATTAGTATTTTTATAGCTTCTGCGATGAGTGATTTGTAGTGAGGACTCTGATGTACTGGGCTCGAGCCCATTTCTTTATATTTCTTCTGAACGAATCTTTGCAGTACTTCTATTTGATATTACTGATGGACTGGATGTGATTTCATTTTATATGTGTATTTCTGTGGACCTGTTTACATTTTATGTATACTTACTTCTCTTTCCTTGTGATTGAAAAGGGCCGTCAGAATTGGTGTTTTGTAGTGGCGGCCTTCCCGTGAGTCAGAGCCACCGCAAAGCGGCAAATCTGGGCTAAGACCCCGGTGTTCGAAAAGGAAAAAAGGGGGGGGGGGGGTATTACAAAGGGTGCCATTTGAATACACACCTTATATATATTGTTGTAAGTGAACTCGATCATAAAGAGACGATCCTCCCATCATTTTCTGAAATCAAAGGCGCACATGCAGATAATATCCTCCATTATACTATTGATCCTTTCAGTCTGCCCATTAGTTTGAGGATGGAAGATCACACTGAACTTCAACTTGGTCCCCAATAGTTGGTGGATTAGCCTCCAATCATTTGAAGTGAAACGCCCATCACGGTCACTTACGATCCTTGGAGACACACCATACAATCATACAATGTTTTCCACATAGAGCTTTGCTATCTTTTCCACTGAATCATCTTTTCGATTTGGAATAAAGTGTAATACCTTTGTCAAACAGTCTATGATTACCCTGACAATATTGTTACTTTGCTACAATCTCGGCAATCCATGCACGAAATCCATCGATATGTTGTCGAAATTCAATTCATGAATTGGTAAAGACTTTAGGTATACTCCCAGTTTCTGACATTCGGCCTTCACTAGTGCGCAAGTATAACACTTTGCCATGTTGTGAACTATGTCTTTCTTCAAACCTGGCCACCAGAACAGTTTCTTCATGTGTATTTACATCTTTGTGCTTGTTGGGTGGATCGAGTACTTGGTAAAATGAGCCCCATACATCAACTCCTCCTGTAAGGTGCCAAACTTTGGGACGGACAAAAGACCATCTTCATAAGAAAGCTCAACACAAGACACATCCACGGTCTCCGTTATGTAGCACTTCATACTTTCATCAAGATCCAACGCTTGTTGAATCCTTTAGCAAGGTTACACTGCACCTCTGTAAGGTTCAAACATGTATTCTCCATTGTATTCTTCTCGACACAAGAGATTCCCAAAGCTTCTAAGTCACTGAAGAGACACTCATCATATCTCAAAATACAGTTTGCTTGTGCAGAAGTCTTTCAACTCAATGCATCCATAACAACATTTCCCTTGTCGGGAATATATTGAATCTTGAGGGTGTTGTCCCCGAGGAACTCCATCCACCTCGGTTGTCCATGTTCAAGTCATTCCTATATATCAGGTACTTTAGACTCTTATGGTCCATAAAGATATTGATCATCACGCCATATAAGTAGTGTTGTCGAAGCTTAAGAGCAAATATCACGTCCACTAACTCTAAGTCATGGACTGGATAATTCCTCTCATGCACTTTCAGTTGGCGAGAGCCATAAGCTATAACCTTCTTAAACTACTAATAAACACACCCTAAGCTGCTCCCTGATACAACATTGTAGATATTATAGCCGTCCGCACTACAATGGCGAGCACAAAATATGCACCATGGTAAGACGACCCTTCAACTCCTTAAAAGCTCGCGCACACTATTGCGTCCAAATGAACATCTGATCGTTCTGTGTAAATATAGTGATAGGTAGATCTAACAACAAAAATTTCTCAATAAAGCTCCTACAGTCACCAGCAAGTCTAAGAAAGCTCCTAACTTCGCCATAATAGTCAGCATAGGACACTCCCTTATCACAACTATCTTTGTTGGATCCACCACTATACCCTCTCCAGTAACTACATGACCAAGAAATGCCACTAACGATAGACAAAACTCACACTTGGAGAATTTGGCATAGAGTCGATTCCTCCTCAGAGTACGCAAAACCAATCTCAACTGATTTATATGATCCTCTTCTAATTGAGAGCATACCAAAATATCATCAATAAAGATGATTACAAATCGGTCCAGATACACTCAAAAGGTCCTATTCATCAAATCCATGAATACCGATGGCGCGTTTGTTAACCCAAATAGAATCACAGTAAACTCATCATGCCAATAGAATATGCAAAACACTATCTTGGGAATATTACTTTCCCTGATCCTCAACTAATAATAGAGGTACGTCAAATCCTGCTTCAAATAGACAGTTGATCCAGCTAGCTGATCAAATAAATCATAGATTTTTTGAATCAGATACTTGTTTTTCTCCATCAGCTTGTTCAATTCATGGTAGTCAATGCATAGACGCAAGCTTACATCCTTCTTCTTCACAAAGAGGACCGGTGCACTCCAAGGTGACGTACTCGGACATATATAGCCTTACTCTAGCAACTCCTATACCTGAACCTTCAATTCCGCCATCTCTTTTGGCGCCAATAGTACGATAAGCGTGATACAGGTTTTGCACCTGGCACTAACTCAATAGCGAAGTAGATCTCTCACTGAGGTGGAATCCCTCGGAGATTCTTAGGAAAAACATCTTCAAACTCTGACACAATTATTACGTTAGTCAAACTGGACTTTGGCTCAACAGCTTCCAATAGTGTTAAGAATAATTATGCACCCTTCCTAACCTCCATGACCACTTGGAGAGAAGATATCAGTATCTTGCTCGATCCTCTCATACCAAAAAATTTAGTCTCCCATTCGGTATTATGTCCTAGTATAACTTCCTTTGAGTTGTAATCAAAGCAGGCATGTTGTCCGAGAGCAAGTCCATGCAAAAGATTACATCAAATTCAAAAATCGGGAGTATTGATGATTCCAATCCAAAGTCATGCCTTCCTATTTGCACCTGAACTCGAGCTATGAAAGAGTCTCGAGGCATGTGGATTAAATTGTGTATGTTTATCACCATACATTATGTACTAAGGCTTAAGGGGTTAATATCGCTCAATAGAACACATGCTTGATGGTAGACCTTGAACATGATCATAGGAGATGATCTTAACTAATTTAGTGGCATGTTGAGTATCTTAGACCTTGGTTGAAGTCCTAGGGTAAGTCACCAAATTGGTGTCGAGTGTTAGTGTTTATGGACACTATGGGGTGTAGTTAAGCCTGGAGTACAAAAATAGATTGGCTCTCCTTTACAAGATTTATAAATCTAACTCAAAATTGTTAAGTGTAACAGATGTGTTGCAAATATTCATATTTTTCTGTACTTTAATTAGGACGTTTTAGTTAATTTTCATTGTTTTTAGTTTCTTTTGTTCAATAAAATATTTCCTTTTTGTATGTAGTCTTATAACTTAGCTTTATTTTATTTCCTGAATTTTTTCCCAAAAAGTCAAAATTTCAAAGTACACGCCCTTGTCACGCCCGTGACATTTCGGTCACACCCGTGACCAGGCATTGTCACTTTGATTCCTATGGAAATTGGCTATCTGCAAAGAATAGGATCAGTCACGCACATGTCCAGCCTGACACGCCTGTGTCTAACCACTAGAGCCTCCTACTCGACGTTCGACGTTGGACTCTTTGACCATCATGCCCGTGTCTAACCTGACACGCGTGTAGCCAACAACCCAATGCCTATAGCAAGCCAATCAATCAATGCCTCCAGCCATGCCTGTGTCCCGCCCGACACGCCCGTGTCAATCCGTTCGACATTCGACGATCGACATTCGACGTTCTATGTTCAATGCTCGACGCCTTCGACAGTCATTCCTTGTTGACATGCCCGTGTCATTCGGCGCACGCCCATAACATCCACATGTCGCTTCCAAATAAAGATCTCGGCTTCTTCAGCAATCCAAACCAGCTCGCTGGCTAGTCATGTCCCCCCCCGACATGCAACCCAACTCGCCCGTGACATCCACGTGGACTTTCCCGAAGCTTCCAGAACCAAGCCAGCTGACCAGATTTTCGGCTTCACCAGCACGACAGACCTGACCCGCCCCCCGGTCACTCTCGTGACCGATGGCGTGTAACCTAGTTTTTTTGTCTATAAATAGAACTTTTCTATAAGGTCCAAGGGTTCACCTTTTTGGAACCATTTTGCTTTAGGTTGGGGTTGCTTATGTGTTTTCCATGCTATGCACGGAGAATTTTCTCCCCCCCCTCTTTTATGTTTGTTTTAGCTTTTTGTAACTCACCTTTTCCTTAATAAAATTTGTAGATTTTCTCTTCTTATTGCGTATTTGAATGCATCTGAGTGCCCCACCTTAAGTGATCTTTTGTATTTTTTTTAAAGTTTTCAAGTTATAATTTTACTTAGTTTTGTTTTAGGTTTTCTCTTATAATTACTTGTTATGCAAGCTTTTCTTCTCATTTCACTTAGCCTTTTTAGCTTTTATGTTGTTTAAGTGTTTTTTATTTCATTCTTATGAATTCATAAAGGCATTTTAAAAGTGTTTTTATTTTTTTCTACTTGGTTTTTCTTAGTTTGTAAAACTTTTTAGTCCGTTAATTTTTATTTTCACTTTTTATGCATTTTTATAAATTTATAAGAATGAAAAAGATGTTATTTTATTTTTCGAAGTCTTTGATTTTGCTTTTATTTTGAACTCTTTTTGCTCCGTTAATTTTTATTTCTTCTTTTTATGCATTTTTACCAAATTTAACGGTAAAAATATAGACATTTTAATTTTTCGATCACTTTGATTTCCTTATTATGTCGTGTGTGTGCTTGTATGAGTTAGATTTTATTACTTTCTTTAACACTTTCTTCAATTTCTGTAGAGTGCGTGTGTGTATGAGATAGTTTTTACTGCTTTCATTTTCCACCTACTCATTTGAGTAGGACTCACAATTTACTGCTTTGATTCCCCTTCTACTCGTTTGAGTTGGACTCGCATTTTACTGCTTTCATATCCCACCTACTCATTTGAGTAGGACTTGCAATTTTACAGCTTTCATTTCCCGCATACTCGTTTGAGTAGGACTTGCAATTTCTATTATGCATTTTCTTATAATAAGCTGTCCCCATTCCGATGATTGGATAATCGTTCTTAGCCCTCGGTATCAAAGAGCATTGGGATAGATAAAATCGCTTTAAATAATTAAAGTTCTTCGTTTTCTCTTCAATTAAAGAACTTAAGGTTTGCCTCGGGTATACGATGCGTAGAACCACATATCAATGTGTGGGGCTCTATTTCCGTTGTCCATACATTTGCTAGCTGAGAGGCCGTGTGTATGGACCGATCACCCTTGGGTAAAGAAAGTTGCACACTAACCCTCGAGAGAGAAGGAGCGGAATTCTTCTAGATTGGGTTCCCCCCAATAGCAGGGTTTTTAGCGTAATGCAGGCATTAAGAGGAATCCTTCGTCGAACGAGACCTCGGTCGAGTAGTCTTAATGTTAAGGTGAGCGATAGTTCTACAGATAGGTGAGCTTATTCCTTTTGAACCTCCACGGACAAGTCGTCGCCTTAATTAATTTTAAATTTAGGATCTCTAGTTATTAAAAGTTATTTTAGTTCAAATTCGATTCGGTACCAATGCGCTATTTCTTCATCGCATTTTTCAAGTCTATTTTTTATTTTTATATAATTGCGCTATTTAGTTAATCACCCGGCAATTTTTTTCGGTAAAATAATAGTCCCTCCATGGAGGAGTAGAAATAATCAACTCATCCTCGGGAACAATACGACCTCGATATTCCCCACCAGGATATCCTATACTACACGTGATAGGTTCACTTGCCTCTTTTCATTAAAACTCGGTTTCAACTTTTATATCTAATAAATCCGCGCTCTCGGACTATCCTAAACAAATAAATAAAACCTTTCTTTCCCCACCTAAATAAGGATCGGGGCACCGCGAGTTTTAACCATCAGTAACCTTGAGAGAGGGTTTAAATGACGGGTAGCCACCAATAAAAGTAAATATCTTAAGAAAGGTAAATTTTGGGCTTCAGACCTTCGTATTTCTTAGTACTTCTCCGAGTCCTTCATCGGGTAGACCACATGAAGTCCATGATTCACCCTAAATCATTAATTATAACTAATCCTTAAGTAAGTGCTGAAATAATAGGAGAACATCAGAATCAGCGAACATAATCTTATAGGATGATGAGTTGTGATATGGACACGTTAGTTCTGGGAGCAGGAGGCTTGGTCGTGAAAAAGATGTCGTGACACCGAGATGTGGTGGACTTGATAGTCCTGCGACCAAGATGCTTGGGTGTTTTGAGATGATACAATTGCATATGCATAATCATAATATGTTGTAGGTCTTCGATATAAGCCTAGTTGTCTTCATCTGAACACAACAAGACCTATCTGCACGCATCACATATCCGTTAGGTAGCAATATATCCAATATATCATTCGACACAAAAGAAGGCAATTCAATATGCAATACAAAGTCCTCAGATAGAATGGAGTGAGAAGACCCTGTATCGAACAGTGTTATTGCCGGATAGACCAAGATTAGGATAAAGCCTAATATGAACAAGTTATACACAAGCAATGCATAAGGTAACAAGTATATAAAGCAATAAATCTATATACTAAACCGTACCTGTCACCACATCGCTTTGTTTTATGGCCACCTGTTGGACAAGAATGTACACTCTGGGCTGTGCTCGAGTATAATGGGATGCATTCGACTCCGCTTCCTTCCATTTCTCCACATAAGACGCACCTGCCTTTTTCTCTGTCCTTAGAGGACCACTACAACACACTCATGCTATATGTCCCGGCTTGCCAAAAGTATAACAAATAATTGTGTGTCGCCCAAAAGTTGCTCCAAACATAATAAAAAAAGGAGCTCATCCAGAAGATTTGGACTTCTTTTTCCACCTTCGATACCCAGACTTTGAAGAGTTATGTACTTTGAACTCTAGTTTTTTCACACCCAAGTCCTTCTTGCCTTACACACTTTTCAAAACCTATTCCAAGGATCTGGCAATATTTACCAATGTTAGAAAGCTCTGTGTCATCGGACACAAGAGAAGCAACCTCAGATCATCACACAGTCCCTCATAGAAATTGTTTATCTTGCACTCCTCGTCAGCAAACGTAGAGCCCGCATACCGCCAATCTTGTAAAGTCATGCAAGTAGTCATCAACACAACCCTCACCCTGAGTTAAACACTAAAATTGATTCTCGATAGCAATCTTCTGAGTAGATGGGAGATGCCATGACAGAAAAAGCCTTGAGAAGCCCTCCAACAAGATATCGGGCAGTTGCTATCAAGCAAATTGATGTAGTTCCAGCGCATGCCACCAGAGTCTTGCCTCTCCTTCCCAAGAAAGGTAGCCACAAATACCATCTACTCCTCTTCTGTCTCCATCACCATCCGGATTATATTTTTCTTGAAAGCCAATCTTCAGCCTGAGTGGGGATTCAATTCACTTAAATGTTGGAGGTTGGAAGCTCATAACTTGCTTCAGTTGCCTTTTCGTTGCTCGCCTCATTGCCAAAGGCTCATCGAACACCTATCGCATAGCCACAAGCTCAACTAAGCAAACCTGAACCAGGGCAACCCTAAGGGTAGGTGATGTAGGCTTTGGTGTTGACGCTGAAATATGTTTACGGACGCACATGAATAACTCTTTACGAACCAAATCCTATGCTCATACAATCGTTCTATGCCGCACCACGTTATTTATTCCAATCAATTATATGCTAGCGTACAGGTAGCCAAACCGTTTAGGATCGAACAAGGGTTATAGGCCAATATTCTTTTCGACTAAAGGGACCTACACGATCCGATCGAGCGGTGTTTTACCAAAAGAGATCTACCGAATAAAAGAGGATTCGGAAAAGGTAGATCTCTCCCAACAAAATAAAATGAGGGCTCGCTAAACCCCTTTCGAAAATTAAATCAATCAAGAAAAAAACACAAGTCGATCGAAGAAATCAACAAAGATTTAATTGCTATCAATATTCAACACTAAGAAAATCCACCACACAAATTAATCAAAGGAAAGAAAACACGAAACGGTAGAAAAGTTTCGTTACCCAATCGGAATGGGTGATTCCGATTTCACTCTACTTGGATCGCTTCTTTAGAGGCCCCGCCGGAGTCACGTCGGTTGAAGAGAAACTCGTCCTCCTTCGTTGCGTCACGCCGGAGTTGGAAATTCCCACGAAGAGATCTTCTATTTTTGGCAAGAAATATATTTATGGTAGGAGAGAGCAAATTGTAGGTTTTTAGGGTTAAATATGGAGAGTGGTGGTCGGTTTTGGAAGGGATAAGGAGAGCGGCGGCTAGTTGGGTGGTGGTCGGTTTTGTGAAGGGAGGAGGTGGTTGGTTTTGGCAAGGTGGTGGGTGGCCGAGTTTATGAAGTGGAGGGAGGATGGTGGCCGATCTAAATGTTGAAGGAGAACGGGCTCCGGTAGCTAGAAGGAGAGGAGGAGAGGAAGAGGAGGAGGAAAAAGTGGTTGGGGGCCAAGAGGAGGGGAGAACCAAGGGAGGCCGAAATTTGCCAAGAGAGGGAGGAGGGAAACTTCTCAAAGTGAGGGTTTTAATTTTTTTCATTCATTCAATAATTCAATATGGAAACGATACATGCCTATATATAGGCTACACCACTCAATCTCCCTCCAATCAAACTTCAAAATTCAAAATTAAAAATTCAAAATGAACATGTGATGGTTATATGCACCCATCATAGCTCATGAAATGAAATAATAATTAAAATACTACATGATGGTTATAAGCACCCATCTTTACACCTGAAATAAAACTTTAAATAGGAGGTAAAATAACAACGCAACATAGAGACCAAACATAGAAATGAATTATTAATTATTAATTATTTTTTAATAATTATTATTAATTAATAATATATAGGTTTGCGTTCAGGACGGCTATTATTGTGATGCTCCACATAGTCGTTCGTAAGCATGCCATAACCATCTTCAAAATGTTGTGGGCTGTCGTCTCCATCAATCCTCCCCCGCTCAAAAGTACTCATCACCGATGAGTTGGTCTGAGAGTGCCAGTGTAGGAGAGCATCATCCACAAGAAACACGTAGCAGCGAACAACACCACTAGGAGAAAAGAGCACTTCAACCTGGAGTATCCTGTCATGCAAAAAGCTGGTCCTGGGGACCCTTGGAAAGGCATTAGGCAATAAAGGAAGATAAGTTACTACATCGACTACCAACGTACCTCCAGTGAAGACCGAAGAAGAGAGCGATCCAGGCACAAGCTTACTACCCAACCCATAAGAAAACAAAGTGGTACCACATGGGCAGGCAGATAATTCAAGTGGTGGAGAGACATATAGCGTTAAATTAGAAACATTAAAAATAGGGGTATTATCCTAATCATTGGAAAACTTCAAAAGAAATATGTGTTCTCCTAATTTCATTAATGTCCGCAAAAGGTCTAGCTCGCCAACTGACCAACTTTCTATAGTGCCCGAAGGCAACCGGTCAGGGACGAGACACACCAAAACTAAATCGCCAATTAGATAGTAAGACGCCCTTTTATGTAAGCTAGTAAGAAATTGAATAGATTTATGTGTCGTGGTTAGCGTTTCACAAAAGTGCTTACGTAAATAATGGTCATGGCGAGCATAATCTTGTGCAACCGCACTTAATATATTCGGTGGTAACGAGACTAAATAAGGGGGCACCAACGGAACTAAATTTGGTGGAGCCAATCGAATTACATTAGGGGGCACTATAAGAGGCCCTATCCTAAACGTATAATTCGATAAATGATTTTCTTTAAAATTCATGGAGGATAAAATTAGGATAAAAGAAATAGTCGCCACAGAAATAAAATCAAAAACATCGGAGGGTGTGACCAACAATGGACTCGTAGGGTAATAGTTCATAAAGGGGACATGTCCAAAGGAGGAGCTAAGTCATTCTCAACGTCGAAACACGAGTTTAACATCCAAGAAAGATCACCCGGTTGCAAGCCATTAAAGTCATATGAAAATTCAAACAGTGGATTCGCCCTTACAAAAAATTCGTTTGACATGTCTACCAATTCATTAGATATATCATGTAATTCAGAATCAGTGGTCGGCTCATTGGTCGGCAACAATAATACGAGATCTGGAGGTACTAACGAGACCTCATCTTGGGGTACTGGCAGAATGAACTCAGGGGGCACCGTAGAACTCCTGAAACCAGTCGTACCACACTCATGTCCTAAATGATAAGTACGTCGAGTCAACGGTCAGGGGGACGAGTCGGTAAAATCAAACTCGGGGTACAAACCAAAAAGTCGTCCAATAATGCAACTTCCTTGCTTACTATTTCTTCTAACACACCATCCAAGTTATTTAATTTAGAATAAATTATGGTCTCAGACAAGGGTAAAATTGAGCCCCACGGAAGCTTTAATTCAGGAATGTCAGATGAAGGTGTTTGCATCAAAGAAATATCGTTCGGGCTCATAGCACTAAAATCATCCAAGCATAACTCGTTCACCAACGGTAAGTCTTCCCAATCAGTCAGAATGTCTAATATAACAGGTTCATCAGAACAATCTTCAACATATCTCGATCTAAAAGGAACCAGCTCGAGTCCGAACAGATCATCCTCCAAGTCACTACTAGGTAAACTCTCAATGTAAGGTGACTCTACTGACTCAGCCAAAATGTCTACCGACTCAGGTATTGTCTCAGCAGGTGTAATATTACACTCTAACATGACGGGGATCATAGGTTGGAGAGGGCTCTCAATACTAGTTTAAACAGACACAGCACTATTATGGCTAATAATAGGCAATGTGCTATTCTCACATATCAGGCTATCTTCACCCCAAGATAAACTTTCATCCCACGAGGACTCTTCCAACACGGCTGAAACATCTAACATCATTGGGTCGACCGAAGACTCCATAATAACCAAGGGAGACGGTCCCAAAATATCGTCGACGGGGAGCGGAGAGGATTCCACAGAGGTGAAATCCTCATCCAGGTCACTAGGGTAACCAATATCCTCATCGTCGCTATCATCATCAGAGATAATAGCCACATCCTGGGCATTAGGTTTATAGTCGGTCCTAATGGTTGGTATGGAACTAGAGCCATAACGATACTCACACAAAGGTTTGGCGTTAGTAGTACGGAGATTGGTGGGATCAAATTGATCCGAGAGGAGGCTACGCATCGCCCACCATGTGTGTGTATAATTGCCAACACGACGCTCTTCGTTTATCCAGAATGACTGAGATCGACCTATTAACCGCTCTCGGGCGAAGTGGACCTTTTGGAGGTCATCCCATTCGCGACAGTCAAAATGAAGTTCTATCTCCTTAAGCCAATCCCTAAAATTTGTAGGATACCCTAAACCGTCATAGGTAAGATTAATGTGGCTTTGCCTAGGGGGAGGCTTAACCATGGATTTATCATACCAATAGTCTAAATGGGAAACTTGAACGTCATAGGCCATAATCATAAGAACCGGAGAGAAAACTCGATCTGATACTTGTGTATATGCAAAGAAAAGTAAACTGACCCAAATAAATTAGGATTGTTGGAATTGTTCCCGCTTAACCACTAGGGTAATACTTATAGAAAATAGATTTTCTTGCTAAACAAAATATGAAGATTATTAATAATTTTTTTTTTTGATGTTTTGCTTAAAAATAAGAAATTTAAGCCGCTATTGGCAGACCAAAATAAATTTTTTTTTTTTTGTGATTTTTGACAACTAGCGTGAAAACAAACGTGCGGGTTAACGTGCCACAAGATGGGGGAGGGGTGCCAATTAGGAAATTGACGTGAACCTCCCTCTAATACCAAATTGATGTAGGCTTTGATGTTGACACCGAAATATGTTTACGGACGCACACAAATAACTCTTTATGAACCAAATCCTACGCTCATACAATCGTTCTACGCCGCAGCACATTATTTATTCCAATCAATTATATGATAGAGTACAGGTAGCCAAACTGTTTAGGATCGAACAAGGGCTATAGGCCAATGTTCTTTCCGACTAAGGAGACCTACACGATCCGATCGAGCGGTGTTGTACCAAAAGAGATCTATCGAATAGAAGAGGATTCAGAAAAGGTAGATATCTCCCAACAAAAGAAAACGAGTGCTCGCTAAACCCCTTTCGAAAATTAAATCAATCAAGAAAAAAACACAAGTCGATCGAAGAAATCCACGAAGATTTAATTGCTATAAAATATTCAACGCTAAGAAAATCCACCACACAAATTAATCTAAGGAAAGAAAACACGTAACGGTAGAAAAGTTTCGTTACCCAATCGGAATGGGTGATTCCGATTTCACTCTACTTGGATCGCTTCTTCAGAGGCCCCGCCGGAGTCACGTCGGTTGGAGTTAAAGTCATCCTCCTTCGTTGCGTCACGCCGGAGTTGGAAATTCCCACGAAGAGATCTTCTTTTTTTGTTAAGAAATATATATTTATGGTAGGAGAGAGAAAATATGGTAGGTTTTTAGGGTTAAATATGGAGGGTGGTGGTTGGTTTTGGAATGGATGAGGAGAGCGACGTCTAGTTGGGTGGTGGTCGGTTTTGTGAAGGGAGGAGGTGGTCGATTTTGGCAAGGTGGTGGGTGGCCGAGTTTATGAAGTGGAGGGCGGATGGTGGCCGATCTAAATGTTGCAAGGAGAAAGGGGCTCGGGTAGCTAGAAGGAGAGGAGGAGTGGAAGAGGGGGGAGAAAAAAGTGGCTGGCAGCCAAGAGGAGGGGAGAACCAAAGGAGGCCGAAATTTGCCAAGAGAGGGAGGAGGGAAACTTCTCAAAGTGAGGGTTTTAATTTTTTCATTCATTCAATAATTCAATAAGGAAAAGATACATGCCTATATATAGGCTACACCACTCAATCTCCCTCCAATCAAACTTCAAAATTCAAAATTCAAAATTCAAAATGAACATGTGATGGTTATATGCACCCATCATAGCTCATGAAATGAAATAATAATTAAAATACTACATGATGGTTATAAGCACCCATCTTTACAACTGAAATAAAAATTTAAATAGGAGGTAAAATAACAACGCAACATAGAGACCAAACATAAAAATGAATTATTAATTAATAATAATTTATTAATAATTATTATTAATTAATAATATATAGGTTTGCGTTCAGGACGGCTATTATTGCGATGCTCCACATAGTCGTTCACAAGCATGCCATCACAATCTTCAAAATAATGTGGGTCGTCGTCTCCATCAGTAGGAGGCTATACAAACCATCCTGGTTGTGCATTGATCAGCGGAAACACATCTTCAACAACTAAACGTATCATTTCAGCAGAAGGAGGAGTAGGGACATCACCCAGTGCACTACTCTCCACCGAGCGCTGGGGCTGAGACTGCCCCACTCCGCTTCTAGTCACCTATAATCCTGAAACACATAATTAAGGGACCAGACGTATTGCAAAACAACAATCATAGGAACATGCAGGTTTCACAAACATGTGTATTTTCAATCCTAAGTGGACATTCACGGGTTCTTTCATGTTATAATGGTAATGCACATACACGTGCTTACCACCCCTTAGAAGAATTCATCCCAGAATTTGAATAAGAAAGAAAGACATTAGAATCTGACACTAAATTGTAACACCCTCATCCATCACGTAGAATATAATAGAAGGTCTGACCGGGGCCCCACACCATATTCCACGGACAATTAGCAGAGTTACGCATTGATCTCAAACCATTTACGTATCCTAACTCAGGGTTGCATTCTAGCAGTAGTATTAAGAGTATTAAGAACCCAAACACAGGAATGTCCACTAACCAACAAGTAGGAATGATAACCTAAATACACAAACAGTTTGGCCTTAAGGAATTACAAATGGTTTCCAATAAATTAAGGTGATTTTCATACATCCGCATGCAGACCGACAATACATGAAAGTAGTATAGATGCTTTGCTTAACCTTCGAGGGCCAACATAGCACAAAGGGCTTCAGCCCATTACTTTCCACTTGGCTCCCCAACACTTGCATAGGAACAATCCACAAAGATATAGCAAACAAGGCAACGGTCGACTTTAGTTGACCAAATTATAACGACCCCACCCCTCACTCGAGGCGGCAGTGCTCCTTCTATACAGGTAAACAACATGTACATATAATGACATCAGAATGTGCAACTTAAGCATCATTCCCTACAAACATTGGCATGTCCAGCCACACGCCCCATATACTCAGGGCATATTTTTCGGCATACTGGAAACCCAGTTCCACCACCATCCTCTGTTCTAGAATGATGATTCAATATTGAGCATTACTAGTCTTTCTGGCTCGTAGCCTAAGAATCTCTTCTTCCTATGCTATAATTAAGTCAAAGGCGCTATATTATCTTTAGATATATTCTAGTGACTCACTCCAAGTTGATCGCCATAGTTTAGGTACAGGTTAGCCATATCCCGTTGCTCAAATCGTCAGGCTCATAAGCCATTACGTGGGCCAGCCTCCCCTTTCCCATTAATACATTACATAAGTGTGTTATGTTTCAAGGCTGGCTCTCACGACTACCTTAGCTGGGCACTTTAAGATTACAACTAAACATATTGGCCCCATATTATCCAAGAGACAAGCTGCACAAATAACTCTCTGGGAGCTACCGCTAGCGGTAGCAATACCGCCATGCGGTAGGGGACAGAACACGATTTCTTACAGAAAATTCGGTGTTTCCCTTGAGACCAACTCCAGTACTCTCATTGTAGCAACCTGCATACTCCATGACTCTATAAACTACACGTTTAACCATGAAGTATTCTCTAACATACAAATCAATACATCACCAATGCAGACAACCTTGTCCAAATGGGCATCACACATTATGCCTATTCTATACTTCGATTCCAGATTCTATATGCAAGTATCTCACCAAGGATACCATCGATAAACCCATTGTAAGTCCCTTCGCTCTCCACCAATTAGTGGATGAATTCATGCAACTATGCCAAAATAAGGACTTCACATTCCAAGGAGGAAAATCGTTACCCTTGAAGTTTGTTTCTGCGCCATGGATGAGAAACTATTTGGATGAAAATGACCGTAATGGACTCACCTCCATGGATCTGAACTCGGCTTGTGGCTCGGAGCATCGAAGCTCCAATAATGTTGGGATCTTCTTCTTCTTTCTCTTCCTTAGCTCTACCCTCTCTCTAACCATCATTTCCGGACCTTATCTCAACGGGGAAGCAGCTCCACCATTAGATCTTACGTAAGATCCACGAGTGGACATAATTCAATTTAGGTTCCCTGTTCTGAGCATTACCACCGCTCATTACCAGGCTACCACCACATGATAGCTCGGTCAGTGGCTTCTCCCTCAAGCCCACCATTTAAATAAGCCACTAGAATGCCGCCACATGGATTCGGTGCCATTAACTCGACGCTCACTACTGCCAGGCGATATCACTATCACTGGGAGGTAGTTCACAGAGAGCTACGCAAAATAAATAAGCTACATTACCGCCGATGCTAGCGCTATCGTCGGGCGGTAGCTCATAGAGAGCTATAACTATTAAATCAGCTACGCTACCACTAGCGCTAGCACCACCGCCGGGAGGTAGCTCACAGAGAGCTATTTATAGTAAAATCTTGGGTGTTATAGTATACCTGGTTCTAATTACCACCGAAGGAACTACCAACCGGGTCCTTAACATAATACTATAGGATATAACCAGATCCTACAATCTATACCAAGCCATCACTAGTAACTATAGTGAGTTGTCATAACTCTAACGTAGTGAAATGTATAAGTCATGTAATTACTCTTAAGATTCTATGACTACTTGTATATCTAATTACAAGTTTAGCTTGCCTATATAATTTGTCCTAACAATTTGATCTGCCATATTTAACATCAAACTAGAATCAGATTAATGCTTGGACAAAATTAAAATTAGTGGCCCTAGTGTTCACAAAATTTATTATTGCTTGTCATCGCATGCTCAATCTCTTAGAGAAACATAACTAAAGTAAATAATTAAGAGAATATATCAGAACAAAATCCCTTGAATTTCCAACCATATGCCATAGTTAGTATTTACGATAACATAATCGTTATTTACGACACAAAATTATGTTAGTTTAATATCAAAGAAAATGCATATCCAAAAATTATAAAACTTAAATGGGGTGAGCTCATTGTCGTCAAGTATACATCCACCAAATTATTTTAAGATAAATTCGCAAACCATCAAAATCTAAACATTTGCAACATAGTTTAAGGAAACTGGAGTTTTGGGAGCTACATTCCGCCAAAAATTATGTTCAACCAAAATACGGAAAGGTATTTTCAAGGTCTACTACTTTTATGTTGATCCTGAGGTCCAATTCCAAGTGTATCTTGCCTAATACTAGGTCTGAATCCAACTGTGTAAAAACTGGACAGAACCAGCTAAGCATCTAAGTCATAACTAATTCTTAACCCGTATTTTCCTATTAGATTTAGGGAGACAAAATGTTCCTCAGAAATTGTACAACCAATCTATTTAAAGGATTTTTGGAGGGCTATAACTTTTGTGTTGAGCCCGAGACCTAAATCTGGCTAGATCATGCCTAAAAAGTAGCTTGAACCCAGTTGTTCACACAAAATAGATTCTATTATTAATTAAATAATAGATCTTACACATATCTTAAAGTAGATCTAACAACAGCTGTTCATCTTCTTCCTCCAGTTAACGGTCTAGATTAACCTAACCTTCTCACTCCCAATGCTCCCTCAAAATACAACAAATATTTACGAGATCAAGGCCTATCTTTTCGTATTGAAGAAATGAGATGATTGAAGTTATTTTTGCAGAAAACGTGCCCTAGAATGGAAGTTCTAGCGTGGTCTATTCCTACGAAACTGCATGAATCTCACCAAATCAAGCTCTATTGAGCCCAATATCTCTTTTAATTTTAGATCTAAAGATCTTGCACCAAGTGGGAGTGGAGAAAGTCACCTGATTTTCGGCCGTAGATCGGGTTTGTCTTCTTGGTGGCTTGGTGGTGGTGTTTGTTACTGGGAGTAACCGACAGGCAGTAGAGCTAGCACTGGCGGTAGATTGATATCGCACGATGGTACCGTGTGGTGGTAGAGTGATATCGCACGATGGTAGTTGAAACAAGCAAACTTTCGGCTCTGAACAGTACCACCCGACGGTAATGGTAATGCCGACAGTAGTGTGCCACATGTCTGATAAGATTGAGGTGGTCTTGAGCGGTAGAGCGGTGCCGATTATGCCAAGCGGCCACTGCCTAAGGTGCAACGCTGTGGTAGCAAAGATACCACGTGGCTGTAGATATCTTAAAAAGGCTTGAAATGAGATCATTTTCTCATTTTTATCTCATTCTCTCTCTCTTTGATTTTTAGGAAGAAGAAGGGAATGGTCAGGAGAATAAGTGTAAGGTTGATCCAACCCTGTTGTGAAGGCATTCGTGTGGTCGGAATAACGAGTCGAAGCCAGATATGCGAAGAGGAAATTATGGTGATCAGTTCCATCTAGTTCAAGTGCAAGCTCATGTGAAAGTATCTAGAGTCAACTTAAATAACCTAGAGGGGGGTGAATATGTAATGTTTGCATCTTTTTGTTGAAAAAAATTAATTGTAAATAACAGGCACACAAACGGAGAGATTTTATAGTGGTTCCCTGAGTTGGGTACGTCCACTATCCCGCCTCGCCTATCTCTCACGAATGGAAGATTCAGATACTTCACCAAACTTAGATCTCGTCAAATCTTACACCTCGGAGTCTCAAATCCTATACCCCGGAGATGAAGCTCCTACCACTCGGAGAACAAACTCTCCTACAACTCGATTCGCAAACCGGATCTACACACTCGATCCACAACTAGATCTACTCTCTTGATCCATAAATGGATCTACAAAACTCGAATAAAAAAATCTCCTACAATATTTAAAATAAAATTACAACAACACATGAATCCTATCTTGATCCGACGTTCTTTGAAAGGTTGGAAGTTGACTCTTGGAGAACTTGAAACCTTGAAATCTTGGATCTAGAACCTTGATCTTCGACCAACAAGGACTGGAGAAAACCAAATCTTCAATGAAAAAGCGATCTAGTCAACGATATCATCGGCGAAGAAGACGGTTGCGCAAAGTCACGGCCGCTCGGAAGAAGATCATGAAACAGGTATAGTGCGGCCGACAGAAATCTATTTCGGGAAGTTTGAAAATTCGGTTTTTGAAATTAGGTTTTTGGGTCTCTTCTTGATTTCGAAATTATCCTATGTATTTATAGAGAGTTTTCTAAATCAAACGGCTATAAAAGGTTTCCTAAAAATAAACATAGAATAGTACTGTACATGGCTGTCGACTTCGAACTAGGAAAGAATCGGAAAAACGATAACTTTTTTTCGGCGAGTTTTGTCGAGTATCAGTATGATACTCGATGAATATGAAGATGATATTCGCCGAAAATGCCTTAGATAGAATAGAAGAAAATTCGACATAAGGACCAACATACCCGACGAGTATCGCCCAGGATACTCGTCGAATTCGGCGAGCATCGCATGGGATACTCATTGAATTCGGCGAGTATCACTAGTGATACTCGACGAATTCAGCGAGTATCCCCAGTGATACTCGACAAATTTTCCTTGGTGATTTTTCTGCTTCTTTGCGAATTTTCCTTAAGTATTTACGATGGATTCGACGGATATCGGGAAGCATACACGATGAATTCGGCGAGTATCAAGTGGATACTCGATGAATTCGACGTGTATGACTCACCATACTCGCCGAATTTTACTCAGGTAAAATTCTCCATTTCTGACTTCTTGACTTTGGCCTTCCTTTATCCTTATCCTGTACTTGGGATAGAAGTACACCCAAATATAGATATTACATGTGAGTCAACACATTGGCCTACACAATGAAGGATTACATTGTATAGTCCCGTATTTAGTGACTACTATAACCTGACATTGGTGTGTACTTGGCATTGTAAACCTGCAAGTAAATAACTAAAAAAGCAATATCAAATACCACCTCAATTCATCTTAGCTTGACTGGACCCTTCTTCAAATCAGGGTTATTGTGGATACAATACCCAACAATCTTCCCCTATTTGAAGAAGCAAAAATCGTACAAGCTAAGGTGAATTGCACATACCAAATAAAATTAGAATAAGACTTGAAAAGATAAATGAAAATAAAAAGATAACAGTGTGTTTTCCAAGACAGTTAGATGAATCAATTATATATATATATATATATATATATATATATATATATATATATATATATATATATATATATCAAAAGTGTTTTAGATCAGGGAGGGCAGCCCACTACATAACATTGGAATATATATAACAATTTAGGTCTTCTTGTTCTTCCTTTTCAACAGCTGTCCTTCAAAATATTCTATGGAGTTCGGATAGTACTTTGGTGGAGGAGGAGGCATATGATAAACATTCTTGCACTTCCGAAAATGAATCCTCCTCCTGGTGCAGGCCTCTTTGTATTTGTTCCATTCTTTTGGACTGTAGTTATCCCGACGCTTCCTCGCTCTAAGCTCGTATAAGGCAAAGGTGTCCAAGATAATTCCTTTTGAAGTAGGGCTCCAAACTTCATCCATCTCACAGTTAGGACCTTCTATGACTTGAGATGGCTTGGCTGGTTCTTGTCTGAATTCGGAAGTACCTTCTCAAAATTTCCTTTTCTTGAGAACCAGAGCGTCTGAGAACACATCAATAGTAATATTAGTAGAAGATTGAACCTCTGGAGTCACAGTAGCAGTAGTAACAACAACATGAGCCTGAGAGAAGTCCTATGAGTCTTTCCAGTATTGAGTATAGTCTGGAGCTAGATGAACATCAACATGAACAGGCTCAGCAGGAACTTGATATGGGAAAGACTAACTATGTTACTAAACAGTGTTGTCATAGCTATAATCATTTGCCTGTTTGAATTGGCCGAGCATAGTCTTTTCAACACATGCAATCTTAGCTATAAGGGCTTCCTCTCACTTTTTGGCTTCTGCAGTAATTATATTTGAATAAGATTTCAAAGAAGAGTCATAGTGTGCCATTGATCTGTTATGGGCCTCGATGAGAGAGAGGGAGAGCATTTGTGTCAACATTTTTCAGTACTTCTTCATTTTTCTTAAGTCCTCTCATCATAAGAGTTATTGCAGTTGCAGCTTCGTTATACTTTGCATCAAACCATTCCTCTAGTTTAACAAATTTCACTTGAACTACAGCAAGACCATCAAGCATAAACTTCTCTGATTGCTTAACTCTTTTGACCACTTTTTGCAATGAGGCATCAAATTTAGCTTGTTGCCTAGCCAACATTTTTTCAAAAACTTTAAACAGCTGATCATTTGAATTGGGAATGCCTGGCAGCCCTGGTAAAGAAATAGATGAAGAAATACGAGCTGGCTCCACAACACCTAGGACAGGAGAATGTATAACATTATCTCCTTCCTCCTCAGAAATGGTGACCACCTCCTCCGGAGAAACTAGAGGGGCACCTTTCATCTTGCCAATCCACTTCTCCAAGTTACGCATCATTCTCACAACCTGAGTGGAAATAGATATCCTGGAATGCGTTGCCTGCCCCTCAGACACTTGAGTAGAGACCGTCCTAGGGAGAGGAGAAACCAGAGTGTCTATAGACATAGGCCCTAAAATCACAATGGCAGAATTGCTATCAGCAAACTTATCAGCAAATAACACATCCTTATCAGCAGTCTCAATCTGATAATCTTCAACTATCAGATCATTATCAACAATATCATCATCAACCATATCAGCATTGACATCCTCATCATGATTAGAAGGAGCTGGATACTATTCCTCAACATGCACTTCTAAATCCTCAACATTTTGAACCTCAGAAGCGGCAACAGCACCAATAACAACAACGTCTGCTAGTATATCCCCCGAACCTAAGTCTGGAAGAACTGTAACTATATCTGAATGAGCAGTTGTCTCCCCCTCAATTTCTGCACTCAATCTATCAGGACTCTCACTAGGGTAGGGAGAAGGGGTCTTGTCATCAGGACCATTATCTTCCTCCTCCAGTGGAGGTACTAGGGCTCCCCTTACTAGATGATCCGACTATCCCACCTCGAGAAGATTGTAGAATCTATCTTCTTTAGGTGATGGATATGAACTCCTTTGGTCATATCAAATATATCACCATCGAGTTGATTTAGGTATAGGGTGATAATCTTCCCAATGTTGGGAGTGCGTAGGCTGTCTTTTATCTTGGCGAACAGCAGAGCACCCCAGTCCATCTTCTTCCTATAAACTATTGTAACTAGTATCTTGAAAATTTCTATGGACAGATAGTCGTGCGAGCCCGTCTTGAAAATGAGGACCTTGCAAATTATGTCTAAGAGGAGTTTGCACTCCTCACTCATTCCTTTGAGCTTGATGGCTTTGATGCTCCTGGGAAAACCATAGAACGATAACATTTTGGCAAAATCTTTCTCCTCTAGGTAGTCGCCCTGATCAAAGATGGGTAGGCACAAGTACCTAGAGAGACGGGAGGCATTCACCTTCACTTTTAACTTTTGAACCTTCCTTTTTATCACAGAGTCCTCATGACGTAATTTGGCATTATTGAAGAACTCCAAGCCTTCCTTGTCGAGCACCTTGTAGGGGTGTTCGAGGATGAAAGAGAGTCTAGCGGTCTTCAATATCAGAATGATGCTCCTGAATTTTTCGGAGGCTTGAGCAAATCCTACGCGGACAAACTCACCTCCCCCTAGCAAGACGTTGGTGCTTTTAGGAGCCACTGAAAATTACGGAAAACTGGGATTTCTGAAACTCTGGAGAGCAAATTGTACGGGTACTGAAGATCCTCTGGAAGGCTACAGGAACTGAAGACTTCATTGTAATGAAGAGACGGCGATTATCAGAGCGTTTTTGTTGGCAGGCGGGGGTGAAACACGGTAGCCGGCGGCAACACATAGTTGGCGGCGGCAAGCTTGAAACTAGGGCATTACGGCAAGCTTTCCACGGTCGATGCAAGTTAGGATATGGGAGAAGGGCGATGATTGATGGGAATCGGCGAATCGGGAGACGAAAGGTCGGGTAGCACAGTCGTGCGAATCATCGGGTTTTAGCTGCTTTAGAATTCGACGAAAACCGAGCGTGCCCTTCTCATTTCTATTTACAAATTAATATATATATATATATATATCGATTTTTTAATTTCATTTAGATTGCGCGTAGCTCAAATTTGATCGTCGAGTCTTCAGATCCAATATAGACAATTTGAATTACTGCCCAAAATAGACTTCCGATAAATTAGCTTATTGGAGGAGTCCGATTCGGCGAATGTTGCATGAATATGCGAAGTGTTTGTCGATATTCTCTGAATTGGACTTGTAGAAATGCCTGCTTTGTTGAAAACAGTCCATAGACAAATTTTTCTTGCATGACCTTCTTCACGAGTCATTGTTTAGCATACCGAGCTCTGTTTTGAAAAAAACAAGAACTTGGTCTCGTCCAACAACTTCGTAAAGATATCGGCAACCTGCTTGTCCATCGGGACATACCTGAGGGCTATGTCCTTGTTCTCCACATGTACCCTGATGAAGTGGTAGGGAACCTTAATGTGTTTGGTCTGGCTGTGGGAGACTGGATTGTTTGCGATTGCAATTGCGTTGTAGGAGTTCCAAAACATCAGAATTTCTCTAAAATGCAAGTTATAATCTTCCAGTTGATTCCTTGTCCATAGAAGCTGTGTGCAACAACTACCCGCATAAATATTCTTTGACTCGATAGTAGATGTTGCCACACAATTCTGCTTCTTACAGCTCCAAGAAATAAGACATCTTCCGAGGAATTGTCACGTCTCGGAAGTGATTTTCCTATCTTCCCTGCTGCCTACAAAATCAGCATTTGAAAAGCCAATTAGCTCGATGTCATTACTTCTTGGGTACCATAAGCCAAGATTAGGTGTACCCTTAAGGTATGTTAAAATCTTCTTTGCAGCGACGCAATAAGATTCCTTAGTGTTCACATGATATCTAGCATTGACACATGTTGAAAACATTATATCTGGTCTACTTGAAGTCAGGTAGAGCTAGGATCCAATTATGATTCTGTACTTCGTTTCATCAAAAAATTTCCCTTTCTTGTCCTTGTCCAGAGACACATTTGAACCCAATGGAGTCATCATAAAGGTTGCGCTCTCCATTCCAAATTTCTTAAGAATCTCCTTTGTGAACTTCGTCTGAGAGATGAAAATTCCATCTTCAGATTGCTTCATTTGAAGTTCTAAGAAATACTTTAGCTCTCCCATAATGCTCATTTCAAACTTCCCTTGCATAAGTTTGGAAAACTTTTTTTCAAAGGTTGTCTTCTGTAGAGCCAAATATGATGTCGTCCACATAGATTTGCACTAGAAAAATCTTGCCTTTAACTTCCCTAAGAAATAATGTCTTATCTATCTTTCCTCTTGTGAACTTGTTCTTAAGAAGAAAGCTAGACAACTTCTCGTTCCAAGCTCGGGGAGCTTGCTTTAAACCATATAGGGCTTTATTTAAAAAGAAAACATGATCAGGGAATTTAGAGTTTGCAAAACCTGGGGGTTGCGCTACGTATACTTTCTCTTTTAGATTCCCATTCAGGAATGCTGACTTCACATCCATTTGATAGATAATGAAGCCTTTGAGGATAACATACGTAAGAAATAACCTGATCACTTCGAGCCTGGCCATTGTAGAAAAGGTCTGGTTGAAGTCGATCCACTCTTCTTGTCGGTATCCTTGAGCTACAAGCCGGGCTTTATTCTTGATGATTACACCGTTCTCGTCCAACTTATTTTTGAATATCCACTTGGTGCCTATCACAAACTATCATTTAGGCCTGGGTACTAGCTCCTAGACTTTGCAACATTTAAACTTGTTGAGCTCCTCTTGCATTGCCATTATCCAAGAGGCATCTTTGTTCGCTTCCTCGAACTTCTTCGGTTCAACCCGAGATAGAAAGCTTAGATACAAAACTTCGTTAGATGTACCTTTTCTGGTTCTCATACCGTTGCCTAGCTCGTCTATGATTAGATCAGCTGGGTGATCTCTTATGTGTCGAACCCCTAGATTCCTTGACCTCTCTCCAGCAGGCTCTAAAGTATCTTATGCAGCCTTTTTGGGTTGAGGAACTTGTTCCTCTAGAGGTTCTTCATCTACCAAGCCTGGATTGATGATCTTTACAGACTTGGACCATCTTCGTTGACAACTTCATCCAAGCTTAGCTCCTTGAAACTGGTACCTGCATCTGCACCAATAACACTATACGAGCTTCTATGAAGCAGGAATGTCTCATCAAATACAATATTTATTGACTCTTCTACCACTAGAGTTTTCTTATTAAAAATCTTATATGCCTTACTATGGCTACTATATCCTGAGAAAATACCTTCAAAACATTTTCACTAAACTTTGTGTGGCAATGCTTTCAATTATTTAGTACGAAGCATTTGCTTCCAAAGATTCTAAAGTAGGACACAGTCGGTTTTCTGCCCTTCAATAGCTCATAGGAGGTCTTACAATAGCTTTTGTTGATGGTTGCTCTGTTTTTCACGTGACAAGTCGTGTTGACTGCTTTAGCCCAGAAGTACTCCGAAAGTGAAGCGTCGATCAACATGGTTGTACATGCTTCAAATAGGGATCTGTTCATTCTCTCAGCTACTCCATTTTGTTGTGGAGTGCGAGGTGAGGAAAACTCATGAAAGATCCCATGACTTTCAAAAAATTCTGTCATGGCACATGTCTCATACTCTGTTCTGTGGTCACTTCTGATTGTGACCACTGAGTAGTTAAATTTGTTCTAAATTTGCCGGACAAAAATAGTGAAAGACCTTACCTCCTAAGTTGTGAATAAGCATAAGACCGAATAAGTCAGGGTAAAGCAAGTATAAGCTTCGAGAAGAATCCTTCTCAGCAATAACCTTGAAGGTAGCCAGTGTTTGCTTTCCCATTTGACAGGAGTGACATGGACTCTATTTAAGGCACTTAATGATGAGGGCATCACGCACTAAGTTGTGAGAAAATAGCATATTTATGGTTTTAAAAGTAATATGTGCTAATCTCTTGTGCTATTGGTCACAGAGAGACGCACTACTTTTTGCCATAAAACACACTGGGGTAGAAGTGTCTAAGCAAAGGAATTTAAACAGAAAATATTTATTCTCTGAATGCCTGTTAACACCGTCTCCAAGTTTGCAGACAATTTTATCAACACTTGTCCTTGCAGAACTCAACGATATAGCCTTTGTCACATAGTTGAATTATGCGTAAAAGATTATGATGTAATACTTCAACATAAGCAACATTTGTAAAAGAGACCACACCATTGGAAATCATACCATAACCTTTTTTTGTTCCCCAGTGTGAACCTCCAAAGATGAATTTTGGTCCGTCTTCAACTGGGGTATAATCACACAAAAGGCTTCTTTTCCCGGTCATGTGCCGAGAGAATCCACTGTCCAAATACAAGATCGGAGTTCTATTGGCCTTTGGACATTCCTGCAAAGATAAATCAGTTTACCTTAGGAACCCAAACGTATTTGGGTCCTTGGTTCCTAGTCAGCATACTCCCATTAAGAACATTAGCCTTGCGAGTGGTTGGTCTCACATAACTAACTCTAGGAGTTACAAGTTTGGCAGTGTTATACCAACAGTCTTTGCCAAAATGACCAATTTTGCCGCATCACCAACAATCGAATCTGTTGTACCTCCTTTTGTACTCCTACTTTACCCATTGAACATGAGGTCTAGAGGGGGTAGAATTCTTAGAGGTGGAGGCGTCCTTGTTGTAGCATACACAGGGGCTTCCCATCTCCTTAGCCTTAGGCACAACAGATGTAGATTTTGGTGCCTTCTTATTGTTATGGCCATGCACATATGGACCATAACTCTTCATCTGAATTTCCTCAAACGGTGCTTTGAACATGCAGGAACCAAAATCATGGGGATGGGTCCATCCCTAGTATCTTTTCTTGGGCCTTACATGAGTAGGCCTAGCACGATGGCCATAGTACAACTCAAGGTCAAACTTGTTCGTCGGAAAGATTACTTTCCAGAATGAGGGTTGATCTATCAGTGTCTTCCCCTTTTCTTTGGCGCTAGCCATCCTAGAAGCCTTAACTTTTCAACCGACATGGCCAAGACCACCACCCTTTTTCTTAGTGAAGAACTCATCTATGAGAGGAAGAACCGTCTTCGGCTTGGAGTAACTCTCAATGAGTTTTCTCTCCACCGTGAGCTTTTATTCAAGCTTATCAAGATATTTTTTCCTTTAGTTTTAATGTCTCAGCCGAGTCCTTGAGTTCCTCTTTCAAGGAGTGGACTTCATCTCTGAGAGGAAGTTATTGTGCAATTTCTTCCTTCAAATTTGCTTCCACTACCTTGAGGGAGGCAATCTCTTTAACTTGCTTTCGGACTACCTTTCGGCATTTGTCGAAAGCCTTTAACAAGTGCTCGTACTGAGCCGTCAACTCTGATTCGTTCTCATCAGAGGAGTATTTTTCATGACCATTGGAGGAAGTTTCAGATTCTGAAAGAATTGTGTGCAAGTTTACCTCCAATGGTATTCAGAGTCGCCCACTTCTTCTTCATATTGAGCCATAAGCCCAAAGTAAGCTTCTTCGTTTTCAGAAATTAACTCGCTCGAGTCACCATCGCTTAGAGTCTTCAACTTTTTGGCAACGAAGCTCTTATCTTCTTTCTTCTTCCCTTTGAAGGATCTCTTCTCGTCCTTCCTGGAGTTGTCCTTCTTCTTATATGGACACTCTGCAATCATGTGACCTGACTTATTGCAACAGTAGCAAACAACGTCAGAGGAAGAAAACTTATTAGGTTTTGATTTATATATGTCCTCCTTGTTGTAGCTTTTCTTCGTACGATCACTATCATGATGTGATCTCTTAGAATCTGAAGAGAAAGACTTATTCTTCATTTGTCTCCTCTTTCTCAGCAGCTTCTTGAACTGCTTGGAGATTAGGGAGAAATCTCTCTCCGGTAGCTCGGAGCCTGATGTGCTGGGCCCAGAGTCTTCAGGAGTGTCAGGAGCCCGTTTCCTTATGGGTGACACAGCTTTGGACTTCCTTGAACCTTCATCCTTTAAGGCTGTAGAATTCTCTTTGCTTGAAGATCAGTTGGCTTGCTCCTCCGTCTTTCTAGTGTTCATTTAGATTTCATAGGAGTGCAATTTGCCGAAAATATTCTGAGGGTCGATCTCAGGAAACTTCCTAAATTCTCTGATGGCAACAACTTTTGTATCCCAGTCCTTTGTCAAGGATCTGAGGAATTTGTCGTTCAGTTCACCATGAGTGAATTCATGGTCGTAGTTCCTGAGGCTGTTGACTATCTTGAAGAACTTCTCAAAACTGTCAGCTATGGAGTCATTTGCACCTTGTTTGAAGGCTTCATACTCTTGCTTCAACAATGATTTGCGATCGTCTCTCACTTCTTTAGTACCTTCCATAAGTATAACTAGGCAATCCCACATCACCTTGGCAGATTTGTAGTGGAATAAGTTCTGGAGCATTGAGTCGTCCACTACACTAGCTATTATATTCTTCGCCTTCTTGTCAGGGGAGAATAGGGCAATCTCATCCTATGTGAGATCCATAATATCCTTGGGAATCTAAATTGCTAGATTTATAGTTGAAGCCTGAGTCAGGATGTGTGGTCCTTCTTCCACGATTTGAAAAATTCTCAGATCTGCATCCTCCATATAGAACCGTACTCTTTCTTTCCACAAGGGAAAGTTCTCTTTGGTGCATAATGGTAACTTCATGGAAGACATATCTTTGCTTCGATCCATGGTGACTGTGTGGAATCTCTTAATGCTACATCAGGGATCTTGATTAAGGTATTAGCCTTATCGACCAAAACACCCCTCTAATACCAATTGAATGTATCTAGCGTCTACCTAAATCACCTGGAGAATAGGTGATGTTTGCATCTTTTTACAGAATAAAATTAATCGTAAATAACAGGCACACAAACGCATAGATTTTATAGTGGTCCCCTGAGTTTCGTACTTCCACTATCCCGCATTGTCTATATCCCACGAACGGCAGATTCGGCTACTTCACCAAACTCAGATCTCGTCAAATATTACACATCGGAGTCGCAACTCCTACACCTCGGAGACGAAGTTCCTACCACTCGGAGAACAAACTCTACTACAACTTGATCTTCAAATCGGATCTACACACTCAATGCACAAGCGGATCTAATCTCTCGATCCATAAACGGATCTACAAAACTCGGAGAAAAAAAAATCTCCTACAATATTCAAAAGAAAATTACAATCACAACACACGATTCCAATCTAGATCCGACGTTCTTTGAAGGTAGGAAGTTGAATCTTGGAGAACTCATAACCTTGAAATCTTGGATGTAGAACCTTGATCTTCGACCAACAAGGACTGGAGAAAAACAAATCTTGAATGAAGAAGCGATCCAGTCAACGATGTCGTTGGCGAAGAAGATAGTTGCGCGAAGTCGTGGCCGATCGAAAGAAGATCGTGAAATTGGTATCGTGCGGCCAACGAAAATCTATTTCGAGAAGTTTGAATTGAAATTAGGTTTTTGGATCTCTTTTTTTTTCTCGAAATTATCCTAGGTATTTATAGAGAGATTTTGAAATCAAATGGCTATAAAAGTTTTCCTAAAAACAAACCTAGAATAGTACTGTACATGGCCGTCTGCTTTGAACCAGGAAAAATTGGATAAATGACAAGTATTTTTCGGCGAGTTTTGTGGAGTATCAGTATTAAGCTCGCCGATTATGAAGATGATATTCGCCTAAATTTCCTTAGACAGAATAGAAGAAAAGTCAACATAAGGCCCAACATACCCGATGAGTATCTCAAAGGATACTCGTCGAATTCGGCGAGTATCAAATGGGATACTCGTCGAATTCTGCGAGTATCGCCAGTGATAATCGATGAATTTTCCTTGGCAATTTTTCTGCTTCTCTGTAAATTTTCCCTAAGTATATACGACGAATTCGACGGGTATCGGGAAGCATACACGAAGAATTCGGTGAGTATCAAGGTGATACGCGACGAATTCGACGTGTATGACTCACCGTACTCGCCGAATTTTACTTAGGTAAAATTCTCCATTTCTGACTTCTTGACATTGGCCTTCCTTGATCCTTCTCCTGTACTTGGGATAGAAGTACACCCCAATAGACAGATTACACGTGAGCCACCACATTGGCCTACATAATGAAGGATTACATTGTATAGTCCCGTGTTTAGTGACCCACTGTAACCTGACATTGGTGTGTACTTGGCATTGTAAACCTGCAAGTACATAACTAAAAAGAAATATAAAATACAACCTCAATTCATCTTAGCTTGACTGGACCCTTCTTCAAATCAGGGTTATTGTGGATACAATACCCAACATCATGGCTCCTAAGCGATTGACAAGGGTAATGACCTTTATCCTTGGACAAGTGAAGTCCTCAATTTGCATAAGTGCATGCAACCCCTCACTAAAGTGTGAAAAAACGTGGCTTCCAACGGGTAGATCGTTGTGATCCCCGGTAAAAATTTCATATAGAATCTGGAATTGAAGTACTAAATAGGCAAGCTGTGTGAAGCCCATTTGAATAGGTTGGTCTGGATTGGTGATGATTGATTTGCATGCTGGAGAAGACTCCGTGGACAAACATGTATTTTTTGGGGACAAGGGGTATGAAGAAAGCTGTAGTGATAGTACTGGAGGTCTCCTCTAGGAAAACACCCAAAGTGGAGCAAGAAAGGATATTCTATCCCCTATTGCATGACGGTAGTGCTATCGCCGACGATAGCTCCTAGTGAGCAATGATTGAGAGGCATGTCTCTTGGAGACTTAGCGGCCATTGTGATGAGCTAAGAACCTAAAGAGCGCAGCTAAGATAGCCGTGAGAGCCTGCCTTATTGTGGTTGCAAAGCTTGTGTCTACGAGACAAGATGGGTAGCATGTGAAGTTGTTGAGCCTAAAGAGCCCAGGTTTTATGGCCGTGAGAGCCAATGTTGTTATCATTGCGAGCCCAGGTCTTGGAGATACGGTTGGTGGTAATTGAAGTTGAGAATATAAAGTGCCCAGCAATATGTCCAAAAGAGACAAATGGGAAAGAGGAGGCTAACCCGCATTGCGGCTAGGTGTTCCCGAAAATTTGAACAATGAGAATGAGTTGATCTGTACTAGCATTATGTCATTTGGACTAGATTGCCTAAAGAAACTAGCTTTCGTCGTTGGCATAATAAGAGTCTTAGGCTACGAGCTGAAAAGACTAGAATGCTCAAGTGGACCATCACGTCTTGGGCTGTGGATGGTGGTGGGACCTTGGTAAATCTAGTACACCAATGATGTGCCCTGAGTACATGGGGTGTGTGGCCGATAGAGCCTACGTTTATGGAAAATAGTGATAAAATACACATTTTATTGCCAAAAGAAATATATACTGCTATTTGTAGGGAAGGAGAACCGTCGCCCTAAGTGATGGGTGAGGTCATTATAATTTCGTTAGCTAATGCTGACCATTGCTTTGTTTTGCCACATTTTTGTGGGTCGTGCTTATACAGGTGCTGGAGAGCCAAGTGGAAAGTAGCGGGCTGAAGTCCCTTATTCTGCAATTGCTTTGACCTCGAAGGCCTAAGTGCGAATGTTTACTGTTTTCATGTGTGGCCGACCTATGTGCCGATGTTTGGAAGATACATTTATAAAGGAAATAGTTGTATGGCCTTGAAGCCAAAACATTTTGTGTATTGAAGTCATTCCTATATTTTGGTAGTGGAAATTCCTGGTATTTGGGTTCTAAAACTTATGTAACTACTTTCGCTAGAATGCACTCTGAGTTAGGATGCGTGAATGAATTTGTTTCAATGAGTAACTCTACTAACTATCCTTGGAATATAGCTTGGGGTCTCGACCAGACCTGTTATTTTCTATGTGATGGATGGAGGTGTTACAATTTGGTATCAGCTTCTGGTCTCGGTCTTTCTTATTCAAATTTGTGGTTGAATTCTTTTAAGGGGTGGTGAGCACGTGTATGTGCGCTACCATTATAACATAAATGAAACTATGAATGCCCACTTAGGAATGATAATTCACATGTTTGAGGAGCATACATGTTCCTATGATTGCTTTTTGAAAGGTTCTTAGTTGCTTAATTGTGTGTTTCATGATTATAGGCGACAAAAACTTGTGCGGGGTAGCGTGAACCCCAGTGCTCGGCGGAGAGTAATACACCAACTGAGGTGCCAACACCTTCTCCTTCTGTGAAAACGATATGGTTGGTTGTTGAAGCCATTTTCGCATTAATCAATGCACAACCAGGAGGAAAAGTACAACCTCCTACCCCTATAGTGGCCCAGGATCTGGTTGGCATGGTTGAGCTTGTGGCTGAGAGACATGTGGTTTTTGAGCCAGTGGCCGCAAGGCGAGCGATGGGAAGGAAATTGAAACACGTAATGATTTTCAACCCTCCGTGTTTGTGGGTACTAGAACCTCAACACAAGATGAAAACTGGCTCTCGAGAATAAAGAAAACCATGATGGCAATGGAAACAGAGGAGTGGTAAAAAGTGACTGTATCTACCTTCTTGTTAGAGGGTGTAAGACCCCCCTCCCGGAACACAACACACGGCACGAGGGGAGTCTTATGCCCGAAATAGCCGCCTTGCGGTAGCACTAACACACGGGTTAGCCTTTGCCACAAGACGCCTATTCCGCCGGCTACAATCCATATCACAACAATTATGCCAACCCAACCATAACAGAAAAGTAAAGCTAAAAGCAGTTCAGTTCACAGCTAAGTTAAAGTCCAAAAGTAGCGGAAGATAACAAGCACAACAGGCTTGTACAAAAGAACAAGAGTCTAGAAATGTTTTGCCAAACGGCTACATGAAAACACTCACGACTGTCACTGACGGTGCCGATGGCACCACCACCTCAGGTCCTATCATCCGGGCCTGGCTGTCCTGCTGCATAGTCCGTTGCCGCTCTACCTGCGGGGTTTCCTCCTAAAAAGGAAGACGTAGCAACCGTTAGTCATAAGACTAAGTGGCTTCACATCCGCTCCCCGGCGACTCCTCGGCACCGGGCGGAGAAAGGAACACAGGTACAATATATATACATAAGCAAGTAAACAAGCAGGTGACAGTAAGTATGGTGAAGTATAAACTACGCTACACAACTAGCAGTTCTACGAATATCAATAATATATAAATGATAGCAGGTATAATTAATCAGAATAGTAACTTAACTTATAAGAGTGCCCATACAAACTTATAAGTTAAGGATCGGCTTAACAATAAAGTAACTCATCGTATAAGAGTGCCCATACAAACTTATACGATGAGGATCTTGTGTATGCAATGAATGACATGAAATGAATGTTATGCTATGACCGAATCATGCGCACACACATGCAAGATTGCTATGTCGACACAGACTTGAAGTTCCCACTTTTCGAGCAGGTAGCTAACCTCTTAGGCGTCGTCCGTCGTGGCCAGACGGCGACAGCGGAGCGGGCGTCTCCACTACTAGGTGGTATCACACTACCTATCCTAGGCCCCCGTACGCCTCAACGCTAAGAACACAACAGCGGAGCTCACATGCGTACTACGGCTCAGAAGGGGTCTTGGGTAAATGTGCACCAAGAACACAGCCCAACCTGGCCTTTGATTTCGAACCGGATGGAACATCGGAAACGCACGAGGTGCAAGCCCAACCGTTCTCATGGCACGGAGGAGATCTCGGATTATGGACACCAAGTATCTAACCCTACCGCCCAAGGTCTACCCATTGGCTCCCATCGGTGTGACGACTGGCGAACCCGTAGACCTGCCACAATCATTATCTCAACATCGCGACACGATGAATCGTCGCACATCACATGCCCCAAAACAACTCACTCGATGCTACCCGTGGGGAGACTTCAACTCTAAGAATCGGTTGTTAATAAACCCCTTGGGCTCGGATTACAGTTACAAAATACTCTTCACATAGTGTTCATCATGTTCACGCCCACCTATTCAATGGATTCACCTCAACACTACGCATAATAGATATGTTCAACACCAAATTGTATAAATATATCCTATACCAATCTCAACTCCTAATATCTAACCTTCCCATCCAATCCATTTCTCTACCATTACATGGTTATTCCCTAATACACATCCAAATGAGTAACCATGCTAAATTATAGCAACAACGACATTATAGATATATGGGAGCAAGATAACAAATGAGCAAATCACAAACATTGCAAGAGTGCTAACATTATAAATTAACAAGTGCATTAACATAGGATAGCCCAATACTAAAACTAGGATTCCCGGAGCTACAGGAATCCGATCACAATGCACAACCCCTCGTTGGAAAGGTATTCGCGAGGGCTACGACTTTCGTGTTGAGTCGATCGCCCAGATCTGGTCGCAACATACTAGAAATTCAACTCGAATACGTACAGGAAACAGTTTCCTGTACAGGAATTTTCCCGAACGCAGCGGACTCGAACCAGCTTTCCCGTGGCTACAGGTATCGCATGGAAACGAGAAACCCCTCGTTGGAAAGGTAATTTTAAGGGCTACGACTTTTGTGTTGAGTCGATCACCCAGATTTGGCCAGAACACCTCCGAAATTGGCCACGAAGGTCGCCGCGTGCAGAAATCAGATTTCTGCACGCATCTTAAGGCGAGATGAACGGCATCCGTTCATCTTCTTCCTTGCAACGACCTCGCATAAACTTCTCCAGAAATCACACCCAACCTTATTTCTCCTTTCAAAGCCAAACCCTCAACGAAAACCCCTCTCATCTCCCTTTTGAATGATGAGAAGGTTGAGGGAGACTAAACCTAGAAAACCTAGGCATGGCTTATCCTAAGAACTCTCCTCCTCACCATCAAGACTCTATGGAGTCGATGTCTCTCCTAAAATAACTATAGATCTAGCACCAAGGGAGAGGGGAGGAAGCTCACCTCAAGTCCAGCAGTACCACCATGGCCGGCCATGAGCCTCGCACTCCTTCGCGGCGGCATTGCTTTTCCCTTGACGGTGGCGGCGTTTTGATTCCTCCAAAGATGGCTCCGGCAAGCTCTTCCTCCTCCTCCAGCCAAGAACCCTCACAGGAATTTCGGGGCAGAAGAAAGGGGAGTGAATGCTAGGGTTTCCAACTTTTTTCCTTTTTATACATCGCAGACACGGGTAGGCACACGGCCGTGTTCCTACCCGTGTTCGGGTGACACGGCCGTGTTGCCTGCCGTGTCTAGGGCCGTGTTCATCCCAGAACAACTTTATGCCGGGTCAGGGTTGCGGCACACGGGTAGAGACACGGCCGTGTCTCGACCCGTGTCCTCGGCACACGGCTAGGGACACGCCCGTGTCCCAATACCCGTGTACCTCTCTGACTGGAAACCTATTTTTATGAGGCACACGGGTATGGACACGGCCGTGTCCATACCCGTGTCAGCCAGAAAGGCCATTTTGCCTTGTTTTCCTCATTTCCCGTACGTCCGCACCTGTTCACCCACACCCCCATTGGGCTCACCACAGCCCCCTTGACTCAAATACGCAAACAAGGGGCCTAGCGCGAATTGGGACGTTACAAATCCTATAAACAAAATAAAAGATTTCGTCCCTAAAATCAGGGTAAGGCTATGTGAGTGAAACACATAAAAGGGAACTATGCTTTCAAATAAAAAATTTTACCTGGAGTAAATAATTCCGGGTAGCGCCCTTGCATCAAATCCCTTGGCTCCCATGTGCACTCTTCCTTCCCATGATTAGACCATAGCACTTTCACCAAGGGAACACTTTTGCGGCGCAAGGTTCTTGTCTCGTTATCAACGATCCGCACCGGCTCCAGTCGCACAGACCTATCAGACGCCACAGCACCATCCGCCGTGGGGATATACTGTTCAGGCCGCAACAAAGCCTTCCGAAGCGACGATACATGGAACACGTCGTGAAGGTTCTCCAGCTCCGGTGGTAACTCCAATCGATAGGCCAGAGGGCCAATCCTTTCCACTACGACATAGGGCCCAACATACCTTGGGCTGAGCTTCTTGACTCCACGCACCCGCGACACTCCGTGCATCGGTCGAATCTTCAGGAACACCTTATCACCCACTTGAAACTCCACCATACGGTGCCTTGCGTTGTAATATTTCGCCTGTCGGCTTTGAGCCTCTAACATTCGATCCCGGATCAACCTAACCACCACGTCCGTGTCATCAATATACTCATTTCCCAATGTTTTTGGATCTTCGTCTTGCACCCAGGACAAGGGTGTTCTACACCTCCTTCCATACAAAGCTTCATGAGGTGCCATTCCAATACTGGCTTGATGACTGTTATTATAAGAGAACTCCACGAGAGGTAAGAGTCTCTCCCATGGTTCTCCTTTATCTAGCACACACAACCGCAGAAGGTCCTCCAATGTTCGGATGGTTCGTTCAGATTGCCCGTCTGTTTGAGGGTGAAAGGCTGTGCTAAAGGTGAGGCGCGAGCCCAAATAAGCCTTTACAGCCCTCCATTCTCTTGAAGTAAACCGACCATCCCGATCGGAGACGATCGTCTTCGGCACACCATGGTACCGCACAAATTGCTCCACAAAGAGACGCACTAGGACGCCCACCTGCGCCTCCTTCTTCATTGGGATAAATCGGGCTACCTTGGTCAACCGGTCAACTATCACCCACACAAAATCATTCCCCGAGCGCGAGCGAGGTAACCCGTGGACGAAATCCATGGAGTTGTCCTCAAATTTCCATTCGGGGATGGGCAACGACTGTAGCATTCCACCGGGGCTTCTGCATTCCGCCTTCACCATTTGGCAGGCCACACAATGAGTAACAAAGTACTTGACATCCCTCTTCATGCCCGGCCAACACATCGTCTTTCTCAAATCGGTGTACATCTTCGCGATCCCCGGGTGCACCGAGTACTTGGAGCAATGGGCCTCCTTTAGAATATCCTCCCGAATGTTGTCACCTTCGGGGATGTAAAGCCGGCCACGAAAATGGACGAGGCCGTCTTTTAGGGAGTATTCTTCCGTAGTCCCATCCTCCATTGACTTGAAAGCTGGGGTTAAAGCCGCATCCTTCTTTTGTTCCATACGGATCCGGTCTCGTATGTTGCAAACTATACTCATCACGGCCAAATATTCTGTATACTCTTCCGGTTGATTCTTAAAGACCAAAGTGATTTCCATCTCTTGCAGTGTTCGGATTAACTCCATCCTCATCAAGCGGGATTCCGTGCTCGTTCCCGGTGCCTTTCGGCTCAAGGCATCAGCTACGGAATTAACCTTCCCGGGGTGGTAGTTCAAGGTGAATTCATAGTCGCACAAGAACTCCAACCACCGCCACTATCTCAAGTTTAACTCCTTTTGGGTGTGAACGTACTTCAGATTTTTGTGATCCGAGTATATCTCGCAGTGGACGCCATATAAATAATGCCTCCACATTTTCAAGGCGAATACCACCGCTCCCAACTCTAGATCATGCACCGGGTAGCTGGCTTCATGCTTCTTCAACTGTCTTGAAGCATAAGCGATCACATGCCCATTCTGCATCAACACGGCTCCCATCCCTTGATACGACGCATCCGTGTAAACTTGAAAGCCCTCCTTCCCAGATGGAAGAGCTAGGATGGGTGCAGTCGTCAATCTGTCTTTCAACTGTTGGAATGCAGCTTCGCACTGGGGTGTCCATTCAAACGGCACACCCTTCTTGGTCAGCGTAGTAAGGGGAAGGGCGATCTTCGAGAATCCTTTCACGAACTTGCGATAGTACCCGGCAAGTCCAAGAAAGCTTCGTATGTCGGCCGCTGACTTCAATGGCGACCACTCCTTCACGGCCCGCACCTTGGCCGGATCTACTGCTAGCCCGCCCCGCTAATCACATGGCCCAAGAACGCGACCTCTCGAAGCCAAAACTCACATTTGCTGAACTTGGCAAACAAAGTGTGCTCCTTTAGTTTCCTCAGCACTAAAGTTAGATGTTCGGCGTGTTCTGCTTCAGTCTTAGAGTAGACTAGGATATCATCGATGAACACGATGACAAAGATGTCCAAATAAGGGCTGAACACCTTGTTCATCAAGCTCATAAAGGCGGAAGGGGCGTTTGTGAGCCCAAACGGCATCACGGTGAATTCATACAAACCATATCTCGAACTGAACGCCGTCTTCTGAATGTCATCTTCTTGTATCCTCAGCTGATAATATCCCGAACGCAGATCTAACTTGGAGAACCAATATGATCCCACCAATTGATCAAACAATTCATCAATGCGCGGTAGGGGGTAGGTGTTCCGCACCGTTAACCGGTTCAACTCTCGATAATCAATACATAACCGCAAGGTGCCATCCTTCTTTTTGACGAACAAAACGGGCGCTCCCCAAGGCGACGAGCTTGGGCGAACGAACCCTGCTTCCACCAATTCCTGAAGCTGGACTCTAAACTCTGCAAGTTCCTTCGGAGCCATTCGGTATGGAGCTCGCGAGACGGGCTTGGCACCCGGAATTAGCTTGATTTGGAAGTCCACTTCCCTATGCGGGGGTAGTCCCGGCAATTTCTCGGGAAATTCTCGCACCACCTGCACATCCTTGACCTCTAATGTCAATTTCTTCAACTCGAAGCAAATTACATAGACCTCGTCCCCTTCCATATGAGATTTCATAACTTGGATTGAAGACAATAATTTACGGGGTGCGAATTTAATACCTTGGAAGATGACTTCCGAGTCTCCATGCCTCAACATAACTTGCTTCTCCGCACAATTGATCCTGGCGTGGTGCCAGTCCAACCACCTCATGCCCAGGATGAGATCGAACTCCGGGATTCTTAACACTGTCGCCGGAGTTTCAAAGAACTTTCCTCCAATAAGGGTGTCGAAGTCGCAACTTGCTGACGACGTCATCTCAGAGCCGTCCGGAAGGCGCACCCTTTGAGTAGTGCCCGTGAAGTGTTGCACTCCCTCCAAGTCCTTCACGAAGTCCTCCGAGATGAACGAGTGAGACGCACCCGTGTCAAATAACGTATAGGCGGGTCTCCCGCTAACCATGACAGTGCCTAAGTTCCAAAAAGGTAATCACTATTCAAAATTGCGCTTATCATTTGTATCGTAAATCCAACAAGTCATATAATATTAATAAATTTTGCACGTACCGGTGATGACTTCCTGCGGATTTCTCTCCTGAGTCATATCCAATGCGAATACATGCTCCCGTGCATGTCCTTGATTTCTCCCTGGTGGTCCTCTTCCTCGGCCACCCATGTGCCCTCGCCCCCGTGGAGCTACTGGAGGGGGAGCAATAGGGGCACCCCCGATCAGTCGCGGGCAAACTCGTCGGACATGCCCCGGTTGGTTGCACTCAAAACATATCATCTCACGTCGGCCCCCAGGTTGTTGATAATATTGCTGCTGCGGTGGTGGTGGTAAAGGTAGTGGTTGCGGAATTGGGTACTCCACCCGATAGTTCCGGTTGACCCACCGACCGCCTCTGTGGTTTCCCCTTCCTCTGCCATGATCATTCCGCCTTCTATTACTAGGGCCGACTTCAATTACTCCTTCCGCAGGTCTCTTGCCACATCCCATGTGGTCCGCCTCCAGTCTCTTTGCCATGTCAATGATTTCTGCCAGGCTTCCATCGGCTATAAACAAAAGGGCCTGCCTCAGGGGGTCCCTCAACCCTTTGTAGAAGCGCTTCGCATAGCCTCTATCGTCCAAATCATAGGAATCAGCAAATCTAGCGAGGTGTTGGAACTCCCTCTGGTACTCCGTTACCGATTTCGATCCCTGCTTCAGCTGCAGAAATCTTTCTTCAAGTTCATCCCGAGCAGAAGAAGGAATGAAGTGATCCAGAAAAGCCTCGGTGAACTCGTTCCAACTGATGTCCGTGTACAACCGCCCTTGGAAGGTGGAGCCCATGAGGGACTTCCACCACCTTTTGGCGTGTAGCTCTAGCAGCGTCACTACCAATGTCACCGCCATGTTGTTCGGACATCTTATGCCAGCCATCAATTCCTGCACGGTATCAAGCCATTCCTCGGTGCGCACCGGCGATTCTGTCCCAAGATAGGCAGGAGGGGACAGGGCACGGAAGGTGCTCACCCAGTTGAAGCCTGGCGCCTGTTGTTGCACCGGAGCTAGCTGGGCTTTAAATGCATCCGGTATGGCTGACAGCGTTTGTCCCAGTTCCGACTGCTGGAATTATGAAGGGACGGAAGGGGTAGGAGTGCCCCCAACCGGCTCCACCTGCGCTGGGACCTATACGCAAGGTACAAACTAGGGTCAGGTTGGCTAAAACTAATGTCAAAGTTGGACAACTTAGTGTGAATTACATATGGGCACACCACTGCTTCCGCTAAGTCGGTTTGTCCCCAAACCGACTAATTGAACGGGAGTGGCCCATTGCTACCTGACTGCTGTAGGTGAAGATCGGCTAAGTCTGATACTATTTGTAAGACCCCCCTCCCGGAACACAACACACGGCACGAGGGGAGTCTTATGCCCGAAATAGCCGCCTTGCGGTAGCACTAACACACGGGTTAGCCTTTACCACAAGACGCCTATTCCGCCGGCTACAATCCATATCACAACAATTATGCCAACCCAACCATAACAGAAAAGTAAAGCTAAAAGCAGTTCAGTTCACAGCTAAGTTAAAGTCCAAAAGTAGCGGAAGATAACAAGCACAACAGGCTTGTACAAAAGAACAAGAGTCTAGAAATGTTTTGCCAAACGGCTACATGAAAACACTCACGACTGTCACTGACGGTGCCGATGGCACCACCACCTCAGGTCCTATCATCCGGGCCTGGCTGTCCTGCTGCATAGTCCGTTGCCGCTCTACCTGCGGAAGCGTGGTGGGCCCATAACCCACAGGTCGGAGGATCGAAACCTCCCTCTGATACCATTTGTAAGACCCCCCTCCCGGAACACAACACACGGCACGAGGGGAGTCTTATGCCCGAAATAGCCGCCTTGCAGTAGCACTAACACACGGGTTAGCCTTTACCACAAGACGCCTATTCCGCCGGCTACAATCCATATCACAACAATTATGCCAACCCAACCATAACAGAAAAGTAAAGCTAAAAGCAGTTCAGTTCACAGCTAAGTTAAAGTCCAAAAGTAGCGGAAGATAACAAGCACAACAGGCTTGTACAAAAGAACAAGAGTCTAGAAATGTTTTGCCAAACGGCTACATGAAAACACTCACGACTGTCACTGACGGTGCCGATGGCACCACCACCTCAGGTCCTATCATCCGGGCCTGGCTGTCCTGCTGCATAGTCCGTTGCCGCTCTACCTGCGGGGTTTCCTCCTAAAAAGGAAGACGTAGCAACCGTTAGTCATAAGACTAAGTGGCTTCACATCCGCTCCCCCGGCGACTCCTCGGCACCAGGCGGAGAAAGGAACACAGGTACAATATATATACATAAGCAAGTAAACAAGCAGGTGACAGTAAGTATGGTGAAGTATAAACTACGCTACACAACTAGCAGTTCTACGAATATCAATAATATATAAATGACAGCAGGTATAATTAATCAGAATAGTAACTTAACTTATAAGAGTGCCCATACAAACTTATAAGTTAAGGATCGGCTTAACAATAAAGTAACTCATCGTATAAGAGTGCCCATACAAACTTATACGATGAGGACCTTGTGTATGCAATGAATGACATGAAATGAATGTTATGCTATGACCGAATCATGCGCACACACATGCAAGATTGCTATGTCGACACAGACTTGAAGTTCCCACTTTTCGAGCAGGTAGCTAACCTCTCAGGCGTCGTCCGTCGTGGCCAGACGGCGACAGCGGAGCGGGCGTCTCCACTACTAGGTGGTATCACACTACCTATCCTAGGCCCCCGTACGCCTCAACGCTAAGAACACAACAGCGGAGCTCACATGCGTACTACGGCTCAGAAGGGGTCTTGGGTAAATGTGCACCAAGAACACAGCCTAACCTGGCCTTTGATTTCGAACCGGATGGAACCTCGGAAACACACGAGGTGCAAGCCCAACCGTTCTCATGGCACGGAGGAGATCTCGGGTTATGGACACCAAGTATCTAACCCTACCGCCCAAGGTCTACCCATTGGCTCCCATCGGTGTGACGACTGGCGAACCCGTAGACCTGCCACAATCATTATCTCAACATCGCGACACGATGAATCGTCGCACATCACCTGCCCCAAAACAACTCACTCGATGCTACCCGTGGGGAGACTTTAACTCTAAGCATCGGTTGTTAATAAACCCCTTGGGCTCGGATTACAGTTACAAAATACTCTTCACATAGTGTTCATCATGTTCACGCCCACCTATTCAATGGATTCACCTCAACACTACGCATAATAGATATGTTCAACACCAAATTGTATAAATATATCCTATACCAATCTCAACTCCTAATATCTAACCTTCCCATCCAATCCATTTCTCTACCATTACATGGTTATTCCCCAATACACAACCAAATGAGTAACCATGCTAAATTATAGCAACAATGACATTATAGATATATGGGAGCAAGATAACAAATGAGCAAATCACAAACATTGCAAGAGTGCTAACATTATAAATTAACAAGTGCATTAACATAGGATAGCCCAATACTAAAACTGGGATTCCCGGAGCTACAGGAATCCGATCACAATGCACAACCCCTTGTTGGAAAGGTATTTGCGAGGGCTACGACTTTCGTGTTGAGTCGATCGCCCAGATCTGGTCGCAACATACCAGAAATTCAACTCGAATACGTACAGGAAACAGTTTCCTGTACAGGAATTTTCCCGAACGCAGCGGACTCGAACCAGCTTTCCCGTGGCTACAGGTATCGCATGGAAACGAGCAACCCCTCGTTGGAAAGGTAATTTCAAGGGCTACGACTTTTGTGTTGAGTCGATCACCCAGATTTGGCCAGAACACCTCCGAAATTGGCCACGAAGGTCGCCGCGTGCAGAAATCAGATTTCTGCACGCATCTTAAGGCGAGATGAACGGCATCCGTTCATCTTCTTCCTTGCAACGACCTCGCATAAACTTCTCCAGAAATCACACCCAACCTTATTTCTCCTTTCAAAGCCAAACCCTCAACGAAAACCCCTCTCATCTCCCTTTTGAATGATGAGAAGGTTGAGGGAGACTAAACCTAGAAAACCTAGGCATGGCTTATCCTAAAACTCTCCTCCTCACCATCAAGACTCTATGGAGTCGATGTCTCTACTAAAATAACTATAGATCTAGCACCAAGGGAGAGGGGAGGAAGCTCACCTCAAGTCCAGCGGTACCACCATGGCCGGCCATGAGCCTCGCACTCCTTCGCGGCGGCATTGCTTTTCCCTTGATGGTGGCGGCGTTTTGATTCCTCCAAAGATGGCTCCGGCAAGCTCTTCCTCCTCCTCCAACCAAGAACCCTCACAGGAATTTCGGGGCAGAAGAAAGGGGAGTGAATGCTAGGGTTTCCAACTTTTTTCCTTTTTATACATCGCAGACACGGGTAGGCACACGGCCGTGTTCCTACCCGTGTTCGGGTGACACGGCCGTGTTGCCTGCCGTGTCTAGGGCCGTGTTCATCCCAGAACAACTTTCTGCCGGGTCAGGGTTGCGGCACACGGGTAGAGACACGGCCGTGTCTCGACCCGTGTCCTCGGCACACGGCTAGGGACACGCCCGTGTCCCAATACCCGTGTACCTCTCTGACTGGAAACCTATTTTTATGAGGCACACGGGTATGGACACGGCCGTGTCCATACCCGTGTCAGCCAGAAAGGCCATTTTGCCTTGTTTTCCTCATTTCCCGTACGTCCGCACCTGTTCACCCACACCCCCATTGGGCTCACCACAGCCCCCTTGACTCAAATACGCAAACAAGGGGCCTAGCGCGAATTGGGACGTTACAGAGGGAGAGGCGAGGCTATGGTGGGATGAGTTGGAGCTACACTAGTTTGCTGGTAGGCCATTGATTGAGATCTCGATGGTTGAATTCTCGAGACTATTTCTGGCAAGATATATCCCATTTGCATAATGGATTGCAATGGAAAATCAGTTCCAAAGGTTAACTAAAGGCGAGAGTTCTGCGGATGACTACTTGTACGCGTTTATAAGGTTGGGATGATATGCAACCTTTATGTTTGCAAATGAGGAATGGAAGACAAATCAGTTCTATGAAGGACTGTGTGATGACCCGCGGTTGCTTCTCTCAGGTCTGATGACACAAGGTTTTCTAACCTTGGTCAATATGGCCCATTCCCTAGAACAAGATTTGAAGCTCGTCCAGCGGAAGAATGACTTGGAGGTAAGGAATCCAAAGTTTAAAATGCTGAGTTCAGCAAGGTATAGACAAGGAAAGTGGAGGAAGAAGGATAATTCTTTGGGACCAGCTTCTTCTAACAAGTCTGAAGTAAAGACAGGGCAAAGTCAATTTACTTGTTACACACGTAGTAAGGTGGGACATATAGCTTGAGATTGTTGGCATGGTCGTCCAACGGGTGATAAAAAAACGGGTGCGACGTATGCTGAAATGTAAAAGATAGTAAAGTCAACTACAACCCAAGAACAACACCGAGTCTATAATCTTGGCCAACAGGAGGCCATTAAACAAAGTGACGTCATAATAGGTGCGAGTTAGATATAGTTTTTACTACTTTCTATACTTGGTACCATGTGTGTTGCTTGTGTATAACTTGTTTGTGTTAGGCTTTATATTGATTTGGGATAGTTCGGCATGAGCACTGTTTGATACATGAGCCTCTTATTCCTTTCTGTCTGAGGACTTTGTGATATGTATCAGAGTACCTTCTTTTGTACCAATAGATCGAGTGAATGTGTTGCGGCCTAATGGGTGCATGATGCACGTAAATAGAGCATACTGTGTTAAGGTGCAGATAGAAAGTAATGATTTTTGCTTGGAAGCATCTATGCTGATGATGTTTGAGTTGGATATGATCTTTGGTATGGACCGGCTCTCGAAGCAGCGTGCCTGTATTGATTATAACTATAAGGATGTTATACTGGGGAAAAACACCGAACGCGAGACTAAGCTTGCGGTTATGCGAGGATTAAGCAAGATATTGATGTCTGATCTCCAAGTAGTCAAGGACATTCGGAAGGGCGCAAAATTTTTTTTCACGCTGTTAGAGGCTATATAGAAAAAACCCAGTTTGAGCGACATTCCTATTATATCAAAATTTGTGGATGTGTTTCCTAATGATCTCCCTAGAATTTCACCTCAACAAGAGATCGACTTGGCTATTGAGCTAGTGCCATATGCAAAACCTATGTCACGCTCACCGTACCGAGTGGCACCAAGGAGATGGCGGAACTAAAAGTTCTGTTGCAAGAGTTTCTAGAGCAAGGCTATATACGTCAAAGTATGCCATCTTGTAGTGCACCAATTCTCTTTGTGAAGAAAAAGGATGGAGGAATGCGTCTGTGCATTGATTATCGTGAATTGAATGAGCTGACAGAGAAGAACAAGTATTCGATTCCATGAATCAATTATTTGTTTGATCAACTAGTTGGATCGACTGTCTATTCGAAGTTGGATTTGATGTCCAGGTATTGTCAGTAGACAATTTGGGAAAGTGATATTCCCAAGATGATGTTTGGTACATGTTATGGGCATTATGAATTTACTGTGATGCCTTTTGGGCTCACTAATACACCATCAGTGTTTATGGACTTGATGAAGAGGAGCTTTCGAGAGTACTTGGATCTATTTGTGATCGTATTTATTGATGATATTTTGGTATACTCTCAGTTAGAAGAAGAGCATGTAGAACATTTGAGATTGGTTTTACATACCTTGAGGAGAATTAGTCTATATACCAAGTTCTCTAAGTGTGAGTTTTTGCTATCTTCAGCAGCTTTTCATGATCATGTAGTAAGTGGAGACAGTATTTGCTATGGATCTGACAAAGATATTTGTGATACGAGAGTGGCTTGTACTTACTTCTGTAAATGAAGTCAGGAGTTTCATACGACTTGCCGACTATTATAGGCACTTCGTGGAGAACTTTTTTATTATTGCTTTACCTCTCACTTAATTGACAAGAAAGAATCAAAAGTTTATTTGGAGGCCAAAGTGCACACAGGCTTTTGTGGAGTTGAAGAGTCGTCTGACCACGACGCCTATGTTGTGTTGCCATGTGAAATAGAAGGATTTGAAATTTAAAGTGATGCATCGGGGAGCGTCTTAGGCTTCGTTCTACTACAATATGGGCATGTGATTCCTTATGGATCTCACCAACTGAAAGTGCTCGAGAGAAATTATCCGGTTCATGACTTGGAATTGGAGGCCTTGATATTTGATCTTAAGCTATGATGATATTATGTATATAGCATGAAGATTGATATCTTTACGTACTATAAGAGCCTAAAATACGTGTTGCATCAGAAGGATCTGAATATGCGATAATGGAGGTGGATGGAGTACCTAGGGGGATACACCTTTAAGATTCATTATACTCCCGGGAAGAGAAATATAGTCATGGATGCGCTGAGTCGTAAGGCTCCAACATGAGAAAATTGTTTACAGATGAATGATGAGCGTCTGATTCGTGAGTTGGAGGCCTTGGACATCTCTTATATTGATAGGAGGATGAGTGCGAATGCATGCTTGAACTGGACGGAGGTGCAATATGACATCGCGGGCAGGATTCGACATGTGTTGGAGGTTGATGAGAGCATAAATCACTATATGCTTGGACATTCCCAATTCTCGCTGAATGACGGTCTTTTGTGGAAGGACGGTTGGTTGTGCATTCCGAATGTTGGCAAGTTTCAGGTGGAGTTGATGTATGAGGCACATTCTACCAAGTACTCAATCCAACCAGGGAGCACAAAATGTTTAAAAACTTGAAGAAGTTGTTTTTGTGGCCAGAGTTGAAAAATAACATAGCACTTTATGTGGCAAAATACCAAACTTGTGCCCTCATGAAGGCCGAATGTCAAAAACCCGGCAGTTTCCTGAAGTCGTTACCAATATCAAAATTGAAGATGTTGATGTATCAATGGATTTCGTGCATGATTTGCCGAGATCGCAATGCATGAATGATTCCATTTGGGTGATCGAGGACCGGTTGACAAAAGTAGCACACTTCATTCCAAATGGAAGGGACGATTTAGTAGAAAAGTTAGCTAAACTTTATGTTGAGCAAATTGTAGGATTCCACGGTGTACCCCATAGCAACACTAGTGATTGAGATGGGTGTTTCACGTCGAATGATAAAAAGCTTATTCGTCAATTGTTGGGTACCAAGCTGAAATTCAACACGACCTTTCATCCATAGATGGATGGTCAGACCGCGAGGGTAAACAGAATGATGGAATATATGTTTTACACGTGTGCCCTAGATTTTGGGAAGAGGTGGGAAGATCATCTCTTTATGATCAAATTCACCTACAATAATAGCTACGAAGAAAGTATTCAAATGACACCTTTTGAGGCCTTATATGGTAGGTAGTGTTGTACTCTGTTGGCTTGGGTAGATACAGGTGAATCGAAGCTGTATAAGAGTAATGACATTGAAGATGCGACTTCAACGATACGTTTGATTTGAGAATAATTACTAATTGCGCAAGATAGGAAGCCAAAATACTACAGATCCAAGCAACGGAACATTGATTTTGCGGTTAGCTATTGGGGTTATCTCAAGATGAAACCATTCAAGGGTGTATTGAGGATCCGACGATTGAAAAAGCTTAGTCTGAGATACCTTGGGCCGTTTGAAATCATTGAGCGGATTGGATAAGATGCCTATACGTTAATTCTTTCAGCTTAACTCAGTGGTTTGCACGATGTGTTTCATATATCGGTGTTGTGTAAGGCTGTGTAAGAGCCTATGCAAATAGTTGTTGTGGAAAAAATTTCAGTCAATAGTGGGTTGACGATGAAAGTAAAGCCCATTTGTATCAAGGACTCAGAAGTGAAACGAATACGAAATAAAGAGATTAAAATGGTCAAAGTCCGATGAGACATCTGTGGCTGTGAGGCGCTGTCGTGGGAGCGAGAGTAGAACAAGCAAGAAGAGTTCCCTGAGTTGTTCCATTTAGGTACATTTGATATGTTTTGTACATTTGTATTGTTTTCGGTAAAATGTTGATTTTGGGATGAAATCTTTTAAAGGAGGGGAGAATTGTAATGCCCCAAAGTAACTGAAAATAATAGGGAGTTGGTCACTGAGATTTACCGCCAGGAGGTAGACCAAAACTGGCGATGTCCAACTGAATTAAATCAACCCTTATTTCAAGAAGATACCACGAAACGGTAGAGTGATATCGCACAACATTAGTTGAAACAAGCCAATTTTCGGCTCTGGACAGTACTGCCTGACAGTAATGGTAATGCCGACGGTAGCGTGCCACGTGTTAGATAAGATTAATGTGGCCTTGAGTGGCAGAGTGGTGTTGATTAGGCCAAATGGCTACTACCTAAGATACTGCACGACAGTATCAAAGATACTGTATGGCGGTATCTATCTGATAAAGTCTTACAATGAGATCATTTTCTCATTTTTCTATCATTCTTTCTCTCTCTCTTTCTTGGATTTTGAGGAAGAAGAAGGGGATGGCCAAAAGAAAAAGGGCAAGGTTTATCCAGCCCTGCTATGAAGGTGTTCGTGTGGTCGGATTTGCGAGTCGAAGCCATATCTGTGGAGAGGAAATTATGGTAATCAGTTCCATTCGGATCAAGTGCAGGCTCGTGGTTCCTAAGATATTGACAAGGGTTACAACCTTTCTCCTTGGATAAGTGAAGTCCTCAATTTGAATAAGTGCAGGGAACCCCTCACTAAAGGGTGAAAAAAGGTGGCTTCCAGCGGTTAGATCATTGTGATCCCCGATTGAAAATGCATATAGAATCTGGAATCAAAGTACGAAATAGGAATGTTGTGTGAAGCCCATCTGGAAAGGTTGGTTAGGATTGGTGATGATCGATTTGCATGCAAGAGAAGACTCCGTGGATAAACGTGTTTTTTCTAGTGTCAGGGGGTGTGTAGGAAGCTGTAGTGATAATACTAGAGGTTGCCTCTAGGAAAACACCCAAAGTGGGGGGGGGAGTGTTGGAGTTTGTGACCAGGCACTCTGGCGGTCTGTCTTGGCGGGTTGAAGACCGCGCGGTCTGGCAGTTTCTCTTCAGTGGTTTGGTTGCTGGGTTGTTAATGTCTCGTGTCGGAGCGGTCTAGCGGTTTGTCGCAGGCCACTTGGAGACTGGGCGGTCAAGCGGTCTCCCATGGCGACTTCTCTCTCTTTGGTGGTAGCCGAGCGGTTAGCCCTTCTCATCTAACCGTGTGGTTTGAGCGGGTTGTTTTTTGTATAGTCGCTTCATCCTGTAATTTTTTAGTCCCACATCTCTAGTTTGTATTCTCTTCCTTCTCCTCCATTCTATAAAAGGGAGGTCATACCTTTGTAATAGACACAATTTTTCTGATAATAAAATTTCTGTTAATCCACTTCCAGTTGTCTCTTGTTCGTTTCTAACATGGTATTAGAGGACTCGATCTTTTCAGCCTGATTCGGTTCCTCTTTCTGTCCGCGCGGCTTGTTCCTCTCTGGCTGTCTGTTCATGCAGTCTCTTTTCTCTTCTTCTTGTTGCTGCCCTCTGTGTGCGCGGCCTCTTTGGGTGACCTCTGTTATGCTCGCATGCCCTGTTCGTTTTCCCGCGGACTCCTTTCTGTTCGCGCAGTCTTCTCTTCCTTCTGTTCGCGCGGGCTGATTTCTAGCCGCCCGACTTCTTTCCCTCTGCTTGGTTCTGCGGCTTGGTCGTGGTTTTTTTTTCTTTTTGCTGGTGTCTAACACCGTGACCACTACAGCTCTATTTCTCCTAGCTATCGCTATTTCTCCTTGTTCGCGCGGCTTGTCTCCATACCACGGGGTTTCATTGTTTTTCTCCTATGGCTCTTTCTGATGCTTCTACTTCCACCACTCTTATCGCCAATCTGCCTCCGCCTTTTCCTCCTACTCCTTCCGGGAACCTTGGCACCGTTTTCAAGCTTGTCGGCTCTAACTACCCGGATTGGAGTGTCTCCTTCACCTTTCTCCTTTGCTCGTAATGCAAACACCACTATCTCGTTGATGACCCTCCTCCTCCCACTTCCCCTCTATTTGATGACTGGGATGCGAGCGACGCGCTTGTGCGTACTTGGCTCGCTAACAGCCTATCCGATAATTGCCTTCCCGTCATCCTTTATGATGAGACGGTCAAGACAGCTTGGATTCATCTTGCTTCTCTATACTCCAAGGGGGCCCAGACGTCCCGCATCTATAAGTTATATGCGGACCTCTTTGCCCATCCTACCTTGACTCCTCCTGCTGCCTACCAACAGGTTCAGGCTCTCGGGGTTGAGATTCTTCAGAATCGCCCATTTTCTGCAAATTTGGCTGAACAACACAAGCACTTCTAGGAGCTTCTGGTTGTGTGCTATCTTCTACGGCATCCTGATACTTATGATATGATCCGCCAGCAAATTCTGGGTGAGGCGGAACCTCCTACCTTAGATGCCACCGCTGCCCGCATCGCCGCTGTCACCTCTTTCCTTCAGTACCCTCTTCTGCCCGCTCCTCCACCGGACAACTATGCTCACCAAACTCAGCGGAGTGGCTCTGGTAGCCGCAGTCACCAGTCCGGCGGACTTGCTCCTTCCCGCTACCTCTGCTCTCACTATGCCCGCACCGGCCATACTATGTATCTCTGCTAGATTAAGCATCCCCATCTTTGCCCCTCGGGTGACTCTTCCGCCTCCTCTTCCAAGCCGTCTGACTCCGTCGTCACAACATTAGGTAGTTCCCATGTGGTGACTTAAGGTAAATGGCTTATCAACCTTGGTGTGACTAATCACATGACGGGTAATCCTTAGTGCTTCTCTCTCCACGAATAGCATGATCGGTTGCCCCCGATCCTCGTCTCAGACGGTTCTCCCTCCCCGTTTCATGGGTCGGGAGTGGATCATGTAACTCCGTCTCTTTGCCTAGCGGACACTCTCTATGTGCCCAAGTTTTTGTGCAATTTATTGTCAGTTACCTCTTTATGCAAGCAGCTTCAGTGCTCTGTGACGTTTAGTATGACTTCTTGTTCTTTTCTTGATCTGAGCTTCCAACGGACGATTGGTACTGGGACTGAGAGCGGTGGCCTCTACTTCCTTGACAACTTTTCTGCCTAGTCCACCTTCTCCTCATCTTGTACGGATCTTCTCTAGTAGCATCTCTGCCTCAGTCATCCTCCTCCACGGCTTCTACGTCAGCTTCTGCCCCACCTCCCTCCTTCCAGTACTCCTCTAAACTGTGACGCTTGTCAGCTTGGCAAGCATCACCGTTCCTCCTTCCCGCCGAAGCAAGGTCGGGATTCTACCTGTACGTTTGATCTAGTGCACTCCGATGTCTGGGAACCTGCTCCTACCCTCACCTTTGGTCGGTGTAGTTCTTATTTTGTTACCTTTATTGATGATTTTTCTAGTTGTACTTGGGTGTATCTCTTACGAGATCGCTCTGAACTTTTTGATGTATGGCTCTCTTTTTATCAATTAATTAAAACTCAATTTGGTGTTGTATTAAAACCTTTCGCTCAAATAATGCTAAAGAATATTTGAGTCATGCTTTTACCTCTTTCTGTGTGCAACATGGCATTATTCATCATACCACCTTTGTTTATACCTCCCAGCAAAATGGGGTGGCGGAACGCAAAAACCCTCACCTCCTCGATGTCGCTCGCACATTGATGTCCCAGATGCATGTTCCTGGCTCCTATTTGGGCTATGCTGTTCTCCTTGTCTGCTACCTCATCATTCGCATTCCCTCCACGGTCCTCCACGGGCATACCCCATTCTCCATTCTGTATCCGAGCAAGGATCCTTTTCCTCTCCCTCTCTGGATCTTTGGGTGCACTGCCTTTGTTCATGCTCCATCTGCCACCCGTGATAAGCTCTCCCCTCGCTCCACCAAATGCGTCTTTCTGTTGTACTTCATCACTCAGAAAGGCTATTGTTGCTTTGACCCCGTTCTTTGTAAGCAGTTCGTCTCCGCTGACGTCACCTTCTTCGAGAATGCCTCCTACTTCTCAGATGACTCCTCTCTTCTTCCTATAACTTCTAATACTCATGCTGTCCCCTTTGTCTCCTTTAATCCTACTGTGGTCTCACCTCCTACACCGTCTCTATCCACTCCTCTCCATCCACCTCTCTCTCCCACTTCTCTGCCACTGTCTCCCTCCTCTCCGACGCCGTCGCCATCTACTCCCAGGACAGCTCTCCTCGCCACGGATGTTGCGGATGCCGAGGGACCCGTCGACCTGGATCTTCCTGTTGCTCTTTATAAAGCGGTGCATACGTGTACCCTGCACCCCCTTACTGTTGTTGTTTCATATGATCGTCTTACCTCTTCTCGCAGGGCCTTTACACTGGCTATCTATGTCACTGCCACACCCCGCTCCTATTAGGAGGCTCTTGCTATTCCTCATTGGAAGATGACCATGGATGAGGAAATGACGACCCTCACTGAGCGGGGTACCTGGACTCTTGTTCCTCCTCCCTTCGGCATAGATGTTGTAGGCTGCCGCTGGGTCTTTGTTGTCAAATTTGTCCTTGACGTCCATGTGTATCGTTATAAGGCCCGCATTGTTGCTATGGGCTTTACTCAGACTTATGAGGTTGATTACTTTGACACCTGGTGGTCAGCTATTCGTTAAGAAAATAAAAGCAGCAAAACTAGCAATCCAATGAGGAAGTATACCTTTTGAAGTGTAGCTAGGGGACACAGGTGTCGTATTTAAATGCAGAAACTGTTGAGTACACTTACTCATACGAAGACTATTATTTTATCGACGGAAAATCTTTAGGGTTAAAGAGAAAATTAAACGCACTAAAGAAAGGAAATATTACGCTAAAGGACAACTAAATGCAGCTAAGTAGAAAGCATAAAAGAAATGATTACAACGAAGGATTAGAATTATTAAATGGAAATGTACTCGATCGAGAATTCCCCTGTGCTAAAGTCGATTAAAAACATGATAAATAAACCTAAGCTTTATAGGGTAAAGGAGCTTGACCGTGGAGGTTAATAAAGCTTGAACACGCTTCTCTCGAAGTCGTGCCCAACTGAGTTTAGGAAGGTCTGACCGACTCTTGTCTAAATCGGAGGCCTAAAGCTCGCTTTATGCGGTGAACCCCACTATTGGATTTAACTCTAATCCAGGAGATTTGGACGTCTGCCTCTCTCGAGGGGTGCGTACAACTCCCTTTACTCTTGAGTGCTCACTTCAAACTATCGGAGTCTCAGCTAGCCAAGAATGAAAGCAAAGGTGGAGAATATATATCGATGATATATCTCCAACCCAAAATAAATAAAGAGTAATTCAAGGCCAAAACCTAAAAAGAAAAGGTAAATTAAAAGCATCATAACTTAATCACTCGAACCTCGGATTATCAAGATCGAGTACAAGGAGGATTAGTTAATCATAATGGAGTGGAGGAGGGGGGATAAATACTAAAGCATTAAGAACATAAAGATATGAAAAGAGCACTTTTATTAATATTAAAGAGAAAGTTACAACTTGAAGTGAAGAAGCTTCACTTGCAAGGAAATGAAAAGACTAAGCTAGCATTACATTAAACTACTAAATGAAGTATAAAAGCTATTACAATTACTTAAACTAAACTAGGGTTAAGAAAAAACTAAAAGGAGAAAGAAAAAGAGGGAGAAAAAAAATAAGAAAAGCTTCACTAAGCAAAGGGGCAGCACCTCCCTACACAATCCAAAAAGTTATATTGAATGCTTGGAGAAGGGCTCAATTTATAAAAAAACTTAAAGGGGGTGACACGGCCATCGACACGATAGTGTTGGTGGCCGTGTCCTGTACAGGTTGACCTCGGGCAGTGGTTCTAGCGGGAGTGATCATGGTATCGTTGAAAAAGTTGGCTCGATAATGCTGACACGGCCAGCGACACGGCTGTGTTGGTGGCCGTGTCGACAGTAGTTGATGGGCTTTGATGCAAAATGCATTTATGGAGGGTAGCAGGCTTCGATGTGATGGTGAAACACCCAGCGACACGACCGTGTTGGTGGTCGTGTCCTTCTCTGGAAAGTTATCAGATTCTTGTGATATGGCCGGCAACACGGAGGCGACACAGCCGTTTTCGTGACCGTGTCCTTCTTGGGATGGTCTTCTGAACTCTGGTGACATGCCCCAAGTTGACGCGGCCGGCTCGACACGCCTAGTGACACGGCCGTGTGGGAGGCCGTGTCCTACTCGGGATGATTCTCTTGATTTCTCTGGAGGCTGATTTCCCTGGGAACAAGTGACACGCCCAATGACACAGCCGTGTTGGAGGCCGTGGCAGGTCCAATTTTTACCTATTTTGTGAAAACCTGCAAAAACAGAAATAAACATAAGTGAAATAAATAAACATAAAAGTAGATCAATATATAAGATTATAAGACATGATTTGTGCATAGAAGACCTAAAAACACTCTAATAGCTTTGACTACAAAACGTACTATCAAATTCCCCCAAGCTTAAGCTTTGGTTGTCCCCAAGCAAAAACATAAAAACTAGATAACCATAAAATGGTACTAATCAAAAAGATTCTAATTATGCTAACACAAGTACTATACGAAGTTTTAACTAGGGGAAAGGTGAAACGTTACTCTTAAACAATTATTTAGTTATGGTTTACATTTTATAAACTTTACTTACAAAAATAAATCATCCAAAATTTTAACAAAATTCTTTAAATAGATTTAAGCAAATCAACAAAAATGAAAAATGCATTGAGTTGTTACTAGATCCAAGCAACGCATTATAATTATAATAATTAAATAACAAAAATCTTAGTTTAAATCCAAAACTAATACTGATTTATTTTTCATCTTTTCTTAGTTATTAAATAAAATTCAAAAGCATGAATCAAAAAGACTTTATTAGGACAGAAACATTTGGTTTAGGATTATGATTAGGAGTCGAATTCAAAGATAAACAAGAAAGCTTAAAATCACACTAAACCTAAACAAAGAGTTTCAAAAACATATAAAAAAATAATTTTCTTTCTTTTTTCTTTTCCATTTTTTTTTCTTTTTCAAAACGAAGGCCATAAGCAATTTTTTCAATTCATTTTGAATTTGCCAAACAAAAACCAAAAATTCTTTTTAGCATACTTTTTTTTTTGTTTTTTTCAAAAACTTTTCCCAAAAATATTACAAAATAACTTATCATAATCATGAAAATATTTTATGAAACTCAAAAAGGCAGTGTGATTAGATAGGTTGGAAATTTTGGCTTTGCTTAAAATGATATGAAAAGAGGAGCTATCAAATGACATTGAAAAAAAGGCTCAAAAGATGCTAACTAGTGGTGAAACTTTTTAGGTTGTCAGGAAAGCTCAAACGAAAAACAAAAAACGGCATAAATCATTTTCATGATTTTAAATTTATTTAAAACATGGACTTGAAAATTTTCAAAAAGCAAGTCCTAGATAATAAAAGAAGATTGATGAAATTATCTTGAAAATAGAAATAATAGGTGACTTGGATCATTCACATCTACTACGGTATTAAAAAGTTGACCTTGCAAAAATTACCTAAAAACGAAAAGGAAATAAGTGGATGATGAATTTCTTACAAAGTAAAGAAAATAAAGAAGGAAAACCATAATGGAAATGCAAGTTTAGGGTGGCAGGAAATCCTAAACCCTGAGAAGGAAATCAAACTTCTCAGAGAAAAATTAAAAGATCAAGATAAAATCATTTCTGAAAATGCTAGTATGTTAATGGACTAAAGTCTACAAATGAACAAATCATCTTTCTGAAATCTGAACTTAGCAAAGCTAAGATATTAGAAGAAACATTAAATGTTAGATGTTTAAGACTGTTAGATATAACCAGTACATTAAATACTAGAACTAATAACTGTTGATTAGGGTTAGGAGCTTCATCCGGTGAACCAATACTAATTCAAAAGAAGCATCTTTCTAAACCTGTAAATTTTGTTTCTGATAAAAGAAAGAAAAACACTGAACAAGTCAATAAGGTTAATGAAGTCCTTAAACAAACTGAAATTAAGAAAAAACTTAAAAAATAGAAGAATAATAAAAGTAACAATGTTAAGCAGTTATCACCAAACTCAGATCGATGATACATGAACAGATCATCGACCTCAGAACGACGATCTCTGAACGCAAATTTCAGTAATAATCAATCTTTGATCTACGATCGACGATATCAGTATGGTTCGTCGACCAGAGATCGACGATTTTGGTGCCCCAAAAATTAATACCTTCATTCTTCGAGCAGAGATCGACGATTTCATCCAACATCATCGAGCTCAGTTCGACGATCCAACCAGAAATTGTCGATCCCAGATCCTAACAACAAAAACCTAAATTCTAAAAGTAATATTAATCCTTTTAGTTAATGTATAATACCACCAAGAAGATATCATCCTAAAGGTTACAAAAATAAAGCTGAATGCTCTTATATTTCCAATTACAGTTATGTAAATAAACCAGGACCCAAGGTTACCTATATTAAGAACATTTAACTGTTTTGTCTACAGATGAAGAGCTGTCCAGCTGTAAATCAAGTATGGTACTTGAACAGTTGTTTCTCCAAGCATATGACTGGGAACAAGGAAAGTCTACTCAACTAAAAGTCCAAGCTTGGACCAAAGGTAATCTTTGGAGACTCAAAGTATGGGAAATCTGAAGGCTATGGACAAATAAGGATTGGAGCAGTAACATTCACTAAGGTAACCTATATAAGAGGACTCAAGCATTACCTCATCTCCATAAGTCAATTATGTGATGATGGTTATCAGGTATACTTCAACACAACTGCTTGTATTATTTCTAATAAAGAAAAACAAACTGTTTTAATGGGGAATAGACAAGGAAACATATATATAGTTAATTTTCTATCTGCTAATTCAGATATCTGCTTACTTAACATTATAAGTAATCAGAATGATTTATGGCATAAAAGACTAGGGCATGTTAATATGAAAAACATTACTAGGCTATCTAAAGACAACCTTGTGAGAGGTTTACCTTCTAGCCCCTACAAGAAGGAAGGCCTCTGCAGGGCTTGTCAAGTAGGCAAGAAAACTAAATCTAGTTTTAAATCAGTAAATAAAAGTGATTCACCTAGGATATTGTACTTGCTACACATGGATCTCTTTGGACCCATAGCTATATAAAGCCTGGGAGGGAAATCCTACACCTTAGTCATAGTAGATGACTTCTCAAGGTTCACTTGGGTGTTCTTTCTGAGATCTAAGTCAGATACCTTTAAGGTTCTTACTGATTTTCTCAAGACCATATAGATTGAGTACTATACTAATGTTGCAATGATCAGAAGTGATCATGGTATAGATTTTGAGTCTCTTCTTATGCATGAGTTCTGTGAGAAGTAAGGTATCAGGCACTGCTTCTCAGCTCCTAGAACTCCTCAACAAAATGGGGTAGTTGAAAGGAAAAATAGAACACTAATTGAAGCTGTAGGTACATTGCTTGTAGATGCTTACATGTCCGTATACTTTTGGGCAGAGGCTGTGAGCACAGCAAACTATGTACTGAACAAAAGCCTGATATATAAAATAAAGAATAGGACTCCCCATGAATTTCTTAAAAGGAAGAAACCAAAAATCACTTATTTTAAAGTATTTGGCTGTGTATGTTATAGACATAATAATGACAAGAGATATATTAGAAAGTTTGATTCCAAGGCTGAAGAGGGAATTTTTCTAGGATATTCCTAAGTAAGCAAAGCTTATAGGGTATTTAATAAATCATCCCTTAAAATTGAGGAATAAGTTCATGTTACATTTGATGAAGCATACATGTTTTATAAGGAGAAAAACATTTCTACCAATTGTACTTTGCAGGTATCAAATTTGTGTGAGAATTTGGATGATCTAGACCTTACCCAAAAGGCTAAATCTCATCCTCCTCCACAATCAGTAGCAGAAGCTGATATTGATGACAAAACTGTGGAAGCAGTTCAACTTCCTTCAACAGTTGGTGTTATTCCACAAGAGGAATTAAATCAAATAACTATTGCTTAACAAACTCCACATAATGTTCTTGTCACACTTAGATATCACCCTAGATCCCAAGTGATTGGAGACATAACAGCAGGTGTACAAACAAGGCATCAATTCAACCAAGACTTGATGCATGTCTATTTCCTCTCTCAAGTTGAACCTTAAACCATAAAAGATGCTGAGCAAGATCCCCACTGGATCATTGTTATACAAGAGAAACTCAACCAGTTTGAGAGATGTAGAGTTTGGGATTTCGTTATAAGACCCCAAGACTACCAAGTTATTAGAACCAAATGGGTATATAGAAATAAACTGGATGCCCAAGGTGTAATTGTGAGAAACAAGGCAAAGCTTGTTGCTCAAGGTTATATGCAAGAAGAGGGAATAGACTATGACCAAACATTTGCACCAGTTGCAAGATTGGAGGCAATAAGAATATTTCATTCCTATGCTTCCTATAAGAAGTTCAAAGTCTATCAGATGGATGTGAAGAGTGCCTTTCTGAATGGAGTGCTAAAGGAAGAGGTTTACGTTGAACAACCTCCAGGTTTCAACTCTCCAACTCATCCTTATCATGTTTTTAAATTGCATAAAGCCCTCTATGGTCTAAAGTGAGCTCCAAGAGCTTGGTATGAGACTTTAGCAAGCTTTTTCATAGAGAATAAATTCATTAGAGGCATTGTAGATAAAACATTATTCGCTAGACATCATAAGGATCAAACCTTATTAGTACAAATATCTGTGGATGAAATTATATTTGGGTCTACTGATCCCAAATTATGCAAGAGGTTCTCTGACCTCATGCATTCAAAATTTGAGATTAGTAGCATGGGTAAGCCCTCCTATTTCCTTGGTCTCCAAGTGAAGCAGCTCCCTGATGGAATCTTCATTTCCCAGGCTAAATATGCTAAAGATATTATTAAGAAGTTTGGGATGGCTGATGCCTCAGCAAAGAAAACACCTATGGCTACAAATGTTATAATAGACTCTGATGCACATGGGAAATCTGTGGATCAGAAATTATATAGGGGCATTGTTGGATCCCTACTATACCTTATAGCTAGTAGACCTGATATCATGTTTGCCACATGCCTTTGTGCTAGGTTCCAGGTGAACCCTAAAGAATCTCATCTAATTTTTCTAAAAAGGATTTTAAGATATATAAAGGGTTGTCCTAGTCTAGGTCTCTGGTATCCTACTGAGTAAGAGTTTGAGTTAACTGGATACTCAGATGCTGACTTTGTTGGATGCATAGTGGACAGAAAGTGTACCTCAGGAACTTGCCAGTTCCTTGGTATGAGATTAGTGTCCTGGTTTTGTAAGAAGAAATCATCTGTGTCCATATCAACTACTGAAGATGAATATATTGCAGCTGGCAATTGTTGTTCCAAGAAGCTGTGGATTCAAAACCAACTCCTAGACTACGGGTTCAACCTAAATAATTAACCTCTCTTATGTGATAACACAAGTGCTTTAGCAATAGAACAAAATCCAGTCCATCACAGTAGGACTAAATATATAGACATTATGCTCATTTCATTAGAGAGTGTGTAGACAAAAACCAAATTAAACTTGTCTATATCTACACTGATTTTCAAAAAGCTGATATTTTCAACAAGCCCTTGGATGAAAAAAATCACTTATTCTTTATAAATCAGCTTGGAATGATCTATGGAGAAGACTTAGTTTAGCTTCTGTCTACACTCGAAGAACTCTTCAGATTTCGTCGACCTGAGATCGACGAACTCCTTGTTAATAAAGTTAGTTTCGTCGACCTAAGATCGACGAAACAACTTCAAAAAAAATTAATCGAGCAGAGCTTGGCGAAATGTCTTCAACCCTTCAGTCTGAGATCGACGAATTGTTTAACTCCAAATTATTTCGTCGACCTCAGATCGAAGATCTATTTCTTTTTCGAGGAACGGAGTCTGTCAATTCATATTCCGGAAAACCTTATATTTAGGTTTTCTTCGACCTCCATCCCACGCTTTTAGTTCTCTTGCACTTGATCCTCGTTTTCTCTTGCAGGTGCTCTCATGGCGATTCCCACAGGAACTCTAGCGGCGATGAAGTTTGATACTGGATTCCACCTAGACTTTGAATCTTTCCAATACTCAGATCCCATCTTCCTGAATAATCTACAGCTACTTGTAGTCCAACAGTTGAGGACTCTACCCTCCACCCACATGAAGATATCAGGAATAGAGATCAGGGAATGGGTTTACACAGCTTCTACAGAGGAAAATACGATGACTGGAACAATCGTGGGTACTACTGTTTCTCTTACCCCCGATGTTTTAACTGAAATTTTTGGATTGAGAAATTGTGATGAAGAATTAGATATAAATTCGGAGGAATTTGATATGATGCTTAGCATGATGGGGTATTTGGGAAAAACCCCCAATAAATTGCTCAAGAAACATTTGTCTGCAGAGTACAAGTTTCTTGTAGACATTGTGGGTAAGGTGCTGCTAGGGAAGCACACTGCACATGACTATATCACAAGACATCAGTTCCTTGTCATGTGCGTTATAGTGAATAAAAGGACAGTTAACTGGGCTCATATCTTATTTGATCTGATTAGAAAGAAGAAGAACAAAAAGGAGGTTTGCTTTGGAAGGATCCTAGGGATCTTCCTCAATGAGAAGGTTGCTGAATCACTAGTCTCCCCGACCATATTCATTAATGCTAGCAAGAAACCCACTTGTGGTCTATTTAGCAAGTGGGAGAGGATAGTCACTAAGCTAACCAAGGCTCCCTCCTCTTCCATAAGAACTTCTGAATGTACACGGGCTATACCAGCCACTCCCCACCCTATTGAAGAGATCCCTTCCACCCCTCCACCACCTCCAGCTACTCAGGTTCCATCCCACCAAGCAATACAACCAACCCCACCTTCCACTACCATTACAGTCCCTACCTCTACACCTCCAGCATCCTAAATTCCAGCCTCTTCAATAAACATTCCCTCTAATACTCCATCCCCCCAGCCTGATACATCTGTACCCTCACCACCCCAATCTTTTCTTCCACATCATCTTGCTGATATCCCCCAAACCAACCTATCATCCCTCCTATCCTTCAACCTCTTATCATCCCCACTAAACACTCCCTCTCCTCCAAATGACTCTCGCCTAGAAAATCATATCCCACCTCCACCTCCACCTCTAACTCCCCCAGCACCTACTATATCCACTCAACCAACCACTGCCACAACATCTACCTCTCCACACTTGGATCCTGCCCTTGTCTCCTGTTGGAACCCTAGTTTGGATTTGGGTAAGGATCACTATTAGGGTTGATTAGATTGACCCAAAATGTATAGTCATGGGTTATAGGATTCTCCAGGTATGCCTCAAAAGTATTTCAGAAGAAGTGAAGGCAGAATTCTTTGAACGAAGAATTCTCTGAACGCAGATTCTCTGAACGAAGAATGCATAATTCTCTAAATACAGAATTCTCTGAACGAAGAATTCTCTGAACGCAGATTCTCTGAACGAAGAATGTAGAATTCTTTGAACGAAGAATTCCCCGAACGCAGATTTTTTGAACGAATTATAAAGAATTCTCTGAACGAAGAATTCTCTGAACGCTGATTCTCTGAACGAATAATGCAAAATTCTCTGAACGAAGAATTCTCTAAACGAAGAATTCTCTGAACGCATATTCTTTGAACGAAGAATGAAGAATTCTCTGAACGCAGATTCTCTTAAAGAAGAACGCAGAATGCAGAATTCTCTGAACGCAGAATGCAGAATTCTCTGAACGCAGAATGCAGAATGAAGTAGCTTTAAAATAAAGTTTGGCGATTTCCTGTGCATTTTTTCAGACAGTTTTATTTACAGCTGACAGAATTTATTAAGCCTTAATTGCAGGCATTTTTAGCAATCAGAATTAATGCTATATATTTTTAAAGAATATAGCCGTTTGGAGGCTGCATTAATTATGAATTAAATCAGAGATTAAATGCCAATTGATTCCCAAAGAAATTACCATTCTCAGGAATAGGCTTCAGCCATTTCAAGACAAGAATTCAAATGTTTTAATTAGTCTAAGGGATATATATATATATATATAATATACAGAAGATTTCAATATATATATATATATATATCATAAAGTGAAAAACAAAAAGGAAGCAGAGATTGAAAGAAAAATATATAGATCAACTTCATCTGCTCCAATGCTTTCAAGAGACAAGAAATATATATCAGTCTAGAATCCTGCTACAGAGCAATATCAAAACTGAAGGCCTACTCACCCTTAGAAAAGCTTCCACTCCTGAACCATTCAAGATCTCAGGGGGAGCTTTGACAATATCACATAATCCACATAGTCTTCTCATTTTGACTTGAGAAAAGAAGACTTCCATCAATCTCTCATCCCCACCTCTGTACAGGGTTTTAATTCCCTTCAAAATTATTCTGGTTGCAAGTCTCCTTCCAAAAGACTTGGGTTGGTTTTTGAGCACCTGATCAAAAGCTCATTGGTGGCAGTCACCTGATCAAAACCTGTAGTGGATTCCTACCAAGGGTGGTAGAAGAGTGGATGTGCCCAGATTGGGGAACCACTATAAATTTCCTTATGTCATCTAGAATGCTTGCGTTCTTTCTTTTTATTTGTGCTCTGACTTTTTATTTCTTAACTCTAATTTAGAATAAATTAAGATCTACCCTAACATTCAATTGGTATCAGAGGGTCGTTCTTTGGTTGTACAAGCTAACAACTGAACCAAAACGATCTGATAGATCTTAAATTTCTTAAGAGTTTTTCATGGCAAAAAATGAAGAATGTTAAAGCACTGGACCTCCTAAGTTAAATTTGGATAAGCTTGTACTATGGAAGGCAAGGATTAGGCTTTTTATGAACTATATTGATGAAGCAATTTCCAATTCTATTTTGACAGGTCCTTATCAACCATTGGAAACAACAAGCATGGATGTTGTTCCATCACCTTAATGGACAGAAGCCCAAAAATTGCTAAAGATTGCTAATGCAAGAGTAATGGACATCCTTGTTCAATCAATGTCTGATGATATTTTTGAAGGAGTTGCTGAATGTACTTCAGCAAAATACATATGGGACTCCCTCACAGTAATGGCTGCTGGATCAGCAAAAGAAAAAATATTAAATGCTGAATCTTGGAGTGACTCTGAAGCTTCAACCTGTGCAACTGAAGATGAAGAAGAGTCAAGAGTAAGAGAGTTTTGCCTAATGGCAATAAATGCTTCATGCAGCAGGCATGATGAAGAATCAGTCTCTGATGAAGAATCAGAATGTGAATCAAAAGTGGATCAGGTTATCTCTTCCCTTGATTATGACAACATAACTTAATTTTAACAAAAACAAATTCAAAATTTTAAGAAAATTTATGTTCAACATAGTTCGTCGAACGGAGGTCGACGAAAACTACACTCTTTGTCGAACTCAGGTCGATGATCTCTGAACAGAGATTTCTGGTAAGAAAATCTTGATCGACGAAAAAAATTCCCTTTATCGAACCGAGAACGACGAACGTCGAACTCAGATTGATGAAAATATTTTTCGTCAAACTCAGAATTTCAAAACAGAAATTTTTACTCTTTTATTTCAAATTATTATTGTGAAAGAAAAATAGGACCCAAGGTAATCTGCATCCAGAACTCCTAACCTCTCTTTTTAGGAAATACAGAGGATATAACAGTTGCTGTATAGGGGGAGATTGTTTATTTTATTTGTAAAGAAAATTGCTTATTAGGATTCTCCAGTAGCTTTTTGTTTCATGTATTTTATTTCTAAAAATACCCTTGTACATCTGCTGAAAAACTTTTAATTCAGGTAGATTATTTTTGCTGTATTTTATTTTATGTGAATAGTGTCCTCACCCAAATAAGGGGAGATTGTTGGAACCCTAGTTTGGATTTGGGTAAGGATCACTATTAGGGTTTATTAGATTTACCAAAAATGTATAGTCATTGGTCATAGGATTCTCGAGGTATGCCTCAAAAGTATTTCGGAAGAAGTGAAGGCAGAATTCTTTGAACGAAGAATTCTTTGAACGCAGATTCTCTAAATGAAGAATGCAGAATTCTCTAAACGTAGAATTATCAGAACGAAGAATTCTCTGAATGCAGATTCTCAGAACGAAGAATGCAGAATTCTCTGAACACAGAATTATCTGAATGAAGAATTCTCTGAACGCAGATTCTCTGAACGAAGAATGCAGAATTCTCTGAACGCAGAATTCGCTGAACGAAGAATTCTCTGAACGAAGAATGCAGAATTCTCTGAACGAAGAATTCTCTGAATGCAGAATTCTTTGAACGCAGATTCTTTGAACAAAGAACGAAGAATTCTCTGAACGCAGATTCTCTGAACGAAGAACGCAGAATGAAGAATTCTCTGAACGCAGAATGAAGACTTCTCTGAACGCAGAATGCAGAATGAAGAAGCTTTAAAATAAAGTTTTGCAATTTCCTATACAGTTTTTCAGACAATTTTATTTACAGCTAGCAGAATTTATTAAGGCTTAATTATAGGCATTTATAGCTATCGGAATTAATGCTATATATTTTTTAAAAAAATTGCCGTTTGGAGGCTGCATTAATTATGAATTAGATCAGAGATTAAATACCAATTGATTCCGAAATAAATTAACATTCTCGGGAATAGGCTTCAGCCATTTCAAGACAAGAATTCAAATGTTTTAATTAGTCCAAGGGATATATATATATATATGATATACAGAATATTACAAAAATATATATATATATATATCATAAAGTGACAAACAAAAAGGAAGCAGAGATTGAAAGAAAAATATACAGATCAACTTCATCTGCTCCAAGGCTTTCAAGAGACAAGAAATACATATCAGTCTAGAAGCCTGCTGTAGAGCAACATCAAAACTGATGGCCTACTCACCCTTAGAAAAGCTTCCACTCCTGAACCATTCAAGATCTCAGGGGGAACTTTGACAATATCACATAATACACATAGTCTTCTCATTTTGACTTAAGAAAAGAAGACTACCATCAATCTCTCATCCCAAACTTTGTATAAGGTTTTAATTCCCTTCAAAATTATTCTGGTTGCAAGTCTTCTTCCAAAAGACTTAGGTTGGTTTTTGAGCACCTGATCAAAAGCTCATTGGTGGCAGTCACCTGATCAAAACCTATAGTGGATTCCCACCAAGGGTGGTAGAATAGTGGATATACCCAGGTTGGGGAACCACTATAAATTTCCTTGTGTCGTTTGGAATGCTTGCTTTCTTTCTTATTATTTGTCATGTGACTTTTTATTTCTTAAATCTAATTTAAAATAAATTTAGATCTACCCTAACATTCATCTCCCCACTCATTACCCTCCTCACACCCCTCCTAAAAACACTCATAGTAGAGGCTATCTCTCCTCTTGCTGCCTCCATCTCCTCTCTAGCTGCTCAAATTACTGCCTTAACTACTGCTCCCTCTTTAGTTGGGGTCCTGGCTTCAGTTCCTCCTGAAACCAGGCAGGGGGAGATACTTGATGAAAAAGCAGCGTAGTTGTAGCAAAAGTAGTAGCACCTGCAGATTCAAATGAAAAGGATATGGACATAGTAGAAGCAGCAGAAGATGTAGCAACAAAAGTAGAAACAGCAGCAGATGTACAAGAAGAAGTTATAACAGAAGAAGTACAAGAAGAAGTTATAGCAGAAGATGTACCAAGAGACAACACTAAGCCATCTATGGCTATAATTCCATATACCACACCAATTTGGCTCAAGGCCACTTTTGTAGCTCCTGAGTCTCTTCCCAGAGTTTCTTCCCCCACCATCTCATCCCCTATATCACAAGTTTATATTATGGATGATTCTCCAATGCCAGATCTAGATGCACTGGTCATGGCTGATATTGGAGAAGAAAATAAATTAGTTTCTCAAAGTACTGATGTGCACAGTTCTCCAGTTTCCCTCCAGTTCCTTCAAAGATAGAAAATACAACAACTTTTGATGACACAATAAGAGAGATTGATGCCATGTATGATAATCCTCAACCTTCTGATGATGATGACGATAATGATGATGATTCGGATGATGACCCAAAGAGGTAGAAAGTTTCAAAGAAAAGGAAAGCTCCTCCACCTCCTGCCCCAAAACCCAATCCAGCAAATGACACACCCTATTACATTCTGCAGAACATAATTCCATACAAGGGTATGCCGCTTGGATGTGGCTATCCAAAAATTAACAAAAGGCAAGGAAGAAGAGCAGAAGATATTCTCCTCCCCCACAAAAATTCAAGTGAGGTCCTCCTCCACCTCCTCCTCCTGTTTCTGCTGGTGCCTCAGGAACAACTTCTCAAGGGACAGTTGCACCTTCCAAACCTACATCCTTCACCAAGACATATCAAAGGCAGGAAAGGTCATCTAAACATTATTCTCAAGGAAGCAGACAACAAAGGAATGTAAGTTCTACAGAGCAAATAAAGGAGGTTGCTTATCAGAAACCAGAGTTCTCACCTCACAAACGTCAAGCTCAATAAAGAAGGCACACAGAATCCCACAAGCCCAAAAGAAAATATAGTAAGACTGCTCCTCCAAGGTATCTGTATACTCAGAGTGATGAAAGCCAAAAAGTAACAAATTTCCAAGCACAATCCACTCAATTCAAGCCTGTTACCCTGCTACCCCACAAGACGATCTATCATCTGTTAGTCAGGATATCGATCCCAACTTCAGGATGACTAGGATACAAGAGTTGATTGGTCTGTCACAAATAAATAAGGCTAGAGAAGAGGGTGAAGATCCAACAAAGTTCACAACTATGTCTTCATATAGAGAAAAAGAACTGGATAAACTTCAAGTGAGCAAGAAAATGTTTGATCCTGCAGAGTACATGACAATACACCCAGAGGCTGTAGTACCCAGAACCTCCACCCTGATAGTGATTGGAGCAGCAGATATGTACATGTCAAAGAAAGATGCTGCTAATCCTTACAGGGAAATCATCTTTACTCAGCCTGAGGGATAAGAGCAAAGAAGCATAAAAACTGAAGAAATAGAACCTGAAATCTTATGTGCATGGTATACTTTTGAAAAACTGTGTTCTATTATACAAAGCTAACTATGTAAATATATCTGCTGCATATATATTATTTCATTCTCTGCCAGATATATATTTTCTTGCTTTGTACATTTCTTTTTTATCATTGAGTCTGTAATTAGTGACCTCACCCAAATAGGGGGAGATTGTTGGATCCCTAGTTGGATTTGGGCTAGGTTCACTAAGTAAGGATATGACCCAACATGTATAGCCAGGGTCATTGTTGTGTCCTAGAGTCTAGGTCTAGTCCTTAGAGTTAACAATGCCAGGGACCAGCCTCCAACACATCCAGATACTCAAGACTTAGAGAAAATTCAAGACTTAGAAAAAGTGCTCTATGTTCGTCGATCTCAGGTCGACGAAAGTCGTTCTCAGCTCGACGAACACAGAGAACAATTCCTTGAGCTGAGCTCGACGAACTTTGTTCTCAAATCAACGAACTATGGACAAAGTGACAACACTTCTAAGTCAAACTTCGGTCAACAAACTTAGAACATCAGCTAGACGAACTTTTTTCTCTGGTCCCAGATCGACTAATTCTGGCTCAGATGTTTCAACACTCAATGCCAGAGAACATCACACTCAACGCCAGAATGATGATTCAACACTCAATAATAGAGAACATCACACTCAATGCCAAAATGATGTTTCAACACTCAGCACCAGAAAACAGTCTAAGTCCAGATCAAAACTCAAGTTGACGATCTTGGACCTCATCTAGACAAACTTAGTTCTCAGGTCGATGATCTTGGACATCAGATCTACGAACTTGTTGCACAGAATAGGAAAGTCGTCAAGCAGCAGTCAGACATTCAGAGGTCGACGAACTTGGACCTCAGCTCGACGAACAATGGACTCAAGTCGACGAATCCAGACTTGGCTATTTCCCTCTTCTGTTTCTATTATATTGCAATGATTCCTGAGTAATTAATGCTCTAATATTCTCTGAATATTACCGTTATACAAGAGCATTAATTATGGTCTTCATCAGGATTATTGTCTGTCATTTTCCAAAGGGACAGTTGGGGAAACTAATCAATGCAAATTTTCCAAGGCCGTCTGCATTGAATGCAGAAAGGATTTTGAAATTCAAAAGGATGTTTACATAGAAAATATAAAAGATGGATTTTTCCTCTTCCAGAACACAGAACTGATACAGACACACTGAAAACTAGTCCGGAAGAGCAGAACACCACCGTCTCGCAATAAGGATTCTCTCTGCTCTCGCTCTCTCTTGACAATAATGTGCTAGAAAGAAAGAACTACTAAATCATAAGAAGAATAGCTTTCAGAAGAAGAAGAACAACAATTTAAATTAAGAGTCTTCTTCTTCTGTCATCTTCTCAGGAACTTTAAAAGGACAACAACTACTGCATCTGTCAAAGAGTTCCTGAAGTTCTTCTAGCTGAAGCTGAAAGCTTGAAGGCCTATCACAATGAAGCAAAGTTCCTTTCACCCTGAATTAATTCTGTGTTTCAGGGGTAGCTTTTGCCACCATCAAATCCACAAAGTCTTCTCAGTTGAATACTTGAGAAAGAGAAGACATCATCACTCTCTCACCCCCTCTATAAAAGGGTTCTCTCCTCCTTTCAAAAGTGATTCCTGGTTGCAAGTCTCCTAACCAAAAGACTTGAGGTTTGGTTTTTGAGCACCTTACCAATAGCTCCTTGGTGGCAGTCACCTGAACAAAAACCTGAGTGGATTCCTACCGGGGTGGTAGAAGGGTGGATGTGCCCAGGTTGGGGAACCACTATAAAAATCTTGTGTTGTCTGGTTGCCTTTTCTTTTGTTCTTACTGTAGCTGTGATAGTTAGTATTCTGTGATTTTTATTAGTTTAATCTGCTGTGTTATGATATAGCATCTGGGTTTAGGAATAAGTTATATTATTCAGAAAAAGATTTTAATTACTCAGTAATTGTTGGGTATTGCATCCTCAATGTACCTGATTTGAAGAAGCCCCCGTGCAAGCCAAGGTAAATAGGCAATGTATTTGATGAAATATTTTCTAGTTGTGCTTGCAGTTATTCCACGCTAAGTACACACCAATGTCAGGGTGCAGTGGGTCAATATACACGGGTCTGTGCAACGTAATCCCTCGTTGAGCAGATCAGTGTGTTGGCCTACGTGTACTCTCTCTATTGGGGTGTACTTAATTTCAAGTACAGGGCTATGATAAAGCAAGAGCAGACAAGGAGCAAGGATGGGCCAAAGACCTGCTCACGGGTGGAAAGACGAGAATTCGCCTAAGTATAATTCGTCGAGAATCACTAAGTGATTCTCGCCGATTCGTCGAGAATCACTTGTGATTCTCGACGAGTCGACGAGAATCACTAGTTGATTCTTGCCGGGTTGGGCCGGCTGTCGCGACGCAGTCAGAAAAATCATCTAAGGCAGAATCGTCGAGAATCACCAAGTGATTCTCGCCGATTCGTCGAGAATGACTTTGCATTCTCGACGAGTCGGCGAGAATCCAAGGTGATTCCCACCAATTCTCCCCGACCTCTATAACCTGTGCAGCCAGAATTCTCTAAGTAGAATTTGGCGAGAATCGTATGTGATTCTCGTCGATTCGTCGAGAATCACTCACGATTCTCGCCGAATTTGACTTAGGCATTTTTCCAAGTTTGTCTGGACCGGTCCACGTTATCTGCGGGATTTTGAACCGGACTTCGGTCTTTCCGCTGGTGGGGCCCACAACGGTCATCTCTTGACCTAGTGTATAAATACTCTGGTATTTGTGTACAGTAGGAGACACAGAAGACACACGAAAGAAAGCGGCCGACGAAACCCTAATCTCGCGATCTTGCTCCGCCTCCATCGCCGCAGCCGATCACCGAAGCCGATCTCGATCTCCTCCAGATCCTCGGTGATAGAAGCCAAGTCCCGCACAGTGTCTCACGTGTCTATCCAGAGATCCTTTGTCTCTTGATTTGAGATAGGGAAATTTTTCCCTGTCCGAATTGATCGAGACGATCGATCCTCGTGTGACCGTTGGTAGACCTTGCCGACTTCGCTAAGAAGATTGGATCTCCAGTGCTTTGCTGCTGTGTTCAGTTGCCGCTGCCAACACCGAGAGCCTTGCCGCCGCTTGACGCCGCCACCGGTCTCGAGGAGATCCTCTCCAAGTGAGATCTAGGGTTGTGGACTCTTCGTTGACTTCAAGAACACGTCGTCGAACGAAGAGGGACACCCTATTCTCCTTACGTTGTTTGTATTTCTTACAAGCTATTCTCATTTTCTCTTTCATTGTAAAGGACCGATTAATTTCTAGTTGTTGGGTTGGGTGCAACCCGTGTTGTGGGAGTGTTGACTCCTACGTGTGGAAGGGTTCCTTCCGTTAGTGCAAGGATTGGATTTTAATCCTGTTGGTGAAGTGACCGAGTCGTCCCCGGTTGGGAGATAGGTCGAAGGGGGAAAGTGGACGTACCCAAATCGGGGAACCACTATAAATTGCCTGTGTATTTTTGTGCTGTGTTGTTTTGTTTTCTTGTGCAAGTGAAACATTAATTTCGCAAATTCGCTGCAAATACACCTATCCCCCCCATAGGTGTAAGTAGTTGACACTAGGTGGACTTTCAAGTGGTATCAGAGGGAGGTTGCTCATCAAAAAGGTTCACACCTTGAGTAGAATCCTGCCACCAGTGTCAAGAAGCAGACAGATATCCTCCATGGACGGACTCAAGCACTCCGGCAAAATCCCAGTATGTACCAGACTGAAATTTCCTATCTGGAAGGAAAGAATCAGATTCTACATGGAAGCAGTCGACCCCCGGCTCTTCATGATAGTGGAGGAGGGACCTTACATTCCCACTAAGGCCTCCACCATTGATCCTACCAGGAAAGTACCCAAGAAACTTTCAGAAATGGACAAGGACGAAATGGTGTTGTTCGGACTCGACAAGAAAGCTCAGAACATCCTGGTGAGCGCAGTTGACGACTCTATGATGCAGAACTTCAGCAACTGCAGGACAGCCAAGGATCTCTAGAGCTGTCTGATTGTCCTAATGGAGGGCACAGATGAAGTGAGGGACGATCGGAGATCCCTCCTCAATCAGAAATATGAGGCCTTCAGACAAGGGCCAAAGGAGGAGATCGGAGTCACCTTCGAAAACTTCCTCAAGATTGTCAATGCACTCAAAGGATATGGAAGAGTGTTCACTGACGGTGAACTCAATGATAAGTTCCTTAGGTCCCTCACTAAGGAATGGGACACAAAGATCTGCGCCATCCGCGAGTTTGGCAGACTTGCGGAAACCGACCCTCAGATTCTGTTCGGGAAGCTCATGTCCTATGAGCTTCAGTTGAACACAAGGAAGGCTGAAGAGGAAGCAGAGAAAGCCGCGGCCAAGGAAAAGACGGTGGCCCTGAAAGCCATTCATTCCAGAAAGGGCAAGGGTGTTGTCTCTTCCCGTGCATGGAAGAAAGATGAAGAGGAAGACTCGGAGCCAAGCTCCTCCGACTCAGAATTGTCTGAGGAAGATTTATCCCTTATCACAAGGGAATTCAAGAAGTTCCACAAGCTGAGGAATCAGATAAAGAGAAATGGCTCCTCTTCGAGGGATCAGAAGAAGAACTATTCTTCTGACAGGTATGTATCCAAACCGAACAAACACCGCTCATCTGACATTATTTTCTTTGGCTGCAACAAGCCAGGACACGTCGTGGCCGACTGCTATCAAGGCAAGAGGGAAAAGGGAAAGGGAGAGGAGCACAGGTCCTCAAAAGACAAGAAGAAGGAGAGGAGCTACATCGCAAAGAAGTCAAAGACGCTGAGTGAATCGGACTCATCAGATACCAGCGATGACGAGGAAGCCTACTTTAGGCTAATGGGTCACTGTGACTCAGAAGGAGACTGCCCCCCATTCACGGGGAAGGTAAAAGCTCACACCCCTCTCTCTAACTCTGACTCTGATCCTGAGTCTCAGGATAATGACCCTGAGGATAGCTCTTCTGCCCGTGAAGCTGAGCTCCTCGATAAGTATGAGCTACTGCTCAATACTTTCCTGGAATGTCGAAAGAGAATGAAGGCTGCGAAGAAGGAAGTAAAATTCCTTAAAGGTGAAAGTGTATCCCTGAGGGAAGAGATCACCAGTTTGATCTCCCTCCGACAGGAGCACTTGGACCTGACTTCAAAGCATTCAGAGTCTCTTAAGCTCCTTGATCTTAAGCAGGAGGAAGTCGAAAAGTTGGAAGAACTACTTGCGGCAGAAAGGAAGATCGTCAAGAGCTTCTCGATGCCAAAAACTGTTCTTCTATTAGTTGATACCTTCTCTGCTCAAGCCAAAGGAGCTGGCTTGGGGAACGTAAGGGTATCTAGCTCCTCATCCAGGAGAAACAGGAACAGAAGAAAGAATAAGGCTGCCAAGAAAGCCTCTGCTGATGAGAAAGGAAAGGCCCCACTCAGCCCAGTTGAGTTCAAAAAGCCTAGTTTTCCCTGTAACCAACATGACTTTGAGTCAACATATGGGCATCACTTCAGGCCCTCGGTTGCAAAGCCGAAGAGCCGATATGATGGGTGGACCTTTCCCCGTAACTTCAGTGAGAGTGGCTTCAAGGCACCTTATGAGGAAATCCACTTGGGAAATTATGGTCAATTTTCTTGCGGCCATAATAGGAAGCTGGCACCAAAGGCCAAGCATGTTACATTGAAAAGCCAAGAGGTGAAGAAGTCATGTGACTGTGGTCATCATGTTGCCTCCACCTCCAGGTCTTCGGCCCCAGCTGAACCCCACGTTTCAAGGGTAAAGCAGGCGCCCAAGAGGAAGTATAACAGGTTTGACTGCTGGTGCTGTGGCAAAATTTGTCACTTTGCCGTGGATTGTTGGTTTAATCCAAGGTATAACGAGACTCCTTATGTTAGCAATGCAAGGCCGACCACTCGTAGAGTTAACCAATCGAGGGGGAGTATGCTAACAAGGAATCTAGGACCCAAGTTTGATTGGGTTCCTAAGGCAAATTAATTATGTTTTGCAGGGATGTCCAAAGGCCAACAAAACTCCTATTTGGTATTTGGACAGTGGATGCTCCCGTCACATGACCGGGATAAGAAGCCTGCTGAGGGAGTACTCTCTAGTCGAGGATGGACCCAAAGTCATATTTGGGGGATCTGATCAGGGAGTCACCAGAGGTTACGGTACGATTTCCAACGGTATACTCTCTATCACTAACGTAGCTTATGTTGAAGGGTTAAATCATAACCTGATCAGCGTAAGCCAGTTATGTGATAAAGGGTATGACGTTAAGTTCTGCAAGGATAAATGCCTGATAATATCATGTGACTCTTCGGAGACCGTATTAACAGGCATTAGGAGCAGAAATATTTTCTGTTTAGACTTTCTCAGTTTAGATTCTTCTACCCCAGTATGCCTCGTTGCTAAAGGCAGTGCATCTCTTTATGAACAATGGCACAAGAGATTGGCACACATTAATTACAAGACAATTAATATGCTGTTTTCCAAAGACTTAGTAAGGGATGCTCCCTCTATTAAGTGCATCAAAGATAGTCCATGTCCTGCCTGTCAAATGGGCAAGCAGACTCGGGCTACCTTTAAGGGCATCCCAGACAAAGATTCCTCCAGATGTCTATATCTTCTGCACATGGACTTGTTTGGTCCAATGCAAGTTCATAGCTTAGGAGGGAAGTCGTATACGCTAGTGATTGTAGATGATCACTCTCGGTTTACGTGGGTGTTCTTTTTAAAACGCAAGTCTGATACGTTTGACATCTTAACCAGTTTTGTCAAGCAGATACAGAACGAACTTAACTGCTCAGTGGTCAAAATCAGAAGTGACCACGGAACAGAGTTTGAGTCTGGGGCTATGACAGAGTTCTATGAAGAGCTTGGTATCTTTCATGAGTTCTCCTCCCCTCGCACTCCTCAACAGAATGGAGTGGCGGAGAGGAGGACTAGAACACTCATTGAAGCGTGCACGACAATGTTGAATGACGCTTCTCTCCCAGAATACTTCTGGGCCGAGGTTGTCAACACGGCCTGTCATGTACAAAACCGGGCATTGATCAACAAGAGCCATCGTAAGACTCCTTATGAGCTACTGAAAGGCAAGAAACCAACCATGTCCTATCTGAGGATTTTTGGCTGCAAATGTTATGTACTGAATAATGGGAAGTACCCGCGTACTAAGTTTGGTGAAAAATGCTTCGAAGGCATATTCATGGGCTATAGTAGCCACAGCAGGCTTACAGAGTTTTCAACAAGAAAACTCTAGTGGTAGAGGAATCAATAAATATTGTATTTGATGAAGGAAGCTTGCTTAACTGCAAGACTTCTAGTTGTCTTCCTGAAGCTGCAGGTGCCAGACTCGAAAAGCTACAACTGGATGATCCCGAGAAAGATGCAACTCCAAAGTATGTCAAGGTCTCCACATCAACGCCGATCGGAGAAGTTGATGCTCAAAATGAGGCAAATCCTTTAGAAGAAGAAGATGCCCAAGAAATAGTTGAAGCTCCTGATGCAAAAATTCTAGAGCTCAGACACGTGAGGGATCATCCCAGAAATCAAATCATTGGAGATCCCCGAGACGGTGTCAGAACTCGCCGAGGTAGTCTTAACGAGATCTTGCATCTTAGCTTTCTGTCGCAGGTGGATCCAAAGAAGATCGACGAAGCGAACAAAGACGCATCGTGGATTTTGGCCATGCAAGAGGAGCTGCATCAATTCGAAAGATGCGAAGTCTGGACGCTGGTTCCCAGACCAAATACGCAAAATGTGATTGGCAACAAGTGGATCTTCAGAAACAAGTTGGATGAACATGGAGTCATCATCAAGAACAAAGCCAGACTGGTGGCTCAAGGATACAGACAGGAGGAGGGGATTGACTTTGACTAGACGTTTGCACCTGTTGCCCGGCTCGAGGCAATCCGGCTATTCCTAGCCTATGCCTCTCACAAAGGATTCACAGTCTATCAGATGGACGTGAAATAAGCTTTCTTGAATGGAGATTTGAAAGAGGAAGTATACGTTGCTCAACCTCCAGGTTTTGTCAATCCTACTTATCCTAATGATGTATATTTTCTTAATAAAGCGCTATATGGCCTAAAACAAGCTCCTCGAGCTTGGTATGAGACATTGTCTAGTTTTCTTCTTGAGAACAAGTTCTCTAGAGGAAAAATAGATAAGACATTGTTTCTCAGGGAAGTCAAAGGCAAGATTTTGCTGGTGCAAATCTATGTTGATGACATTATATTTGGCTCAACGGACAACAATCTTTGCAAAAAGTTTTCCAAACTTATGCAAGGAAAGTTTGAAATGAGTAGTATGGGAGAGCTGAAGTATTTCTTGGGACTTCAAGTGAAACATTCTGAGGAAGGAATCTTCATTTCTCAGACGAAGTTCACAAATGAACTCCTCAAGAAATTCGGAATGGAGAATGCAACCTCTATGAGGACTCCAATGGGATCCACTATGTCTCTGGATAAGGATGAGAAAGGTAAACCTTTCGATGAAACCAAATACAGAAGCATCATTGGATCCCTACTCTACCTTACTGCCAGTAGACCGGATATCATGTTCTCCACATGTGTTTGTGCCAGATATCAGGTGAACACTAAGGAATCTCATTATGTCACAGCAAAGCGAATTCTTAGATACCTTAAAGGTACTCCCAATCTTGGCTTGTGGTACCCGAGAAACAATGATGTCGAGCTAATAGGTTTTCAGATGCTGATTTTGCAGGGAGTAGGGATGACAGGAAAAGCACCTCCGGGACGTGCCAATTCCTCGGAAGAAGGCTTATCTCCTGGAACAGCAAGAAGCAAAATTGTGTCGCAACCTCCACAGCAGAGTCTGAGTACATCTCGGCAGGAAGCTGTTGCGCACAACTCCTATAGATACGGAACCAGTTAGCAGACTATGATCTCCAGTTCAAGGAAGTACCAATGTACTGCGACTCCTCAAGTGCAATTGCTATCGCAAACAATCCAGTATCGCATAGCAGAACGAAGCATATTGAAGTGCGCTACCACTTCATTCGGGAGCACGTGGAGAACAAGGACATCTCTCTCTACTATGTCCCCACGGACAAGCAGATTGCAGATATTTTCACAAAGCCCCTAGACGAGGCCAAGTTCAGTCTCTTCAAAACTGAATTGGGGATGCTCAACTATGAGGAATGAAGACTCCAGACGCTCCTGGCCCGTGCATCTAGGGGGAGCATCTGCCAGAAACTCAAGTGAAAACATAAGTGCACGAACTGAGGGGGAGCATGGTGTCAGGTGCACCAGACCCAGATTTGCAGAAGCCGAAAAGGGGGAGATTACCCTCTCGGCTAAGGCTAAGGTAGCTCAATGTTCTAGTCTGCTCTCAAGTAACTGGTAATGCATATCCTTATCACCTCACTTTTAAGTTTTGGTTTTTCATTCCTATATGCTCTATTCACCTTAGCTTATAGGGTTTAGGCTTCTTCAAATAGGGGGAGATTGTTGGGTATTGCATCCTCAATGTACCTGATTTGAAGAAGCCCCTGTGCAAGCCAAGGTAAATAGACAATGTATTTGATGAAATATTTTCTAGTTGTGCTTGCAGTTATTCCATGCTAAGTACACACCAATGTCAGGGTGCAGTGGGTCAATATATACGGGTCTGTGCAACGTAATCCCTCGTTGAGCAGATCAGTGTGTTGGCCTACGTGTACTCTCTCTATTGGGGTGTACTTAATTTCAAGTACAGGGCTATGATAAAGCAAGAGCAGACAACGAGCAAGGATGGGCCAAAGACCTGCTCACGGGTGGAAAGACGAGAATTCGTCTAAGTATAATTCGTCGAGATTCACTAAGTGATTCTCGCCGATTCGTCGAGAATCACTTGTGATTCTCGACGAGTCGACGAGAATCACTAGTTGATCCTTGCCGGGTTGTGCCGGCTGTCGCGACGCAGTCAGAAAAATCATCTAAGGCAGAATCGTCGAGAATCACCAAGTGATTCTCGCCGATTCGTCGAGAATCACCAAGTGATTCTCGCCGATTCGTCGAGAATGACTTTGCATTCTCGACGAGTCGGCGAGAATCCAAGGTGATTCCCACCGATTCTCCCCGGCCTCTATAACCTGTGTAGCCAGAATTCTCTAAGTAGAATTCGGCGAGAATCATAAGTGATTCTCGTCGATTCGTCGAGAATCACTCACGATTCTCGCCGAATTTGACTTAGGCATTTTTCCAAGTCTGTCTGGACCGGTCCACGTTATCTGCGGGATTTTGAACCGGACTTCGGTCTTTCCACTAGTGGGGCCCACAACGGTCATCTCTTGACCTAGTGTATAAATACTCTGGTATTTGTGTACAGTAGGAGACACAGAAGACACACGAAAGAAAGCGGCCGACGAAACCCGAATCTCGCGATCTTGCTCCGCCTCCGTTGCCGCAGCCGATCATCGAAGCCGATCTCGATCTCCTCCAGATCCTCGGTGATAGAAGCCAAGTCCCGCACAGCGTCTCACGTGTCTATCCAGAGATCCTTTGTCTCTTGATTTGAGATAGGGAAATTTTTCCCTGTCCGAATTGATCGAGACGATCGATCCTCGTGTGACCGTTGGTAGACCTTGCCGACTTCGCTAAGAAGATTGGATCTCCAGTGCTTTGCTGCTGTGTTCAGTTGCCGCCACCAACACCGAGAGCCTTGCCGCCGCTTGACGCCGCCGCCGGTCTCGGGGAGATCCTCTCCAAGTGAGATCTAGGGTTGTGGACTCTTCGCTGACTTCAAGAACACGTCGTCGAACGAAGAGGGACACCCTATTCTCCTTACGTTGTTTGTATTTCTTACAAGCTATTTTCATTTTCTCTTTCATTGTAAAGGACCGATTGGTTTCTAGTTGTAGGGTTGGGTGCAACCCGTGTTGTGGGAGTGTTGACTCCTACGTGTGGAAGGGTTCCTTCCGTTAGTGCAAGGATTGGATTTCAATCCTATTGGTGAAGTGACCGAGTCGTCCCCGGTTGGGAGATAGGTCGAAGGGGGAAAGTGGACGTACCCAAATCGGGGAACCACTATAAATTGCTTGTGTATTTTTGTGATGTGTTGTTTTGTTTTCTTGTGCAGGTGAAACATTAATTCCGCAAATTCGCTGCAAATACACCTATCCCCCCCATAGGTGTAAGTAGTTGACACTAGGTGGACTTTCAGTAATACTCTATTCACCCCCCTGTAGAGTATATTAGATCTAACCCGAACTTTCAATTTGTATTAGAGGGGAGTTCTTTTGGTTGTACAAGCTAACCCTTGAACCAAAGATCCTTAGTTAGATCTATCATTCTATTCCCATTAGATTTATACTCACACAGCATGGCCCAAAACAAAGATTTTGCAAGTACAAGACCTCAAGTTTGCAACCTAAATAAGTTTGCCATCTGGAAGGCAAGAATAAAATTATATATGAATTCCATTGATGAAGATATCTACAATTCAATTTTGACAGGCCCCCCTGCAGCACTTACAATAACAGCATCATCTAGCAGTAATGCAGTTCCACCACCTGAGTGGACTGAGGCTTAGAAGAAGGCTAAAATTACTGATGCCAAGGCAATGAACATATTGGCCCAAATAATGTCAGATGACATTTTCCAAAAGGTGGCTGAATGCACATCAGCCAAGGCCATTTGGGATTCCCTAAATCAAATGGTGGCTGGATCTGCTGATGAGAGAAAAGACAGAAGATCAAACCTCATATCCCAATATGAGAACTTCGAGAAGGAGGAAGCTGAAACAGTAGCTGATATATACAATAGGTTAAGCTCAATCATCAATGAGCGAAAGACCTTAGACAAGGACATCACCCTCACAGAGGTGAATTATAAAATCCTCACGTGCTTCCCAAGCTCATGGGATTCAAGGATCTTGCCCATCAAGGAGGTAAGGAGCCTAAATGAGATTTCCACTGAATCTCTTTTTGGAAAGTTAAAGTCCTATGAATAGCTGATAAATTCTAGGGAAGCAGCCGAGCAAAGAACACCTCCACTAGCAAGGAAGGAGCACAACCTTGCATTCAAGGCGGCTGAGGAGACTAAGACTCCATCTATAAATGAAGATTTTATGAGCTTGCTTGACAAAAGATTCTACAAGATGGCAAGGAATGATTTGAGGAGGAAGTCATCCAGGAAGGATGATAAGCCCAGGTATGATAAAACCCCTACTAAAGAGGTGGTATGTTTTGACTGCAGGAAACCTGGACATTTCCTCTCAGAATGTCTAGAGAATCAGAAGAAGGAGAAGAAAAGAGAGAAGGACTCTAGGAGCAAGAATTACAGCAAGCCATCTTCCAGCAAGCACAAAAAGAAGGACACAGGGTTTGTGGCTGGAAACTGGAGTGAAATAGAAGATGAATCTTCATCTTAAAGTTTTAGTGAAGAAGAAGAGGAGGCAAATGCAAAGGAAGTTTGCCTCATGGCAATTGATGTCAATAGTAGAAGATCAGATACAAATGAATCTGATAATGAAGAAAGCCTATCAGCTGAAGATCAGGTATTAGCCTCTTATGATTTTGAATCTGATGAATTTAAATTTGAATTTAAAAATTTATGCTTAGATTTGATAAGCTCTGAGAAGGAAATCAAACTTCTCAGAGAAAAATTAAATCTAAGCATAAATTTTTAAATTCAAATTTAAATTCATCAGATTCAAAATCATAAGAGGCTAATACCTGATCTTCAGCTGACAAGCTTTCCTCATTATCAGATTCATTTGTATCTGCTTTGCTACTGTTGGCATCAATTGCCATGAGGCAAACTTCCTTTGCCTTTGCCTCCTCTTTTTCTTCACTAGAACTTGAAGATGAAGATTCATCTTCTGTTTCACTCCAGCTTTCAGCCACAAACCCTCTGTCCATCTTTTTTTGCTTGATGTAAGATGGCATGTTGTAATGCTTGCTCCTGGAGTCCTTCTCTCTTCTTTTCTCCTTCTTCTGTTTCTCTAGACATTTTGAGAGGAAATGTCCATGATTCCTGCATCCAAAACATACCACCTCTTTAGTAGGGGTTTTATCATACCTGGGCTTATCATCCTTCCTGGATGACTTCCTCCTGAAATCCTTCCTTGCCATCTTATAGAATCTTTTTTCAAGCAAGCTCATTAGATATTCATTTATAGATGGAGTCTCAGTCTCCTCAGCAGCCTTGAATGCAAGGATATGCTCCTTCCTTGTTGGTGGAGGTGTTGTTTGCTCAGCTGCTTTCCTGGACTTGATCAGCTGTTCATTGGACTTTAACTTTCCTAAAAGCGATTCAGTGGAAATCTTATTTAGGTTCCTGGCCTCCTTGATGGGCCAGATCCTTGAATACCATGACCTTGGGAAGCACATAAGGATTTTGTCATTCACCTCTTTGAGGGTGATGTCCTTGTCTAAGGTCTTTAGCTCATTTATGATTGAGCTTAACCTGTTGTACATATCAGCTACAGTTTCAGCTTCCTCCTTCTTGAAGTTCTCATATTGGGATTTGAGGTTTGATCTTCTGTCTTTTCTCTCATAAACATATCAAGCCACCATTTCATTCAGGGAATCCCAAATGGCCTTGGCTGATGTGCATTCATCCACCTTTTGGAAAATGTCATCTGACATTGTTTGGGCCAATATGTTCATTGCCTTGGCATCAACAATTTTGGACTTCTTCTGAGCCTCAGTCCACTCAGGTGGCGGAACTGCATTAGTGCTGTATGATGTTTCTATTGTAAGTGATGCAGGGGGACCTATCAAAATGGAATTGTAGATATCTTCATCAATGGAATTCATATATAATTTTATTCTTGCCTTCCAAATGCCAAACTTATTTAGGTTGCAAACTGGAGGTCTGGTGCTTGCAAATTCTTTGTTCTGGGCCATGCTGTGTGAGTATAAGTCTAATGAGAATAGAATGATAGATCTAACTCAGGATCTTCGGTTCAAGGGTTAGCTTGTACAACCAAAAGGACTCCGCTCTGATACCAATTGAAAGTGAGGGTTAGATCTAATATACAATAGAGGGGGGGGGGGGGTTAATAGAGTATTACTGATTAATTAAAATCTTTTGCTGAATAATATAACTTGTTCCTAAACTCAGATGCTATATCACAGCACAACAGATTAAACTAATAAAAATCACAAAATCCTAACTATCACAGACACAACAAGAACAAAAGAAAAGGAAACCAGACAACACAAGAATTTTATAGTGGTTCCCCAACCTGGGTACATCTACTCTTCTACCACCCTGGTAGGAATCCACTCAGGTTTTTGTTCAGGTGACTGCCACCAATGATCTTTTGGTATGCTGCTCAAAAACCAAACCTCAAGTCTTTTAGTTAGGAGACTTGCAACCAAGAATTACTTTTGAAGGGAGTAGAGAACCCTTTTTACAAAGGGGGTGAGAGAGTGATGATGTCTTCTCTTTCTCAAGTAATCAACTAAGAAGACTCTGTGGATTTGATGGTGTCAAAAGCTCCCCCTAAAACACTGAATTTATTCAGGGTGAAAGGAACTTTGATTCAGGGTGATAGTCCTTCAAGCTTTCAACTTCAACCAGAAGAACTTCAGGAACTCTTTGACAGATGCAGTAGTTGTTGTACTTTGAAAGTTCCTGAGAAGATGACAGAAGAAGAAGACTCTTTATTTAAATGGTTGTTCTTCTTCTTCTGAAAGCTATTCTTCTTCTAATCTAGCAGTTCTTTCTTTCTAGCACTTTGTTTTCAAGAGAGAGCGAGAGTAGAGAGAATCCTTGTTGCGAGACGATGGTGTTCTGCTCTTCTTGACTAGTTTTCTATGTGTCTGTATCAGTTGTGTGTTCTGGATGAGGAAAAATCCATCTTGTATATTTTCTATGTAAACGTCCTTTTGAATTTCGAAATCCTTTATGCATTCAATGCTGACGGCCTTGGAAAATTTGCATTGATTAGTTTATCAAACTGTACCTTTAGAAAATGGCAGGCAATAATCCTGATGAAGACCATAATTAATGCTCTTGTCTAACGGTAATATTCAGAGATTATTAGAGCATTAATTACTCAGGAATCATTGCAATATAATTGGAACAGAAGAGGGAAACAACCATGTCTGGATTCGTTGACCTGAGTCTATAATTCATCGAGCTGAGGTCCAAGTTCGTCGACCTCTGAATGGCTGACTTCTGCTTGATGACTTTCCTATTCTGTGCACCAAGTTCGTCGATCTGATGTCCAAGATCGTTGACTTGAGACCTAAGAACTGAGTTCGTCTATCTGAGGTCCAAGATCATCGAACTGAGTTTTGATTCTGGACTTAGACTGTTTTTTGGTGCTGAGTGTTTAAACATCATTATGGAATTGAGTGCGTTGTTCTCTGTCATTGAGTGTTGAATCATCATTCTGGCATTGAGTTTGATATTCTCTGGCGTTGAGTGTTGAAACATCTGATCCAGATTTAGTCGATATGAGACCAGAGAACAGAGTTCGTCTAGCTGATGTTCAAAGTTTATCGACCGAAGTTTGACTTAGAAGTGTTATCACTTTGTCCAGAGTTTGTCGATCTGAGAACCAAGTTCGTCGAGCTCATCTCAGAGAATTTTTCTCTGAGTTCGTCGAGTGAGCAAGACTTTCGTCGACCTGAGATCGACAAACAAAGAGCTCTTTTTCTAAGTCTTGAATTTTTTCTAAGTCTTGAGTCTCTGGCAGTGTTGGAGGCTGGTCCCTAGCATTGTTGACTGTAAGGACTAGACCTAGACTCTAGGACACAACCATGACACTGGCAATACATGTTGGGTCATATCTTAACTTAGTGAACCTAGCGCAAATCCAATTAGGGATCCAACAAAAATGCGAGTTTTAGAAAAATGTTTTACGTTAACATGCTACCGCGAATTAGAAACACAACATGACCAACATTTTACTTGTGAAACCTAATTAAAAAGGGTGATTAGAAATATTATAATTAATTAAGTTGTTTATATGAGATTTTGAGAAAAACAAAACAAAAACAAGGGGTACTATTGAAATACCAAAATGTCAAAACTATTAAAGTAATGATAAAAAGCAATATATTTTTTTAATTTTGAAATGTTTTCTATTTTTTTGGATTTTTAAGATATTCATTTTTTGGATTTTTGAAAAATATTCCCAAAAGGCAAAATATTCACATAAAGAAAAAAGAAGGAGGAAGTCCTCCCCCAAGCTTAAAAAAGACATTGTCCTCAATGACAAAAGAATGTGATTGAGAGAGAGAGAGAGAGAAAATGAAATTACAGAATTGAAAAACAGGTACTTCCCCAGATTTATTTGCTGCGAAAGCTAAGTGATGCCGCTCCCCCATGCTAGCGCTTTGGATCATCATGAAATATCTTCTTTGGAGTTCGTGATGGATTCAGTAATGTTGGAGCAGGCGATCGTAGAAGCTTCAGCTTGTCGGAGCCGTCCGAGGCAAAAATTATAAAATAAAGAAAATAGAAAAAGATAACTTGGGTTGCATCCAAAGAGCGTCCTTTGTTTAAAGCGTCGTTTGAGCTCGACGCATTAAAAAAAATTGTCCAAAAATATTATTTAAAACAATGTTCAAAGATATTGTTCAAAGTTTTAATAATAATTAAACAAAGTTCCAAACAAATCAAAAGTTAGATCATGGAGGATAGAGTTAACACAATTAGAACTGACATCCCCACCGAAATATAGTTTAAGACACTGACCATTCACTTTGAAATTACCCTTATTAGGGTTCGAAATAAAAACAGTTCCATACGGGAAACTTCTAAAACAGTAAAGGGTCCAGACCAACGTGATTTTAACTTGCCCGGAAATAATTGTAATCGAGAATTATAAAGAAGAACCTGGTCGCCCATCTTAAAGGTTTTCGTATGCCTTAAGTGTTTATCGTGCAAACGCTTCGTCCGCTCTTTATAAAGTTTGTTATTTTCGTATGCGTAAGAGCGCCACTCGTCAAGTTTATTGAGTTGAAATTTTTAAGGTCGCCGACAGAGTGGGGATCGAAGTTTAAAAATCTTAAGGCCCAAAAAGCGCGGTGTTCTAATTCTACAGGTAAATGATACAATTTCCCATAGACCAACTGATATGGCGTACATCCGAGGGCAGTTTTGTACGTTATCCGGTAGGCCCATAAAGCATCGTCTAATTTGGTTGACCAGTCTTTCCTAGAAGTTTAAATAGTCTTTTCTAAAATTCTTTTAATTTCTCTATTCACTACTTCGACTTGTCCGTTAGTTTGGGCGTGGTAGGCAGTTGAAAGCTTATGTGTAACGCCATATTTAATAATAATTTTGAAAAATTTCACGTTACATAAATGGGAACCCCTTTCGCTAACGATGGCATGCGGCGTACCGAATTGAGAATTTTTTTTTCAAAAGGTAACTACAACTGGGGAGTCGTTCGTAGGATGAGCTTGTGCTTCTTCCCATCGTGAAACATAATCAACGACAACTAAAATATACTTGTTTCCGAAGCTAGAAGGAAGGGGGCCAACAAAATCAATCCCCCGGAGGTCGAAAATTTCACACTTAAGGAATTTATTTTGCGGCATTTCATTTTTATTGGAAATTTTGCCCGACCGTTGGAAACTATCACACCTAATCGCAAAGACTTGCGCGTCTTTAAACAGGCTAGGCCAGTAAAAACCTGCGCAAAGCACCTTGTGAGTGGTGCGAGCAGCTTGATAGTTCCCACTAGTCGGACCTTCATGTAAGTGTTTTAAAACATCAACTCCTTCATAAGAAAAAAATCTCCTTATCACTTGTTCCACACAGAATCTGAAAAGATACGGGTCCTCAAAAAAGTAGTTCTTCAACTCAGAAAAAAATTTCTTCTTTTGCTGAGAGGAGAACTCTTTTGGGAGCACACGAGCCACTAAATAATTGGCAATGTGTGCAAACCAAGGAGAAGAAGAAGTGTTAATTGAAAGCAACTTCTCATCAGGAAAATAATCATTAAAAGATTTTTCATCTAGATTTTCAATATAAGGGTTATCTAGGTGTGAGAGGTGGTCAACGACCAAATTCTCAGCTCCTCGCTTATCACGGATCTCTACGTCAAACTCATTGAAGAGTAAGACCCAATGAATCAAGCGTGTCTTGGCATCCTTTTTGGCAAGAAGATATTTAAGGGCCCGAGTGGTCCGTAAAAATGATAATTTTTGAAAGAGTAATTTAAGGGCGGAATTTATCAAAAGCGAATACTACAGCTAGGAGCTCCTTCTCGGTGGTGGTGTAATTTTCCTGTACAGATGTTAGTGTCTTACTTGCGTAATAGATGGGGTGGAAGTTTTTACATATGCGTTGACCTAATACGGCTCCCACCAGGAAATTACTCGCATCACACATTATCTCAAATGGAAGGTCTCACACTAGAGCAAACATAACCGGTGCGTTAATTAACTTTTCTTTTATTAATTTGAAGGAAGAAAGACTAGAGTCATCAAAAGTGAAAGGGCATCTTTTTCTAAGAGATGGGTAAGGGGTTTGGTGATGTTGAAGAAATCCTTTATGAAACGACGGTAAAAGCCAGCATGCCCTAGAAAACTTCTTATAGCTTTTGTTTTTCGAAGGCGGCGACAGCTTCTCGATAACTTCTATCGTAGCAACGTCTACTTCAATACCTCTCACAAAATTTTTTTGACCCAAAAACAACCCTTTCCTCACCATAAAATGACATTTTTCCCAATTTAGGGCAAGGTTAGTCTCTTTGCATCATTCTAAGACTTTTTCGAGGTTTTCTAAACAACTTTCAAATGCGTCACCGAACACGGAGAAATCATCCATGAATACCTCCATAATGCTTTCTATCTACTTGTCAAAGATAGCGAGCATACATTGCTAGAATCTAGCTGGTGCATTGAACAATCCAAACGGTATCCTTCGGTAAGCAAAGGTGGAGAAGGGACAAGTAAACATAGTTTTCTCTTGGTCCTCAGGAGAGATGAGGATTTGAAAATACCCCGAGAGACTATCGAGAAAACAATAAAAGCTATGGCCGGATAATCATTCTAAAATCTGATTGATGAACGACAATGGAAAGTGATCCTTGCGGGTGGCATCATTCAACATACGATAATCTATACACATTTGCCACCCCGTCACCATCCGTGTCGGGATTAAATCATTATTTTCATTTATAACTACAGTTATCCCTCCCTTATTGGGCACTACCTGAACAAGGCTAACCCACTTACTATCTGATATAGGATAGATAATTCCTGCGTCTAAGAGTTTCATAACCTCTCCCTTAACTACTTCTTTCATGTTCGAGTTTATACGGTGTTGAGGTTGTATTGAATTACGTGAATTATCTTCCATTAAGATTTTGTGATTACAGAAAGATGGTCTTATGCCCTTGATATCGGAAATTTGCTAGGAAATAGCTCGGCATTGCTTACCTAGAACTAAAAGAAGTTTATCATTTTGCGAATCCGTGAGGTAGGCCGAAACTATTACTAGCAGTTTGGAATTTTTTCTAAGAAGGCATACTTGAGATGTTCAGGAAGTTCTTTAAGTTTTAGGGTAGGGGGTTCTTCAAAAGAGGTTTTAGAAATTCTTTCTCCTTCAAATACTATATCTTCGTAGATCTTTGTAGATGGAAAATTAAAAGGAGTGGAGAAGGTGGCCAAGGCGGCTTCTTGCAGCGATTCAGTTGGAAAAGTAGAGGCGAAACAAAAATCAGAAAATTCATTTTCAAATTCCGATAGACGATAAGAGGATTCTTCACTTTCTTCACTTTGGTGTAGCGATTCAGTTGGAAGAGAAGAGGAGGAACAAAAAGAAGAAAATTCCTTTTCAAATTTTGAGAGTCAATAAGAGGATTCATCACTTAAGGCATCTATAAAAAATAGGAGTCATCATTTGCTAGGGTGTTCTTCATTGAAGGTGTGATAGAGAAAGTCACTTCGTCGTCGCCTACTCGAAGGAAGATTTTACCATTACTTACATCAATGATAGCTCGGGAGGTGGCAAGGAAGGGTCGACCAAGGATCAGGGGGACCTCGACGTCTTCTTCGATGTCCAAAATGAAGTAGTCCACCGGGAAGATGAACCTGTCGACTTTAACTAAGACATCCTCCACGATTCCTAACGGGTATTTGACTGATCTATCGGCGAGCAGGATACTCATGCGTGTGGGGTTGAGGCTGCCAATTCCTAACTTCTTAAACTACGAGAGGGGCATTAGATTAATACTCGCACATAAGTCGGCCAATGCGTTCTTGACAAAAAGATCACCAAAGACACACGAAATAGAAAAACTACCCGGGCCACTGATTTTCTTTGGTAAGCCGTTTCTCAAAACCGCAGAGCACTCGGCATTTAACGTGATATGTGAAAGGTTTTCTAACTTCTTCTTGTTAGTTAGGAGGTCCTTAAGGTACTTAGCATGCTTCGACATCTGGGAGATCGCTTCATGGAAGGGGAGATTAATGTGAATTTGCTTGAACATCTCTAGGAAGCGGGAGTATTGATCGTCCTGACGTTGCTTATTAAGTTCAGAAGGGTAAGGCGGGGTTTGATTATTTTTAAAGATGGGTGGTGGAGTGAGATCTTTTTCTAACATAGGGAGAGGGGTGATAACTTCTTCTTCAGCAGAGGGAGGAATTTTAAAAATGGGGGCGGAGCTTTGATTTTTTAAAGCGGGTGCGGAGCTTGCTTTGGGGTCTTCACTAACCATACCGAAAACTTGTTTCCCATTTCGAAGAGTTATAGATTTCGCTTGCTCTCTCGGGTTTGGCTCGGTATTGGAAGGAAGAGACCCCGTGGGTCGCTCAGAAATTATTTTTGCGAGCTGTCCTTCTTGATTTTCTAGACTTTTAACGCTTTCGGTTAAGGTTCTTATAGTAGCTTCATTTGTGGTTATATATTTTGAAAGTAACTCCTCCAAGCTTGGCGGTTTTGGATAATTTTGAAGAGGTTGTGATGGTGCAAAAAAATCATTTTGTGGTGGAGGGAGCATAGCATTCAAAGGATTACTCCACGAAAAATTCGGGTGATTTCTTAAAGCAAGATTTAAACTATTCGGAAAATTAAAACCCGGTGCAGGAAAATTCGTAGCAGAAAAATTATGAAAAGCATTTCTAGGCATATTATTAACAAAATCTAATTGATTGGGGGCAGGAGTTGTAGATTCCCATACATGAGGGGAGGAGGTAGCAGTCATCTCGATAATTATTTTGCTTAATATTTCAACTTGCAGATCGAGATGGGAGACGTTATCCACTTCAAAGATACCTGTAGGTTTGTTTGGGTGGGACCTAGGCACATTCCACTGATAAGTGTTCATGGACATGTCCTCGAAAAGATCAAGAGCTACTTCCGGGGTCTTATGGTTTAAAGTACCGCCAGAAGTTGCGTCTATCATTTGCTTTATATTTTGATTTAGCCCGTTATAAAACGTCTGCACTTGTAACCATACAGGCAGCGCGTGATGTCGGCATTTTCTTAGTAATTGTTTAAATCTTTCCCAAGTTTCATATAAGGTTTCAGAGTCTATTTGTCCAAAAGAAGAATGTCGTTCAAAAGTTTTGTAGTTTTTGCTGGCGGAAAATACTTCACAAAATTTTTTTCAGATAATTGATCCCAGGTTGTGATGATAATTTTAGGTAGAGTGTTCAGCAACTGCTTAGCCTTAGTTCATAGGGAGAAAGGAAATAATCTTAGCCTAATAGCATCATTTGTGACACAATTTATCTTGAAAGTGACACAAATCTCAAGAAAGCTTGCTATATGTGCGTTCGGATCTTCATCTTGATGTCCGTCAAATTGCACATAATGCTGCACCATTTGAATTATGCTAGGCTCTTATTCGAAGTTATTATTTGCAATAACAGGGCAAACTATGCTAGATTTTATACCCTCGAGATTCGGTCGTGCATAATAGGACATTGGCCTTTGCACGGCTTCCTCCACTTGGGGTTCTTCCATTCTTAAAGTAGAAAATGACTCGGAGTCCTCAACTGGTACTTGGATAGTAGGACCTTGAAATCACGATCTTCTAAGAAGAGTACGCTCAATTTCGTTGTTTAAGTCCAAAATAACCGCCGGACTCTCGCGGTCATACACAAGAAGAAGAGAAGAGAAGAAAGAGAAATAAATAAACTAGAAAAAAGCTAGATTTTTTTTTGAAATAGATTTTTTATGTTTTAACTCCCTAACTTCCCAAGGGCTACCAAATGAAGTGTTCGCAAGGTACTAGAAAAGATAATGGCACTAAAAGCCCTTTGCCCTTTTTGAGAGAATGAGGTTGCGTAGAAAAATTGTGGAGTGAGTTTCTATTAAGTACGATAATAAAAAAAAATTTTATTTTAAAGTTTTTTAGGAGGATGAGAAAGAGAAATAATAAATGTAATAGGTTCGTGTTTTCGATATATCAACAAAAGTTTCTCCCCGGCAACGACGCCAATAACTTGGTGGTCAGATATTCATTAAGAAAATAAAAGCAGTTGAACTAGCAATCCATTGAGGCAAGTATACCTATTGAACTGTAGCAAGGGGACACAAGTGTCGTATTGAAATCCGGGAACTGTTTAGTACACTTACTCACACGAAGACTATTATTTTATCGACGAAAAATCTTTAGGATTAAAGAGAAAATTAAACGCACTAAAGAAAGGAAATATTACGCTAAATGAGAACTAAATGCAGCTAAGTAGAGAGCATAAAAGAAGCGATTACAACGAAGGATTAGAAGGATGAAATGGAAATGCACTCGATTGATATCACCTCGGATAATGTCGATTAAAAACACAATAAATAAACCTAAGCTTAATAGGGTAAAGGTCCTTGATCGTGGAGGTCCTAAAGCTTGAACACTCTTCTCTCGAAATTCTGCCCAACTGAGTTTAGAAAGGTCCGACCGACTCTCGTCTAAATCGGAGTCCTAAAGCTCGTTTTACGCAGTGAACCCTACTATTGGATTTTACTCCAATCCAGGAGATTTGGATGTCTCCCTCTCTCAAGGGGTGCGTACAACTCCCTTTACTCTTGAGTGCTCACTTCAAACTATCTGCCCCTCGACTAGCCAAGAATGAAAGCAAAGGTGGAGAATATCTATCGATGCTATATCTCCAACCCAAAATAAATCAAGAGTAATTCAAGGCCAAACCCTAAAAAGAAAAGGTAAATTCAAAGCATCATACTTAATCACTCGAACCTTAGATCATCAAGATCGAGTACAAGGAGGATTAGTTAATCATAATGGAGTGGAGGAGGGTGGATTAGTAGTAAAGCATTATGAACACAAAGATAAGAAAAAAACACTTTTATTAATATTAAAGAGAAAGTTACAACTTGAAGTGAAGAAGCTATACTTGCATGGAAATGAAAATAGTAAGCTAGCATTATATTAAACTACTAAATGAAGTACAAAAGCTATTACAAAAGCTTAAACTAAACTAGGGTTAAGAAAAAACTAAAAGGAGAAAGAGAGAGAGGGAGAAAAAAAACAAGAAAAGCTTCACTAAGCAAAGGGGCAGCACCTCCCTACACAATCCAAAAAACTATATGGAATGCTTGGAAAAGGGCTCAATTTTTAGAAAAACTTAAGGGGGTGACACGACCAGCGAGATGACCGTGTTGGTGGCCGTTGTAACACCCCTATCCATCACAAAGCATATAGCAGTAGGTCCGGCCGGGGCCCGACTCCATATACCACGGACAGACCGACGAGTTACTAGATGAAACCATTCAACAAATACACACGTCCTACACAGAGCATCTAGGGGAAGAAATTATTAAGTTGTGAAGCAAGAACCCAGCCATAAGCACGAATGTCCACTTACATAACCTAGTAGGAATGAACTACAAAATACACAAAAGTACTGGGCTTATGGCCTTACAATAGTTCACCAAATTTAAATAGTGTCTTACAAAATTCGGCTTGCAGGCCAGCCACACATAATTTAAACAGGAAAATAAACAAGACCTTCGAGGTCCGGCTCAGCAACTTGGGCTTTGGCCCGCTATTTGCCGCTCGGCTCCGCAGTACCTGCTAGCACAATTCATTGCAATAGTGGCAAACAAGAATAACGGTCAGCTAAAGCCGAACAAATTATAATGATTCCGCCCCCAAAATTGGGATGGCAAAGCTCGTTCGCTGCACTTGTTAGCATAACAAGCAATATAGTGAGTAATCACAACATCACAGATGTAGGCTCACATGACCACACACCCCGTGCTCTCAGGGCACTCACTCGGTGAACCCAGTCAAAACCGCGGTCTTACCACCATCCCCTGGACGACAAATGTCTTGATAATTTAGTCTTTTCGACCTAAGCCTAAGACTCGCACGACTATGCGAGTGGCCAGTCCCTTTTTCAGGTATCTGTCACCAAACCACATAGCCCGGGTCCGGTTCCACAAGCCCGGTTCTCACGCCGCACTTCCAAACTTAAGACAAGCGCGTGGGTCAAACTTTGCCGGATCCCAAATTCGATCATACAATCACATAACCCAATTATGTTCAAAGCTGGCTCCCAGTTCGCCAAGATGGCAGAAATGCATTTCCTCCCTCCAAGTGCGCCTTTGGGTTATTCCCCAAGGATCCCTGCTGAAATCTACCACGTAGAAACACAAAAATAACCAAAGGCACGCAGTCTTCTCCGGCTAAACATGCATAGTAAAACATCACCGATCAAGACCAACTTGTCCAGGTAGGATTAACACACCATGCCTTTGTCCGTTTCTCGATTTCGTACTCTAAATGCAAACAAGGGGGACTTTAGATATAATCCCCAAGGAACACCGCAAACTCGCCGCACACTCGCAGGAGCGGGTTTTCCCTATGCAAAAGAAGAAGAGCTTCACATGCTCAAGTAGAGAATCGTTACCCTAGCTTTCCTCTTCAACGCCATGGAAATCTACATGGATGAAAAGCACCGCGATGATCTCGCCTCCGTAGATCTGAACTCGGTTTGCGATTTGGCACTCCGAATCTCCTCCAGCGACCGGATCTTCCCCCTTCTTCCCCCTTGCTCTCCCTTCTCTATAGAACTTAGAAAGAGACTGGCCAATGAAAAGTGAGGGATGAAACCCCCAATCCCGGACTTAACCCTAGGATGGAGAGGCCTGAACCGTTAGATCCCAAAATAAGGAATCGAATGGCCACGATTCGCCCTGAAAATAAACTTCTTGGGCCGAACACGCCTTGCGGCACGCTCGTGTCCAACGCCGTGTAACTCATTCGCCGTCATTTGGGAAAATCCAGACCATAACACGCCCTGTGACACGGCTTGGAACACGCCCGTGTCCCAAGTGAAATGTCTGTGTCACGGGCCGTGTGCCTCATACGATACGGGACCAAACACGTCCCGAGCACGACATGGCCATGTGACACGCTTGTGTCACATGTAGTGTGATAGACACGCCCTGGAATTCGCCCGTGTCCTAGGCCGTATAACTCCCTCAACACAAACAAGCAAACTGCCCGAGCAGGACACGACCACTGAAACGCCCGTGTGTGAGGCCGTGTACCCTCACTCAATATTCGTTGAGTTAAAATCGTTGAGTGCTCGGCAAGGCGTCGAACATGCGCCTAATATGTCCCTGGGCACGCCCGTGTCCAAGCCCGTATGACATTTACCACGGCCCAAACACGCCTAAAAGTGCTTCCCATTCCGCTTTTGAGTGTCGGGGCGTTACAACTCCCTCCCTCTTACAAGAATTTCATCCATGAAATTACCAAAGGAAAAAAATATAGAAAAACAAAAGCAGTACCTGCGTGGAATAACTCTGGGTACTTCTCAAGCATGGTCTGCTCCCGTTCCCATGAGAGCTCATCCCGACCGCAATTGTCCTAACGGACTTTGACCATCCTGATCTCCTTGTTACGAAGTCGCTTGACTTCAGAGTCCTCATTACGAATGGGTTTGACCCTTGTCATTAACCCTTCATCCACCGGTACTTGATCAACTGCGATCACCTGTGAAGGCTCTTGCAATGCCTTTCGCAACACTGATATGTGGAATACATCGTGTAGACCACTCAACTCCACCGATAGCCTTAGATGATAAGCCGCTTCACCAATCTGCTCTAGAATTTCAAATGGTCCAATGTATCTCGGGATCAGCTTCTTCAAGTGTCGTACCCGTGAAACACCCTTGAACGGCTTTATCTTTAAATACACCCAATCGCCAACCGCGAACTCCACATTCCGATGCTTGGCATTGTAGTATTTAGCTTGTCTATCCTGAGCGATCAGCAAATGCTCTCGAATGGTTCGTACCAATAAAGTGGCGCTTTCCACCTCTTGGTTTTTGTACAACCTCGCCTCACCTATTCCCAACCACGACAACGGCGTGCGACATTCTCTACCATATAGGGCCTCAAGTGGCGCCATTTGTATGTTCGCTTGGTAGCTGTTGTTGTACACAAACTCCACGAAATACAGATGAACTTCCCACTAGTTTCCGAAATCCAGGACGCACATGCGAAGCATATCCTCCATCGTCCTATTTACCCTCTTGGTCTGCCCATCCGTCCGTGGATGAAAGGCTGTGCTGAATTTCAACTTAGTTCCCAACATTTACTGCACCAACCTCCAGTCATTGGACGTAAAACTCCCATCTCTATCGCTCACGATGCTGCGGGGCACACTGTGCAGTCTAACAATGTGATCCACGTAAAGCTTTGCCAGCTTATCTACTAAAACATCTTTCCAATGCGGAATGAAGTGCGACACTTTTGTCAACCGATCTACGATCACCCAGATGGCTTTGTTTCCCTTCTACAAACTTGGCAAACAATGCACAAAGTCCATCAAAATGTCATCGAACTTCGACTCCGAAATAGGCAAAGACTTGAAGAAACCCCCTGGCTTTTGACACTCTGCCTTTACGAAGGTGCAAGTCTGACACATCGCCACATATAGTGCCATATCCTTCTTGAGTCCTGGCCACCAGAACAACTTCTTCAGATCTCGGTACATCTTTGTGCTCCCTGGGTAAATTGAGTACTTGGTATGATGAGCCTCGTACATCAACTCTACCCATAAATTACCCATGTTTGGGACGCACAAACGATTGTCCTTCCTTAAAAGTCCATCTTCAACTGTAAATTGGGAATTTGACCCATCCGAAGATGCATCCATGATTTCCTTCATGTCGCTATCCAAATCAATAGCCTACCATATCCGATTAGCCAGATCATACCGAACTTCTGTCAAGTTCAATAACGCTTCGGCGCTTGTCTGCTTGTAAACACAATAGATCTCTAACGCCTCCAACTCCCGAATCAACCTCTCATCTTGAATCGACAACCAGTTGTCTTGGGTTGGAGACCTGTGACTCAACGCATCCGCAACTACATTGCCTTTCCCAGGCACGTAATGAATTTTGAAAGTATAGTCCCCCAGGAACTCCATCCATCTTCGCTGTCTCCTGTTCAGATCCTTCTGATCCAGTAGGTATTTCATGATCTTGTGGTCGGTATAAATATCAACCTTTACTCCGTATAAATAATGCATTCACAGCTTTAGCTCAAAAATCACGGCCGCTAACTCCAAGTCGTGGACCAGATAATTCCTCTCGTGCACTTTTAGCTGACACGAGCCATATGCAATAACACTTCCATGCAGCAGCAGCACACAGCCCAAACCACTGCCTGATGCATCGCTGTAGATATCAAAGCCTTTGGTCCCACTCAGCGAACTTAGCACTAGCACCGAGGTCAACCGACTCTTCAACTCTTCAAAAGCTTGTGCGCACTCGCGCGTCCAAACAAACTTCTAATATTTCTTGGATAATGTCGTGAGAGGTAACTCTATCCATGAGAAGTTCTCTACGAAGAGCTTGTAATAGCTGGCAAGCCCCAGAAAACTCCGGACTTTCACTACCGTAGACAACACAGGCCACTCCTGTATCGCAACTATCTTCGTTGGATCTATCGCAATCCCTTCACCACTGAGTATGTGACCAAGGAATGCTACTGAGGATAACCAGAACTCACATTTGGAGAACTTTGCGTATTGTTAGTTCCTCCTCTGCATCTCCAAAACCAAATGCAGATGCTTGAAGTGATCTTCTTCGCACTGCGAGTACACCAATATGTCGTCAATAAAGATGATCACAAAATTGTCTATGTACTCCCTGAACGTCCTGTTCATCAGATCCTTGAACACTGATGGCGCATTAGTCAGCTCGAACGACATGACTGTAAACTTGAAATGCCCATACCTTGTGCTGAATGATGTCTTTGGGATATCACTCTCCCTTATCCTCAGCTGATAGTAACCGGAATTAAGATCCAATTTTGAGTACACCGATGACTCGACTAACTGATCAAAAAGATCATATATCCTTGGGATTGGGTACTTGTTCTTTTTCGTTAACTTGTTTAGCTCTCTATAGTCGATACAAAGCCGCAAACTTCCGTCCTTCTTCTTAGCAAAAAGGACCGGTATGCTCCAAGGAGATGAACTTGAACGCACATAGCCTTGCTCCAACAACTCCTCTAGTTGAACCTTTAGCTCCACCATATCCTTAGGCCCCAACCTATAAGGAGAGTGTGACACAGTTTTGGAACCTGGCACTAACTCAATTGTAAAATCGATCTCCTGCTGGGGTGGGGCTTCGAGAAGATAATCCGGGAACACGTCAGGGTACTCGCACAGTATTGGGATACTTCCCAAAGTGGGTTTAGGCTTTACAGCCTCCACAAATGTAAAGAACAGCTCTGCACCAGCACAGACTGCCTTAAACACCTGAAGAGCAGACATTAAAGTCTTGCTCAACCCTTTCAATCCCGCAAATATTGTCTCCCGCCCAACACCCAGCTTGAATACCTTACGGTTGCAATATATGTATGCCTTCTGCTCCGAAAGCCAGTCTATACCGAAAATGACGTCTAACTCTACTAGCGGAAGTAATGACGCTAGTAAGTTGAACTCCTGACTTCCAATACGAATGTTTACAGCACAAACTCTGTCTGCACGCATAGAACACCCATTCGACAACAACAGGTCCAATTTGTCCTTCGCCATCGAAGAAGGGACTCCGATGTGCGATATGAAACCTTCGGACAAAAACGAGTGCGAATCTCCCATATCGAATAGTGTCCTTGCCGGACTATCGCAAATTAGAACAAAGCCTATACAAACAGTAATAAGCTAACAAGTAGTAGGTAATAGTATTTAAAGCTAACTTGCTATAAATTTAAACCGTACCTGTCACCATATATGCCTGTTTGATGGCCTCCTGCTAGCCAAGATTATAGACTCTTGGTTGAGTCAGATCATAATGGGATGTGGTTGACTCCACAGCCTTGCCCTTTTCATCATAAGTTTCTCCCTGCTTCGTCTTGGACTTTGCACGTCTGCTCCAACAGTCGCGGGCAAAGTGCCCCATCTTCCCACAAGTAAAACAAGCGCCCGGGGTTCGGTTGGTAGTTGCCCCCGAGGCACCCGAAGAAGGGGCTGGACCCGATGTCCTAGCCTTCTTATTCAACCTACTGAAATCGGATTTTGAAGATGGCACCTTAAATTACGACTTCCTAACACCGTAGTCTTTCTTTGCCTCAACATTCTTCATGACTTTTTCCAAAGATCTGGCCGTGTTGACCAAGGTCAGAAAACCCTGCATCATCGGCCCCGAGAGTAGTAGTCTCAAATCATCCCTTAAACCTTTGTAGAATCGGTTTGTCTTTCACTCCTCATCGGCGAAGGTAGTGCTTGCATACCGACCTAAGCGAGTAAACTCGTGGAGATATTCATCCACACAACTCTCACCTTGTACCACTTTCTGGAACTCGTTTTCCATAGCAATTCTCTGAGTCGAGGGGTGTTATCGAGCCAAGAATAGTCTCAAAAATTCCTCTATCGAGACGTCAATAAGCAGTCTACCCCTCAGATGGTGTAACTCCAAGCCTTCCCACCATAATCTTACATCACCATCCAATAAGAACGTGGTAATAGTGGTCTTTTGCCACTCTTCCTGTAAGACCCCCTTTTTTTTTCTTTTTCAAACCCGGGGTCTTAGCCCAGAAATTAATAATTTTCCTATTTCATTTGGCATTTAATTTATTTATTCTAAGATCTCGACTGCCCTTGTATGAACATGAAGTGCACTAATTAGTCAATAATAAATCATCATAAAGTCAGTAAAAATCATATGAGACATTTAAACAGCAATTCCAAGTTTTGCGAAATTCCAGAGATGTTTATGCCTATATTTCCTAATTTATCATTTTAGGCCACTTTTACTATATCATGAAGGAAGTACTGTAAATATTTATCCAAAAATTCCAAGAAAATTATATAAGCTATATAGTGACCTAAAACCATCATAAACCAAGTACCATAATTTTTCTCCATCATTTGAACTCTGAATCTATTTTAAAGTAAGATACTAATTTTCTTAACTTAATCAAGGAGGTACTGTTTTTATCCATCTAAAATTCCAGAGAAAATTACCAGGCGACTATCATAATTTGAAACACTCACTTATCAAATTTCATAATTTTCCAATCATTAATTGGGCACTATTTGTATTTTTGTCTATATATCACAATTAGCACATTAAAGAATAAAGAACCCAAAATACTCAGCTAAAATTTCCAAGAAAATTACAGAAGATATAATTTGTTATAAGATGCCCTAATCCAAGATTTCATTATATTCCAGCAAACTGAAATTCCATACTCATCAAAATAAATATCCAGGGCACCATTAGAGTTGTGAATGAAGTACTGTATAAATTAATTCAAAAATCTTAACAAAATTATATTATATCTTCTTGGACCATAAAATCACTCTACCCAAATTTTTACTTGATTTGTAGTTCAGTTAACAGCTTAATAATTCAAATTAAGGTTGGTGACCTAAACTAGGGTTAGGATCTTAGGTGGCTAAAGGTCTCCAAATACCCTTAGGGTCCGTTCGTTTGCACGGAATTGGAATTCGATATTGGAATTCAATATTGAAGAATATTGTGGAATTAAATATTGGTGACGAATTTCAATTCAAATGTTCGTCTAATAAAGAATATTGGTGAATATTGTGGAATCGGAATTCGATTTTTTTGCCCGGACGCGATTTTTTTGTCCGGGCAAGATTTATTCACCTAGTCGTTATTTTTTCTCACGGGTGGGATTTTTTCATGTGACAGCGATTTTTTTTCGCTTGAGGGCGATTATGTCGCTCGAGCCCACTTTTGTCGCCCGAATGTGATTTTTTCGACTGGGGGCAAAAAAACGCGCCTTAGCAAAAAAAGCGCCCGGGCGAAAAAATCGCGTCCGGCGAAAAAATCGCGCCCGGGCGAAGAAAACGTGCCCGGGCTCAAAATCGCACCCGGGAAAAAAAATCGTGCACGGGCTCAAAAATCGCGCACGGGAGAAAAATTCGCACCTGGGCAAAAAAATCGCGCCCGGGTGAAAAAATCGTGCCCGGGCTCAAAAATCGCGCCCGGGCGAAGAAAACGCCCAGGAGAAAAAAATCGGCTGAGGCTTTTTTCGCCCGGGAGCTTTCTTTGCCCGTGCGCGATTTTTTTCGCGCTCGGGCTAAAAAATCGCGCTCGGGCGAAAAAATCGCTCCCGGCAAAAAAATCGCGCCCGGGCGAAACAAACGCGCCCGGACGAAAAAAACGCGCCCAAGCGAAAAAATCGCGCTCGGCGAAAAAAAAATGTGCGCGGGAGAAAAAATTTGCACCCTGGCGAAAAAATCGTGCCCGGCTCAAAAATCGCGCCCGAGCGAAGAAAACGCCCGTGGAGAAAAAAATCGACTGAGGCATTTTTTCGCCCGTGCGCGATTTTTTTCGCGCCCGGGCGAAAAAATCGCGCCCGGGCGAAAAAAAACGCGCCCGGGCGAAAAAAAACGCGCCCGGGAGAAAAAATCGCGCCCGGTCGAAAAAATCGCGCCCGGGCGAAAAAATCGCGCCCGGGCGAAAAATCGCGCCGCGGCGAAAAATCGCGCCCGGGCGAAAAATCGCGCCCGAGCGAAAAAAATCGCACCGGGCGAAAAATCGAGCCTGCCGAAAAAATTGAGCTCGGGCGAAAAAATTGCGCTCGGGCGCGAAAAATCGCGTCTGGGCGAAAAATTCGCTCCCCGATGAAAAATTCACTCCCGGGCGAAAAAAACACGTCCGGACGAAAAAAAACGCGTCCGGGCTTAAAAATGTGTCTCAATCGGAATTGTCTAATTCTTATATAGATTGGAAGGAATTGTATTTAGTTCAAATGAATTATACGAAATTCATTAAAATTTAAATTCCAACGTCAAACGTGCAGACGAACGATGGAATTGGAATTAGACCTTCAATTCCAATTTCAGGGGCTCAATTCCGTGCAAACGAACGGACCCTTATAGTTTTACCAGTGAACTTTAATGTCCCTATGGTCCTCTCCACCAAATTTCAAGTCAGTCCAAGGTCATTTGACCCCATGACCTTCACAATCCTACAAATCCCCATTAAGGGACCTACCCTAGGGTTCTAGGGCTACCCTACACCAAACCACTCTAAACTCCCTTGGAGGGGGTGTCATGCCCAAGAAAGTCAGCGACCACAGTATCAGCCCCTGTTGAGGCAATATGGCCACCCGAATCTCAAAAGTGCACCTTTAACCTAAGACCCCTTATTAGGGCAAAAATTAGGTTTGATCTTTTCCAATCCAAACCATCTCCAAATGAGATGAAAAATTAAACAGAAACTTATGGTAAACCCAGGGACCACTCACCAAAATTTGGGAGGGTTTGGAAATTATTTAGCCACCTAAATAAATCACGTTAGGATTATGGAATTTTTCTAAAAACTATAGAAAAACATTCTCCAAAAATTCTCATTTTTCGAAAGCACCTAGATATAGGTAAGAATAGGGCACACCCCAAATTTCAAGTCCTTTTGAGGACTGGATCGGAGTGGGGAATTTTTCTAATGTCAAGACAGCCCTATGGATAGACCTCACCAAAACAAGTGCTGTGGTCTAACCAGAACTCGAAATCTAGTGAAATCAAATTGGAATTAAAGTAGACTTCCAGGGCTACATTTTCTATGTTTACCATTTTTCCAGTAGGAGCCTCTATATATTTTTCCCAAATTATTTAAAGTGACAGATAAATTCATTCAGAAATTGTTTTAAAAATAGAATTTAGTTCTCATGGCACTGTTCATCTTCTTCAACAGCCCGAAACCAGAAGCTTGAAAACTTAGTTTCCTGTAGCTTTTCCAAAGCTATTTCCCGGCCATCCAGCCATCTCCCTGGCCGTCCACCACCAGCACCTCTGTTGAGGTGAGGGCTACCGTCGGGCGGCGGCACGGCCGCCGGAGAGGCGGTTTCCGGTGAACCCGCCACCATGCAAATTTCAGAAAAGCATGGAAATGCTCACCCGATCCGGCTCTTTTGAGCCCGATATCTCTCCTAATGATTTATAAGATCTATCCATAGAAGAAAGAGTAGAGGAGGACCTTATTCATGGTTTGACGGCGAGATGGACGTTGGACTGTCATGGCGCGGTGGTGGCGTCGTCGGAATTCTTCTACAGCACAGTAGGAGACTCGAAACTTCAGGTAAGGGCTGGGAAACTTCATCCTTGAGCCTAAGGGGCCTTTTTAAAGGGAAGAAAGGAGGGAGGGGAAAGGTTGAAACGTTCATGGCCATTAGTATTTCTTCATAATAACATTTCGGTTATAATGCTGGTAATTGAATTGCTGGAAACAAAGAGATGTTTGCCAGGTGGCGATTTCCTATTTGACTAGCATTTCCTTATTTATTTAAATAAACAAAGTAGGAAACGACCCATAAATACTCCTGGTGTAACTTCCCATAACCTGAATTGATTACAACATCGGTTACCGAAATTTCAAGTCTGGCTGACGTTTCAGCCTTGGTCACGGGCGTGACACATAGGTCACGGGCGTGACAGGCCCGGATAGCCAAATTTGGGATCGACGATCGTCGAACTCAGATCAACGATCGTCGAAGGGTTGTCACGGGCGTGACACCTGGGTCACGGGCGTGACAGCCCCGGGTGGTCAATTCTGGGTCGACGACCGTCGAACTGAAATCGACGATCATCGAACATGGTCACGCCCTATGTCACGGGCGTGACATTGTGGGTCACGGGCGTGACAGGCCCGTGTGACCCATTCTGGGTCGACGACCGTCGAACTGAAATCGACGATCGTCAAACGTGGTCACGCCCTATGTCACGGGCGTGACGTTGTGAGTCACGGGCGTGACAGGCCCGTGTGGCCCATTCTAGGTCAACGACCGTCGAATTGAAATCGACGATCGTCAAACGTGGTCACGCCCTATGTCACGGGATTGACATTGTGAGTCACGGGCGTGACAGGCCCGTGTGGCCAAATATGGTCGACGATCATCGAACTGAAATCGACGATCGTCGAACGTGGTCACGCCCTATGTCACGGGCGTGACGGGACGGTCACGGGCGTGACCAACCCGTGACCCGAAATCTCGGTCGATTATTTCAATTTTTGGGCTTCCAAGGGTTCTGTCACGACCAACCGACTCATAGGGGTCTAGCCGGAAATGGGATGTTACAAATCCCAATAAACAAAACAAAGATTTCGTCCCCGAAATCCAGGTTAAGTCTATGGGGATCCAATCAGGAGGGGAAGCTTGTAACATCCCACGACAGTTGGAAGATCTACATCTCTGCGTTACGTTTGCAGTGTGCAGTTTGGATTCTAAGAACCATTCGTCCAATTGTCAAGGTATATACCCCCAATAAACAAAGGGTTAGCCCTTATTCTTGAAATTTCAGTCTTATTGGTTTAAAATAGGAACGCAAATTGATTGTCCAGAGGGGTTGTGAGGTATACCTGACTGAAAAGTTCTGGATATCTTTGTCGCATCGAGTCCTGTGGCTCCCATGCATGCTCCTCCTGTCCATGCTTGTTCTACAGAACCTTGACTAACAGAACCTTCTTCCGACGCAAAGTCCGTACTCCTCTGCCATCGATCCGAATCAGCTCCAAGTGAACTGACTAGTTGGAAGCTACCAGTCCATCTGTGGTCAAAATCTGCTGCTCCGGGCGCAGTAAAGACCTCCTAAGTGAAGAAATGTAGAGTACGTCGTGCAGAGCTGCCAGCTCTGATGGCAACTCAAGCCTGTAAGCTAGGGCCCGATCCGTTCTAGGATCCCGTAAGGGCCCATATACCTAGGGCTGAACTTCTTCCTCCGACCACGCACCTGTGAAACTCCATGCATGGGCCGGATCTTCAAAAACACTCGGTCTCCCCACCTGAACGCCACCTGACGATGACGGGCATCATAATACTTATCCTGTCTGCTCCACGCTTCTAACATTCTATCTCTGATTAGTCTCACCTGAGCCTCGGTGTCTTCGACAAAATCCGAACCCAATGCCTTCGGATCTTCATCCTGAATCCAGGGAAACACAAGCCAATACTAATTTGCCCAATAAACAAAGGTTTATCCCCCAATAAACAAAAGATCAGCCCCTACCTATCTTGGGCTAAGTATCCTGGATATCACCCTGTTACAACTGTCCTAGCTGGGTGCACAATTTCTAGGGCATCAATCTTCGACTTGGGGTTCCACCCTAAAACTCGTTAATATACTCCATACTTTAAACTCTCTGAGTCACATTTATGACAACTTTATCCGGGTCAAAATGTTCCCAATCTCACATGGGTATCTTCCGAACTTGCATTCCTATCCGACCCTCAGTGTTTGTCTCGGTGGTTGTCTCTAGGTAATTTGTTACTGGTGTTGACGGTTAAGACTACTTGTATTTTACCATTCTGCTAATGTATTATTGGTCTCAATTCTCCTTAAAGTAGTCTACCGCTTCGAATAATCGTTGATTGGGATAGTAGGGACACCTGAGTTTTTGTCTTAGGTAGTCATTTTCGTGCTAAACTCCTCCTTTATTCTCTTTGGGTATCTCCTTACCTTAACCAAATTCATACCCAAGGTCTATTTTGAACTAGGGCACACTATAAATTGTCATGGTTAGTCACGAGTCCTAGTTGGTTGAGTCTACGTCGTAGACTAGAGAATTATGGGAAATGTTCTCTACCGCCGGAGGTGTTCCCTGCTGGGGTAGGGTAAGCCACAGGCTACAAAGAAGGATTCCAATGAACGATGAAGTGGACTTTCACATGTGATTTCCCTTATGGGCACACCACTGCTTCCGCTGCTTAGTTTGTCCCCAAACTAAACTCGAGCGGGGGTGACCCAGGGTTAGTGGACTGCTACATTTCCGATCGAGGTATCCTCTGATACCACTTGTAAGACCCCCCCTTTTTTTTTCTTTTTCAAACCCGGGGTCTTAGCCCAGAAATTAATAATTTTCCTATTTCATTTGGCATTTAATTTATTTATTCTAAGATCTCGACTGCCCTTGTATGAACATGAAGTGCACTAATTAGTCAATAATAAATCATCATAAAGTCAGTAAAAATCATATGAGACATTTAAACAGCAATTCCAAGTTTTGCGAAATTCCAGAGATGTTTATGCTTATATTTCCTAATTTATCATTTTAGGCCACTTTTACTATATCATGAAGGAAGTACTGTAAATATTTATCCAAAAATTCCAAGAAAATTATATAAGCTATATAGTGACCTAAAACCATCATAAACCAAGTACCATAATTTTTCTCCATCATTTGAACTCTGAATCTATTTTAAAGTAAGATACTAATTTTCTTAACTTAATCAAGGAGGTACTGTTTTTATCCATCTAAAATTCCAGAGAAAATTACCAGGTGACTATCATAATTTGAAACACTTACTTATCAAATTTCATAATTTTCCAATCATTAATTGGGCACTATTTGTATTTTTGTCTATATATCACAATTAGCACATTAAAGAATAAAGTACCCAAATACTCAGCTAAAATTTCCAAGAAAATTACAGAAGATATAATTTGTAATAAGATGCCCTAATCCAAGATTTCATTATATTCCAGCAAACAGAAATTCCATACTCATCAAAATAAATATCCAGGGCACCATTAGAGTTGTGAATGAAGTACTGTATAAATTAATTCAAAAATCTTAACAAAATTATATTATATCTTCTTGGACCATAAAATCACTCTACCCAAATTTTTGCTTGATTTGTAGTTCAGTTAACAGCTTAATAATTCAAATTAAGGTTGGTGACCTAAACTAGGGTTAGGATCTTAGGTGGGCTAAAGATCTCCAAATACCCTAATATTTTTACCAGAGAACTTTAATGTCCCTATGGTCCTCTCCACCAAATTTCAAGTCAGTCCAAGGTCATTTGACCCCATGACCTTCACAACCCTACAAATCCCCATTAAGGGACCTACCCTAGGGTTCTAGGGCTACCCTACACCAAACCACTCTAAACTCCCTTGGAGGGGGTGTCATGCCCAAGAAAGTCAGCGACCACAGTATCAGCCCCTGTTGAGGCGATATGGCCACCCGAATCTCAAAAGTGCACCTTTAACCTAAGACCCCTTATTAGGGCAAAACTTAGGTTTGATCTTTTCCAATCCAAACCATCTCCAAATGAGATGAAAAATTAAACAGAACCTTATGGTGAACCCAGGGACCACTCACAAAAATTTAGGAGGGTTTGGAAATTATTTAGCCACCTAAATAAATCACGTTATGATTATGGAATTTTTCTAAAAACTATAGAAAAACATTCTCCAAAAATTCTCATTTTTGGAAAGCACCTAGATATAGGTAAGAATAGGCCACACCCCAAATTTCAAGTCCTTTTGAGGACTGGATCGGAGTGGGGAATGTTTCTAATGTCAAGACAGCCCTATGGATAGACTTCACCAAAACGAGTGCTGTGGTCTAACCAAAACTCCAAATCTAGTGAAATCAATTTGGAATTAAAGTAGACTTCCAGGGCTACATTTTCTATGTTGACCATTTTTCCAGTAGGAGCCTCTATGTATTTTTCCCAAATTATTTAAAGTGACAGATAAATTCATTCAGAAATTGTTTTAAAAATAGAATTTAGTTCTCATGGCACTGTTCATCTTCTTCAACAGCCCGAAACCAGAAGCTTGAAAACTTAGTTTCCTATAGCTTTTCCAAAGCTATTTCCCGACCATCCAGCCATCTCCCTGGCCGTCCACCACCACCACCTCTGTTGAGGTGAGGGCTACCGTCGGGCGGCAGCACGGCCGCCGGAGAGGCGGTTTCCGGCGAACCCGCCACCATGCAAATTTCAGAAAAGCATGGAAATGCTCACCCGATCCGGCACTTTTGAGCCCGATATCTCTCCTAATGATTTATAAGATCTATCCATAGAAGAAAGTGTAGAGGAGGACCTTATTCATGGTTTGACGGCGAGATGGACGTTGGACTGTCATGGCGCGGTGGTGGCGTCGTCGGAATTCTTCTACAGCACAGTAGGAGACACGAAACTTTAGGTAAGGGCTGGGAAACTTCATCCTTGAGCCTAAGGGACCTTTTTAAAGGGAATAAAGGAGGGAGGGGAAAGGTTGAAACGTTCATGGCCATTAATATTTCTTCTTAATAACGTTTCAGTTATGATGCTGGTAATTGAATTGCTGAAAACGAAGAGATGTTTGCCAGGTGGCGATTACCTATTTGACTAGCATTTCCTTATTTATTTAAATAAACAAAGTAGGAAACGGCCCATAAATACTCCTGGTGTAACTTCCCATAACCCGAATTGATTACAACGTCGGTTACCGAAATTTCAAGTCTGGCTGACGTTTCGGCCTTGGTCACGGGCGTGACACATAGGTCACGGGCGTGACAGGCCCGGATAGCCAAATCTGGGATCGACGATCGTCGAACTCAGATCAACGATCGTCGAAGGGTTGTCACGGGCGTGACACCTAGGTCACGAGCGTGACAGCCCCGGGTGGTCGATTCTGGGTCGACGACCGTCGAACTGAAATCTACGATTGTCGAACATGGTCACGCCCTATGTCACGGGCGTGACATTGTGGTTCACGGGCATGACAGGCTCGTGTGACCCATTCTGGGTCAACGACCGTCGAACTGAAATCGACGATCGTCAAACGTGGTCATGCCCTATGTCACGGGCGTGACGTTGTGAGTCACGGGCGTGACAGGCCCGTGTGGCCCATTCTAGGTCGACGACCGTCGAATTGAAATCGACGATCGTCAAACGTGGTCATGCCCTATGTCACGGGCGTGACATTGTGAGTCACGGGCGTGACAGGCCCGTATGGCCAAATATGGTCAACGATCGTCGAACTGAAATCGACGATCGTCGAACGTGGTCACGCCCTATGTCACGGGCGTGACGGGTCGGTCACGGGCGTGACCAACCCATGACCTGATTCACGGTCGATTATTTCAATTTTTTGGGCTTCCTAGGGTTCTGTCACGACCAACCAACTCCTAGGGGTCTAGCCGGAAATGGGATGTTACACTTCCGTCTCTATAGCTATCATTACTCTCTTAACTCTGGAGAGCCAATCATCTGCTTGGGTTAGGGTTCCCGTCCTCGAGAACACTTGAGGATTGAATCCCATAACGTGCTTAAGCTGTTTCTCCGTTGCTCTTCTAGGCAACACTGGCTCCACTACAACCTGCTCCACTCTCCTTGGCTCCGCTTCATAGAGCGGTACTTGCTCCACAGCATGGGAAGGCTACTGCACCTGTCTCACGGGCTGCGCGTTAATCATCGCAAACACTTCCTCCGCTACCAATCATATGGTCTCAATCGAAGGAGGTATTATCGACGCATCATTTGGTGCGCTACTCGCCTTAGAAACTGGACGTTCTAACGGCCCCGCACCACTCCTGGTCACCTATAGTAGTATAAAACACCGATAAGAAACCAAACCACATTGCAAAAAGCAATTATAGGAACACGCAGGTTCTCAAACATGTGTATTTTCATTCCTAAGTGGACATTCATGGGTTTTTTTCATGTTATAACAATGACGCACACACAAGTGCTCACCATCCCTTAAAGTGAATTCGTCCACGAATTCATTTTATTCTGACCGAAGCCGGTAGTCTAATACCAAATTGTAACACCCCTATTCATCACATAACATATAGTAGTAGGTCTGTCCAGGGCCCAACGCCATATACCATGGACTGACCTACAAGTTACTAGATTAAACCATTCAACCAATACACACGTCCTACACAGAGCATCTATCAGAAACAATTATTAAGTTGTAAAAGCAAGAACCCAGCAACATAACCCAATAAGAATGAACTACAAAATACACAAAAGTACTGGCCTTATGACCTTACAACAGTTCACAAAATTTAAATAGTTTCTTACAAAATTTGGCTCGCAGGCCGGCCACACATGATTTAAACAGGAAAACAAATAAGGCTTTCGAGGGCCGGCTTAGCAACTTGGGCTTTGGCCCGCTATTTGCCGCTCGGCTCCGAAGCCCTTGCAAGCACAATTCACCGCAACGGTGGCAAACAAGAATAACGGTCAACTAAAGCCGACCAAATTATAACGATTCCGCCCCCAAACTTGGGGCGGCAAAGCTCCTTCCCTGCATTTGTTAGCGTAACAAGCAATATAGTGAATAATCACAACATCACAGGTGTAGCCTCACATGGCCACACACCCCATGCTCTCAGGGAACTAACTCAGTGAGGTCGTTGAAAACCGCAGTCTCACCACCATCCTATGGACGACAAATCACGTGAGCATTTAGTCTTTCTGACCTAAGCCTAAGACTCGCACAACTATGATAGTGGCTAGTCCCTTTTTCAGGTATCTGTCACCAAAACACATAGCTCGGGTCCGGTTCCACAAGCCTATTGCTCACGCTGCACTATCAAACTTAAGACAAGCGTGCGGATCAAGCTTCGCCGAATCCCAAATTCGATCATACAATCACATAACCCAGTTATGTTCAAAGCTAGCTCCCAGGCCGCCAAGATTGTAGAAATGTGTTTCCGCCCAGTTTTCAGGGTGCGCCTTGGGGTTAATCCCAAAGGATCCCTGCTGCAATATACCACGTAGAAACCCGAAAAAAACAAAAGGCACGGAGACTTCTCCGGCTAGACATGCATAGTAAAACATCACCGATCCAGACCAACATGTCCGGGTAGGCTTCACACACCATTCCTATGTCCGTTTCTCGATTTTGGACTCTAAATGTAAATAAGGGGGACTTTACATACCTACCCCAAGGAACACAGCAAACTCGCCGCACACTCGCGCGAGCTGGTTTCCCCTACGTAAAAGAAGAAGAGCTTTACATGCTCAAGTAGTGAATCATTACCCTAGCATTCCTCTTCGGTGCCATGGAAATCTACATGGATGAAAAGCACTGCAATGATCTCGCCTTTATAGATCTGGACTCGGTTTGCAATTTGGCACTCCGAATCTCCTCCGGCGACCGGATCTTCCCTCCTTATTCCCCTTGTTCTCCCTTCTCTCTAGAACTTAGAAAGAGAGTGGCCAATGAAAAGTGAAGATTTAAACCCCCAATACCGGCCTTAACCCTAGGATGGAGAGGCTTGAACCATTAGATCCCAAAATAAGGAAACGAACGACCACTATTCGTGCTGAAAATAAACTTCCTGTGCCTAACACGGCTTGTGACATGCCCGTGTCCAAGGTCATGTAACTCATTCGCCATCATTAGGGAAAATCCCGACCATGATACGGCCTGTGACACGGCTTGGAACATGCCTGTGTCCTAAGTGACATGCCCGTGTCACTAGCCGTGTGCCTCAGACGACACAAGACCTAACACGTCTCGAGCACGACACAGCCATATGACATGCCCGTGTCATATGCCATGTACTAGACACACACTGGGCACCCCCGTGTCCCAGGCCGTGTAACTCCCTCAGCACAAACCAGCAAACTGCCCGAGCAGGATACAGCCACTAACATGCTTGTGTGTCAGGCCGTGTGCCCTTACTCAATAATCATTGAGTGAAAATCATTGAGTGCTCGGCGAGGCATCGAACACACGCCTGACACGGACCTAATACACGCCCATGTCCCAGACCGTGTGACCTTTACCAAGGCCCAAACACGCCTAAAAGAGCTGCCCGTTCCTCTTTTGAGTTTCGGGGAGTTACAGTCGTGTCCTGTACAGGTTGAACTCGGGCAGTGGTTCTGGTAGGAGTGATCATGGCGTCATTGAAAAAGTGGGCTCGCCCATGCTGACACGGTCAGTGAAACGGCCGTATTGGTGGATGTGTCGATAGTAGTTGATGGACTTTGACGTGGAATGCATTTATGGCGGGCAGCATGCTTCGATGTGATGGCGACACGCCTAGTAACATGGCTGTGTGGGTGGACGTGTCCTTCTCTAGGAAGTTATCGGATTCTGGTGACTTGCTCGGCAATACGGAGGCGACACGGCCGTCTTCGTGACCATGTCCTTCTCGGGATTGTCTTCTGAACTCTAGTGACATGCCCCAAGTTGACACGACCATCTTGACACTTCCAGTGATACGACCATGTGGGAGGTCGTGTCCTCCTCGGGATGATTCTCTGGATTTCTCTAGAGGCTGATTTCCCTGAAAACAAGTGACATGCCCAATGACACGGCCGTGTTGGAGGTCGTGTCAGGTCCAATTTTACCTATTTTGTGAAAACCTGCAAAAACAGAAATAAACATAAGTGGAATAAATAAACATAAAAGGAGATCAATATATAGCTTATAAGACAAGATTTGTGCATAGAAGACCTAAAAAACACTCTAATAGCTTAGACTACAAAACTTACTATCAACACCTTCTCTCCCGTGGCTCGTCTCAGTACTATTCGGGTTCTTCTCTCAGTGGCGGTCAATAGATATTGGCCTATTTCCCAACTGGATGTCAAGAATGCCTTCCTTTATGGTGATCTTCAAGAGGCCGTCTACATGGAGCAACCTCTTGGGTATATTGCTCGGGGGAGACACGAGTATGCCGACTGAAGAAGGCAATCTATGGCCTCAAGTAGAGCCCTCGAGCTTGGTTTGACAAGTTCAGCAGCATCGTGGCGGCCATTGGTTTTACGTGAAGCTCTGCCGATCACTCGCTATTCATTCACAAAATCTCCTCGGGACGAGTGGTTCTTGCTGTATACGTCGATGATATTCTTCTCACTGGCGATGACCTAGAAGGGGTAGCCAAGAAAAAAGCAGAATCTTCATCAACATCTGGTCACGAAAGATATAGGCCCTCCGAAGTACTTTCTAGGGATTGAAATCTCTCGGAAGCCTAACTCCTTAGTCCTTTCCCAGCATAAGTATGTTCTTGATCTATTAAAAGAGGCAGGGTTGACTGGAGCAAAACTTGCCTGATGCCCCATGAAAACTAGAGAAGACAAAACCTGGACAGATGATTTGCCTCCTCTTTCAAATATTATGCGATATAGGTGTCTGGTTGGTAAGCTCATATATCTCACAGTGACCAGGCCCGACATTTCCTATGCGGTGTGCAATGTGAGCCAATTCTTGCAAGCTCCTAGGGAGTGCCATCTATAGTCCGCCTTGCGGATCTTGGAGTACGTCAAAGCAGCGCCTGGGAAAGGATTACTCTTTCATAAGAATGGTCATGTGAGGGTTGAAGCATACTCTGATGCGAGTTATGCTGATGACAAAGGGGATCGCATGTCCACCTCCGATTTTTGCATTTTTGTTGGGGGAAATCTGGTGAGCTGGAAGAGCAAGAAGCTGTCTGTTGTTTACAGGTCTAGTGTAGAAGTAGAGTATCATAGTGGCGTCTACCACTTGTGAGTTAAAGTGGTTACGGGCTCTCATGCTGGATTTAGGAGAGGTCTATAACCATCCTCTACCTATGTTCTGTGATAACAAGACTGCCATATACATCTCCAATAATTCGGTCTTCCATGAAAGAACCAAGAACATTGAGGTTGACTGTCATTTCATTCATGAAGAGATTTTGAAGGAACAAATTTGCACTCCCTTTATCACTTCTGATAAAGAGCTGGCTGACATCTTCACCAAGCCAGTATCCGCCTCGTTTCTTCATATTTGCGACAAGCTGGGCATGATCGATATATATGCTCCATCATGAGGGGGAGTGTTGGAGTTGGTGACCGGGCGGTCTGGCGGTCTGTCTTGGCTTGTTGAAGACCGCGCGGTCTGGCGGTTTCCCTTCAGCAGTTTGGTTGTATGGCTATTGCTGTTTGGAGTCTAAGCTGCCTAGCAGTTTGTCGCAGGAGACTAAGAGACTAGGCGATCTAGCGGTCTCCAATGATGACTTCTCTCTCTGGTTGTAGCCGAGCGGTTATCCCTTCTCATCTAACCGCGCGACTTGTGTTGGCTGTTTTTTGTATAGTCGCTTAGTGCTGTAATTTTTTAGTCCCACATCTCCAGTTTGTATTCTCTTCCTTCTCCTCCATTCTATAAAAGGGAGGCCATACCTTTGTAATAGACACAATTTTTGGATAATAAAATTTCTATTAATCCCCTTCCAGTTTGTTCTTGTTCGTTTCTAACAGGGGGAAAAGATAATATGTCCCCTATCGCACGACGGTAGCACTATTGTCGGCGGTATCTCCCAGTGAGCAATGATTGAGAGGCCTGTATCTTGGAGACTTGGGGGCCATTGTTATGAGCTTAGATACTGAAGAGCCTAGCTAAGATGGCCATGCGATCCAGCCTGATTGTTGTTGTGAAGCATGTGTCCACGAGACAAGGTGGGTATCATGTGCAGCTGTTGAGCCCAAAGAGCCCAACTGTTATGGTTATGAGAGCCATTATTATGATCATTGAGAGCCTAGGTCCTGGGGACAAGGTGGGTGGCAATTGAAGCTGATAGCCTGAAGTGCCCAATAATAAGGCCAAAAAATTAATATGAGAAAGAGGAGGTTGACCTGCATCATAGCTTGGCCCGCCCGATGATTTGAGCAACCGAAAAGAGCTGATCTATACCTGCATTATCTCATTCAGACTTGATTGCCTAATATAACTGGCTTTCATGATTAGGATAATGACACTCTTAGGCTACGAGCTGAAAATACTAGAATGCTCAAGTGCGCCAGCAAGTCTGGGACTGTGGATTGTGGTGGGACACTGAGAAATCCAGTACACCGATAATATGCCTTGAGTGCATGGGGCATGTGCCCGATGGATCTTACATCCATGGCGAATGGTGTTTAAATGCACATTTTGTTCCCAAAAGAAATATATACTATTGTTTGTAGGGAAGGACAACTGCTGCCACGAGTTAGGGGTGGGGTCATTATAATTTGGTCAGTTAATGTTGACCGTTACTTTATTTTGCCACATTTTGGTGGTCATGCTTATGCAGGTGCTGGAAAGCCAAGTGAAAAGTAGCGGGCTGAAGTCCCTTATGTTGTAATTGGTTGTCCCCGAAGGCCCAAGAGTGAACGTTTACTATTTTCATGTGTTTTCGGCCTGTGTGCTGATGTATGGAAGTTACATTTGTAAAGGAAATAGTTGTAAGGCCTTTAGGCCAACAGATTTTATGTATTAATGCCATTCCTATATTTTGGTAGTGGACATTCCTTGTATTTGGGTTATAAACTAATGTAACTGCTTCCGCGAGAATGCACTCTGAGTTAGGATGCGTGAATGAAATGGTTTCAATGAGTTACTCCATTGACTATCTGTGGAATATAACAAGTGGCCCGACTAGACCTTTTGTTATATTCTAAGTGAAAAATAGAGGTGTTACAATAGGTTTGGCATAAATGGACACTCTGTTGAAAGAAGGAATTTGGGACCCACAATTGTCTGCAGCTAATGAAAAATATGCTAGGTCAAATATTGTCTGCATGAATTTATGAACTATGCAGTCAAATTATAAATATGTAGTCGAATTTGAACAATACAGTCGAATTTTTACTTAGTGTAGCAATTATGAACTTTGTAGTCGAATTGAACTATGCAGTCGAATTTGAACTATGCAGAAAAATTTGACATTAAGCATCCAATCAATGTAGTCAATTTTGCCCTTAGAAAACTTCCAGATGATGCAGTCGATTTTGACCTTAAGCATCTGGCCGATGCAGTCGATTTTTCCCTTAGAAAACTTCCAACCGATGTAGTTGATTTTGACCTTAAGCATCCAGCCAATACAGTCGATTTTTCCCTTAGAAATCTTCCAGCTGATGCAGTCGATTTTGAACTGAAGCATCCAGTCTATGTAGTCGATTTTGCCCTTACAAAACTTCCAGCCGATATAGTAGATTTTGACATTAAGCATACAGTCGATGCAGTTTATTTTGAACTTAGAAAACTTCCAAATGATGCTGTCAATTTTGACCTTAAACATCTAGTCGATACAGTCGATTTTGCCCTTAGAAATTTCCAGCCGATGCAGTCAATTTTGACCTTAAGCATCCAGCTGATGTAGTTTATTTTTCCCTTAGAAAACATCCAGCCGACGCAGTCGATTTTGACATTAAGCATCCAGCCGATGCAGTCAATTTTACGCTTAGAAAGCTTCCAGTCAATGCAGTTAATTTTGAACTTAACCATTCAATCAATTTTTCCCTTAGAAAACTTTCAGCCGATATATTTCATTTTGACCTAAAGCATCCAACTGATTTTGACCTTAGTTAAAATTAATATTTTCTACCTACCGTTTTATCAAAGCTCTCATGATGACCTTGATTTAAACATGAGCACTTGAGGGCCTAAGGGATATTCTTTAGTCTTAATCAACTTGTAATGACACAACACTATTCGGGGGGGGGGGGGGGGGCTAACTCGAATAGGGATGTTACAAATCCAATAAATGAAGAAACAATTTCTTCCCCGAAATTTAAGTTGGGGCTATGGGGTGGAACGTCATATTATGAAATTTGACTTCAGGGCACACTTGAAGAGAACATTAATTTAGCATATTTGAACACTTACTCAACACTATGAGAGTTCACAACTTATCTGCATCGCTTCACCCTTACTTTCTCCCAAACGTACTATCATTACTCAACATGATTATTATAACCAGAACTTTGTTCAAGAGGGGATCTTGATTGTCTTTCATGTATAAGGTAGTGAGAAGTCATAGTCTTGACTACAGTTATTTTATCACGTTATGGGAGTGAAACACCATTGAAACTCATAACCACCATTATGGTACCTCTGAAAGTGTGCAATTCTGATCCAATGGTTATATATATTGGTTCCATCCACTGTAGTTATCCATCTTGTATTATACTCCTTCGAATTAAAATATTTTATGATCAAAGATCATCATATGTATGAGATTAACACTCATTCATGCAAATGAAATTTTGGCCCCACTTTCAAGATTATTATTTGCTTGTATTATTGGTAATACTAGTACTTCAAGACATCATTGTGAAATTATATTTAGCATATTAACATAAACATATTGCATATAAATACAATTTTTATCCGTTATGAAGCTCATCGTTGTGTGTACGTTAGTGACTTGTAAATTTGTCAACACGATCCGATCCTTTTCCTCCATTGGGTATGCATGAGTAGTCAGCCAATCGATTTCTTTCAATTTTTTGAATTTTTGACTTTTCAGATACTAGACACAAGGTAAAGCTTGTCATTGACATTAAATTCAAGGATTTATATTTAGGGTTCAAAACCTTTTATTATCAAATAGTTAAAAATTCTTTTTCCGTGGCCACCTTTGTGAATTTATTTTTCATCGAGTAATATTTTTCTTTTATATTGATTCCCATACAATTACTCCTAGTCTTCTCTGCATTGAGTGCTGAAACCCGGATACTGATTCAATGGAGTTCGGACTGGAGGGACAGTTCAAGTTACTCTTCCCATTGTCGGGTGCTGAAGGTAGGTTAATTTGAGCCAGTATTTAGCCTTCACTAATTTGAGGTGGTTTCCTACTCACAGAACATGTGAGCTATAGTGTGGAGGACCCACAGCTCATCCAGAAGTGCATGCTGAATCTCCCCCCCCCCCCAAACCCAAAGGCTGAGCTCGACACCTTGTATAGCAAAGAGCAAGAATGCTCTGAAATTTAGGAGCTCTGAGAGGTTGGGTCTGCCTCTCCAGAGTGCTTTGAAGGACTATTTATAGGTAAACCCCAAACCAGGGGCAAAATCATCTTTTATGTCCTATGGATAGCGGCCTCAACTTTTTAATTTTTACTTTTGGCACCCCTGATTAGTCTGTGGACATCGGAATCTCGCTATTTGAGATGGTTGCACAACCCACATTTTCTCTATATATAAATATAATAACAGAGTTAGAGAAAATACACATCATGTTGCCACGCCGTACAGGGGACAACTGCAAGTGCTTAGGCAGCTCTGTCTCTTCATTTATTTTCTTAAAAGACATTTTATCTTAAAAAACATGATTTAAGTTTAAAGTTCAAAGACTGTGTAACGCAGTTCAGTAGATCAGCTAGTCCACAAGTAAGTATATACATAGCGGAAAATATAGAGTTTAATTCATTTTATTCTACATGAGCATGAAGACCTACAATTTGTTAATGATGTGCACATTTCTAAATTTAGTATAAGTAGAAAAAGAACTTTTACAATTTTCAAAATAGAGTGGCATTTAGTTAAAACAGATGTTATGAGTATGAGCATGTGCAGGTGCAGATTTTTATACCTAATAAAATAACTAATATGCATCCTAACATAAAATCTTCCTAGAGAGACATCAATGGAAAAAAGTAGTAGTAACAAGAAATAATAAATAAATGTTCTTAACATGAAGAAACCATGCTATGGGCTCCAACATACTGACACAAACCCATAACACTAACAGAAAGGTCTGAAATACATTACAAATAATGAAAAAAAAGAGACTATCTCTCACTGAAGAGAGGAATGGGAATCAACTACTGAAGCCTGGAAGAATCGAACTCGGGCAGGTCTAACTGCTACTGGTTCGAACCTAAGGCATTAAAAAAAAGAATCCCTCAGCAAAAAGGAGCAAAACACAGGTCAAACTAATTTTTAAAAAGGTTAGTATTTTTAAGAAGTTACCAACATGACAAGAGTAGCTCTGAAACAACATCAAACAAAGATCATATGAATAGTAAGTATAAAATAATTCAACACGAAATTACTATATAAGAGAAGGACTTGCACCAAGTGCGATAAGTACTCATAAAGATAACTATATATATAACTATATATATATATATATATTATAAAAGAAACTGATCGGCTCGAAGAGTTAATCATTAACATACGGCATAAAACAGTACTAAGGCGATCACATTCTCTCCAACACAAACCATCAAACGAAAAATATCCAAGAAAAAGGCACTGTGGTGGTGGTCATCCATTCCAACCCAACCCAACAGTCCATAACAAAACCATCGGGTGCAATTATTCACTAATAGTATTGTAGTGGTGGTCATCCATTCCAACATAAATGATAGTCTAAAAATATTATAACAAAATCTAGCACCACAAAAGACTTGGTATTGGATCACCATGATGACACATTGAAAGAAACCCATAAAAATTCTAAGTAAAAACATCCCTCACGACGAATTCGTCAAGACCATATGATGAATTTGGTGAGATCACTCGACAAATCGTCGTAACAACTCAACAAAACTTACAAGAATACTCGACGAACTTGAAATAACCACTCGACGAATTAGACTTAACTACCCGACGAATTTGGCTCAACCATTTGACGAATTTGACCTATCCACTCGACGAATTCGACTTAACCACTCAATGAATTTACTTTCTCGACGCACTCAATGGTCTTCTCGATGAAATCGATGAACCTCACGTAACCACTCAAGGAATTCTACGTGACAACACGATGAATTATACATGACTACTCGATGAATTTCTCTTAACTTCTTGACAAATTTTACTTAGCCCCAACCAAAACCGTATGAACTAGAAAGACAAACACCAGGAAAGCAAATTAGATATCATTAAATCTTAGGAATTCAAAGAATAGATAAATAAGAACTAATAGAAAACTAAGCAAGAGGGATAGTCCACCACTTGCCTCAAATATTCCGATTTCCAACCTCCTAAGCACTCCAGGTCAAAATTAGTCGAAGGAAAATCACGACAATAGATTTTTAAAAGGAATTGGATAAAAATGAAATTTATGGCTACACACTCCAATGCCAAAAATCCACGAAATCGGAAATACTCACCGTACACGCATATAACTCGGTGAGGACTTTCCAAATCTATATGTCGACGAAAATCCATCGCACTAGAGATCCCGCAGCGGCTGTTGGAAAGCTCTCAGAAGAATGCTTCTTCTTCATTCGCGCTCTAGTTCAGCAGAATATGAAGAAGAAGTCGGAAAAATCTAGTTTCTAGGGTGGGCAAACTTTTATAAAGGAATTTCATGTATATATATATATTTATTTATTTATTTATTATGACATAAATAACTTAACAATTAAAATGAAAAGTAGGATAGAGGCCAACTTTTTTTTTGACGAAATTTGCATCGAAGGAAAATACCAGTCCTACAAATCTAACAGCAAAGTCGAAATTAGAGTTCGTCGAGCCGATAATAGGTTACAATTTTATTTCCACAGTTTACGGTAAGGAATCTTGACAACCGCGATTAAAATTACATACTTTAATTTTCTAAAGTACGAAAAATTCTACACTCTAGCAAGATCTAAATTCAGTCGACTTGACCAAATGGACACAAAAACTCACCAGCGACGTCACACTATTATTTTCGTGTTAATGTTACGCACTTACATCACTATTATGCCTAAATAAGATTATAATAAATCATCAAAAATTTAGGAGCATTACAGCCACCCCCTAAAGGGAAGTTGTCTGAAACTTGAAATACAATACGAACCTAAGAAATATAAAGGGACAGAGCACAATTTTGCTAGATGGAAATACTCATCGAAGAAAGTTAGGAGAAAAGATATGGATGAGATTCCTTCATGGTAGATTCTAATTCCCAAGTCACCCTCCTGACATCCTGATTTCGCCAAAGAACATTAACCATTGGAATCGTCTTCCTCCACAACGCTTGATCCTGTGTTTCCAAAATACGAAAAAGCTCTTCAACATAAGAAAGATTGGGCTGCAACTAGGGTACAGAGTCAAGTATATGACGATCACTAGGTACACACTTTCGTAACTTGCTCACATGAAACACATCATGAACACAAGGTAAAGTAGCAGGAAAATCTAATAATAAGCACACACTCTGATGCACTTGACAATATTGAAAGGTCCCACATACCTAGGATCTAACTAGTGGTTCCTTCAAAATGTATTAACACCTGGCATTAGAGAAACTTTCAAGAAGACCATGTCCCAACTATGAAATCCAGATCAACCCTTCGCCGATTTGCATACTTGTCATAATGCTCTTGAGCCATACAAATCTTCTCACGAATATAGGACACGGTGATGCTCATCTCATCCAAGGCTTCAGGACCTAAAAATGTTCACTCACCAACCTCAGCCCAAAATAGGGAAGTTCGACAATGCCTCCCATACAAGGCTTCAAAGGGCCCCATCTATAGACTCTCCTAATAGTAATTGTTGTAAGCAAACTTCTTAAGTCCAAGACGCTTTTCCTAGGATCCTTTATGGTCCAGAATATATTATCTAATCATATCTTCCAAAATTTAATTCACTCTTTCTGTTTGACCATTTGTCTGCGGATGATAGGCGGTAGAATACCTCAAGTCAGTGTCCAAGGCTCCCTTCATGCATTGCAGATATTGAGACATATATCTTAAATCCCGATCTGACACAGTACTTACTAGCATACCATACAATCTGATGACGTCATCTAAATAAAGCTCTTCTATTTTCTCCATGGAATAATCAATCTTGAAGGGAATAAGTGAAAATAATTTGTCGATCTGTCAACAAAACCCACACAGAATTATGCCTTAACACGCTGACAGGTATAGCCTTCAAATATGAACTTTATTATATCATTCTTCAAACTTGACCACCAAACAATCTACTTCAAATCTCAATACATCTTCGTAGAACCAGGATAATAGGCAAAACTAGAACCATGCGCTTCATCACAAATCCTTGCCTGAATATCCTCTGTTGGAACACCCTATTACTAATTTGGGCAAGGATCACTATGTTCTTAGGAAATTGTTTTGACCTTCTTGTATAGTCTTAAAGGTCAATTAGAATGAGTCTAAGGGTTAGAACCTAGGTTTGGAAGATGCCCCCAAGACCCTCTAAAATCAAAATTCAAGTGCAGAAGACTAAGACATTTTCGTCGAGCTCAGGTCGATGAAACGTCGAACTCAGTTCGACTATCTCTGAGCTCAGTTTAACGAGTCGTCAAACTCGGTTCGATGATCTTCGAGCTCAGTTCGACGTTTTTGTCTCTAGCAGTAATCCAATCTCTGAGCTCAGGTCGACGATAGTTGAGCTCAGGTCGACGATTTCTATCTCAAGTCTAGATCCTGTCTCTGAGCTCAGGTCAACGATAGTCGAGCTCAGATCAACGCTTTTCTTAAGAAGTCGACGTTTTCAGGAATTCAAATTTAGACAGTTACGGAATTAAATCTTAGTTATTATCAGCATTTATTTCAAAGGATTCTGTAGCCATTTCAACTAATCTAGAGCAAGTTTCAAGGAAGACAAAATGGAATGTCTCTTAGGACTTTCCTCCAGAGACAAAGCTCATTTAAGGTAGTCATTTATGACTGATTAACGGCTATCTCAAAGACAGATTTTCAGTATATCTCCAGAGAGTAATTAAGAAAGAAAACAAATGATTTCAATTAAGAATTCTGGGAATAAACACACAAGGGACACAAGTCGACAGGATTACTGAATTCATACAGAACATAAGGAATCATACTGTGAAGGAGATCATCAACAAAAAAGAATTCTTCTATTCTACATCTTCAAGATCTTCTTGATTCAAGTGTTCAAAGGCTTCTTCAACAAAGACTCCAGACATTCCATATTTCAGCAACTGCTGAAATCATCCTTTGCTGGAGATCTAGATCTACTAAAGACCTATCACCCTAGGCAAAGCTTTTCTTCCTGAACATTGAAGATCTCAGGGGGAGCTTTGAAAAAATCATCCACTAGTCTTCTCTTGGATTGTTGACAGAGAAGAACAACAACAACTCTTTTTATTTTCCTTTTCTCTCCTGTAAAAGGGTTTATCAAAACTCCCTTCAAAAGTTTTGAGGCTGGTTTCTGAGATCTTGTCAAAACTCAGTGGTGGAAAGATACCTGATCAAAAAATCTGATTTGGTTTTTGATCACCTTATCAAAAGCTCGTTGGTGCCAAGGACACCTGATCAACTATTCCTGCAGTAGATTCCTACCTAGGGTGGTAGAAGAGTAGATGTACCCAGGTTGATTGGGGAACCACTATAGATCCTTGTGTCTTCTGGTTTGCTGTGTTTTTACTTTGCTGTGTGATGTGATTTTGCTTTCTTGCTAACCTAGTTTTATATACTGCTAGCACAATTACACCTATACTTAAATCAAGTCTTCCACTGCAAATAATTTTTTATCTGTAAAATTATTTTAATATACTTTATTCACCCCCTCTAGATTAAAGGTAGATCTTATCCTCACTTTCAATTGGTATCAGAGGCAGGTTGGTTACTCAACAACTGAATCTTCATTAGATTGTTTGTTCCCACAGGCTAACACCTGAACCAATAGATCTCTAATAAGATCAATCTTCTATAGAGGGTTATTATTTGTATTATACTTATTTTCATAACAAAACCATGACACTGATTAAAGATTATGCTAGCACAAGACCTCTAGTGTGCAACCTTTCTAAGTTTGCACTTTGGAAGGTAAGGATAAAATTATATATGAATTTTATTGATGAGGACATCTACAACTCTGTTTTGACAGTGTGTCCAAGACCTCCAGTAATTACAAGTACAAGTGTTGTTCCACCTCCTTCAGGAACAGATGCAGAAATCAAGAAAAGGAAAGTTGCAGATGGCAAAGCAATGAATATTCTGGCTCAGACTATGTCTGATGAAATATTTTAGAAAGTGGCTGAATGCAACTCAGCAAAAGAAATATGGGACAAGTTATCTGAAATTGTATCAGGATCTGCTGATGAAAGGAAAGACAGAAGATCCCATCTCATAACCCAGTATGAGAATTTCAAAAAGGGAGAAACTGAGTCAGTTGTATACATGTACAACAGACTCAGCCTAATAGTCAGTGAGTTAAAAACACTGGACAAGGAGATCTCTCTAACTGAACTAAATGACAAGATCCTAATGTGCTTCCCTAGCACTTGGGACTCAAGGATCTGGCCAATCAAGGATTCCAGAAGCCTAACTGTGATTACTACTGAGGCTCCATTGGGCAAGCTCAAGTCCTATGAGTTGCTCATAAAGAATAGAGAGGAAGAACAAAAGGTCGCTTCTCCAGCAATCAGGAAGGAAAAGACAATAGCATTCAAAGCTATAAAAGATCAGCCTGAAGACAAGGTCACATGCAATAAAGAATTGATGAGCTTACTGGCCAAAAGATTCTATAAGATGGCCAGGAAAGATTTCAGAAAGAGGTCATCCAGAGGGCATGAGAAGCCAAGGTATGACAATTCAAATAATAAAGAAATTATTTGTTTTGGATGCAGGAAACCAGGCCACATTGTGCCTGATTGTCCAGAAAATCCGAATAAGGACAAGAGGGACAGGAAAGATAGGAGAAAAGACAAGGACTCCAGGAGAAACAACAATGACAAATCCTCCTCCAGCAAAAACAAACACACCAAGAAGTGATTTGTAGCTGAAACCTGGACTGAAACTGAAGAAGAATTAGAGGCTTCATCAAGCTCAAGTGATGATGAAGATGATGCTGAAGAGAAGGAGTTCTACATGATGGCTATGAATTCCTCCCAACATAATTCTGATGCAGAACATGAATCAGAATCTGAATCTGAACATGAAGATGAAGAAGACCAGGTAATAGATTCCTTTGATTTTAATTTAGAGGACTTTAAATTTGAATTTAAAGAACTTTGTTTAGACCTGCTAAAGTCTGAGAAAGAGATTATCTCTCTCAGAAATCAATTATCTGAACATAACACTTTAAAATCAGACAACCTCAAACTCTCTGAGGAGTTAGAATGCTGTAGGGAGGAGATAGCTTCACTGAAAAGTGAACTATCCCAGGCAAAGAAGTTTGAAGAATCCCTTAATGGGAGAAGCATCAGACTGATGGACATCAAAAGCACAGTGAACTCTAGACTTAATAGTACACTGGGCTTGGGTTCTTCATCCAGCCAACCTATAGAATTAATAACCAAAATTAAATTTTTCTCAGATAAAGGAAAGGGTGTTATAGAGGTGGCTAGGAAGAACCTTGATCTGCCTAAGAAAACTAAAGTTCAACGGAAAGCGTCGAACAGAGCTCGACGATCGTCAAACAGAGCTCAGCGATCTCAAGCTGAATCGTAGAAATAAGGTTAACGATCTCCGAACTCTGAACTCTGGTATAATCGATCTTCGAATGGAGCTCGACAATCTGACCCAAGATCGTCGAACTTAGCTCAGAGATCGTCGAACGGAGCTAAGAGTTTTGAAAAAATTTTCAAAGGCAAATCAAACTTCAATCCTAGATGTCCTACATCCCAAAACTTTAACCCTTATACTGAATGGATAATACCTCCTAGGAGATATCATCCTGAAGGTAATAAGAGTCAGCTAGGGATGTCTTTTATATCAGAAATTAAAGGTTATTACTCTAGGCCCAAGGTAAACTGGGTCAAAAACATATAAGTTGTTTATGTGCAGGTGAAGACCTATCCAGCAATAAACCAATAATGGTATCTGGATAGTGGGTGCTCAAAGAACATGATAGGAAGCAAGGATAACCTCACATCCTTCAAAGCCAAACTTGGACCCAAAGTCATATTTGGAGATTCAAACTTTGGACAAACAAAAGGATATGGTGTTCTCCAGATTGGCTCAGTCACATTAAAGAAGGTGGCTTATATGGAAGGACTGAAGCACAATCTAATAAGCATCAGTCAATTATGTGATGAAGGCTACCAGGTCACATTCAACAAATCCTCATGCAAAATAAAATCAGAGGATAACACAACTATCTTAACAGGTAACAGGAAAGGTAACGTTTATCTTGTAGATTTTCTTTCAACTAAAATAGATATTTGTTTATTCAATTCTATTTGCAAGCCAAATGATCTATGGCATAAGAGATTAAGGCACATAAATCTTAGAACCATTGCTAGGCTTTCCAAGGACAACCTTGTTAGAGGACTACCTTCTGGTCCCTAAAAGAAGGAAGGACTTTGCAGGGCTTGTCAATTAGGCAAGCAAACTAAAAATAGTTTCAAGTCACTTAATAAGAGTGATTCACCTAGGATCTTTTATCTGTTACACATGGAGCTTTTTGGACCCATTACAGTACAAAGCCTTGGAGGGAAATCTTATACTCTAGTGGTTGTAGATGACTTCTCTAGATTCACATGGGTGTTCTTTCTGAGGAAGAAGTCTGATAACTTAAAGTGTTTGACAGAGTTTCTTAAATGCATACAGATTGAGTTCAATACTCACATTACCCTGATCAGAAGTGATCATGGGACAGAGTTTGATTCTCTTCTTATGCAAGAGTTCTGTTAGAGTGAAGGGATCAGGCACACTTTCTCAGCTCCTAGAACTCCTAACAAAATAGGGTAGCTGAAAGGAAAAATAGAACCCTTATTGAATCTGCCACCACATTGTTGACAAATGCTAACCTTCCTCTATCCTTCTGGGAAGAGGCAGTGAAGACCTCAAAATATGTGTTGAATAGAAGTTTGATACATAAGCTGAAGGGAAAGACTCCCTATGAATTACTCAAAGGGAAGAAACCTAAAGTAGATTCCTTCAAGATTTTTTGTTGCATTTGTTACATACACAATAATGACAAGAAGTATATAGCAAATTTTCAAGCTAAAGCTGATGAAGGAGTGTTTCTGGGATACTCAATAATCAGTAAAGCTTATAGGGTATATAACAAAACTTCTCTTAAATTTGAAGAATCTGTACATGTATCTTTTGATGAAACTAACATGTGTTACAAGGAGAAGAATATTTCTACCATAGAACCATTGTAGGTACACTCTCTTTCATAAAATTGGGACAAGTTATATATTGTTGAAAAGGATGCAACACAGACACCTACCCAACAAAGAGGTGAAATCAGTGAAGATGAAGAGGACACTCCACATCTTGGTACTCAAAATCTGGTGAGAATCATCTTGAAGAGCCAGTTGTTGTTCTATAAGAGGAAACAACAACACAGGTTGGTGAACAATCAACACCCCCTGTTGATTTAATAACATCAAGAGATCATCCATTCTCCCAAGTGATTGGAGACATCTCAGCTGGTGTGCAAATTAGAAATTAGGTCAACCAAAACCTGATGCACACCTGCTTTCTATCTCAAATTGAACCTTAATCCATACAAGATGCAGAACAAGATCCACACTGGATCATTGCAATGCAAGAGGAATTGCATCAATTTGAAAGGAATATAGTTTGGGAGCTAGTGCCAAGGCCTAAGGATCACTCCATTGTTCAAACAAAGTGGGTGTTCAGAAACAAGTTGGATGATCAAGGAATCATTGTCAGGAATAAGGCAAGGCTAGTTGCACAAGGAAACTCTCAAGAAGAAGGAATAGACTATGTTCAGACCTTTGCACCAGTTGCACGGTTAGAGGCCATTATAATATTCCTAGCTTATGTAGCTCACAAAGGATTCAAGGTCTATCAGATGGATGTAAAGAGTGCATTTCTCAATGGAGACATCAAGGAAGAAGTCTATGTTGGACAACCCCAAGGTTTCATCTCTCCAACTCATCCTGATCATGTTTTTAAATTGCTTAAAGAATTATATGGTCTTAAGCAAGCTCCTAGAGCATGGTATGAGACCTTAGCATGCTTTCTTCTGAAAAATGATTTTATAAGGGGTAGAGTAAACCAAACTCTTTTTATTAGAACCCATAAGGCCAATATCCTACTAGTGCAAATATATGTAGATGATATTATATTTGGATCTACTGATTCAAATTTGTGCAAAAAGTTCTCTAAACTAATGCATTAAAATTTTGAAATGAGTAGCATGGATGAGCTTTCCTTCTTTCTAGGATTGCAAGACAAACAACATGCTGATTGCATATTTATTTCTCAAACCAAGTATGCAAAAGAATTGTTTAAGAAATTTGGTATGTCTGAAGCATCATGTATGAAAACACCTATGCCTACTAATGCTGTATTAGATGCTGATGAACATGGGAAACCTATTGATCAGATAATATATAGAGCAATGATTGACTCTTTATTGTACCTTACAGCTATTAGACCTGACAAAATGTTTGCTACATGCATATGTGCTAGATTCTAAGTAAGCCCTAGAGAGTCACACCTAACATTAGTAAAAAGGATTCTTAGGTATGTGAAAAGTTGTCCAAATCTAGGTCTCTGGTATCAAAAAAATCAGGATTTGAATTAACTGGATTTTCAGATGCTGATTATGCTGGATGTAGTGTAGACAGGAAAAGCACTAGTGGAACTTTCCAGATCCTTGGTGACAGACTTGTCTCCTAGTTCTGTAAGAAACAAACATCTGTGTCCACTTCAACTGCTGAAGCTGAATACATGGCAGCAGGTAGTTGTTGCTCACAGATTTTGTGGATTCAAAACCAGCTCCTAGACTATGGTTATCACTTATAAAGGTCAAAAATCTTTTGTGATAACACCAGTGCTATTTCTATAGCACAAAATCCAGTCCTCCATAGTAAGACAAAACATATAGAGATTAGGCATCACTTTTTAAGGGATAATGTTGAGAAAAATAAAATTGAACTTCATTATATCCCAACTGATTTGCAAAGGGGAGATATTTTCACCAAACCTTTGGATTAAAAGAAACACACCTTCCTAAATCAGTTAGGAATGTTAGATGGAGGAAGCTTAAATTAAGATCCAACATTTTTAAAACCCTAAAATTGACCAAGACTAGGTTAAAAACATGATTTTTCTAGTGTCTATAGGGTGTTTCTGATCTTTGAACTGCGCTCGAAGTTTTTCCCCATGATCGTCGAACGGAGATCTACGTTTTCCGAAAGCGTCGATCTGAGTTCAGCGCTTTCAGATAGCGCTAGGTTATTCTCTTCTGGTCAGAGATCATCGAACGGAGTTCGACGCTCTCCAATATCGTCGAACGGAGATCGACCTTATTGAATACTCTTCAGATTCCTTTAGTAGCCCAGATCGTCGAACGGAGTTCAACGATGTTTTCTTTCTGGCATCGAACCCTAATATAAAATTCATTTTCGGCCGTCGTTCTTCTTTTGCACATTCATACTATCTGCAGAACTTTTCTTTCCCTTCAAACTTCTCTACACTTGGTCGTGTTTGTTTCATTTTTGCAGGTAAACAATGGTTGTTTCAGTTGCAGTTCTTGCCGCCATGAAATTCGATACTGGATTTGACATAGATATGGACTTATTTGAAGGCAGCGACCAGATATTCAAAGACATTCTCGACTTATTCAAAGAACGACAGTTGGTGCAGATTATGACCACAAGGATGAAACTTGCTGCGGATGATATCAAAGAATTGGTGTACACGTCTCACAATTTTGATCAGAATACTGTGGTTGGTACTTTTTCTGGGACTCAGGTATCTCTAATACCTGCCCTCCTAATCGGAGTTTTTCAACTAAGCACTGGAAACGATTCTGTTGAACTATATGGAGAAGAGTTTGCAAATATGCTTGATAGCATGGGTAATTCTGCAGCAAACCCTAATAAGCTACTCAAAAAGAATTTGTCAGTTGAATACAGATTCTTAGCTGATGTTGTGGGAAAAGTGCTATTAGCCAAGCACTCTGCTCATGATACCATTTCTAGGTATCAATTCTTTTTGATGGCTGCTGTAGTAGATAAGAAACATCTCAATTGGGGAGAGATTTTCTTTGATCTAATCAAGAAAAATGTGAACAAAAATTTTGTTAACTTTGGAAGGATCCAAGGGCTGTTCTTGCATAACAGATGCCCACAGTTGATTGTGTCCAGTGGGATGCACATCAATGCCTCCAAGAGGCTAACCTGTGCCATATTTGGTAAATGGGATAGGCAAATTGCCAAGCCAAGCAGAACTCCTGCTGCTATCTCAACCTCAGGCACAAGGATTGCTCTAGTCACTCTCCTACAGGCAACTGCCCTATTAGAAGAGATGTCTGCTTCCTCCTCATCTCCACCTTCTCCACCAATTATTTCATCCTCCATTCCTTATTCCACCATCACTACCTCAACCTCCTCTCCAATCACAATTTCCTCTCCTCTTTCAACTCCTTCACCACCACCAGCAACTTCTGTAGACCTTTTATATCCCCTACACTATTATCCACCCCTGGATATTGCCTCATCCATTCCATCTTTCAATCTAATGGATGATTCCTTCATGGATGATTCCCCCTCCTCACCTCTTGAGCCTCCATCATTATCTACCTCATACCAACAACTTCTACATGATATTCTTGCACAACCATCCTTCTCCCCATCCATCTCTTCTAATACAACTTCTACAGCCCCTTCACCACTAATCTCTGCCACACTATCCTCTACCTCTACTCAAGCTCCACTTGATCAAGTAGACCTCCCTGCCCTAGCAGATAAGCTATATGGGATGTTGGCTCCCAGGCTAACAGTCCTGCTGGAGACCTCCATGGCTCCACTCCTGAAATCAATCCAGGAGCTATCTGCCAGTCTATCCTCTCTTTCTCCTCCTCAGGCATTCTCTTCTATAGGGTGCCTTGATCAAGTTTCTACTGAATCTGGGCAGGGGGAAATGCCATATGAAGAAGAGATGGTGCCTGCTACATTAGGGGATTTCCTGACAGAGTTTACAGTTCCAGCTCCAGTACCAGTTCTAACAGTAGACCTCAGGTCACTGTTATCAGATTTTGATACTCTTCACTTCAGTTGTCTACCATCTTAGGAAGTGGAAGATCTAACTAAGGCCATTGTGCCTATTGCCAGCTATGAGCCCAGCCTGATTTGTGCATATATCAAATCTCTTAAGGCTGTGGAAAGTACTATTTCTGTTGATGATATGGGTATTGCTGCTGCTGTTGTTGATGTAGTTTATTCTCATAGTGCTGCTGACTTAATGATGATAAAGGCTGATGAGCCTGCTATTCATATTGAAGAACCTACTGTCTCTTATGTTTTTATCTCAGTTTCAGTTTCTGCTTCTGAAGTGTATGTATCTGCTGCTCCTACTGCCCCAATGGTTTCTGCTGCTGATGAATCTGCTGCTGTTATTGTATCTATCAGTGCTGCTTCTGTCACTATTGTTACTACTGATGCTGTTATCTCTGCTGAACAATCAAAACAACAACAAGAATACCTTAAAAGGATTGATAAATTATATGACAATCCTCAGAGTTCTGATAGTGACAAGTTCCAAACTTATTCTGATGACTCCTCTACAACTATTGCAAGGAAGAGTAAAGCTAGAAGCAAGGAATTGAAGAGGGTACCTACAGAAAAGGTCAAAGATGACAATGATATTCCTTATTATATTCTACATGACTGTCCCATCTCAGAACCCTGGATGCAATACTCAAAGAATCAGCTCAAGGCTATGAAGAAAAAGAGGAAGATTGATAAATATTATAACGGATCTTGTCACTTTAATCCTCCTCCTCCTCCTCCAGATGTAGGTACTGGTTGAGGTTCTGCTTCTCAATTTGGATCTGCTGCAAAATAAAGATCTTCTCAACCTTCAGACAGATCTCAACCAAGAGGATATTATCAAAGAGATTATCAGTCAAGGAGAGGACAGCACAGAGGAAGTCAAAGAGATTATAGAGTATACTTAAAAGGTCAATCAAGACAGCATCCATATCAAAGGGAAGGACAAGGACCTATTGACTCAACCTCTGGTCCTTTCCCTTATAAGATGAAAGACACTGTTACTTCAAGAACTCCTCCTTCTGATGATTCTATGAATTGATATGAACCTCCAGTCCCTTTTGAAGATCCTGAAAATAATCCACTTTATTAGACTGCCAGGATGAAGGAATTAGCAGCCTTGGATTAGATTAAGAAAGAAAGAGAATAAGGGAGAGACACCTCAAACATCTCAACCTTATCTGAGCAAAGAAAGAAAGAGATAGAAAGATATTCATCCAGAAAGTTCTTTGACTCAGAAAGCTATATGAAATTGCACCCAGAGGTTGTGGTTCCCAGGCCCAAATCTCAAACTTATTTTGGTGCTGATGATGACTTGAGATCAAAGAAGGAAGCTCTCAACCCTAACAGAGAAATCTTATTCAAGAAGGGCAAAGAAAAGAAGCAAATGTGTAAGCTGACAATATATATAAATTCTGACTGACTGTTGTGATACTATATGTGGTTCTGCAATGCTACATTTCTTCTCTTTGCATTATTGTTTATGTTTTTGATTTCTGTCTATATGCTTTTTATTTCCTATTTGTCTGGTAAATAGTAATCCTAACCCAAATAGGTGGAGATTGTTGGAACACCCTATTACTAATTTGGGAAAGGATCACTATGTTCTTAGGAAATTGTTTTGACCTTCTTGTATAGTCTTAAAGGTCAATTAGAATGAGTCTAAGGGTTAGAACTTATGTTTGGAAGCTTCCTCCAAGACCCTCTAAAATCAGAATTCAAATGCAGAAGACTAAGACATTTTTGTCAAGCTCAGGTCGAAGAAATGTCGTACTCAGTTCGACTATCTCTGAGCTCAGTTCAACGAGTCGTCGAACTCGGTTCAACAATCTTCAATCTCAGGTCGACGTTTTTGTCTCTAGCAGTAATCCAATCTCTGAGCTCAGGTCGACGATAGTTGAGCTCAGGTCGACGATTTCTGTCTCAAGTCTAGATCCTGTCTCTGAGCTCAGGTCGACGATAGTCGAGCTCAGATCGACGGTTTTCTAAAGAAGTCGACGTTTTCAGGAATTCAAATTTAGACAGTTATGGAATTAAATCTGAGTTATTATCAACATTTATTTCAAAGGATTCTGTAGCCGTTTCAACTAATCTGGAGCAAGTTTCAAGGAAGAAAAAATGGAATGTCTCTTAGGACTTTCCTCCAAGGACAAAGCTCATTTAAGGTAGTCATTTATGACTGATTAACGGCTATCTCAAAGACAGATTTTCAGTATATCTCCAGAGAGTAATTGAGAAAGAAAACAAGTGATTTCAATCAAGAATTCTGGGAAAAGACACACAAGAGACACAAGTCTATAGGATTACTTAATTCATACAGAACACAAGGAATCGTACTGTGAAGGAGATCATCAACAGAAAAGAATTCTTCTATTCTACATCTTCAAGATCTTCTTGATTCAAGTGTTCAAAGGCTTCTTCATCAAAGACTCCAGACATTCCATATTTCAGCAACTGCTGAAATCATCCTTTGCTAGAGATCTAGATCTATTGAAGACTTATCACCCTATGCAAAGCTTTTCTTCCTGAACATTGCAGATCTCAGGGGGAGCTTTGATAACATCAACTAGTCTTCTCTTGGATTGTTGACAGAGAAGAACAACAACAACTCTTTTTCTTTTCCTTTTCTCTCCTATAAAAGGGTTTATCAAAACTCCCTTCAAAAGTTTTGAGGCTGGTTTATGAGACCTTTTCAAAACTCAGTGGTTTCAAGACACCTGATCAAAAAATCTGGTTTGATTTTTGAGCACCTTATCAAAAGCTCATTGGTGCCCAGGACACCTGATCAACTATTCCTGTAGTGGATTCCTACCTAGGGTGGTAGAAGTGTGGATGTACCCAGGTTGATTGGGGAACCACTATAGATCCTTGTGTCTTGTGGATTGTTGTGTTTTTAATTTGTTGTGTGCTGTGATTTTGCTTTCTTGCTAACCTAGTTTTATATACTACTAGCACAATTACACCTATACTTAAATCAAGTCTTCCACTGCAAATAATTTTTTATCTGGAAAATTATTTTAATATACTCTATTCACCCCCCTCTACAGTAAAGGTAGATCTTATCCTCACTTTCATCCTCAACAGCGGGAATGCAACATCTACCCTGATACTTTAAGGTACCATCACCATCTATAAAGAAGTAATGTAGTTCTCCCCTTTCATCTCTACTTTGAATATGCTGCAAATCTAGATCAACTTTCTGGTGTAACCTTATAAGTGTAATCCACAAAGGCTATTCAACTTCAAGGCTAGTCGACACAGTGCTACTCTCGATCGTTAAATTCATCAATAAGAACACCACAAAGTATTGCACGGAAAGACTAAATACATGGCGACATTTCTTGCTCAAGGCATCAGCCACCTCATTAGCCTTGTCTGGGTGATAAAGGATATCAACTTCATAGTCCATGATATACTCAAACTATATGCACTAGCGCAAATTCAGCTCCTTCTAAGTCAATACATATTTCAGACTTTTGTGATCCATATAAATTTACATGATACCTCGTATAATAGATGTCTCCATAATTTTAGACCATAAATGGCTGCTGCAAAATCCAAATCATGTGTAGGGTAGTTCCTTTTGTGAACCTTCTGTTACCTTGATCCGTACGCGATCACCCTTCCTTCTTGCATCAAGACACACCCAAGTACAACTTGTGATGCATACACAAAAATGACATACTCCACTCCTTCGGTTGGTAAGGTCAAAACATGAGCAGTGCACAATCGCTTCTTCAGTTACTGAAAAACTTCTTCATAATAATTACTCCAAATGAACACTGCTGTCTTCTGCGTAATTTTGGTCAAAGGTGAAGACAACACTAAAAATCCTTTCACAAATCACCTATTTTAACCTGTCAACCCTAGGAAACTCCTTATTTCCTTAGGCGTTGTAGGACTCTTCTAGTCTAAAATAGCAACTATCTTTGCAGGGTCCACATATATCCCATCTTTTCTCACAGCATGACCCAAAAAAGATACTTTAGAAAGACAAAATTCACACTTACTGAGATTTACATAAAACTTGTGCTCTATTAGAGTAGACAATACTAAGAACAAATGCAAAGCATGATCCTCGGCACTTCTAGAATACCCCAGAAAATCATCGATGAACACAACCACAAAATGATCTAGAAAATCCTTGAATAATCGGTTTATCATGTCCATAAAAGCATAGGGTGCATTCATTAATCCAAAGGACTTTACCAAGAACTCAAAATGCCCATATTGGGAATGAAAAGTAGTTCGCAGAATGTCTGACTCACAGATCCTCAACTGATGGTAGCTTGGACGAAGGTCAATATTTGAGAACACAGTGCTACCCCGTAACTTGTCAAAGAAATTATCAATCTTAGGCAGTGGATACTGTTCTTGATAGTTACCTCATTCAGCTCCCTATAATCTATTCAAAATTTCATCGAACCATCTGTCTTCTTTACAAAATGTACTAGAGCACCCTAGGTTGAAGAACTAGGCCTAATAAAACCATACATCAGCAATTCGTCTAACTGAGTATGCAACTCTTCCAACTCGCATGGAGGAATATGGTAAGGTGCCTTCGCAATAGGACGAGTACCAGGCTCATGGTATATAGTAAACTCTACATCTCTCTTAGGAGGGAGACCAGGAAGACTAACAAGGAAAACATCGGGAAACTCTCGCACCACCAAAATATCCACGATATATGGCAAATCATGAGCAACTTCAAAAATAGAAACAATATAAGTATTAAGACCAGGCTTTAAAACTTCCGAGAACGTATCGATGGCCTTCAAAGCCGACTTTTATTTAGGTGCTTAGTTCAGTTGGTCTAACGTCACGGACTGCTAAAAAATGGGTTTTTAACGAAAGGAGGCAAGTGCACCTATCACATGTAGTACTCGATATTCAGTGGGAATACCGAGGTCGTATTGTTCTCTAGGTCGGGTTGATTATTTTTACTCTTTCTGGAGTAACTATTATTTTACCGAAAATACAGTTGGGATTTTAATTAACTAAGGCGAATAAAATAAAAGCACAAAAATGAGTTAGGAAATTCGATGAAGGGTTAACGCTCGGTATCGAATCAGATTAAGACTAAAACAACTCTTAATAATTAGAGAACCAAATTTTCAAATTTAATAAAGGCAACTTGGCCATGGAGGTTCCACAAATATGAGCTCACCTAGCTATAGGGATATCACTCACCTGAACATTAAGACTATTCGACCGAACTCTCGTCCGATGAAGGATTCCTCTTAATGCCCGCTTTACGCTAAGAACGCCGCTATTGGGTGGGGAACCCAATCCGGTAGAGTTACCCTTCTCCTCTCTCGAAGGTATGGACGTAGCTCTTTTTACCCAAGGGTGATCGGTCCATACGCACGGCCTCTCAGCTTGCTAGCGTATGGATATTAAAAATAGAGCCCACACATCGATATGTGGTTCTACGCATCGTATACCCGGGGAAAACCTTATGCCCTTTAATTAAAGTGAGAAAATTTTCCTTTAATTATTTAGAGAGATTTCATATGTCCCAATGCTCTTCGATGTCGAGGGCTAAGAACGATTAGCCACTCATCGGTATAGGGATGGCTTATGATTTAAAAGAGGCGAGAGTTCGAGACTAACCGCTAAAGGGTTACAAAAAAGGGACAGAAAAGAACACAATGTTAGAAAATAATGAAACTAACTAAAACGAGAACTCACACCTTTTAAAATCATAAAATAAAAGGCTAAGTTACCCAAAAAATGAGAAATTACAAGTCTACTCGAATGAGTAGAGGGGAAATAAATGCATTACAAGTCCTACTTAAATGAGTAGGCGGGAAATAACAACTCCTACTCAAACAAGTAGGCGGGAAATGACAAGTCCTACTCCAACGAGTAGGCAGGAAATGACAAGTCCTACTACAACGAGTAGGCAAGAAATGAAAGTGAGTCCTACTCGAATGAGTAGGCGGGAGGTAAATGCACAAACACACAGACTACATAATTGAAAGAAAGCAATGAAAATTATCTCATACACACACACACTCTACATAATTGAGAAAGTGATAAATGAAAGCAAGAAAAATTATCGCATACACTCACACACACAATAAAAATAGAAAGAAAACAAACTTATCTTAAATATTAAAATAACAACTTTTTCATTATTATAATTTTATAAAAGTGTTTAAAAACTGGAAAAAAGTTGAAAAGAACAAAAGTTTTACAAAAATTAAATAGACAAAGTAAAAAAAAGGAGAAAGCCATTTTGAAAACACTTGTATAAAACCATAAAAATGAAATTAAAGTACAAAAAAACTAAACTAAAACAATCCTAAGGGACAAGAAAATAAAAGTTACCATAACAACTAATAGCTATGAAAGAAAACTTAGAACACAAGTTAAGCAAAAAAAAACAATGAAAATATAAAAACATGAAATTAAACTCATACACACACACAAAAACATTTTTAAGAGAAAGACAAAGAAAAAACAAAGGATAAAAAGAGAACAAAAGTGGGGCACTCACATCCATTTCAAGATAACATAAGGAGAGAAAATTCTAACATATTTTATTAAGGAAAAAGCTGATTACAAAGCTAAAACAAACATAAAGGAGAGGGGTAGAAAGTTCTCCCTACATAGCAAGAAGTGCACCCAAGCAGCCCACAAACAACAAAATTGGCCCAAAAGTTTGAACTCTCGGTCATTACAGAAAAGTTTTATTTATAAGAAAAATTTCAGGGGTGACACGGCCTTGACACGGGCGTGTCAGGGGGCGTGTCAGGCTGGCTTGCTAAAGATGGCCAAATTCTGGTGACTGGTCGATTTCTAGAAGCTTCGGGAATAGGACACGTGTTGGTCACGGGTGTGTCTTGGGTGACATGGGCATGACAGAAAGGTGTGAATTGTGAAGGCGTCGAGCGTCGATCGACGAACGTTGAACGTCAAACGGGATGGACACGGGCATGTCAATATGGACACGGGCGTGTTTGGCAAAGCGTCGAGTGTTCCTGGAAGCATCGAGCGTTAAGCTAGGTCGACGAACGTCGAGCTGGGCTGGGCACGTGCGTTTTCATAGAGACACGGGCGTGTACTTTGAAATTTTGACTATTTCTGAAAAATTCTGAAAAACAAAATAAAGCTAAGTTAGAACAATATTTATAAAAAAGAAGCATTTTATTAAAGAAAATTAACTAAAAACAATGAAAATAGTCTAAAATGACCTAATAGAAGTACTGAAAAATTCGTATATTTACAATTTATCCAATACCCCCATACTTAAGCTTTTGCTATTCTAGAGCAAAAGTTGGAGATGAACTTATAGGGAATTAAAAGAAATCCTAAATTTAACTACTGCTTAAATTAATTAAAAGAGAGATCTAAATAAACATGACATAAGAGTTAAGTCCAAAAATTATGAACATGATTTTAATAGAGGAAAGGTTTGGCCAAAAGACTTCTTGATGTAATCAAATAGAAGCAAAATTTTGTAATCATTAGCTTAACAAAAATAGTTTGGAATTATAGAAACTTTAGCTTATGGGAGTTTTATGGGAAATAATGCAATTTAAAAATTATGCTCTCAAAACGATTTTAAATTAAGTCTAGAATCATTGAAATTGGCTCGGGGGGGGGGGGGGGGGGGGGGGTACTTTGGTTTATTAAGAGAGCTTAGATTTAGAGGTGAGGTAATTTTTTCTCAAACCTATAATAATTTAATTTTTGATTTTTTTAGGAAAATGAAATCTTATTTTCCTTAACATATAAATTTTTGAAACAACTTCAAATTAACCCAATGTATATGTATAGGATTAATGAATTTTATCCTCTTACTCTATAACATATAATCTTTTTAAATATTGGATGCCTATGTTTACAGAACAAAATCTTGTTCTCATTGACATAGGTTCTTTTAGGAGTTATCATGCCAAGTAAGGCATGATAAGTGGAGAAATGGTTTTCAAAGAGAAAACTAGATTTTAATCAAAAAAATTTGAGAGCAACCGTTATAAATTGAACGTTCCTGTGTTTCAGAAAGCTAGAAGTAAACATAATTGAATCCTATTGTTGTTTATTTCTAACTTAATACACGTGCTCTATTTATGATAAATTAGAAGTAGTGCCTAAAATGAGTCCCCTATCTTAAGAATAAAGTATAATAAATTCTTTAAAACTTAACCCTGGATATTTAAATCTATCAATCTATAATTAATAAACGAATAGTAAGAAAAAATTTAATGAAATTTACTTATAAATTAACTTACAACTATATTTTTGTAGAGCAAAAATGATTAAGAATGAAATATTCGATTTATTTGTTTTAAATTTTTTTTATTTTTAAAGTTATCATCTTTTTTTTGTGTTTTTAATTTATTTCTTTAATATATAAATAAAAAATGCGAAAAAGATATAATATATATATATATATATATTTTTATGTTTGTTTTCTAAATTTTTTTTGTATTTTGGAGATTTTTAAGCAAATATTTACAAGAGAGAAAAAAAAAGAAAAGTTTTTTTTTACAAAGAGGTGGAAGAAAGGAAGATGGGAGAGAGAAAAGAATATTTACAAAAAATATTTACAAAGAAAAATATTTACAAAGTAAATCTAAATATATATTTTTTTGTTGAATTTTTGTTTTATAAATTTTTTTAAAAAAAAATTTTGATGATAAAACAAACAAAAAAATAAAATTTTTTTTGAGTTTTCATTTTATAATTTTTTGTTTAGTTTTGTTTTTGTTTTTGTTTTTGTATTTTTAAAATTTTTTAAGCTCGGAAAATGGAAGTGCAGAAAGGAAAACACAAAAACACCCTCATACTTAAATACAACATTGTCCCCAATATTATAATATAAGTATGTGGAATAGAAAAGAAATGAAATGCAGTATGTGCAAAAAATAAAAAATTGATGGTAGGAAGTTCTCTGGAACGTGTTCGGGGATGCCCATTAAAAAACCTGCATTATTAGAATAAGTAGGAAACAAAATAAGGAAAGGGCGAAATAGGTAAGACGTTGGGTGCCTCCCAGGAGCGCTTTGTTTATAGTGGTGTAGCTTGACTATTATGGTAGGGTTATAATGTAGAGGAAAGTTATGGTTTCGTTAAAAACGATCACTAGATCGCCCGCTATGTATGAATTTAACCGATGACCGTTTACCTTAAATAAACCTTTTTTTGGGTGGGAGATGAGTATGGTCCCATATGGCCAAACCTATTCAACTTTGAAGGGGCCGGACCATCGCGATTTTAGCTTACCCGGAAAAAGTCTAAGACGTGAATTATAAAGATGGACAAGATCGCCTAGAGAAAAAAATTTTGGGGACTTGATTTTTCGATCGTGATAGAACTTAGAACGCATTTTATAGAACTTATTGCTCTTATATGTGTTTGCACGCCATTCAACGAGCTCGTTTAGTTACAGTTTTCTATTTGAGCGGCTAATTTAGCGTCGAGGTTTACGAGTTTTAGAGACCAAAGAGCACGATGCTCTAGTTCAACGGGGAGATGGCACACTTTGCCATAGACTAATCGAAATGGCATACAAACAATTGCGGTTTTTTATGCCGTCCGATACGCCCATAATGCATCTTTGAGTTTGACGGACCAATCTTTCCTATTAAGTGAAATGATTTTTTTCTAATATATGCTTAATCTCTCGATTTACTACCTCGACTTGGCAACTTGTTTGCGGGTGGTAGGGGTGGAAAGTTTGTGTGTGACTCTATATTTAGCTAATATCTTAGCCATTTTTGAGTTATAGAAATGCGTTCCCCTATCGCTAACAATAGCCTGAGGTTTGCCGAAGCGAGAACATAATTTTTTAAGAAAGGTAACGACGACTCGTGCATCGTTGGTTGGGAGAGATTGCGCTTCCGCCCACCTTGATACATAGTCGACCGCCACTAAAATATAAATATTTTTAAAAGAAGGAGGTAGGGGGCCGACAAAATCGATGCCCCATAAATCGAAGATTTCGCACGCTAAGAATAAATTTGGGGGCATCTCGTCGTGATGAGAGATGTTACCCAACCGCTGGCAGCTATCACAGGAATGCACAAAAGTGTGCGCGTCTTTGAAAAGATTGGGCCAAAAGAAGCCTGCCTCCAGCTCCTTCCGCGCGGTTCGGTTAGCTTGATAATGCCCACTGGCCGGACCCTCGTGGCAGTGCCTAAGTATTTGTGTGCACTCCACTCCTTCAACGCATCTTCGGACCGCCTAGTCCGCGCAGATACGAAAAAGAAAAGGGTCCTGCCAAAAGAAAATTTTAAAGTTAGAAAAGAATTTCTTCTTTTGCTGGCTCGAAAATTATTTTGGGAGCACCCGCTATAACGACTCCACCCATTAAATAACATATAATAGAAGGTCCGGCCAGGGCCCCACACTATATGCCATAAACAGATGGCGAGGTCATAGGTTAACACCAAAATACTTTCTACGCGCATCCTAACTCAGAGCATATTAGCGGAAGATTATTACTTGCAAGAACTCAATAAATGAATGTCCACTACTATTTAAATATCACATTTATATACAATAGCAGGAATGTATACAAGCACATCCCGCTCACGGCCTTAAGGCCTTAAAAGTTTCTTTTTACAACATATGATTTCATAAATCAGCACGCAGGCCGGCCATATATGAAATCAAAAGGTTCGCACGGCCTTCAAGGGCCTACAAGCAGCAGCAGCAAGGGCTTCAGCTCGCTCAATCCAATCAGCCTGCCACACAAGAATATGAACGTCTACCCCAAGGGTGATAAACAAAGCAACGGTCAGCATTTAGCTAACCAATTATAACGACCCTACCCCTTACCCGGGGTAGTGGTTCCTTCCCTACATGTAGTGCAATCACAATATATATATATAACACAACATCATCACAAACGCCGGCCTTCGTGTTAGGCACTCGATGCACTCAGGGCACGCTTACGGTGTACCGAAAACCTCCAGGTTCCACCACCGATTCGAGGTGCTTAGCATGTTTGTCGGGTATAAGCCTCCAAACCCCTGTTGAAGACCTCACGCACCCACCCCACTCAGAGGAGTTCACCTCACGGCAACTGTGAGCACTATACATTGACCTACACACGTAGTGCAATACGTCGGGAATGCATGAAGACCCCATTTGAAGAGCTACCAATCGACTACTCACAATGATCCTACACTGAACTTGTTGGGTGGCCCACCCACTCAGAGGTTCTTAACTTGGTTGTCATGGGCATCAGCCTGCAAACCCCCATTGAAGACCTCTCGCACCCATCCACTTAGAGGTATCCGCAATCCATCACATAACACCGGTACAATGTGCCGCTTTACCATCTATCATCCAGCTCGTGCCGAGCATACAACCAAAGGTGCTATACAAAGCTTCCTTACCACAAATCATAAGCATCCTCACACTCTCCGCAAGCTATTTGGTTTATACATGGATTCTTCTCCGGTTCGTAGCATCACTAGTCTAGACAATCTATCTAAATGGGCTTCACACAACATACCTATTCCGTATGACACACTTCCGGATCTAAATGCAGACTCGACAACTGGAATCGCTTACACTTTCCACCTCTTGGTGGAGGATCCCATGCACATGCCTAAAGTAGTACTTCACTTGTCCAAGAAGGAGATCTTTACCCTTAACGATCACTTCGGAGCCATGGAGAAAATAGTCGGATGGAAATCACTGCAACAGCCTTGCCTCCACAACGCTGGCCTTGAATCTCGAGTCGGACCGCTGACGCTCCTCCGGCAGTCGAATCTCTTCTCCTTCTCTTCCTCCAAGCTCTCCCTTCTTTCTAGCTTAGAAAGAGAGTGATCTTTAGTAGAATGAGAACATCATCTCATTCCACGGCCTTATCCTAGCAAGAATAGGCTTGGACCATAGGATCTAAGTAGAAGGAATTGAACGCCTTGATCTGCCCTCAATAACTATTTTTGGGCTGACACAGCCTATGATACGCCCGTGTCACCCGCCGTGTTCCCTAAGCGGTTAGGGAACTGACTCAATCCAGACCAGGACACGGGCTTAGACACACCCGTGTCAAGATTTGAGACGCCTGTATCACAAGGTACACGCCCGTGTTGAAGGGTGTGTCTCTCAATCGACAAGACCAATTCCCTTGAGAAGGAAACGTCTAAGGCACACGCCCGTGTCCTTAGCCATGTGCCCAACACGCCCCTGTAACACGCTCGTGTCACAAGCCATGTGCCACACTGAACGCCACTCAACGCCGTCTGGTTACCAACCCGAGTAGGAAATGCCCTGGGACACGCCCATGTCCCAGGTTGTGTCTCCTCTCAATGATCGTCGAATGAATTGTGTTGATAACTCGACACACACACTGAAGGACACGCCCGTGCCTAGGCCGTGTGCCTCACTCGAGACACACTTGATGCCCACTCGAGTAACCAAAGAAGGACACGGCCTGGGACACGCCCGTGTCCAAGGCCGTATCACCCAGCCTGAAATCCAAATTGGGATTTGGGGTGTTACAACCCTCACCTACTTATACGAATTTCGTCCTGAAATTTAGCGCAACATATACAACAACACAAAAATTCCTTTATTGCAACTACACACCAAGTCTTTTACACACAACAAACATAATAAAAAGTAAGGTACACTCCTTCTCTATTCCTGCTCAGCCGCTTCCTTCATAATCTTCTTGACAGCCTCTTGTAATTCCAAGTTATACATGCGAGGCTGCTGAACATCATGATTTGATCTTTGTGGCGCCTGAACTTCGAGAGTCTACACTCGCGGTTGCGCTTGGGATATAGAGGATTCCTCCACTACCTTGCCCTTTTCCTCATATGACGCACCGATCTTTTTCTCACCCTTTACCGGGCCTCTCCAATAATGTCGGGCTATATGACCCTGCTGTCAACAATTATAACATATACGTGTATCCACACGTCATTTCCCATAAGTTGCTCCCTGAGTCACATCCGATGATGTTTGTTTAGCTGGCTGGAACCTCTTCTTGTCCCGTTTCGTAAACACCGATTGTTCGGACTGCTGAACTTTGAACTTCGGCTTTTCCGCCGCCAAGTTCTTCTTATCTTGCACTCGTTTCAAGTCCTTCTCCAGCGCACAGGATGTATCTACCAATGCTTGGAAGCCTTGGTTCACTGAACTCGGGAGTGCCAACCTCAGTACATCTCGGAGTCCCTCATAGAACCTATTCTTCTTCCGCGCATCTTTCGCAAATATAGACCCCGCATAACGTCCTAGCCTGGTGAACTCATGCAGGTAATCATCAACAGTCTTCTTACCCTACACCATACAGTGAAATTTATTCTCCATTTCAATTTGTCGCGATATTGGAAAATACTTTTCCCAAAATAATCTTGAGAATTCTTTCATCGAAATCTCTCCCAGGCCTCTGCCTGCCAACTGGTGCATCTCGACATCATCCCACCAAAGCTGCGCTTCTCCTTCCAGTAGGAAAGTGGAAAACGTGACTTTCTGCCCCTCATCAATCCTGATCACTCTCAGGATCCTCTTTACTCATGAGAGCCAATCCTCCGCCTGCGTTGGGGAATTCTCCCCGACAAACGTAGATCTATGAAAATCCATAAACCGCTTTAGTTGCTCATCAGCTGCTTTCTCAACAATTTGAGCTTCAACCCGCTCTTGCCTCACACCAACCTGTATTGTCTCCACTGCAGGCCTTGCCTACCCAATAGTTTGTGCCTGAAACTTGGCTAATACTACCTCCGCAACTAAGTGTATAGTTTTTGCTGAGGGGGAGGTGTGGGCACATCAACTGGTGTTGCACTCTCATCCGAACGCTGGGGTTCAGACTGCCCAGCTGAACTCCTTGTCACCTATACGTGAACAAGACATTCATAACTTCCAAACTAGAATGGCAATTAGGCTGTATAAACACACTCACATTCCTAGTGGACATTCATCAATTCATTTATGTTAACACGGTTCGCACGTACACGTGCTCGCCACCCCACAAAAGAATTCGACCATGAATTGGAATGCGGAAGACCGAAACAAGCTGATACCAAAATATAACGACTCCACCGTTAAATAACATATAATAGAAGGTCCGGCCGGGGCCCCACACTATATGCCACAAATAGATGGCGAGGTCACAGGTTAATACCAAAATACTTTCTACGCACATCCAAACTCAGAGAATTCTAGCAGAAGATTATTACTTGCAAGAACTCAATTAATGAATGTCCACTACTATATAAATATCACATTTATATATAGCACCAGGAATGTATACAAGCACACCCCTCTCATGCCCTTAAGGCCTTACAAGTTTCTCTTTACAACATAAGATTTCATATATCAGCACGCAGGCCGGCCACACATGAAATCCAAAGATTCGCACGGCCTTCAAGGGCCTATAAGCAGCAGCAGCAAGGGCTTCAGCCCGCTCAATCAAATCAACCCGCCACACATGCATATGGATGTCCACCCCAAGGGTGATAAACAAATCAACGTTCAGCATTCAACTGGCTAATTATAACGACCCTACCCCTTACCCGGGGTAGTGGTTCCTTCCCTGCATGCAGTGCAATCACAATATATTTATAACACAACATCATCACAAATGCCGGCCTTCGTGCCAGGAGCTCCGTGCACTCAGGGCACGCTTACGGTGTACCGAAAACCTCTAGGTCCCACCACCGATTCGAGGTGCTTAGCTTGTTGGTCGGGTATAAGCCTCCAAACCCTTGTTGAAGACCTCACGCACCCACTCCACTTAGAGGCGTTCACCTCACGACAACTATGAGTACTATATATCGACCTACACACATAGTGCAACACGTCGAGAATGCTCAAAGCCCCCATTTGCAGTGCTTCCAATCGACTGCTCATAATGATCCTACATTGAACTTATTGGGTGGCCCACCCACTTAGAGGTTCTTAACTTGGTGGCCATGGGTATCAACCTCAAAACGCCCGTTGAAGACCTCTCGTGCCCATCCACTCAGAGGTATCCACAATCCATCTCATAATACAGGCACATAGTGTCGCATTCACATCTATTATCCAGCTCGTGCCAAGCATACAACCAAAGGAGCTATACAAAGCTTCCTTACCACAAATCACAAGCGTTCTCACACTCTCGGAAAGCTATTTTGTTTATATACGGAGTCTTATCCTATTCGCAGCATCACTAATCTATACTATCCGTCCAGATGGGCTTTACACAACACTCATATTCCGTACTACACACATCCGGATCTAAATGCAGACTCGACCACTGGAATCGCTTACGCTTTCCCCCACTTGGTGGAGGATCCCATACACATGCATAAAGTAGGACTTCACTTGTACAAGAAGGATATCTCTACCCTTGATGATCGCTTCGGAGACATAGAGAAACTAGCCGGATGGAAATTACCGTAACGGCCTTGCCTCCACATTGCTGGCCTTGGATCTCGAGTCAGACAACTGACGCTCCTCTGGCTGCCGAATCTCTTCTCCTTCTCTTCCTCCAAGCTCTCCCTTCTCTCTAGCTTAGAAAGAGAGTGATCCTTAGTAGAATGAGAACATCATCTCATTCCATGGCCTTATCCTAGCAGGAATAGGCTTGTACCACAGGATCTATGTAGAAGGAATTGAAGGGCCTTGATCTGCACCCAATAATAATTTTTGGGCTGACACGGCCTGTGACACGCCCGTGTCACAGGCCGTGTTCCCTAAGTAGTTAGGGAACAGACTCAATCCAGACAAGTACACGGGCTTAGACATGCCCTTGTCAAGCCCTGACACGCCTATGTCACAAGGTACACGCACGTGTTGAGGGGTGTGTCTCTCAATCGACATAGGACCAACTCCCCCTAGAAGGATACGGCTATGGCACACGCCCGTGTCCTTAGCTGTGTGCCCAACACGCCCCTGTGACACGCCCATGTCGTAGGCTGTGTAACACACTCAACACCACTCAACGCCGCCCAGTTACCAACCTAAGCAGGACACGCCCTGAGACACGCCCGGGTTCCCAGGCCATGTCGAATCTCAACGATCGTCGAATGAATTGTGTCGATAACTTGACGCCCACAGTGAAGGAAATGCCCTGGGACTTGCCCTTATCCCAGGCTATGTGTATCACTCGAGATACACTTGATGCCCACTCGAGTAACCAAAGATTGTCAAGCCCTAGGACACGCCCGTGTCCAAGGCCGTGCCACCCAGCTTGAACTCCAAATTGGGATTTTGGGTGTTACACCCGCGGAACTAAATATTTCGCAAAATCTATGAACCAAGGCGGAGAAGATGAAATGGTATTTATGGTTAGGAGGCGTTCCTCGGGGAATCTGTCATTTATGTCAAATTCGACGAGGGCTTCGGCACCCGGATTTTCTAAATGGGAGAGGTGATCGGAGGCTAAATTCTCCGCGCCCTGTTTATCCTGGATCTCCAAATCAAATTCTTGAAGGAGGAGAACCCATCAAAGAAGGTGGGGCTTGGCGTTGGTTTTAGCGAATAAATATTTAAGGGCTGAGTGGTCGGTAAATACAATAACTTTAGATAACATTATATACGAGAAAAACTTATCAAATGCGAAAACGACGGCTAAAAGTTCTTTTTCTGTCATTGTGTAATTTACTTGTGCGAAAGTGAGTGTCTTGCTAGCATAATAATTTGGATAAAAGTCTTTGTTTATGCGTTGGCCAAGAACAACATTTAAGGCAATATCACTAGCGTCGCACATAATCTCGAACGGAAGGGACCAATCGGGCACCACTAAAGTGGTAGAATTGATAAGTTTTTTGTTTTAAAAAATTAAATGCGGACTCGCATTTGCTACTAAAGACAAAATTAGATTCCTTTTCTAAGAGGCGAGTAAGAGGCTTTGTTATTTTTGAAAAGTCTTGAATGAAACATAAATAAAAGCCCGTGTGGCCTAAGAAACTCCTAATGGATTTAACGTTAGATGGTGGCAGAAGTTTTTCTATAATTTCTACCTTGGCCTTATCTACCTCTATCCCCTTAGACGAAATCTTATGGCCGAGAACCAAACCTTCTCGAACCATAAAGTTACACATTTCCCAATTTAGAACGAGATGCGTGTCCTTGCATCGCTTGAGGACACAATCTAGATTTCGAAGACAAGACAGGAAAGAGTGTCTGAAAACAGAAAAGTCATCCATAAAGACTTCCATATTCTCTCCTACCAGCTCGCCAAAGATTGACAGCATACATTTTTGGAATGTAGCCGCCGCATTGCAGAGGCCAAATGGCATTCTTCGGTAGGCGAAGGTGCCAAACGGGTAGGTAAAAGTTGTTTTCTCAGGGTCATCGGGGGAAATGGTGATTTCGAAAAAACCCGATATACCATCAAGAAAACTAAAATATGGATGACCGGATAAATGCTCCGGAATTTGGTCTAAAAATGGTAGTGGAAAATGGTCCTTACGGGTGGCATAAATTAGTTTCCTATAATCGATGCACACCTGCCAAGCCGTAACATTCCGAGTTGGGATGAGTTCATTGTGCTCATTTTCCACAACGGTTAGACCGACCTTCTTGGGCACGATATGAACGGGACTAACCCAAGCTCTATCTGAAATGGGATAAATAATCCCTGCATCTAATAATTTAATTATTTCGGCTTTAACGACGTCTTTCATGTTTGGGTTAAGACGTCGCTGCGGCTGAATGGTTTTGCATCAATTATCCCTAAGGAAGATCTTATGAGTGCAAAAAGAGGGGTTAATCCTCATAAGGTCGGAAATTTTGAACACAATTGCGTGGCGATGTTTAAGTAAAACTTCCAATAAATCAGAAGTTTCTGAATCACTCAAATTTGAAGAATTGATAACGGGAAGGGTATCATTTTTTTTCCAAAAAGCGTATTTGTGAGATTCGAGTAGGGGTTTGAGGTCTAGGATGGGCGGTTCTTTTAGTGAGGTTTTGATTCTAATGTCTTTTGAACCAATTGTTTCGAAAGGAAAACCTATAGTTTTATCCTCTTCGCAATTAATTAAAAGTTTTGAGCGCAAGAATATCGTCGTTAAGAAAAATTGACTCGAAAACGGGAGAAGAACGATCTCCGATAAAAGTATCTAAATTATAACAGAAATCATTACTCGGTGATGAGTCCTCCATCGAGAGATTAATAGAAAAGTAACCTCATCATCTCCTACCCGAAGGAGGAGACGACCGTTACTCACATCAATTAATGCGCGGGAGGTGGCGAGAAAAGGGCGACCGAGTATAATTGGTACATCAGTGCCCTCCTCAATATCCAAGATGACGAAGTCTACCGGGAAGATAAAATTATCAACTCAGACAAGGACGTCCTCCACTACCCCGACGGGGAACTTAATTGACCGATCCGCTAATTGGATACGCATATTAGTAGGGGCTGAAGTGCCAAAACCTAATTTTTGAAAGAGCGAGAACGACATTTAATTAATGCTCGTGCCTAAATATGCAAGAGCGTATTTTACTAATATATTGCCAAAAAGGCACGGGATAGGAAACCGTCCGGGATCATTTTTTTGGGGCAATTTATTAGTAAGAGCAGCTGAGCAGTCTGCGTTGAGAGGGATATGCAAAATATTTTCTAATTTTTGTTTATTAGAAAGAAGTTCTTTCAAATATTTCGCATATTTAGGCATCTGCAAGATCACCTCGCAGAATGGACAATTAATATGAATTTGTTTTAATAGTAAAATAAATTTTTTGTATTGTGCATTGTTACGCTCACTATCAAACTTATGCGGATACGACAGGGCCTTGTTTAAAATAATTTTTTCGTTTAATATCGTTAAAGGCGGCGTAATCGAAGAAGGGGGAAGAGGAGTCAGAGGAGAAATATGTACCTGCGGATCGATCCGTTATGGATCGACCCCCTCCTTACTGCTTCGGAGGGTTATAGCATTGGCATTCTCCTGAGGGTTAGGCTCTGTGTTCCCCAGTATTTCCCTGTTCACGCACTCAGAGATCATTCTCGCCAGCTGTCCATCCTGTTGTTTAAGAATTTTTTGCGATCCGGTGATGTTCCGGATATTTGACTCATTGGACGTTATGTATTTATAAAACATTTCCTCAACCGGAGAAGGTTTTGGAGGAGGAGGTTGGAAAAATGCGGGCGCAAAAAAATTCGGGGGGGGGGGGGGGGGGGGGGTTTGTGCATTGTTCGCGTTGTAAAAGGAGGGGTTAGATCTGATTACTCTAAAGGGGGTGAATAGAGAATTAAATTTTTTGGTTTATTCTTAATTTATATCAGAGTGAAAATAGTGATATTATATAGTAGTTAAGCAAAAGAAAATATGCTAACTATTCCAGCAATCATAAACACAGCAAGAACAAAACAAACAGAAAATGTGCAACCAGACAACACAAGAAATTTATAGTGGTTCCCCTAAACTTGGGTACATCCACTCTTCTACCACCCTGGTAGGAATCCACTAACAGGTTTTGATCAGGTGACCTCCACCTATGAGATTTTGATCAGGTGCTCAAAAACTAATCTCAAGTCTTTTGATCAGGAGACTTGCAACCAAGCTAACTTTTGAAGGGAGTTAAAACCCTGTATAGTGGGGTGGAAAGAGGTTGATGGAAGTCTTCTCTTTTCTCAAAAACAACTTGAGAAGACTATGTTGATTCTGATGGTTTCAAAGCCCCCCCTAAGAAGATGAAGGTTCAGGAAGAATGAGCTTTGCTTCAGGGTGAGTCGGTCTTCAGCTTTGATCTGCTAATGTCTAGGAAATCCAGTTGACTGATGTTGAATCAAAGATTTCTGTAGATTCCTGGAACTAAAGATGAAGAAGACACTTGATTTCTTATGATTGTTCTTCTTCAGTCTTGAGTATTGGCAAAGAATGAAAAGCGCTGAAAGAGAATGAAAGAGACGTCCAGTCGTTGAATGTTCTTTATGTTGTATCTTTTCTTTTCTTGTCTCTATATCCTTAAAAGAGAGAATCTCTTTTTAATATTCTATCAATTAATTCTCCTTTGAATTTTGAATAACTTCCTTAAATGCTGGCTGATCTAGAGAATTCAAAACAGCTGGAATAAAACATTTATGAGTTTCCCCAACTATCCTTGATAGAATAAGCAAGTAAATATTCTGATGAATACCATATTTAATGCAGCCAATAACGGCTATATCCAGATGAATATATGCATTAAATACTCAGAATAATATTGCTAATAAATTAGAAAATAAAGGAGCAGAAGGAGGAAAAACTCATTCCGAAATCGGACAGAAAACGTCGAACTCTGAACAGAATTCGTTGACCTGAGATCCAAGATCGTCGACCTAAGAATACATGTTCGTCGACCTGAGCTCTGCGAACTGCTAACTGAGAAATAATTGCCAAATCTACACTCTGAGTTCGTCGAACTGAGAATTTTTTCTAAAGAGAACAAATCGTCGACCTGGGCTCGAATATCATCGAGCTCAGCACAGAGAATTAACTCTGAGTTTCGTCGATCTAAGATCGGCGATCGTCGAGCTGAGTTCGAAGAATTTCGAACTGATCAAACTATTTTCTGATATCTTCTAAGTATGAGTCATTTGAGGTCCTTTGCTGGATGGTCCAAGGAAGAAGAACTAACAGGACTAGCCTAAACTCTAGGACTACTAGACATGACCCTGGCTATACAAGATTGGTCAGACTCAGCCTAAATTAGCGAACCTAGCCCAAATCCAACTAGGGATCCAACAATCTCCCCCTATTTGGGTGAGGTCACTAATACAAAACAAAATAAACAATCACAAAGTAAGAGAAAATATATCTGACAGAATTAAACATTTACCAGATGTTTACAGTATGTGCTTCATGATATAAACAAAAAATAGAGTTCAAATGTAACTAAGAACAATAAATAGACTAATTTTTTCTGTTTAGCTTTATCCTTGTATGATCCTTCAGCATGCTGTTTGAATATGATTTCCCTATTTGGATTGGCTGCTTCTTTTTTGACATATACATGTTAGATGCTTTAATAACAGTTTGAGATGAAGTTCTTGGAACAACAGCCTCAGGGTGAAGTTTCATATAGTCATCTATATTAAAGAACTTATTAGCTTTTGCATACCTTTTCAGTTCTTCTTTTATGTAGGCTGACATTATAGAATATTTACAGATTTCCTTGCCTTCATCTTTAGCTTTCCTAATTTGAGAGAATCCGACTAACTCCTGAAATCTTTCCATCTTGGTAGAGGTCTCCTGCTCTGGATCATCAAAAGGAATAAGAGGAGACACTGGCCATTTTGGACTTGAGTCTTGCTTTTGTTCTTCAGTAGAAGCTTTCTTGAAGGGGTTTGGAGGAGGTTTGCTTGCAAAGGTTTTCTGACTGCTTTGCCTAGGATGTATCTGATATGTTTTGGTCACAGGAGCAGGTTTCTGAATGATATTACCTGAGGAGCCTGAAGAAGGAGGAGGAGGAGGAGGGTCTTTCCTGAATTGTCTAGGAGGAGACCTATACCTTCTCTTCTTCTTCCTTTCTTTTTGTTCATTCTTGGACAGCCACATGCATTGAGGCATTCCAGGATAGGGATTAATCTTCTGCATATGTAATATGGAGTGTCACTCTTTGGGTTTGACGTAAGAACAGCCTTTGGTACAAATTTTCTTTTCTTGAAAACTTTCTTCTTGCCATTATCATAGTCAGAATCATCTTTTGGATCATCTTCAGAAGAACTTTGTGGGTTGTCATATAATGCATTAATCTCTGCTATAACTTCCTGTGGAATTTGCTTTTTTGCTTTAGGTGGAATAACTGGAGGAAGAACCACTGCATCTAAAGCCATTTCAACTTTCTGAGCAATGTCTGCAACAAAACTCTCATCCATATATGGCAATGGAGAGGAGGAGAAAACAATAGTGGGAGGAGGAAGATCCTTGGGCTCAGAAAATTCATCCTCTGCCACCTTGATAAGCTCAGCCTCTGGAACTAAAACATGTTCGGGCTCTGGAGCTTCAAAGCAATTCTGAATCTGCTGTAAAATTTCTTAACTGATAGGAGTTGTATAACAAACTATATCTGTACATAACTAAAAAGAGACAAGGGGAAGACAATCTCTATACAAAAGATCAAAAGAATTCAGTACTGAATTTAGTTTAAGATCTGGAGAAATGAAACAATCTCCATAAATAAAATGTCCACAGAAAGAGGTAACTCAGTTGACTCAAAATCTGAACCCAAAAATTCATCAAGTTTTGCATCAGGAATCCTTATATTAACAATGTCTTCATCTGCTATTGTTCTTACTGCTACTGCTTGAGCTTCTGCTGCTGTTACTGCTAGAGCTACTTCTTCACAAAGTATCTCCCCCTACCTAGTTTCAGTAGTAACTAGAGTCAGGCCCCTGATATAAGAAGAAGGGACAGGGAGGACAGAAAGATGAGCAATAAGAGTGGAGATAGAAGAAGAAAGAGGTGAAATAGCCTCTACTATAAGTTGTTGAAGTAGGGGTGTGATGGATTGCAGTATGGAGGAAATGGAGATTGAAGTTAATTCCGTGAATTCTGGAGGGGTCTGAGTAGAATCAGATGGATTGATAGAAGAGGATGAGGGATGACAGTCTGTCATGAGTTCATCTGGAGGAGATAAAGAATGGCTTGGACAAGAAAGAAGGTTGAATGATGGTAGTGATGCTAAATTTGGAAGTGGAGGTATATCTGCAAGATGAGAAGGAAGGGGGGACAAAGGAAGCAGTAATAGAAATTGGTGAAAGACCTTGCTCTAGATGTTGTTGTTGTTGTTGTACTGGAGAAGAAATGGGGATTGTGGAGGTGTAGGTTGATGAACTGGCGAAGAAGGGTGGATGGGGGAAGAAGGAGGTGTAGGTGTAGGTGTGGGTTGATTAACTGGAGCTGTAAAGATTTGTTGGATGGATGTGAAAGCAGTTTGAATGAGTGGAGGAGGAGGAATAGAATTGTCCTCTGCAGGGTGGGGAGCGGCTGGAATAGCCCTGGTACTCTCAGAAGTCTTGGAGGAGGAAGCCCTTGATGGCTGTGGGATGTTCCTTTCCTACCTGCAAAATAAGGCGCAGGTCAGCCTCTTCGAGGCATTGTTGAATACGGTCGGGGCGACCAGTGATTCAGCGGCCTTTGCTTGAAGGAAGATGCCAAGTATCCTTCCAAAAAACACTTCTTTCTTGGTGTTTTTCTTCTTTATCAGATTGAACAGAAGCGTAGCCCAATTAATGGATTTCCTATTGACTACAATACACATAACTAGAAACTGCTGTCTATTAATATGATCATGGGCGGTATGCTTGCCTAGCAACACCTTGCCAACTACATCTACAATAAATTTGTATCCGGCAGACAAGTGTTTCTTCAACAATTTGTTGGGGTTGTCTCCAGAATAACCCATCAAAGTCAACATCTCATCAAATTTAGAAGATTTAATTTCAAGTTCTTCTTCTCTATTAACTAAGCAAAAAATTTCTGTAAGAATATCAGGAGTAAAAGGGATGGTGTTACCAGATATTATTCTAACCATCGTATCAGCATCTTGATCTGATGAAGTGTAAACCCATTCTTCAAGTGCAGTTCCTCAAACAACTGCAGAATATCGAGAAATTTCTTGTCTGAGTGTTGAAACGATTCAAAATCAATCTCGAATACTATGTTGAACTTCATTCCTGCGAGAGTGCCTGCCGAAATCGCCATAGTCGCCTGCAACAAGGAAACAGAAAGATCAAGTGAGAGGGAACTAAAAGTGCGGGATGGAGGTCGAAGAAAACCTAGTTATAAGGTTTTTCAGAATATGGAACGACAAACTCTGTCCTGCGAAATAAAAGAAATCTTCGATCTGAGGTTGACAAAATATTTTATTGACAAAAGAGTTCGTTGATCTCAGTCAGAAGAAGGGAAAACTGTTCGTCGTTCCCAGGTCGACGAAAATTTTCTGAAGCCAGATCGTCGATCTCAGGTCGATGAAAAATGATGTACTCAGAGAGTTTGTCAATCTCAGGTCGACGAAAATTCTCAAAAACATTTCCTCAGTTCGTCGATTTCTGTTCGACGAAATTTGAAAAATTCATCGACAATAGACAGAAATTAAATTAAGGCTTCTCCATTTATCATACCAAGCTCATTTATAAAGAACAGATGGTTCCTCTAATCCAAAGGTTTGGTGATGATATCTACTCTTTGCAAATCAGTGTATATATAGACAAGGTTAAATTTATTTTTGTCTACTTACTTTCTAATGAAATGATGTCTAATATCTATATTCTTAGTTCTACTATGATGGACTAGATTTTGTTCAATTGAAATGTCACTTGTGTTATCATATAATAGAGTTGAATTATTTAAGTTGAACCCATAGTCTAGTAGTTAGTTCTAGATCCACAACATCTGGGAATAGCAACTGCTAGCTGCTATATATTCTGTTTCAGTAGTTGATGTAGACACAGATAACTTTTTCTTACAAAACTAGGAGACTAATCTAGTACCAAGGAATTGATATGTTCAAGAGGGACTTTTTCTTTCTACTCTGCATCCAGCAAAGTCAGCATCTGAGTATCCAGTTAACTCAAACTCTGACTCAGTAGGATACCAATGTCCTAGACTAGGACAACTATTTATATATCTTAAAATCCTTTTTAAGAAAGTAAGGTGAGATTTTTTGGAGTTCACTTGGAACCTAGCACAAAGATATGTAGAGAACATTATGTCAGGTCTGCTTTCTGTAATGTATAGTAGGGATCCAACAATAACCCTATATAATTTCTGATCAACAGGTTTCCCGTGTTCATCAGAGTCAATTACATCATTTGTAGCCATAGGTGTTTTCTTGGCTAAGGCATCTGACATCCCAAACTTTTTGATCAGCTCTTTAGCATATTTAGATTGGGATATAAAGATACCATCAGGTAGCTGCTTCACTTGGAGACCAAGGAAATAGGAGAGCTCACCCATGTTACTCATCTCAAACTTTGAATGCATGAGGTCAGAGAACTCCTTGCATAGTTTGGAATCTGTAGACCCAAATATAATATCATCTACATAAATTTGTACTAATAAAATTTGATCCTTATGGTGCCTAGTGAATAATTTCATATCTACAATGCCTCTATAAAATTTATATTCTAAAAGGAAGCTAGCTAAGGTCTCATACCAAGCTCTTGGAGCTTTCTTTAAACTATAGAGGGCTTTATGCAATCTAAAGACATAAGAGGGATGAGTTGGAGAGATGAATCCTGGAGGTTGTTCAACATTGACCTCTTCTTTTAGTTCTCCATTCAGAAAGGCATTGTTGACAACCATTTGAAAAACTTTGAATTGTTTATAGGCAGCATATGCAAGGAAGATCCTGATTTATTCCATCCTTGCAACAGGTGCAAAAGTATGGTCATAGTCAATCCCTTCCTCTTGCCTATAACCTTGAGCAACAAGTCTTGCTTTATTCCTTATGATGATACCTTTGGCATCCAGCTTGTTTCTATATACCCACTTAGTTCCAATGACTGGGTAGTCTTTGGGTCTTGGAACTAAGTCCCAAACTCTACATCTCTCAAATTGATTGTGCTCCTCTTACATTGTAATGATCCAATGTGGATCTTGCTCTACACCATTAATGGATTGGGGCTCAATTTGAGATATGAAGCAGGCATGCATCAAATCTTGGTTGAGTTGATGCCTTGTCTGCACACCAGCTGACATGTCTCCAATTACTTGAGATGTGGGGTGATCTCTAAGTGTGACAAAGTTAGTGGGTGGAGTTTGTTATTCAATAGCTTGGGGAATAAATTCCTCAAGTGGAATAGGATTAGCTGTTGTTGGTTCTACATTACATTAGTTTCTTCATCATCACTTTCTTTAGCAACATGTTGAGGAGGTGGTGTAGGGTGCGTCCCGAGTCGAAGATCTCCATGAAACTAACGCTTTCCTACTCACTACATGTCATAGATCTACCGTACCTACACAGCATCTATCGCCCACAATAGTTCTCGTCGCAAGAACGCAGCGCAAATAACAAAGGAGGAATGGTTGACTCGAAAACAACGATCGAAAATTTGAGTCGGAGTATTCCCCAAGAAAACACAAAGGTTGTCACTCCTTTTAGAGAGCAAGACCAAGGCTATAGGCCAAGATCCGCTCAAGCAAATAGGATCCACCCGATCCGGAATTAAAAAGCCTTGCAACGGCGATTTCAATTCAAAACTTATAGCGATTAAATTAAAGATCCGGAGAAAAAGAGCGCGAAACCACCACAACTAAAGAAGAGAATCACACAAGGGAGAGGGAAGAGATTACCCAACCGGAAAGCGTTTCACACAAGATAACTGTTGGAGAATCACTCTCTCCACGGATCCGCCGGCGTCACACCGAAGGGTTTGCAACCTTCTTCCGCGGAGTCGCACCAAGGAAGCCACGCTGGAGTCGCACCGCGCGTATGGAGGGAGCAAGGCGGCTGCGACTTCACACCACACAAGGGGAGGGGCGGCGGCTAGATGAGAGCCTTGGCCGAAATTTCACTTGGAGGGGAAATTTTAGGTTTTAATTCTTCAATGCTTGATTCCTCATAAACACCTCCTTAAATAGGAGATTACAATAAGCCTTAACCCTTCATGATGGAGATGTAATCTCATCCACCTGAATGGCTAAGTGCACACCAAAAATAAAATTGTTTAAATTAAAGAAATAAAACATGGCATGAATATAAAATTATCACTTAAACATTGGATAATTTTATATTCTAAAAATATAAAAATAGAGTTCACGAAATAAGATAATTAAATCTAATTTTTCATGGCGGTTCGAGCATGCCGCGGGCGGAGGTTGTAACGTGCACTTCCTTCAGCATCATCACGGCGTCTAAGATCTTTATGCCGTAGCGCCTCGGCAACCGGGTCATCATCAATTAGCGGTGGCGCTGCATCAATCCTCCCCCACTCAAAATCACGTATTTTTGATGCGTGAGTGGAGAGATAGCAGCGGAGAAGCTCGGCATCCAAACGTTGAAGCTCTGTCGCGAGTACCCAAGAGTCGTCCGAAGGGGGGAGGTCACGCCAACGGACCAGAAAGCGGTAAGTAGTACCATCCGGAGTAGTGAACGGTTCCGCAGCAAGTATCATATCTGGAGTGAGGAATGTCCTGGGAAACCTGGGAAGCATGTCAGCAGTAGGAGTAAAAGAAGGCAATGTACCATCCGATGTTATACCTGCGGGGACCGAAAGAGAGAGATCATCCGAACTACCACTCCCCAACCTATCAGAATTTTAAGTGGGAGAAGAAGACGATAAAGAAATCAACTCTTGTGGTGGTGACACAAACATCGTTAAATCCGAAACGTTAAAAATGGGGGAAATCCCCCAATCAGCAGGCAAGTCCAAAATGAAAGCGTTGTCACCTAACTTTTTAATAATCTGAAAAGGGCCGGTGCTCTTTGGTGCTAACTTTTTAACGATGCCAGTTGGCAAGCGTTCGGGAACAAAACGGACTAAAACTAGATCGCCAATTTTGAAGTTTGATACTCTCCGATGTAAATTAGCGTCCGCTTGATATGAGTCGTATTGCGTGGTCAAAGTGGCCTGTATACGTGCGTGTAAATCATGGATGTGTTGGGAGAAGGATTGTGCAAACTGACTTCCCTTGTACGTTGGGGGCAACGACACCAAGTCAAGCGGCACATGAGCCTTATACCCGTGGACAATCTCATTCAGGGACAGACCCGTAGACCTATTATTGGAGTTGTTGTAGGCTAATTGGGCATGGGGAAGGAGAAGATCCCAAGTGCTCTTGTGATCACTCACAAGGCATCGTAACAAATTTCCTAAGCTCCGATTAACCACTTCCGTATGCCCATCAGTTTTGGGGTGATAGGCGGAGGAAAACAATAATTTCGTTCCCATTAAAATCCAAAGAGTTTTCCAAAAATAACTAGTGAATTTTACATCCCTATCCGATACTATGGTCTTTGGCACTCCACAGTGACTAACGACTTCCTTAAAATATAGTTTAGCAACGTGAGACGCATCGTTTGTCCTACTGCATGGGATGAAATAAGAAATCTTTGAAAACCTATCCACCACTACAAAAACTGAGTCGTGACGGCGTAGAGTAATGGGGAGGCGTAATACAAAATCCATACTAACGTCTACCCATGGCATGGAGGGAATAGGCAAGGGAGTATATAATCCAACGTTGGTTTTACTTCCCTTAGACACCTGACACGTGCGACATCTACTCACTACCTGCCCCACCATAACCTTCAGTTTTGGCCAATAGAATTTGTCCTCGACTAGCGTAATGGTCTTATCTCTACAGAAGTGGCCACTCAACCCTCCGCTATGCAATTCCCATATGATATGTAGTCGTAACGATGACTGCGGGATACATAGCTTCCTGTTCCTAAACAGGTAACCGTCCTTGATAATGTATGCAGATATCGTAGTGGGGGAACTATCCTGGGCAGATAAATAAAAGTCCTGGAAGTCAGGACACGTAGCGTACTCATCCTTAATCCGCTCAAATCCTACAACATGTACTTCCATAGAGGTGAGTAAAATAGTAAGACGATTAAGGGCGTCCGCGACTCGGTTATCAGCTCCCTTAAGGTGCTTGAGATTAAACGTGTAACCTTGTAAGAAAGCCACCCACTTAGCGTGTCGTGGGTTGATCTTATGCTGGCCGTTGATGAAACGTAAAGCCTCATGATCAGAGAGGATTACAAACTCCTTGGAGAGGATATAGTGCCTCCAATGGTGTAGACATCGAACTACCGCATAAAATTCCCTATCGTATTTTGAATAGTTCAGCTTCGGACCGGACAACTTCTCGCTAAAATAGCTAACGGGATGGCCCTCCTGGCTCAAGACACCTGCAATCCCTACCCCAGACGCATCACATGTGAGCTCAAAGACTTTAGCAAAGTCAGGTAGACGTAAGACAGGTGCCTCAGTCATAAGCTCCTTTATTCGTTCAAAAGCATAGGTGGCGGACTTCGTCCATGTAAACTCTCCCTTCTTCATACAGTCGGTGATAGGCGCCATATTACTACTGAAGTCTCGTATGAAACGCCGATAAAACGTGGCTAACCCATGGAAACTACGTACCTCACGTAGGGTGGTAAGCACGGGCCAGTCCTTAATGACCTAAACCTTGCCCGGATCAACTCGAATACCCTTAGAACTGACTATATAACCTAAGAACTCTACCTCCGAGGCATTTAAAGTGCATTTCTTAAGATTGAGAAATAAAGTCTCCTTCCGCAGGGTGGAAAGGATCACTCTCATGTGGGAGATGTGCTCGGTAGTAGAGGTGCTATAAATCAGTATATCGTCAAAGTAGACGACAACGAACTTCCCCATGAATGGCTGAAAGACATGTGTCATCATCCGGGAGAACGTACTAGGGGCATTGGATAACCCAAAGGGCATCGTAAGCCATTTGTACACTCCATCCTTCGACTTAAATATCGTCTTCCACTCGTCGCCCTCTCGTATCCTAATCTGGTGATAGCCACTCCGAAGATCTAATTTGGAGAATACGGTGGCTCCAGACAAGACATCCAACAAATCATCTAGGAGGGGAATGGGGAACCTATACTTGATGGTGATTTTGTTGATAGCCCGGCTATCAACGCACATCCTCCATGTACCATCCTTCTTTGGGGCAAGTAGGGCTGGTACAGCACATGGACTCATACTAGTCCTAATAAAACCCTTCTCCAGTAAGCCCTCTATTTGGGACTGCAACTCCAGGTGAGCTGCGGGGTGGAGTCGATAATGGTGCTGATTTGGCAAGGAAGACCCCGGGATGAGGTCTATCGCATGCTGGATATTCCTAAGCGGGGGTAACGTGGGCAGCAACTCATCCGGGTACACGTCCCTATACTCTTCCAATAGTACCCGTAACTCACTTGTTAACTCATCCAAAATTCTAGAATCGGGCTTCGCACTTAGGAGGACTAGCGTATACATAATTCCATCAAGGAACGGATCTCTCTCAAACTCTTTCCTACCAACTAGATTCAACATTTTCCGTTCTACCAGAATAGTGGTGTCCTTAGCCAAGACTACGGGCTCCTTTGGGATGGTCGGTCTCAAGGTGATGGTTTTGCCATTAAATTTGAATTCATAAGTGTTGGCTCTACCAAAATGAGTAACATCACGGTCATATAGCCAAGGGCGGCCTAACAACACATGACAAGCGTCCATCGGAAGGACTTCACACCACACCTCATCAATGTAGGATTTGAATGAGAGTGGAACCAGGCATCGCTTGGTAACGGGTATAGAGATCTTGTTGATCCAAGCGACCTAATATGGGGTCGGGTGTGGTTCTGTGGTCAAGGACATACGTGCAATGGCGTTCTCAAATACGGCATTCACACAACTACCACTATCAATAATCAGCTTGCAAAGCTTCTCGCCACTCTTAAAAATCAGCAAAAATAAGTTGGTCCTCTTCCAATCATCTAATGGACGAGGAGTGGTCAAGATACAACGCATCACCATAAGGGGGTGATCGTCCTCTAAGTCACTTGGGACCCCTTCTGGGTCGCTCTCCTCAGCAGCCTCATAAACATAATCCGCAAAATCGGTCGTCAACTCTAACAAGGCTATGGCTTTAGTTTTCGTTGGGCATTCGAAGTCGTAGTGACCTTGAATGCCGCAAGAGTAACATGTAGCGTTAGTCTTGCTAACCTTTCTGATGGGAATACGTTCGCTCGCAGGGTTCTTAGTGTTCCTAGCAGTGATCACAACAGACTTGGACTCGGCGGACCGGAATTTCCCTTTGTCCTGATATGTGGAGGACAAAGCTCCGGTGGTGGATTTTCCCTTCGTATGGGAATACCGGGAGTGGGCCTTAGATGCTAAGTGTTTCTCAATGTCGAGGGCGGCATTGAATGTCGTGTTTAGATCTGTGTGGCCATAACGTAAGAGCTTCCGCTGAATATCGGGTTGAAGCCCCTTATGGAATCTAGAAAGGGTAACCTCGGGGATTTCCTTCAAATCACATTGCACCATTCAGTCCTTAAGTTCTCCCATATACTCTGCTACTGAATTTGAGCCCTGCCGCAGGGTGGCAAGCTCGTCAAACATCTGTGTTCGATGGTATGCGGGAACGTACTGATCGGTCAACAAATTCTTCATTACGGTCCACCCAATAATTGGGTTTCCGTCTCCAGCCCCTAGCCTACCGTCTTCATTTAACCAATAAGTTTTGGCACGGCCTGTCAACTTCATCCTGGCAACTTGGACCTTTTGGGGGTCCGTGAGATGGTGCCAGTCGTAGTAACATTCCATGTCCACTATCCAAGTAAGGAAGTTCTGTGGATCTCCCATGTCGTTGAAAGTGGGGGCATCAATCTTGATGGCCCTCGTAATATCGAACTCTCGCTCGTGGCGATGGCCTCGAGGGGGCACTCGTGGGGAGTCCCTATCAGAGTCCGAATCGGAGATGTGTCGACGCCGGTGGGGCAATTCGACAAGAACGGGAGGTGGTGGTGGCCTAACTTGATTTTGTAAAATCTGTGCTAAAGTGGCCGTAAGCTCCGTCATATCATTACGTACACCTGCTATCGCTTCAGCGTTATGAATCTCATTCCCGTTCTTAGCCATCCTAGACGTAGACGGCGCCGTATATTCCGTGCCTAGCCTAGTGCGCATGCAAGACCCAGAAAATTATGAAAGATGATTTTCCCTAGGGTTGTAGCTAGAATGAAAATAATTTTTTTTTTTAAAAGCTTGATGTGAGAAACACGTAGATCGTTAAAAATTTTTTTTTTTGAAATTTTGCTGAAAAATGTAGATTTCAGCCCGCTATTTGCAGACCAACTAGATAGAATTACGAAGATCCAATTTGCAGGCTAACCTAACGAGGACGAATCGAAAAATTTTCTGTTTTAATGTTGCTGGAAATAAATGCAGGAAGCTACAGTTTTGTTTTCAGATTTTTATGACAAGTTTAAAATTCCGAGAGATTTACTTAACGCAGACCAATCCGAAAATTTCAGATCTTTAAAAGTTCAGATCAACGAACGAAGAATGCAGAGAGGATGTTTGCAACGTGGAAGTTGAAACAACCGCCTCTGATACCAAATTGGTGTAGGGTGAGTCCCGAGTGGAAGATCTCCATGAAACTAACGCTTTCCTACGCACTACACGTCATAGAGCTACCGCACATACACAACACCTATCGCCCACAATAGTTCTCGTCGCAAGAACGCAGCGCAAATAACAAAGGAGGAATGGTCGACTCGAAAACAACGATCGGAAATTTGAGTCGGAGTATTCCCCAAGAAAACACAAAGGTTGCCACTCCTTTTAGAGAGCAAGACCAAGGCTATAGGCCAAGATCCGCTCAAGCAAATAGGATCCACCCGATCCGGAATTAAAAAGCCTTGCAACGGAGATTTCGATTCAAAACTTGTAGAGATTAAATTAATGATCCGGAGAAAATGAGCGCGAAACCACCACAACTAAAGAAGAGAATCACACAAGGGAGAGAGAAGAGATTACCCAACCGGAAAGCGTTTCACACAAGATAACTGTGGGAGAATCACTCTCTCCACGGATCCGCCGGCGTCACACCGAAGGGTTTGCAACCTTCTTCCGCGGAGTCGCACCAAGGAAGCAACGTCGGAGTCGCACCGTGCGGATGGAGGGAGCAAGGGGCGGCGGCTTCACACCACACAAGGGGAGGTGGCGGCGGCTAGATGAGAGCCTTGGCCGAAATTTCACTTGGAGGGGAAATTTTAGGTTTTAATTCTTCAATGCTTGATTCCTCATAAACACCTCCTTAAATAGAAGATTACAATAAGCCTTAACCCTTCATGATGGAGATATAATCTCATCCACCCGAATGGCTAAGTGAACACCAAAAATAAAATTGTTTAAATTAAAGAAATAAAACATGCCATGAATATAAAATTATCACTTAAACATTGGATAATTTTATATTCTAAAAATATAAAAATAGAGTTCATGAAATAAGATAATTAAAGCTAATTTTTCATGGCGGTTCGAGCACGCCGCGGGCGGAGGTTGTAACGTGCACTTCCTTCAGCGTCATCACGGTGTCTAAGATCTTTATGCCGTAGCGCCTCGGCAACCGGGTCATCATCAATTAGCGGTGGCGCTGCATCAGGAGGATGTGTAACAGCCTCATTGGTGAGGGTCAATTCATTTTGCCTCTCACACATGTTAGGTACCTGCAAAGTTTCACTGGTAGAAGTAGTCTTCTCCTTGTAAAACATGTTAGTCTCATCAAAAGAAACATAAGTAGAATCTTCAATTTTTAAAGTAGATTTGTTATAAACCCTATAAGGCTTGTTTACTTGGGAATATCCAAGAAAAATTCCCATATCAGACTTGGCTTCAAACTTTTTATTGTGTTTCTTATTGTTGTGGTGAATATAACATAAACATCCAAATATTTTAAAGTAGTCTGCTTTAGGTTTCTTCCCTTTCAGTAACTCATAAGGAGTCTTATTCTTAAGTTTGTATATAAGACTTCTGTTCAACACATAATTTGCTGTGCCTACAGCCTCTGCCCAAAAGGATAGGGGCAAATAAGCATCTGCAAGTAATGTGCCTGCAGATTCAATTAGTGTTCTATTCTTCCTTTCAGCAACCCCATTCTATAGAGCTGTTCTAGGAGCTGAGAAACATTGTCTGATACCTTCCTTCCTACAAAACTCTTGCATAAGAAGAGACTCAAACTCAGAACCATGATCACTTCTGATCAATGTAACTGGAGTAGAGTACTCAATCTGTATGTTCTTGAGAAAGTCTGTAAGAATCTTAAAGTTATCAGACTTAGATCTCAGAAAGAAAACCCAAGTGAATCTAGAGAAGTCATCTACAATCAATAAAGTATAAGATTTCCCTCCTAGACTTTGTACTGCTATAGGGCCAAAAAGGCCCATATGTAGTAAGTTCAATATCCTTGGTGAGTCACTTTTGTTTAATGATTTAAAACTACTTTTAGTTTGCTTGCCTAATTGATAAGCCCTGCAATGGCTTTCCTTCTTATAGGCATAAGAAGGACATCCTCTAACAAGGTTGTCCCTAGATAATTTGGCAATGTTTTTCAAATTAACATGACCTAATCTCCTATGCCAAAGGTCATTATTATTACTAGTTGAATTAAATAGGCAAATTTCAGATTTTGCTGACTAGAAGTTGACTAAGTAAATGTTTCCTACTCTAGTGCCAGTCAATTCTACATTATTGTCCAAAGAAATGATAATACATGAGGTTTTAGTAAATGATACCTGAAACCTTTCATCACATAATTGACTTATGGAGATAAGGTTGTGCTTCAGTCCACTTATATATACTACATTTCTTAAGGTGACAGCTCCAACTTTAACCTTTCCATAGCCTTCAGTCTGACAATAATTGGAGTCACTAAATATAACTTTTGGTCCTAGATTTGCCTTATAATGTTTTAGGTTGGCCTTATTTCCAGTCATGTGCTTAGAACAGCCACTGTCCAAATACCACTATTGCTCTGTGGCAGAACAGTCTTTTACCTGCAATGAAATAGATTAGTCATTTCTTACCCAGGTTACCTTGGGTCCTTCTTTATTCACATAATTAAAAATAGAAATGTAAGAGTATTCAGGTTGGCTTTTATAACCTAAAGGATGATATTTCCTTGGTTGGATAATCTATTGATTAAATTTTTTATTAAATGTTCTTGGTGGATTATAGATTTCAAAAGGATTGAGATATCTGTTATAAAGATCTGGGATCGACGAACTCTGGTATGTTCGTCGGCCTGAGCTCGACGAATTGGAATAAGATCTTCAATCTCTGCTCGAAGAATGAAGGTATTTATTCTTAGGGAACCAATATTGTCGATCTCTGGTCAACGAAACATACTAGTTTCGTCGATCGTAGGTCGAAGAATAATTGTTGTTATTGTTTGCGTCCAGAGTTCGTCGTACTGAGGTCGACAAACTGTTCACATTTCGTCGATCTGAGTTTGATGAAAACTGTTGAACATTGTTGCAGTTGTTTTTCTTCTTATTGTAGGATTTTTGTTTTAGTTCCATTTACTTTAATACTTCATTTACTTTATCTACTTGTTCAGTATTCTTTTTACCCTTATCTGAAATAAAATTTACTGGTTTAGATTACTGATTCTTCTGTATTATAGGTGGTTCACAAGATGATGCACCTAGTCCTAGTTTACTAATATTATTACTAGTATTTATAGTACTAGTTATGTCTAACAGTTGTAAGCTTCTACCATTGAGAGATTCTTCTAATTTCTTGGCCTTACCTAGTTCAAATTTTAGGAAAAAAATTTGTTCATTTGCTGTGTCAAGTTCAATTGTTAGTTTAGTAATTTCAGCAATGTGCTTGTCTTGATCAGTTAATCTTTCTCTAAAAAGTTTAATTTCTTTTTCAGATTTAATTAAATATATACACATGATTTTAAATTCAATTTTAAAACTATCAGAACTATAATCAAATGATGATAGTACCTGATCATCTTCTGATTCGGAAGCTTCTTCATTATGAGATTCTTCTTCAGCATCTGATGGGCTGCAAGAGGCATTGATAGCCCTGAGGAAGACTTCCCTAGCCTTTGCCTGTTCTTCCTCTTCACTGGAGCTGGAAGATGTGGATTCATCTTCTGTGTCACTCCAGGTTTCAGCATCAAAGACCTTCTCCTTCTTTTTGTTCTTGCTGGAGGAAGGCCTGCTATAGTGCTTGCTCCTGGAGTCTTTTTCTCTTCTCTTCTCTTTCTTCTGATTCTCAGGGCATTTAGAAATGAAATGTCCAGGTTTCCTGCATCCAAAGCACACTATTTCTTTAGTATGAGTTTTACCATACCTGGGCTTGTCTTCATTCCTGGATGACTTTCTCCTGAAGTCCTTTCTTGCCATTTTGTAGAATCTCTTTGCAAGGAGATTCATCAATACTTCATTGACTATTGAAGTTGCAGTCTCTTCAGCAGCCTTGAATGCTATATTTTGCTCCTTTCTTGCTGGTGGAGCCTTTGTTCTACAACTTCCTTGGATTTGATCAGCTGCTCATAGGATTTGAGCTTTCCCAAGAGAGATTCTGTGGAAATCTCATTCAAGCTTCTGGCCTCTTTGATTGGCCAGATCCTGGAGTCCCATGAGCTTGGGAAGAATATTAGGATATTGTCATTCACCTTTGTGAGAGAGATGTCTTTATCCCAGGTCTTCAACTCACTGATGATGGAGCTTAATCTGTTGTACATGTCACTGACAGATTCAGCTTCATCTTTCTTGAAATTCTCATATTATAAGATGAGAGTTGATCTTCTATCTGCTCTCTCATCTATTGATCCAACAACCATCTAGTTGATAGAATCCCAGATTGATTTTGTAGAGGTGAATTAAGCCACCTTTTGAAAGATGTCATCTGACATGGTTTGAGCCAATATGTTTATTGCTTTGGCATCTACAATTTTGGCTTTCTTCTGTTCATCTGTCCACTCAGGTGGTGGAACAACATGATTGCTTAAAGTAGAAGTTTAAGAAGTTGTTGTAGTAGGAGGTCCTGTCAACATGGAATTAAATATGTCCTCATCAATAGAGTTCATTTATTGTTTAATTCTTGCCTTCCAGATGGCAAACTTATTTATATTGCAAACTAGAGGTCTGATGCTTGTACAATCCTTGTTCTGTGTCATTATGATAGAAGAAAAGTTAAGAAGAAGAAAATCTGATCTAACTGGATCTTGGTTCAAGTGTTAACTTGTACAACAAAACAAACACACCCTCTGATACTAATTGAAAGGAGGGATAAGATTTGATTACTCTACAGGGGGGGGGGTGAATAGAGTATTAAAATTTTTTGTTTATTCTTAATTTATCTAAAAGTGAAAATAGTGATACCATGTAGTAGGTAAACAAAAGAAAATAGGCTAACTATTCCAGCAATCACAAACACATCAAGAACAAAACAAATAGAAAATGTGCAACCTGACAACACAAGAAATTTATAGTTGTTCTCCTAAACTTGGGTACATCAACTCTTCTACTACCCTTGTAGGAATCAACTAACAGGTTTTGATCAGGTGACTGCCACCTATGAGCTTTTGATCAGGTGCTCAAAAACCAATCTCAAGTCTTTTGATCAGGAGACTTGCAACCAAGCTAACTTTTGAAGGGAGTTAAAACCCTATATAGTAGGGTGGAAAGAAGTTTATGGAAGTCTTCTCTTTTCTCAAATAGAACTTGAGAAGACTATGTGGATTTTTATGGTGTTAAAGCTCCCCCCGAGAAGATGAAGGTTCGGGAAGAATGAGCTTTGCTTCAGGGAGAGTAGGTCTTCAACTTTGATCTGCCAATGTCCAGGAAATCCAGTTGACTGATGTTGAATAAAAGATTTTTGTAGATTCCTGGAACTGAAGATGAAGAAGACTCTTGGTTTCTTATGATTGTTCATCTTCAGTCTTGAGTATTGTAAAAGAATGAAAAAGTGCTGAGAGAGAATGAAAGTGACGTCCAGTCGTTGAATGTTCTCTGTACTGTATCTTTTTCTTTTCTTGTCTCTGTATCCTTGAAAAGAGAGAATCTCTTTTTAATATTCCTTCAATTAATTCTCCTTTGAATTTTGAATAACTTCCTTAAATGCTGGCTGATCTGGAGAATTCAAAACGGCTGGAATAAAACATTTATGAGTTTCTCCAACTGTCCTTGATAGAATAAGAAAGTAAATATTCTAATGAATAACATATTTAATGCAGCCAATAACGACTATATCCAATTGAATATATGCATTAAATAGTCAGAATAATACTGCTAATAAATGAGAATATAAAGGAGCAGAAGGAGGAAAAAATCATTTCGAAACCGGACAGAAAATGTCGAACTCTAAACAGAATTCGCCGACCTGAGATCAAAGATCATCGACCTAAGAATGCCTGTTCATCGACCTGAGCTCTGCGAACTGCTAAGTGAGAAATATTTGCCAAATCTTCACTCTGAGTTCATCGAGAAAAGAATCTGTCTGAAGAGAACAAATCGTCGACCTGAGCTCGAATATCGTCGAGCTCAGCACAGAGAATTAACAATGTGTTTCGTCGATCTGAGATCGGCGATCATCGGGCTGAGTTCGAAGAATTTCGAACTGATCAAACTATCTTCTAATATCTTCAAACTTTGAGTCTTTTGAGGTCCTTTGCTGGCTAGTCCAATGAAGAAGAACTAACAGGACTAGCCTAAACTCTAGGAATACTAGACATGACCCTGGCTATACAAGATGGGTCAGACTCAACCTAAATTAGTGAATCTAGCCTAAATCCAAATAAGGATCCAACACCTTGCTCTAAGAGAAATTGGGGTGATTCCTCCAACTCGGATTTTAATTATTACTATAAGGGTATTTGTTGGGGTTTAAGGAAGGATGACCCGAATTTCGAATGAAGTCCATGAACTCTTCAGCCACGCAGACATTAGGGGGAATAAAATAAGGCGGAGTGGAGGAGGCATTACTCATCTCTGCCACCTGCTTTGTTAACCTTTCAACTTGAAGGGTTAACAGAGCAGTGGCATCCACTTCAAAAAGGTCGGTCTCCTGCTTTGGGCATCCCCGCGAGACATTCTATTGGTAGGAATTCATAGCCATCTCTTCCATAAGCGCTTTGGCAGTCTCAGGGGTTTTATTGTTTAAAGTGCCCCCAGCAACTGTGTCAATCATTTGACGCATCTGGTAGTTAAGCCCATTGTAAAAGATTTGGACCTACAACCACGCAGGCAGCGCGTGGTGCGGACACTTGCGGAGGAATTCTTCAAATAGAGACTCAGAATCATTTTGCACAAATGAATAAATGTCCGTACTCAACTTTGCAATTTTTGTGGGCGGAAAATACTTCGTTAAGAACCGTTCTGCAAGCTCGGCTTAGGTGGTGATACATCCTAACGGGAGGGAATTCAACCACGCCTTCGTTTTGAATTTAAGGGAAAAAAGGAAATAAGCGCAAGCAAATGACGTCATTAGTGATGCCATTAATCTCGAAGGTGTAGCATATTTCCAAAAAGTTAGACAAGTGGACATTCGGGTCCTCATTCGGCAGTCTATCGAACTACACGACATTTTGGATCATTTGAATGACACTTGACTTTATTTCAAAATTATTATTCGCCACCGTAGGGCAAACAATACTAGACCTAGTATCATCTAGGTTAGGCTGGGCATAATAAGACATAGTACACTCGGCAGCTTGGGCAGGGTTAGGGTCGGTCATAACTACGGCAGAGGGTTCTGCGATAGATTCTTCGAGGTCTAAAAAATGTATTCGGCATTGAGATCGAATACACGTAAGAGAGCATTCGATCTCAGGATCGAAATAAAAATTTTCAGACTCCGAGGGTTGTCCACGGGTCATATACCCTAAAATATAAACTAAATAATAAACTCTCTTTTTTTTTTTGATTTTTTTTAAATAGAGTTTTTAAGTTTTTTTTTGTTTTTAGAAGATAGGTAAAAGTAATAGACTGCGGAATTCAAAATAACAACTCGAAGAACTCCCCGGCAATGGCGCCAAAAACCTGATGACCTACAAAGCCGTCTCTTATTTAGGTGGTTAGTTCGGTTGTTCGAACGTCGCAGACTACTAAAAAGCTGGTTTTAAATGAAAAGAGGAAAGTGCACCTAGCGCATGTAGTACTCGATATTCGATGGGAATATCGAGGTCGTATTGTTCTCGGGGTCGGGTTGATTATTTTTAATCTTTTCGGAGTAACTATTATTTTACCGAAAATACGGTGGGGATTTTAATTAATTAAGGATGATAAAATAAAAGCACGAAAATAAGTTAGGAAATTCGATGAAGCGTTAACACTCAACATCAAATCAGATTAAGACTAAAACGACTCTTAATAATTAGAGAACCAAATTTTCAAATTAAATATGTGCTCACCTAGCTATAGGGATATCGCTCACCTGAACATTAAGACTATTCGACCAAACTCTCGTCCGATGAAGGATTCCTCTTAATGCCCGCTTTACGCTAAGAACCCCGTTATTGGGTGGGGATCCCAATCTGGTAGAGTTATGCTTCTCCTCTTTCGAGGGTATGCACGCAGCTCTTTTTACCCAAGGGTGATCAGTCCATATGCACGGCCTCTCGGCTAGCTAGTGTATGGATAACGGAAATAGATCCCACACATTGATATGTGGTTCTATGCATCGTATACCACGGGCAAATCTTAAGCCCTTTAATTAGAGTGAGAAAATTTTCCTTTAATTAATTAGAGAGATTTCGTATGTCCCAATGCTCTTCGATGTCGACGGCTAAGACTAATTAGTCACTCATCGGTATGGGGACGGCTTATGATTTAAATGAGGCGAGACTAAGCGCTAAAGGGTTACAAAAAAAGGGACAGAAAATAATTAGTGCTTAGTTCGAGACTAAGCGCTAAAGGGTTACCAAAAAAGGGATAGAAAATAACACAACGTTAGAAAAGAATGAAACTAACTAAAACGAGAACTCACACCTTTCAAAATCATAAAATAAAAAGCTAAGTTACACAAAAAATGAGAAATTACATGTCCTACTCGAATTAGTAAGCGGGAAATAAATGCATTACAAGTCGTACTCAAATGAGTAGGCGGGAAATGACAACTCCTACTCGAACGAGTAGGCGGGAAATGATAAGACCTACTCAAACGAGTAGGGGGGAAATGACAAGTCCTACTCAAACGAGTAGGAGGTAAATGAAAGCAAGTCCTACTCGAATGAGTGGGCAGGAAGTAAATGCACACACACACTACATAATTGAAAGAAAGCAATGAAAATTATCTCATACACACACACAGTCTACATAATTGAGAAAGCGATAAAAGAAAGCAAGAAAAATTATCTCATACACTCACAAACAATAAAAAGAGAAAGCAAACAAACTTATCATAAAAAATAAAATAATAAGTTTTTCATTGTTATATTTTTATAAAAGAGTTTAAAACTGGAAAAATTTTGAAAAGAACAAAAGTTTTTCAAAAATTAAAAAGACTAAGTAAAAAAAGGAGAAAGCAACTTTGAAAACACTTGTATAAAACCATAAATATGAAATTAAAGTACAAAAAAAACTAAACAAAAATAATGCTAAGGGACAAGAAAATAAAAGTTACCATAACAACTAATAGCTATGAAAGAAAACTTAGAACAAAAGTTATGCAAAACAAAACGATGAAAATATATATACATGAAATTAAACTCATACACACACACACACACACACATTTTTAAGATAAGGACAAAGAAAAACAAAGGATAAAAAGAGAACAAAAGTGGGGCACTCACATCCATTTCAAGACAACTTAAGGAGAGAAAATTCTAACATATTTTATTAAGGAAAAAGCTGATTACAAAGCTAAAACAAACATAAAGGAGAGGGGGAGAAAGTTCTCCTTACATAGCAAGAAGTGCACCCAAGCAGCACACAAACACCATAATTGGCACAAAAGTTTGAACCCTCGGTCATTATAGACCAGTTCTATTTATAAGCAAAATTTTAGGGGTGACACGGCCTGGACACGAGCGTGTCGGGGGGCGTGTCAGGCTGGCTTGCTGAAGACAACAAAATTCTTGTGACTGGTCAATTTCTGGAAGCTTCAGGAACAGGACACGTATTGGTCACGGGCGTCTCATGGGTGACACGGGCGTGTTAGAAAGGTATGACTGGTGAAGGCGCCGAGCGTTGATCGATGAACGTTGAACGTCGAATGGGATTGACACGGGCATATCAATAGGGACATAGGCGTGTTTGGCAAATCGTAGAGTGTTGCTAAATGCATCGAGCGTTGAGCTGGGGTCGACGAACGTCGAGCTGGGCTGGACACAGTCGTGTTCATACTGACACGACCGTGTTCAGCAAATCGTCGAATGCCGATTGTTGAATTGAAGGCATCGAGTGTCGAGTGGCGTGACACGAGGCGTGTCATAGCAGATAAACGGGTGTGCCATTTTGGGACACGGGCGTTTCCTTTGAAATTTTGACTTTTTCTGAAAAAAAAATCTAAAAAACAAAATAAAGCTAAGTAAGAACAATATTGAAAAAAAAACATTTTATTGAAGAAAAATAACTAAAAACAACGAAAATAAACTAAAATGACCTAATAGAAGTACTAAAAATATGTATATTTACAACTTATCAACACCACATATATGATTGGGGAGTATTGACGTGGAAAGCCAAACCCGCTCATGGGTTTGTCGTTGTCCATCTTGAAGTCCAAACACTTGACTTTGCATTGAATGCCAACATTATATCTAGATAACCAATCCATACCCAAGATCACATCGAAGTCTTCAAAATCTAGCACCTTTATATCAGCACAGGCTAGGAATCCACCTAAAAGAAAAAGGAATTTTTGGATACCCTGCTTCAACACCATCAAATCAACAGATGGAAACTTAACATGAAGCGGGTCGCCAATTCGATCAATTGCCAAGTATTGTCGGTCTATAAAATTCCTAGCCATGAAGAGTTAGTGGCATCTGAATAGAAAAGAATGCACGGACAACGACTCCTTACCTTAAACTCACCTATAAAATCATACACGTAACTAACATGGCCAAATCTGAATTAACAATAACTAGTTAACAACAAGAGCAGACTCTAACCTGATATCACCTGAGTGGAAGATTGAGCTTCTTCCTTGGTCACCATATTCAATTTACCTCTTTCCCTATCTAGTTGTTGTAGCTGCGCCGGTGGAAAGCCTGAAGTGGAACTAGCTATATTGTGAGATAGGATTGCGGGCACCTAGACTTCATATGTCCTATCTTCCCACACTGGAAGCAAGTATTATCCTTTGACCAACAGTGGGCAACATCATTCCCCTTCCACTTACACAAAGCACAAGTTCAATCTCCCTTGAGTGCGCTCTTAATCGCAAGCACCTGTTGCTACTTCTGAGAACCCAACCTCTTGAAACACTTTTTGAAAGGGTGGCTTATACGACCACAAAATCTACATTCCTCTTTGCCGCCTTTCTGTAGAGCAGGGGCAGATGCCCAAAGGCTTTCACTATACTCAGATTTTATCTTTATCTTTCTCAGCAACATGTCGCGGTTCTTAACATTATCAATGGCCTCAACCTTCAAGGAAGCATGCACTTCTTCCGCATAACTCTCAGATCGATAAGCGCTGGCTAACTACTGAATATCACTTCGAAGACCACCAAGAAGACTCTTAACTCTGCCCTCCTCGGTGGCTACCAACTCCGGATCTAACTTGCTCAACTTACTAAACTCGATCTAATACTCACCAATTGTGAGTTGCCTCTGCTTCAAATGCAGAAAATTATTTATCAGCTTGTCTTGCTCAACCGACGGTAGTATCTTCTTCAAGAGCATCCCCTTGAACCTTTCCCACGAGCACTGATTTGTGAGACCTTCTTTTTCCCTGAACTACTATCCTTTAGCAAGGCCCTTCAACATATAGGTAATGACCATAACCTTTTGGTCCGTAGAAATTCTCTAATAGGAAAACATTTCCTCAATAGCTATGATCCAGTCCTCTAATGCCATAAAATCAACAATTCAATTATAGGTTAAGGGTCCTAAGTGTTGGAAATATGAGATGAAGTCCATCTCAGGCGGGAAAATGAGAGGAGGCAGTAGTGGAGCAGGATGGATAGTTACAGATCAACCAACTACAGGGTCCTACACCCTAGGTTGTTGCACTAAAGTGGAGTCAACAACACCTACATCTGTGCTTACATCGCAACCATATGCCTTGATAGAGTCTCATTGCTCTAACGTAGTTCCTTGATTATTGCCTCATTATATGCACAAAAAGACTCACCCTCACACTGGGGAGCCGAACTCAACGTATGATGCTTCAGAGATTCTCTACGAATACAAATGAACATCTCATCAAAACTCAGCTTAATGCTAGAATTACCCAACTTAGATCAAATCGGAAATGTGTCGACACTTCCTCTTGCTACTACCTTGCTCTGGGATTTCCTATAATTATGTCATGCTTAACCTAGGATGATATACCATCATCCCTTGACTCTTGTTCATATAATATGAATGCAAGCTTGCTTAAAATATTCATTTAAATCATGTGTGTACGAGTATCATCATGTAGATCTTAACTTGGCATGTGTGCCAATATTATGTTATGTTGTGCATATTGTGCTATGCATTCTAAAAATAAAGGCCTTAATGCATGCCATGAATGACGTACACATGAAATATTATGCATCTTATACTACATGATATCGCATGTAACGTGAAAAATAAAATCTAATGAGCATCCATGTGATAATGTTAAGTCGCCCATTTCAACTTAACAGTCACATGTTTCTATGCCTATGAGAATCAATGTAAAACTCATATTATGCATCTCATACAACATAATATGCCCTGTATACTTCTGTTATGCTTATGCGTGTAGTGTTCGTGCTTCAGCCAGGATATACTGATGACACATTGGATTGTATATGTAATGAAATAAGATTTTAAAATCAAAAGGTCGTTGGACTAACCTATCTAACAAGCCAAACCAACGTAGGTCTGATATCAACTGTCACAACCCGCATTTTCTCAATATATTAATATATTATAAGAGTGAGAGAAAATACATATCATGATGCCACTCCATGTAAGGGACAATTGTAGATGCTCAGGAAGCTCCGTCTCTTCATTTATTTTCATAAAAGATATATATATATATACATATATATATATATATATATATTATGTTGAAAAACATGATTTAAGTTCAAAGTATAAATACTGTGTCCCTCAGTTCAGTGGATTAGCTAGTCCACTAGTAGAAATGTATATACACAGCGGAAAAATATTGAGTTTAATTCATTTGACCCTACATGAGCACTAAGATCTAACAATATGTTAATGATGTGCACATTTCTAAATTTAGTATAAGTGGAAAAAGAACTTTTATGATCTTCAAAATAGGGTGACATTTAGTTAAAACATATACTATGAGTATGATCAGGTGCATATTTTTTTACATATTAAAATAACTAATATGCATCCTAACATAAAATCTTCCCAGAAAGAAATGCATCAATGACGAAAAGTAGTGGTAGAAAGAAATAAAAATAAATGGTCTACACATCAAGAAACCATACTATGCATGCCAACAACTAACACGAACTCATAACACTGACGAAAAGGTCTGGAATACACCACAAATGCATGAAAAAAATAATAGGCAACCTCTCAATGAGGAGAGAAAAGGGAATCAACTGCTGAAGCCTGGAAGAATCGAACTTAGATAGTTTTAACTACTACTGGTCTGAACTTGAGGCATTAAAAAAAGAATGCCTCATCACAAAGCTGCAAAATGCAAATCAATAGAGTTTCTAAAAATATTAATTAGTTTAAGAAGTTACCAACCAAAGTAGCTGTGAAATAAAAGCAAGCAAAAATCATATGAACAGTAAGTATAAATAATTCATCACGAATTAGCTATATAAGAGATGGACTTACACCAAGTGCGATAAGTACTTATATATATAATTATATATATAGCAAAAAGAGTCTGATTGACTCAAAGAGTGAATCATTAACACCGTGCATAAGACGGTACTGAGGATGTGACATTATTTTAAACACAAACCATCATACCAAAACATCTAATAAAAAGGCACTGTGGTTGGGGTCAACTATTCCAACCCAACCCAACAGCCCATAACAAAACCATCGAGTGTAATGATTCACTAACAGACACTGTGGTGGTTTCTATCAATTCCAACCCAACCGACAGTCCAAAAATATCATAACCAAATCTGGCACCACATAAGACTTAGTATCGGATCACCACGACGACATAAGGATAAAACCCAGAAAAATTTTAAGTAAAAACAACCCTCACGACGAATTCGTGAGACCATACGTTGAATTCAGCGTGATCACTCGATAAATCATCGTAATAACTCAATGAAACTTATAAGAACACTCGACGAACTTGACATAACCACTCGATGAATTCGACTTAACTACCCGAAGAATTCGGCTCAACCACTTGACTAATTCAACGGGCTTTACGACAAACTCGATGAACGACACGTAACCACTTGATGAATTTCACGTGACTACTCGATGAATTATATGTGACTCTTCGACAAATTATACATGACTACTTGACGAATTATACATGACTACTCGATGAATTTTGCTTAACTACTTGACAAATTTTACTTAGGCCGAACCGAAACCTTATCTAGAATGGCCAACATCAGGAAAGAAAATTGAATATCATTAAATCTTAGGAATTCAAAAAAAAGAGAAAGAAGAACTAAGAGAAAACTAAACAAGAGGGATAGTCCGCCACTTGCCTAAAATCTTTCGATTTCCAACCTCTTAAGCACTCTAAGTCAAAGATTTAACGAAGGAAAATCACGACAACAAATTTCTAAAAGGATTTGAACGAAATTGAAAGCTAGGGCTACACAATCCAATGCCAAAAATCCATAAAACTGGAAATACTCACTGCACACACATAGATCTCGGCGAGGACTTTCCAAATCTATACTCCAATGAAGATCACGAACACGAGATCTCCGTCGTGACCGTTAGAAGCTGCAAGAAGAATGCTTCTTCCTCTCATATGCTCTAGTTTAGCGGAATAAGAAGAAGAAGTTGGAAAAACCTAATTTCTAGGGTAGGCTGACTTTTATAAAGGAATTTTATGTATATATATTTACTCTGACATATAAATAACTTAACATTTCAAATGATGATTGGGACTGATGTCAACATAGTTTTCGATGAAATTTGCACCGAAGGTGAATACTGGTCCTAAAAATCAAATGACGAAGTTGAAGTCAGAGTTCGACGAGCCGATAATAGGTTACGATTTTATTTACACACTTTACGACAAGGAAACATGACAATCATGATTAAAACTAAATACTTTAATTTTCTAAAGTTGGGAAAATTCTACATTCCAACAAGATCGAAATTCAGTCGACTTGACTAAATGAGCACGAAAATGCACTGAAAGTATCTAGTTGTCTACCTAAATCACATAGAGGGGGTGAATAGGTTAATTATGTGGCTTTTAGTGGAAATAAAATACTTTAATATTAAGCTCACAGAATCAGAGAAACACACAACACAAACACATGGATTTATAGTGGTTCCTTAGAATGGGTACGTCTACTGTCCCGTCTCGCCTATCTAAAACATCGGGCTACACTCGGCTACTTCACCAAACTCAAATTATAGCCAATCTTACTCCTCAGAGTCTTAAACTCTTACAAGCTCGGAGACAACGTCCCCTGTAACTCAGAGAACAAACTCTCCAATACTCGATCCTTTAAACTAGGATCTACAAACTTGGAGGAAAATCTTCCTACAAGAATTATAAAAAGGTTTTTACAATAATAATCGATTGTGAATAATTTCCTTAGATATCTCAATGATATACAACTTCAGATCCGAGAAAGTGCTTCTTCTTCCTTGTTCAATAAAGAAACTTGCACTTGAAGATTGAAGAAGAAAGACTTTAAATAATGAAAGCTTGATCTGAATCTTAAGATTTGACTAGATCTTGAAGAATTTGTTGGAGAAATAGATAACAATGATCTAATTGAAACTATCTCCAAGAGGAATCGTGATTCCATGAACTCGGTGACCAGATCGAGTGCAAACGATCCGGCCGACAGAAAAGAACTTGTGATTTTTCGGAATTTATCACGATTAGGGTTCTCTGAAATTAATCCTTAAATATATATAATGATTCTTTTCGAAAGTCTAGAACAAAACTTTAGGACCGAGCTCTACGTGTACTGTACATTGTCGGTGCCCTATATGAAAGCCATCATAAAATTAAAAATGAAAAAAAATGTTAAGTCCATTTATCGAGCGTACACGTGACATCTCCAGAATACTTGATGAATTGCAAAACCACTCGACGAATTACTCGAGTCCATTCGATGAAAAAGTCTTGGCTGAAAAACAAAAGAGAATAAAATTTTTATTTTGTGTTCACGAGGCCTCTCGAGAGTACTCGGCGAATTTGTCGAGTATTCACGAGAGATCATCAGATCACTCAACAAATTTTACTTCGCCAAATCAAGAACCATCTCCAAGACCTTCATAAACTTCATGAGTAAACTCGATGAATTACACGAGTCTTCATGTGAGGACTCGAAGAATTTTACTTAGGAAAATTTTGAATCCCTGAACCCAGCCTGCATTCTATCCTTGAAACTTCAATAGCACTTAGAGATGAAGTACACCCCAATAGAGAGATTACACATGATTCAACACTATGTACTACACAACGAGGAATTATATTGCATAGTCCTGTATAATATGACTCATTATAATCTGACATTGGTTTGTACTTTGCAATTAAAGTCCTGCAAGTACATAACTAAAATGCAGCATCAAATTCAAACTCAATTCATCTTAGTTCAAGGGGGACTTCTTCAAATCAGGGCTATTGTGAATACAATACCCAACAATCTCCCCCTATTTGAAGAAGTCAGAATCCTATATACTAAGGTGAATTGCATAGAGAATACTCATAAATATGAACATAGAAAAGCATAATAAATGCAAGTAGATATACATCATCAAAATATAAAAATTTATATAAAAATGTCTTTTGGGCATTCACTATTTTCATACATATCACAGACTTAGAAAATTAGCCCATCAATGCTTCCCCTAATTCTTTTCATACTGTCTGTTAAAATAAGCGTGAGTCTTGGAATAATACTTAGGAGGAGGAGGAGCATTAGGATTATCCCTTCCATATTTTCTAAAGTGCAGCCTCCTCTTTACACTGGAAACTTTGTGCTTGTGCTATTCCTCTTTACTATAATTGAATCTTGGATCTTCAATCATCAAATAAACAATAACGAATATGTGTGACACCCCCATCCGTCACAGAGCATATAACAGAAGGTTCGGCAGGGGCCGGATGCCATATACTATGGATAGATCAAGGAGTTACTAAATTGAAACCATAATCCGAGATTTCGCATCCTAACACAGAGTGCATTCTAACGGAAGTAACTTAAAGGTTGTAAATAGAACCCAGCAAACAGCATGAATGTCCACTACCACAACTTGGAATGTAAATCAAATACAAAAATAAGGTCTTGGCATTAAGTTCTTACAATGTTCAACTTTAATTTAAAATTTCTTACATACTTCGATACGTAGGCCGACCACACATGAATGATAAAATAACACAAGTATTCACTTTGACCTTCGAGGGCCATCACAACATTCCTGGGTTCCAGACTGCTACATCCTGCTTGGCTCAGCAGCACCTGCATGCAACATTCCACCGCATGGTGGCAAATAAAAGCAACGGTCAGCATTAGCTAGCAAAATTATAATGACCACACCCCTCACCTGGGGTGGCGGTGCTCCTTCCCTGCAGGCATTAGTATTACTTGTTGGAACCCTTGCTCTGATTTGGGCAAGGATTACTATTAGGATGATTAGATTGATCCATCTTGTATAGTCTAGGGTCATAGAATTTTCAAGGGTTTTGACTTTAAAGATTTCAAGTTCAGGAAATTTAGTTCGATGATTGTCAAATTAAGCTCGACGATTGTCAATCTCGGATCGACGAACTTAGAGCTCCTTCTCTGAGTTGAGCTCAACGAACTCTGAGCTCAGGTCAACGAACGCTGATCTCAAGTCAGAAATTCAGCTCGACGAAGGACAAACCCAGATCAATGAACTTCGAGCTGAGGTCGATGAAATGATTGCTAAGATCGATGATTTAATTAGGCAGTTGCAATTACTAAAGACAGATTAAATTCAAGGATTAATTATAGCCAATTAAACACGGATACTTAATGCTAATATTCTTAATGAATATAGTCGTTCTACGGTAGCATTAAATATGGATTAAATCAGAGAGTTTAATGTTATTTGATTTGTATGGCAGCTACCATTCTCGGGGAATGCTTCAGCCATTTCAGATGGAATGAATTCAAAGGTTTGAATTCCCCTCAGACATTTAAAATATATTATCAGAAGTTTTTCTGGAAGCAGAGTCACATACAGACAGTTACAGACTTACTAATTCAGACTTACTGCCTCAAGTTTTTCTTCTAGAAAACAATCATCATTCTGAGATCAACTTCACAATCACTCAGATACATATACTAAAAGGAGATGTTTTCTTTGAAGTCCTACACCCTAAATCAAAGCTTCCACTCCTGAACTATTCTACATCTCAGGGGGAGCTTTGACAATATCAACAAATCCAGTAGTCTTCTCTCAGATCATTGACAGAGAAGAACAATATCAATTTTACTTTTCCAATCACTTTGTAAAAGGGTTTTTAACTCCCTTAAAAATTTATCCTTTAGTTTTCAAGTCTCTTGATCAAAAGACTTGGTTTGGTTTTTGGGCACCTAGTCAAAAGCTCAAAGGGTTGTTAGATCTCTCTTAAAATAAATCTTGTGGTGATAGGGAACCTGAGCAAAAACATGTGGTGGCAGGGCACTTGATCAATAACCCGTAGTGGATTCTTATCACGGTTGAAGAATAGTGGATGTACCCAAGTTTTAGGGGAACCACTAAAATCTCCTTGTGTCGTCTGGTTTGACTTTGCTTTCTTTTTCTGTGCTGAATGTTTCCTTTATATATATATAGATATGTATATATAAACTCTAGAGTAAATAAGATCTATCCCTTCACTTTCAATTGATATCAAAGGGAGGTTGTTTGGTTTCACAGGCAAACACTTGAACCAAAAGTTCTTTGATAGATCCCATTTACTCTAGTGTATTTTTATATTATGGCACAAAATATGGAGTCTTCAAGCACCAGACCTCCAGTGTGCAATCTTAACAAGTTTGCACTTTGAAATGCAAGGATCATGCTTTATATGAATTCTATTGAAGAAGACATATACAATTCTATTTTGACAGGTCCCCATACACCAACTACAACAACAAGCACAAGTGCAGTTCCACCACCTGAGTGGACTAATGCTCAGAAGATACTGAAAATCATATATGCCAAAGCCATGAACATTTTGGCTCAATCAATGTCTGATGACATTTTTCAGGAAGTTGCTGAATACTCTTCAATAAAGGATATTTGGAACTCTCTCACAACAATGGTTGCTAAAACATGGAGTGAATCAGATTCATAAACTTCATCCTGTACAACTGAAGATGAAGAAGAATCAAGAGCAAGAGAATTCTGACTGATGGTAATAAATGCATCCTCCAGCAATTTTGATTCAGAATTTGAGTCTGATTTTGACCAGGTAATCTCCTCTTTTGATTTCACTTCTGAACACTTTAAAAAAGATTTTCAATTATTATGTAAAGATTTAATTTAATCTGAGAAGTAAATAAAACTTTTTAGAGAGAAATTAACTGAACAAAATAATCTGCCTTCTAAAAACATAAACCTTAAAGAAGATTTTAAAAATGCTCTTGAACAGATAGTTTCTTTAAAATCAGAAAAAGTGAAAGAAAAGTTAGAAGATTTAGATAAAGCAACTAAAGTTTTACATAATATTAAACCAAAACCAATTAAGAATTTTCATAAAAATTATGTTCAAAATATTTCGTCGAACCGAGATCGACGAAATCAGCATCATTCGTCGAACTCCGATCGACAAACTATGAACGCTAGATTTCATTATAATTATCAAAGAAACTGTGATCGACGAAATCCATATGATTCGTCGAACCGAGATTGACGAACGTGGAACATAGAAAACAACTACTATCATTCTGTGAATGGAGCTTGATGAACCCACTTCCATTCGTCGAACTAAGATCGACGAAATCAATATGATTCGTCGAACTCAAATTTTCAAAACAAAAATTTTAATTCATTTCAAAAAAATAATCAAACACAGAGATTTATGAATTCTTTTACTCAATGGATCATCCCTCCTAGAAAACAACATCCATTAAGTTATTAAGATCAACAAGAGTATTCTTATATTTCCAATTATTGTTATGAAAAAAAATTAGGACCCAAGGTAATCTGGGTCGAGAACGCCTAACCTTCTTTTCAGGAATAGATCTATCCTACCACAGAGGAACAGTGGTACTTGATAGTCTCCAGACGTTGTTGTGTCTACAACCTCTCTTTTGAAAATGTATAGGTTTTCAAGATCTAAAGTTGAGCAAAAGGGAAGCTGAAGATTTTTACCAGAGAGATTTCTCTCACCAAATCATCTTCAGTTCTTCCATTAGCAGCTCGTCAAAAAGATTCTCTATTTTTGTTTATAACTTTGAATATTTGTCGTTTATAAACATTCTCAAAGCACCTTTGTATATCTACTGAAGATTATAATTAGGTCAGATTTCTCTATGGTTTTTGTTCTGTCTTTGTAAATAGTATCCTCACACAAATAGGGGGAGATTGTTGGAACCGTAATTCTGATTTGGGCAAGGATTACTATTAGGATGCTTAGATTGACCCATCTTGTATAGTCTAGGGTCATAGGATTTTCCAGGGTTTTGACTTTGAAGATTTCAAGTTCAGGAAATTCAATTCGACGATTGTAAAATTCAGCTCGACGATCGTCGATCTCAGATCAACGAACTCAAAGCTCCTTCTCTGAGTTGAGCTCGACGAACTCCGAGCTCGGGTCGACGAACACTGATCTAAAGTCAGAAATTCAGCTTGACGAAAGCCAAACCCAGATCGATGAACTTCGAGCTGAGGTCGACGAAATTATTGCTGAGATCGACGATTTATTTAGGAAGTTGCAGTTACTAATGACAAAATAAATTCAAGGATTAATTACAGCCAATTAAACTCAGATACTTAATAATAAATATTCTTAACGAATATAGCCGTTCTAAGGCAGCATTAAATATGGATTAAATAAGAGAGTTTAATGTTTTTTGATTCCCATGACAGCTACCATTCTCCGGGAATGCTTCAGCCATTTCAGATGGAATGAATTCAAAGGTTTGAATTCCCCTAAGGACATTTAAAATATATTATCAGAAGTTTTTATGGAAGAAGAGTCACACATAGATAGTTACAGACATACTGATTCAGACTTTTTGCCTCAAACTTTTCTTCCAGAAAACAATCATCATTCTGAGATCAACTTCACAATCACTCAGATACATATACTGGAAGGAGAAGCTTTTTTTTGAAGGCCTACATCCTGAAGCAAAGCTTCCACTCTTGAACTATTCTACATCTCAGGGAAAGCTTTGACAACATCAACAAATCCACTAGTCTTCTCTCAGATCATTGACAGAGAAGAACAATATCACTTTTACTTTTCCATTCACTGTTTAAAAGAGTTTTTAACTCCCTTCAAAAGTTATCCTTTGGTTATCAAGTCTCCTGATCAGACAACTTGGTTTGGTTTTTGGGCACCTGGTCAAAAGCTCATATGGTTGTCATATCTCCCTTAAAATGGATGTTGTAGTGACAGTGCACCTGAGCAAAAACCTGTGGTGGCAGGGCACTTGATCAAAAACTTGTAGTGGATTCCTACTAGGGTGGTAGAAGAGTGGATGTACCAAAGTTTTAGGGGAACCACTATAATCTCCTTGTGTCATCTGGTTTGCCTTTGCTTTCTTTTTCTATGCTGAATGTTTCCTTTTATATATATATATATATAAACTCTAGAGTAAGTAAGATCTATCCCTTCACGTTCATAACTGCAATATGGCAATAAGAACGTGCAACTTAAGAACCATTCACCACAAATGATGGAACAAACGGCCAACGCCTCGTTCTCTCTGGCACACTCTTGGTGCACAAGACCTCATGGGTAATACCTCTATTCTCTGTGATAGTTAACAAAATTTTAGATTTTATTCTCATAAGGGACAAGGCCAGAGACAACGCCCTAGTGCTACGACCAGTCATGTGATGAACACGTGACCACTCCAAGTCGACTGCCATAGAGGATTGTACAGTTCAGCCATATCCCGTGATCAAATCGTCTGGGTTGCAGGCCTGACACGAGTCAGCATCCCCTTTCCCTTATTTTGCATGATCCATAACTCCGTAAGGATCTTAGGCTAGAACTCATGACTACCGAAGCCGAGCAATTTAAGCTCACGCTCAATCAAATTATTGCCCTTAGGTCTCCTAGAGACAGGCTTCACAAACAATACAAGGCCTACTGGAAGCTATCGCTAGTAGTAGAACTACCCCTGAGCTATAGGGGACAAACTAATGGTTCTTCCCCATTTTTAGGTGTTTTCCTAGAGACTTACCCCCAGTACTCTCAACGTAGGCATTTGCACACTCGGTGACTCCGAAATCTACACAATAACCACGGAGTCTTCTCCGGCATATAAAACAAACAAACATCATCAATTTAGACCAACCTATCTGGATGGGCTTCACAAAGCATGCCTATTTTGTACTTCAATTCTGGATCTAAATGCAAATAAATGGGGATACATGAATCTACCCATCGGGGAAACCACATCCACGTGTTTGTGGAGCGTCTTCCCTCTAATGCTAAAAGAAAGGACTTCACATGTCTAAGGAAGATCATCGTTACCCTTGATGTACGCTTTGCCGCCATAGGAGAAATCTAGACGGTTAAAAACGACCGCTCTGACTTTGCCTCCGCAAATCCGAACTCGCCTTGCAAATTCAAGACCCAAAACACGAATGGCGGCAAGATTCTCCTTCTTCTTGCGCTGCTACTCCTCCTCTAGAAAACTAGGCCAAACTCACCAAGTCTAGAACAAGGAAGAGGAAATGGCCAAACCAGACATATAAAGAAAGCTACTGCCGCGCGGTAACTAGCTACTGTCGCGCAGTATCGCATCGTTATGCCTGAAACTGCCCAGACCCTCCAATCACAGGCCACCACGTGGCCACGTCGTTACAGTTTCACTATCACTGCGTGATATGAAGCTAGCACCGTGTGATAGCCGACAATGGTTACGACATGACAAATGCCGCTATTACCACGTGCTAACTGCTACCGCCGCACGGTAGAATCCCAAGAGCCTCGTCAATTAAATTGACACAGCTATCGCCAGTGGTAACCCTATCGTCGGACATTAGCTTCCTGAGAGCTCTGCCAGTTTAATTCCCAAACTACTACCGTGTGGTAATAACGTTCCGCCATGCATTAAGTCCAGCATTGTGTTAACTCAACGCTCTCAATGCTCTCAACGTTGTCGATGCTAACCATGTAGCTACCGCCGGGCGATAACCTCCAAGGAACCATTTAATGCCTAAAGAAATTTGGGGCGTTACAAATCTCCCCCACTTAAAGAATTTCGTCCCGAAATTAAGTCATGCAAGAAACTAAGGAATTAAATAAAATTTAAACATTGTACCTCAATTGAATAGCTCGGGGAACTCCGACTTCATGGTTTGCTCCCGTTCCCATGAAAGCTCCTCTTGGACACAGTTTTCCTATCAGACCTTAACCATCCTGATCTCTTTATTATGAAGTCTTTTTACTTCTACATCCTCAATTTGAATGGGCTTGACCCTCGTTGTCAACCCACAATCAACTGGAACTTGATCTGCAACAATCCCTTGCGTAGGCTCTTTTACTGCCTTTCGCAACACTGATTTGTGGAATATATTGTGTAGACCACTAAATTCCGTTGATAACTTCAACCGATATGCTACATCACCAATACGCTCCAGTATCTCAAATGGCCAAAGGTATCTTGGACATAGCTTTTTCAATTGACGAATTCTCGACACGCCCTAAAACGGTTTGATCTTTAAGTATACCTAATTGCCCATGGCGAATTTGATGTTTCTATGCTTGGCGTCACAGTACTTAGCTTGCCTATTTTTTGCAATTAGCAATCGCTCCAAGATTGTATGCACAATCGAAGTCACATCTTCAGCGTCCTTCTGCTTGTATAACTTGGACTCGCCTATCTCCAACCAAGACAACGGGGTATGACACTTCCTACTATAAATTGCCTCGAAAGGCGCCATTCGAATACTCGCCCGGTAGCTATTTTTGTACGCAAACTCAATCACATATAGGTGATCCTCCCACATTTTTACGAAATCCAAGGCACACATGCGAAGCATGTCTTTAATTGTCTTGTATACTCTCTCGGGCTGACCACCCGTCTGCGGATGAAAGTCTGTACTGAACTTCAGCTTGGTCCCCAACAGCTGATGTACTAACCTAGAGTAATTAGATGTAAAACGCCCATCCCAGTCACTCACGTTGCTATGGGGCACACCGTATAGACGAATAATATTCTCCACATACAGCTTTGCTAGCTTAACCACCGAATAGTCCTTCCTATTCAGGATGAAGTGCGACACTTTCATCAAATGATCTACGATCACCGAAATGACGTCGTTTCCCTTCTACAATCTCGGCAATCCGTGCACGAAATCCATGGATATATCATCCAACTTCCATTCCATTATAGACAAAGATTTCAAGAATCCTCCGGGCTTTTGGAATTCGGCCTTCATTAGAGCACAAGTTTGACATTTGGCCATATAAAACACTACATCCTTTTTTTGCTCGGGCCACAAGAACAACATTTTCATGTCTTTGTACATCTTTGTGATTCCCGGGTGCATTGAGTACTTGGTGTAATGAGCCTCGTACATCAACTCCTCTCATACTTTACCGACCTTTGGGATGCACAAACGACTGTCCTTCCATAATAGCCCATCATTGACAACAAATTGGGCATTTGACCCATCCAAAGCCTTAGACATGAACAACTTCATGCTGTCATCCAACTCCAAAACATGTCGAATCTGATCCGCCAGGTCATACTCCACTTCCGTCCTATTCAATCGTGCTTCTACACCTGACATCTTATCAACACAAGAGATCTCTAAGGCCTTTAAATCTCCAATGTGGTGCATGTCATGCATAAATATCCAGTTGGCCTGAGCAGGAGCTCTGCGAATTAATGCATCCAAACCACATTACCTTTGTCAGGAACATATTATATATTAAAGGTGAAGTCCCCAAGGAACTCAATCCACCTTCGTTGATGCATATTTAAGTACTTCTAATCTAATAGGTACTTCAAGCTCTTATGATCAGTGTAAATTAATACCTTCACAACGTACAAATAGTGCCTCTAGAGCTTCACTTCGAATATCACGACTGCCAACTCCAAATCATGACCCAGATAATTCCTCTCATGCACCTTAAGCCGACGCGAACCATAAGTTATTACTCTCCCATGCTATAACAAAACACAACATAAGCCGCTGCCTGAAGCGTCGCTATATATCTCAAAGCCTTCTGTCCCATATGGCGAGCATATAATAGGAGTTGTGGTAAGATGACTTTTTTGTTCTTCTAAAGCTTGACCATACGCTGGCGTCCAAACAAATTTCTGATCCTTCCTCTTCAGGGTCGTGAGAGGTAATTCTATCAACGAGAAGTTTCCCATGAAGCACCTGTAGTAGCCGACAAGCCCCAAAAAATCCTGATTTCCGCCACAGAAGACAACATAGGCTACTCCCGAAGAGCCGCAACCTTTGTCGGGTCCACCGCGATACCCTTACCACTGACAACATGACTAAGGAACGCTACAAAAGATATCCAAAACCAACACTTAGAGAACTTGTCGTACAACCAATTACTTCGCAAGGTCTCGAGAATAATATGCAAGTGCTTTGCATGATCATCCTCATATTGGGAGTAAACTAGGATATCATCGATGAATACAATTACGAACCGGTCTAAATACTGCTTGAACGTCCGGTTCATCAAGTCCATAAACACCGATGGGGGATTCTTCAGCCCGAAGGGCATGAGTACAAACTCATAATGCCCATAACGGGTACTGAACGTTGTGTTGGGAATGTCACTCTCCCTGATTCTTTGCTGATAGTAATCAGACTTTAAATCCACCTTCGAATGCACAGTCGATCCAACTAGCTGATAGAACAAATCATCGATCCTCGGAATCAGGTACTTATTCTTATCTATTAGCTTATTGAGTTCCCAATAAACAATACATAATTGTAGACTTCCATCCTTCTTTTTCACGAAGAGGACCGGGGCGCTCTAAGGTGTCGAACTTGGTCTCCCAAACCCCTGCTCTTTCAATTCTTAAAGCCGCTCCTTCAACTCCGCAATTTCTCTCAGTTCTAAGCGGTAAGGAGACCACGACACCGACTTGGCACCAGGAATACCTCAATGGTGAACTCGATCTCTCTCTAAGGTGGGGCTCTAGGGAAATTTTAAGGGAAGACGTCTGTAAACTCCGACACCACTGAAACACCTACCAACCCAGGCTTGGGATTCTTAGTCTCTAGTAGAGTTAATAACAACTCTGCCCCCCTCAAGAACTGCTAACTTAGTCTCGTGTTCGGTGTTTTTCCCTAGTGAGACCCCCTTAGGGTAGTAGCCAACCTATGCATGCTACTCTGAGAGCCAGTCCATACCTAAGAAAAAACCACCTACGATCTTTAATGAAAATGTTTTCGTTTTGTTTATATACCCAAAATCGATACCACGGGAAGAACTAGGATGAACCACCCAAAAACCTTAGATTCTAAGGAGCGAGAAGTCCTACAATGAACAGTACTCTCCACCACCAAGAGTGGAACACAACCTACTTACTCAAATCATGAGCTAGTAACTAATCATGTCATAGATATAAAAGTTATAAGCTAAACCATACCTGTCATACCATCGCTTTGCTCAAGGCCTCCTGCCTTTTCCTTTCTCTACGGGAGCCCAACCCAATAGTCACGGGCTATATGTCTCGGCTTGCCTCAGTTATAACAGCAGATTGGGCCTCCTCGCCCAAAAGTTACTCCAGACCCAGTCTCCTTTGCCATTGGAGTACCACTCAGACATTCTCTGACAATATGTCCTATCTTGCCACATGTATAACAAGTAAGTGGAATTTGCCCTGTAACAGCTCCTGACTTAGCTTTCTTTATCTTCGGGGCATCAACATGACAATCACGGGAAAGGTTTCCTGGCTTTCCACAAGTATGGCAAGCATATGGAGCTTGACTTGTTGATGTTCTAGACCTCTTATGCCACCTCCTGTGGTATTCAAACTTTATAGAAACTATAGAGTTTTGTACACTGCACAATGGCGACTAGTGGACTTTTCCCATATCTACTTCCAACGATCTAGCTGACTCCACCAATGCTCGGAATCCCAATAACTTCGGTCCAACTAATAAAAGTCATAAATTACCGTGTAGACTATTATACAATCTATTAACTATAGTCTGCTCATCCTCCAACACAAACTCTACATAGCGCCTTATCATGACAAATGCATGTAAATAATCATCAACTGAGTGCGCTCCCTATACAAGATGCATGTTTAATTGCTGATCTGAGGCTTTTCTTATTGCAGTTTGCTCCATAGTGCCCACAGACATTGACGCCATCCCAGGGACAAGGGGACATACATGCCTCACATGGTGGGTATTAATCATAGCAAACACTGCTTCCGTTACAATTCTTATGGTTTCTGCAGAAAGAGGGGTTGCAGACGCATCATTATGCATACTACTCTCTGCGGAATGCTGTTGTTGTGACTGCCCCGCACCGCTCCTAGTCACCTATAGTTGTAGAAACACTCGATGAGGAGACAAACAGATTGCTAAAACGCAATCATTAAAACACTCAGGTTCCTCAAACATGTGTATTTTCATTCCTAAGTGGACATTCATGGGTTCTTTTATATTATAACGGCAACGAACATACTAGTGCACACCACCCCCTAAAATAATTCGTCCACGAATTCCAATAAGGAAGACCGATACTAGAGTCTGATACCAACTTAAGACACCACTATCCATCACATAACATATAACAGAAGTTCTGGCCAGGCTTCGATTCCATATAGTACGGACAGACCAAGGAGTTACAAAATTGAAACCATAATCCAATATTTTGCATCCTAACACAGAGTGAATTCTAGTGGAAGTAACTTAAATGTTGTAAATAGAACCCAACAACAACATGAATGTTCACTACCATAACTAGGAATGTCAATCAAATAAGAAAATAAGGTCTTGGCCTTAAGGCCTTACAATATTCAACTTTAATTCAAAATGTGTTACATACTTCGGCACGCAGGCCGGCCACATATGAACGATGAAATAACACAAGTATTTGCTTTGGCCATCGAGGGCCAGCACGACATTTTTAGGCTCCAGCCCGCTACTTACAGCTTGGCTTAGCAGCACCAGCACACAACATTCCACCGCACAGTGGCAAACAAAAGAAACGGTTAGCATTTGCTGACCAAATTATAATGACCCAACCCCTCACCCGAGGTGGTGGTGCTCCTTCCCTGTAGGCATTAGTATAACCGCAACATGACAATAAGAATGTGCAACTTAAGCACTGTTTGCCACAAACGTTGGCACAAATGCCCAATGCCCTGTGCTCTTAGGCACACTCTTGGTGCACAATAAATCAAGGGTCCCACCACCGTTCTCTGTGACGATTAACAACATTTGAGATTTTAGTCTCACAAGGGCCAAGGACAGAGACAATGCACTAGTGCTATGACAAGTCATGTGATGAACACGTGACCACTCCAAGTCGATCGGCATAGGGAAGGGTACAGTTCAGCCATATCCCGTGCTCAAATCGTCCGGCTCGCAGGCCTGACGCGGGTGAGGAACCCCTTTCCCTTTTCCGTATGATCCATAACTCTGTAAGGATCCTAGGCTAGCACTCATGGCTACCAAAGATGAGCAATTTAAGCTCACGCTCAATCAAATTATAACCCTCGGGTCTCCAAATGATAGGCTTCACAAACAATACATAGCCTACCAAAGCTAACGCCGGCGATAGAACCACCGTCGTATAGTAGGGGACAGACTAATGGTTTTTCCCCTTTTCAGGTGTTTTCCTGGAGACTTACCCCAAGTACTCTCAACATAGGCATCTACACACCCCGCGACTCTGAAATCTACACGATAACAATAGAGTCTTCTCTGATATATAAAACATAAAAACATCACCAATCCTGACCAACCTGTCTGGATGGGCTTCACACAACATGCTTATTCCGTACATTGATTTCGGATCTAAATACAAATTAATGGGGATACACAAATCTACCCATCATTGGAACCACATCCACGTGTTCGTGGACCGTCTACCCTTTAATACAAAAAGAAAGGACTTCCACTATCCAAGGAAGAGGATCGTTACCATTGATGTACGCTTTGGTGCCATGGGAGAAATCTAGACGGTTGAAAACGACCGCTCAAACTTTGCCTCCAAAAATTTGAACTCACCTTGTGAACTGAGACCAAAAACACGAATGATAACAAGATTCTCCTTCTTCCGGCACTATTACTCCTCCTCCAGAAAACTAGGCCAAACTCTTCAACTACAGAACAATGAAGAGGAAACGGCCACACCAGGCATATAAAGAAAGCTACTGCCGCGTGGTAACTAGCTACTTCTGTGCGGTACCGCCTCATTATGTTTGAAACCTCCAAGGCCCTCCAATCATAGGCCGATACGTGGCCATGACATTACAGTTTCACTATCGCCGTGCGTTATAAAGCTAACGTCGCGCGATAGCCGACGGCGTTTACTACACGACACCTGCCGCTATTGTCTCATGCTAATAACTACTACGGTGCGGTAGAATCCCGAGAGCCTCGTCAATTAAATTGACCTAGCTATCGCAAGTGGTAACTCTATCGTCGTGCGATAGCTTCCCGAGAGCTCTACCAGTTTAATTCCCCAACTACCTCTGCGCGGTAATAACTTTCTGCCATGCGGTAAGTCCAGCGTTGAGTTGACTCAATGCTCTCAATGCTCTCAATGCTATCATCGCTAACCCTGAAGCTACCATCGCACAGTAACTAGCTACCACCGACCGATAACGTCCAGAGAACCATTTCTACCTTAAGAAAATTGGGGCGTTACAACGTGTCCAAGATAATTCCTTCAGAAATTGGACTCCACGTTTAGGCATACTCTCTATTTTCCTTATTTTGCTCAGACCTCCTAGCAAAGGAACCTCCTGAAATTCTTTATCAAAGGTAGCTAAACACTTAGAGGGGGTGTGAATGAGTTTTTTAGTCTTTTAAGATTTTCCTGAATTAGGTGTGTTGTGAGTGAGCTAGGTTAGCTTGCTTTCAAGACAATCAACAAAAGCACACACAATATTTATAGTGTTTCCCCAGATTATGGGTACGTCTATTGTCCCTCAACATTCTAACAGCTTGTTAGACAAGGCCCTTCTCCAAAACTCGGCTCCTAAGAGCTTACACCTTAGATCCCGCATGATCTCTCAGTCTCCTCCAAGGCTTATAACTCAGGCACTAGGACCTACCTCAGAGAAAAATTGCTCCTACAACTCAGTGGTCAAAAGACCACCTACCTTAGACTTGAACACAAGTCCTACAGCTCTGGATATGACGGTAAGCCCAATAACTCAGAGAGTAAAACTCTCCTACATTTAAGATCTGTTAAGATCCTACCTCAGGCCAAAGGCCCTATGTTGGAACACCCTATTACTAATTTGGGTAAGGATCACTATGCTTGTCTTAGGAATCCCAGTTGACCTAGTTGTATAGTTGAAAAGGTCAACATTAGAATGAGTCTAGGGCTTAGAACTTAGGTTTGGAGCTGCCCCCAGGACCATTCCAAGATCCAGGTTGAAGAGCTTAGTCTAAGGCAATTTTCGTCGAGCTAAGGTCGACGAATCGTCGAACTCCATTCGACGCTCTCTGAGCTCATCTTCAATAAAACGTCGAACTCCGATCGACGATCGTCGAGCTCAGATCGACTATCTGCTTTCGTCTAGCTTCTGCTGAGTCGTCGAACTCCCCTCGACTATCTTCTAGCTTAGTTCGACGATCCCTCCCTAAAGTTATTTATCAGATCTCTGAGCTCAGTTCGACGATCGTAGAGCTCAGATCGACGTTTTCTGTCTGCTTGTCCATTTAATCTCTGAGCTCAGTTCGACGATCGTAGAGCTCAGATCGACGTTTTCTTTGGAGAGATCGACGCTTTCAGGAATTCAAATGCTGATGTTCTTTGGAATGTTTTTGAATATTATCAGCATTTATGTCAGAAGATCTCCCAGCCGTTTGTCTTTAATTCTGGAGTAAGTTTCAAGGAATTTTTCAGAGAATGTTTGCTGGACTTTCCTCTAGAAGACAAGACTATTTTTGGAAGACATTTATTACTCCCAACGGCTAATTTTGGACAAGGAATCGTCAGAAAATCTATTATTCCTTTCTTCTGTGTTATTAAGTTTTTAGAGAATACACAAGAAGAAGATACACAGAAGTGAACACACAGAATAGAATATACTGATAGCAGAAGAACAACAGAAGAACTGTGACTCAAAAATCTTCTTGCTGACTGAAAAGTGTTCACAATCTCATCACTCCAGACACCTCACCTTCAGCCTTCTTGCTGAAACCATCTTGTGCTGGAGATCAAAGTTTTGAAGACCTATCACCCTAGAGCAAAGCTTCTTTTCCTGAACCTTTCTACATCTCAGGGGGAGCTTTGACATCATCAATCCACTTGTGCTTCTCTCATTTGATTGAGAACAGAGAAGACACCCTTCACTCTTATTTTTCTTTTCCTGCTGTAAAAGGGTTCTTGAACTCCCTTCAAAAGTTCTATCTGGTTCTGAGAGCCTTGTCAAAACTCAGTGGTGGCAAGACACCTTATCAAAAAATCTAGTTTTGGTTTTTGGGCACCTTATCAAAAGCTCATTGGTGTCAGGACACCTGATCAACTCATCCTGAGTGGATTCCTACCAAGGGTGGTAGAAGAGTGGATGTACCCAGGTTTTTGGGGAACCACTATAATTCCTTGTGTCTTCTGGTTTGTTTGTGTGATTTGTTTGCTGTGTGCTGTGCTTTTTACTTCTTAGTTTTTAACTTCTTACTAGCACTCTACACTATATCATAAATTGAATTTTATATGTGCTGTTTATTTCAACTGTGAAAAATTATTTTAAAATACTCTATTCACCCCCCCTCTAAAGTTGAGATAGATCTTAGCCTCACTTTCAATTGGTATCAGAGGCAGGTTGGTTGCTCATACAGGCTAACACCTGAACCAAAAGATCCTTGATAAGATCAATCTCTTAAGGGGATTATTTTCTCTACATCTTCTTTTTATTTAAAGACATGGCACAGAACAAAGATTATGCAAGCACCAGACCACCAGTGTGCAACCTTTCTAAGTTTGCACTCTAGAAGGCAAGGATTAGATTATACATGAATTCTATTGATGAAGACATTTTCAATTCTGTCTTGACAGTTTGTCCAACTCCACCAGCAAGCTCAAGTTCAAATGCTGTCCCACCTCCTTCTGGAACAGATGCAGATATAAAGAAGTGGAAGACTGCAGATGCTAAGGCTATGAACATCTTAGCCCAAACAATGTCTGATGAAATCTTTCAGAAGGTAGCTGAATGCCACTCAGCCAAAGAAATCTTGGACAAACTCTCTGAAATTGTCTCAGGATCTGCTGATGAAAGGAAAGATAGAAGATCTCATCTGATAAGCCAATATGAGAACTTCAAAAAGGGAGAAGCTGAATCAGTGGCTGACATGTATAATAGACTAAGTCTAATTGTCAATGAGCTAAAAACCCTAGACAAAGAAATCTCACTGACTGAGCTGAATGACAAAATCCTGATGTGCTTCCCCAGCACTTGGGATTCAAGAATCTGGCCAATTAAGGATGCCCGAAGTTTAAATGAGATTACTACTGAAGCTCTCCTGGGCAAGCTCAAATCCTATGAGCTGCTCATTAAAAATAGAGAAGAAGAACAAAAGGCTATCTCTCCAGCTACAAGGAAAGAAAAGACCATAGCCTTCAAAGCTATAGAAGAGGAGCCTGAAGATAAAGCTACAGGAAATGATGAGCTCATAAGTCTTCTGGCCAAAAGATTCTACAAGATGGCCAGAAAAGACTTCAGAAAGAAACCATAAAAGGGTCATGATAAACCAAGGTATGATAAATCAAATAACAATAAAGAAATCATATGATTTGGTTACAGGAAACCAGGCCACATTGTGCCTGACTGTCCAGAAAACAAGAATAAGGACAAAAGGGAAAGAAGAGAAAGAAGAAAAGAAAAGGATTACAAGAAGAATAGCTCAGACAAAGCCTCCTCCAGCAAGAATAAACCTACAAGGAAGGGCTTTGTTGCTGAAACATGGAGTGAGACTGAAGAGGAATCTGAAGCCTCATCCAGCTCCAGTGATGATGAGGATGATGCAGATGAAAAAGAATTTTGCATGATGGCTATCAATGCATCACAGCAAAACTCTGATGAAGAATCAGATTCAGATTCAGAAAGTCAACCAGATGAGGATCAGGTAATCAACTCTTTTGATTTTAATTCTGAAGACTTCAAAGATGAATTTAAGACACTGTGTCTAGATCTATTAAAATCTGAGAAGGAGATAATCTCTCTCAGGAATCAATTATCTGAGCATAGTGTCCTAAACTCAAAGAACCTCAAACTCTCTGAGGAGTTAGAATGCTGTAGGGAGGAGATAGCTTCACTGAAGAATGAACTATCAAAGGCCAAAAAGTTTGAAGAATCCCTAAATGGGAGAAGTATCAGACTGATGGACATCACAAGCACAGTGAACTCTAGATTTAATAGCGCACTGGGCTTGGGTGCTTCATCCAGCCAACCTATAGTTTTGACAACTCCAATCAAGTTTGTCTCTAACAAAGGAAAGGGAGTAATAGAGGTACCCAGGAAGAATGCAGATCTGTCAGAGAAGAACTCAGTTCAACAGATAGCGTCGAGCAGAGCTCGACGATCGTCGAATAGAGCTCGACGATCTAACTACAGATCGTCGACCTCAGCTCGACGATATCCAAACTCTGAATCTCAGCATAATCGATCTTCGAACGGAGATCGACGATCTGACCCAAGATCGTCGACCTCAGTTCGACGATCGTCGAACAGAGTTCAGGCTTGTGAACACTCCTTCAATGGCACATTCAGATTCAATCCTAGAAGCTCCACACCCAAGGCTTTAATCCCTATACTGAATGGATAGTACCTCCTAGGAGATACCATCCTGAAGGTTATAAGGATCAACCTGGGATGTCCTTTATTTCAGAATTTAAGGGATATCAACCTAGGCCCAAGGTTAACTGGGTCAAAAACAAATAAGCTGTTTTTGTGTAGGTGAAGACCTATCCAGCATCAAACCATCAATGGTATCTGGATAGTGGGTGCTCAAAGCACATGACAGGGGACAAGGACAACTTCACTTCCTTCAAAGCCAAGCTTGGACCCAAAGTAATTTTTGGAGACTCAAGCTTTGGAACTACAAAAGGATATGGTGCAGTCAAAATTGGCCCAGTCACATTCAAGAAGGTGGCATATGTTGAAGGACTCAAGCACAACTTGATAAGTATCAGTCAACTGTGTGATGAAGGATATCAAGTGACCTTCAACAAAGCCATATGCAAAGTCAAGTCAGTGGACAACACAACTGTGTTGACAGGTAACAGAAGAGGCAACATTTACTTAGTGGATTTTCATTCACCAGTGGTAGATATTTGCCTGTTTAATTCCATTTCAAAATCTAATGTTTTATGGCATAAGAGACTAGGGCACATTAACCTTAGAACCATTGCAAAGCTATCTAAAGACAACCTTGTTAAAGGACTACCTTCTGGTCCCTACAAGAAGGAAGGACTTTGCAAGGCTTGTCAATTAGGCAAGCAAACTAAAAGTAGTTTTAAATCAATTAATAAGAGTGATTCACCTAGGATTTTGTACCTGTTGCACATGGATCTTTTTGGACCCATATCTGTGCAAAGCCTAGGAGGGAAGTCCTATACTTTAGTGGTTGTAGATGACTTCTCAAGATTCACTTGGGTATTCTTTCTGAGGAAGAAGTCTGATAACTTCAAGTGTTTGACAGATTTTCTCAAATGCATTCAGATTGAGTTCAACACTCACATTGCCCTGATCAGAAGTGATCATGGGACAGAGTTTGATTCTCTTCTCATGCAAGAGTTCTGTCAGAGTGAAGGGATCAGGCACACTTTCTCAGCTCCTAGAACTCCTCAACAAAATGGGGTAGCTGAAAGGAAAAATAGAACACTCATTGAATCTGCAACTACATTATTGGCAGATGCTCACTTACCTCTGTCCTTTTGGGCTGAGGCAGTGAACACCTCCAACTATGTGTTGAACAGAAGCCTGATACACAAGCTGAAGGGCAAGACTCCTTATGAATTGCTCAAAGGGAAGAAACCTAAAATAGGCTATTTCAAAGTTTTTGGTTGCACTTGTTTTATTCATAATAATGACAAGAAATATCTAGCAAAATTGCAAGCTAAAGCTGATGAAGGAGTGTTTCTGGGATACTCCATGATCAGCAAGGCCTATAGGGTTTATAATAAATCTTCCTGTAAAATTGAAGAATCTGTTCATATTATTTTTGATGAAACTAACATGTCTTTCAAGGAGAAGAATGCTTCTACCATAGAACCTCTGCAGGTACATTCTCTAGCTGAAGACTTGAACAAACTGCAAGTTGCTGAAAAGAATGAGAGCAGTGATGATGAAGAAGAAGTTCAACATCTTGAAGAAAATCATCCTGAAGAGCCAGTTGCTGCTCCACTAGAGGAGACAACAACACAGGCTGGTGAACAATCAACACTCCCTGTTGACTTAGTAACAACAAGAGATCATCCAATCACCCAAGTAATTGGAGAGATCTCAGCTGGTGTGCAAACTAGAAGTCAGGTCAACCAAAACATGATGCACACTTGCTTTCTATCTCAAATTGAGCCTCAATCCATTCAAGATGCAGAGCAAGATCCACACTGGATCATTGCAATGCAAGAGGAGTTGCATCAATTTGAAAGGAACAAGGTTTGGGAACTAGTGCCTAAGCCAAAGGATCATCCCATTGTTGGAACAAAGTGGGTATTCAGGAACAAGCTGGATGATCAAGGAGTTATAGTCAGAAACAAGGCAAGGCTAGTTGCTCAAGGGTACTCTCAACAAGAAGGAATAGACTATGATCAGACATTTGCACCAGTTGCAAGGCTGGAAGCCATCAGGATATTCCTAGCCTATGCTGCTCACAAAGGTTTCAAAGTGTATCAAATGGATGTAAAAAGTGCATTTCTCAATAGGGACATCAAAGAGGAAGTCTATGTTAGACAACCTCCAGGTTTTATCTCTCTAACTCACCCTGATTATGTTTACAAATTGCATAAAGCATTATATGGTCTCAAGCAAGCCCCTAGAGCATGGTATGAGACCCTAGCATGCTTTCTTCTGGAAAATGATTTTGTTAGGGGGAGAGTAGACCAAACTCTTTTTATTAGAACCCATAAGTCCCATACCCTGCTAGTGCAAATTTATGTAGATGACATTATTTTTGGTTCTACTGATTCAAAATTGTGCAAAAAGTTCTCCAAGCTTATGCACTCTAAATTTGAAATGAGTAGCATGGGTGAGCTGTCCTTCTTCTTAGGACTGCAAGTCAAGCAACATGCTGAAGGCATATTTATTTCTCAAACCAAGTATGCAAAAGAGCTGGTTAAGAAATTTAGTATGTCTGATGCATCATGTATGAAAACACCCATGCCCTCAAATGCTGTAATAGATGCTGATGAACATGGGAAACCTGTTGATCAGACAACATATAGAGCAATAATTGGCTCTTTATTGTACCTTACAGCTAGTAGGCCTGATATAATGTTTGCCACATGTATTTGTGCTAGATTCCAAGTTAGCCCTAGAGAGTCACATTTAATCTTAGTTAAGAGAATTCTTAGGTATGTTAAAAGTTGTCCAAATCTAGGTCTCTGGTATCCAAAAGATTCAGCATTTGATTTAACTGGATTCTCAGATGCTGATTATGCTGGATGCAGAATAGACAGGAAAAGCACCAGTGGAACCTGTCAGTTCCTTGGTGATAGACTTGTCTCTTGGTTCTGTAAGAAACAAACATCTGTGTCAACTTCAACTGCTGAAGCTGAGTATATGGCTGCAGGCAGTTGCTGTTCACAAATATTGTGGATACAGAATCAGCTCTTAGACTATGGCTACAACTTAGAGAAGTCTAAAATTTTCTGTGACAATACTAGTGCTATCTCTATAGCACAAAATCCAGTCCTCCATAGTAGGACAAAACACATAGAAATTAGGCATCATTTTCTAAGAGATAATGTAGAGAAAAATAAAATTGAACTTCAATATATTCCTACTGATTTGCAAAGGGGAGATATTTTCACCAAACCTTTGGATGAAAAGAAACACAGTTTCTTCCTAAATCAGTTAGGTATGTTAGATGGAGGAAGCCTTAATTAAATTACAAGATTTTGAAAAGCTAAAACAGACCAAGACTAGGCCAAAAATCCTTCTTTTTGTGTCTGTAGAATGAGTTTAGACTCTGAACTGCGCTCGACGTTTTCCCCAAAATCGTCGAACAGAGATCGACGATTTTCCAAAAATCGTCGACCAGAGATCGACGCTTTTGCAGTCGTCGATCTGAGTTCAGAGCCCTCGCTAGAGCTAGGCTTTCTCTCCTTCTGATCAGAGGCCGTCGAGCTGAGCTCGACGTTTTTCAACATTGTCGAACGAAGATCGCCGATGTTGAAGACTCTTCAGATTCCCTCTGTAGCCCAAATCGTCGAACTAAGCTCGACGTTTCGTCGAGCTAAGCTCAACGATTTTCCTTTTTCGCGTCGAACCCTAATATAAAATCTTTCTTTCAGCCGTCGTTCTCCCTTTGCGCTTTCATACTCTGCAACTCTCTTTCTTTTCCCTCCAAATTCTCTACGCTTGGTCGTTTTTGGTTTTCTGTTGCAGGTGAATATGGCTGAATCGAGTGCTGCTATTGCTAAGATGAAGTTCGACACAGGTTTTGACATCGACATAAACTCCTTCGACGGAAGCAACCAGCGCTTCAAGGACATCCTAAACTTATTCCGAGAACAACAGCTGACTCCAATAATGACTACAAGGATGAAGATCGCCTCAGAAGAAATAAAAGAGTGGTGTTTTACCGCAACAGACGAGTCTGAGAATTCTGTTGTCGGCACCATTAAGGGGACTCAGGTATTTCTATCCCCGGCTCTTTTAACAGAAGTCTTTCAACTCAGTACTGGAGAAGACTCCATTGAACTGTCTGGAGAGGAGTTTGACTCCATGCTGGATAGGATGGCTCACAATGCAGCAAACCCTAATAAGCTACTGAAGAAAAATCTGGCTATAGAATTTCAATTCCTGGCTGATGTAGTTGGGAAGGTGCTGTTGGCCAAGCATTCAGCCCATGACACCATTTCCAGATATCAGTTCTGCCTGATGGGAGCCTTATTAGATAAGAAACACCTGGACTGGGGCTCCATCTTCTTCACTCTGATTAAGAAGAAGATCAACAAGAAAGTTAGCTATGGGAGAATCTTAGGAGTCTTTCTGCACAACAGGTGCCCTGACCTATTAACCTCCTCTGGCATGTTTATCAATGCATCCAAGAGGCTTTCCTGTGCCCTCTTCAGTAAATGGGACAGGCAGATTATAAACCCCTCCAGGGCTGCTGCAACACTTCATTCAGGCACAAGGACTATTTTAGTCACTCCTTCAGCAGAAGAGCTGCCTGCTTCCTCCCCTCTTCCAGCCATAACCACCCTAACCACCCAAGTTGTCACCTCCTCACCACCAGTCACCACCATAATCATCTCATCCCCAATTACCATTTCCTCACCTATGCCATCCCCTCCTCTATCCACCTCAGAGGAATTCCATCCTCTCTTCTCCTATTCAACCTTCACCATTCCATCCTTCTCACTTACAGATGATTCTTCATGGATGATTCACCCTCTACTTCTCCTGAGACACCCTCCACTTCCTCCTTTCAACAACTGCTCCATGACATTCTCTCTCAACCCTCCTTGACACCCTCTCTTACTTCCCCTATCTCCACCTCAACCTCCTCTATCTCCATTATTCCATCTTCTGAACCAACCATTCCCTCTCCACCTTTCTCCATAATTTCAGTTTCAGCCACCATCCTTCCATCTACCTTTGCCTCTACCTCTGCTCAAGCCCCACTTGAGCATGTAGATCTTCCTTTTTTGGCAGACAGGCTGTATGAGTTGCTAGCTCCCAAGCTGACATCTCTACTGGAATCTTCCCTGGCTCCACTCCTAAAGCAAGTACAGGAGCTGTCTACCAAGATTGCCTTCCTTTCCTCCTCCCTGGCTATCCCATCTTCTGTATGCCTTGATTCATCTTTCTCTGAACCAAGGCAGGGGGAGATGCCTTATGAAGAAGTGGATGTGCCAGCTGCTGATATTATGTCTGCTCCAGCTCCAGCTCTTGGATGTGCTTTTGCACTGAATCTGCAGAGGCTGCTATCTATATTTGATACAGTCCATTTCAGCTATCTGCCTGCAACTCCTGCTGAAGATTTGTCTAAGGCCATTGTGCCTATAGCTACCTGTGATCCAAGCCATATTGATTCCTACATCAGATCCTGGAAGGCTGTGGATATCTCTGATGCTGATACTAAGGCCACTGTGCCTCTTTCAATTGTTACTAAGGCCACTGTGCCTCTTTCTGTTGAAATTGCTGCTGCTGCTACTGCTGACATAGAAATGATTCCAGCAACTGATGCTGATGAAATTGCTGCTCCTGCTCCAGTGTCTGCTCCTGTTTCTGTCTACTCTGCTGTTGCTCTCTCTCCTCCTGCTCCTGAGGTTTCTGCAAAACTTAAAGCTCAAGAAGAGCTTATCAGAAGAATTGATGAATTGTATGATCAACATCAAAGTTCTGAGAGTGACCAATACAGGACTGATTCTGATGATTCTGCTAGAACTATTGCCAAGAAGAGAAAAGCCAGAAGTAAAGCAATGATGTCAGTCCCTCCTGCCAAAGCCAAAGACTCAAATGATATTCCATACTACATCCTGCATGACTGCCCCATCTCTGAGATTTGGATGCAATATTCCAAAAATCAACTGAAAGCTATGAAGAAGAAGAGGAAGCTTGACAAATATGAAAAGGGTTCTTCTCAATATCAGCCTCCTCCTCCTCCTCCTCCAGATTCTGGCTCAGGTTCAGCCCCTCAAGCTCCAGTCTCCAGACACAGTTCTTCCCAGCATTATCAAAGATCATATCAAAGGGGACAGCATCAAAAAGGATATCAACCCAGAAGGGGTAATTACAGAGGAAATCAAAGAGGACAAGGATCCTATCAAAGGGAAGGACAAGGTCACCCTGACCCTTCTTCAGGTCCTTTTCCTTACAAGCTGAAAGACACAATTGTTTCCAGGACTCCTTCTACTGTTTCTGAAATCATCAACAGATATGAATCTCCTATTCCTTTTGAAGATCCTAAGAACAACCCTGTATCCTGGACAGCCAGAATGAAAGAATTGGCTGCCCTTGATCAAATAAAAAAGGCCAGAGAACAAGGAAAGGATACTTCAAACATAACTACCTTATCAGAGCAGAGAAAGAAAGAACTTGAAAGATATGCATCAAGAAAATTTTTCAACCCAGAAGATTACATGAAGCTGCACCCTGAGGCTGTTGTTCCAAGGCCCAAATCTCAAACTTCTCTAGGTGCAGAGGATGACAGAAGGTCAAAGAAAGAAAGCCAGAATCCAAATAGAGAAATTTTATTTAAAAAGGGATCTGAAAGGAAGTGAACTGTGTAAGCTAAACATTTCATCCACCTTTAGACATCTGCTGATATTTATCTGTGATCTGCTTTACTGCTATATATCTTCTCTGCATTTTGTATTAGCTTATGTATTGTTGTATGCTTTTCATTTCCTATGATTATCTGTAAATAGTAATCCTAACCCAAATAGGGGGAGATTGTTGGAACACCCTATTACTAATTTGGGTAAGGATCACTATGCTTGTCTTAGGAATCCCAGTTGACCTAGTTGTATAGTTGAAAAGGTCAACATTAGAATGAGTCTAGGGCTTAGAACTTAGGTTTGGAGCTGCCCCCAGGACCATTCCAAGATCCAGGTTGAAGAGCTTAGTCTAAGGCAATTTTCGTCGAGCTAAGGTCGACGAATCGTCGAACTCCGTTCGATGCTCTCTGAGCTCATCTTCAATAAAACGTCGAACTCCGGTCGACGATCGTCGAGCTCAGATCGACTATCTGCTTTCGTCTAGCTTCTGCTGATTCGTCGAACTCCCCTCGACTATCTTCTAGCTCAGTTCGACGATCCCTCCCTAAAGTTATTTCTCAGATCTCTGAGCTCAGTTCGACGATCGTAGAGCTCAGATCGACGTTTTCTGTCTGCTTGTCCATTTAATCTCTGAGTTCAGTTCGACGATCGTAGAGCTCAGATCGACGTTTTCTTTGGAGAGATCGACGCTTTCAGGAATTCAAATGCTGCTGTTCTTTGGAATGTTTTTGAATATTATCAGCATTTATGTCAGAAGATCTCCCAGCCGTTTGTCTTTAATTCTGGAGCAAGTTTCAAGGAATTTTTCAGAGAATGTTTGCTGGACTTTCCTCTAGAAGACAAGACTATTTTTGGAAGACATTTATGACTCCCAACGGCTAATTTTGGACAAGGAATCGTCAGAAAATCTATTATTCCTTTCTTCTGTGTTATTAAGTTTTTAGAGAATACACAAGAAGAAGATACACAGAAGTGAACACACAGAATAGAATATACTGATAGCAGAAGAACAACGGAAGAACTGTGACTCAAAAATCTTCTTGCTGACTGAAAAGTGTTCACAATCTCATCACTCCAGACACCTCACCTTCAGCCTTCTTGCTGAAACCATCTTGTGCTGGAGATCAAAGTTTTGAAGACCTATCACCCTAGAGCAAAGCTTCTTTTCCTGAACCTTTCTACATCTCAGGGAGAGCTTTGACATCATCAATCCACTTGTGCTTCTCTCATTTGATTGAGAACAGAGAAGACACCCTTCACTCTTATTTTTCTTTTCCTGCTGTAAAAGGGTTCTTGAACTCCCTTCAAAAGTTCTGTCTGGTTCTGAGAGCCTTGTCAAAACTCAGTGGTGGCAAGACACCTTATCAAAAAATCTAGTTTTGGTTTTTGGGCACCTTATCAAAAGCTCATTGGTGTCAGGACACCTGATCAACTCATCCTGAGTGGATTCCTACCAAGGGTGGTAGAAGAGTGGATGTACCCAGGTTTTTGAGGAACCACTATAATTCCTTGTGTCTTCTGGTTTGTTTGTGTGATTTGTTTGCTGTGTGCTGTGCTTTTTACTTCTTAGTTTTTAACTTCTTACTAGCACTCTACACTATATCATAAATTGAATTTTATATGTGCTGTTTATTTCAACTGTGAAAAATTATTTTAAAATACTCTATTCACCCCCCCCCCCCCTCTAGAGTTGAGATAGATCTTAGCCTCACTTTCACCCTACCTCAGGCTCATAGGCCCTACACTGAGATCAACAAATGATCTTGCCTTAGCCTCTATAACTTAGGCCAAAAACTCAGATCCAAAAGGATCTTATAGCTCAGATCCAAGAATGGATCCTACAGAAAGAAAGGAGTTTGTTTTTTTGATTTGACACTAGTGAAAATTTCTCTTTGCTTGCCTTCCTGGACTGAGTTATCTCAGCCCTAACTTTCTTCACAACATTAGAAATAGGATCTTCAATAAGCAGCTACCTGTACTGGAAGAAACTCATAAACCAAGTTCCTGAACTTGCTGAAGAAGATTCTTCAATCAACTAACCTAGAATGCAGAAATAAGATGGCTCTGCTCCTTCTTCATTATCAGAACCTTTTCTGATCTTGCTGTAGCAGAATAAATTTGCTACAGCAAACTTGCTGGAACTTTTGGAATAGCTTGCTGAACTTTTATAGGTTTCAAGCTTAGCAATAATGGCGAGGAAGATGAAATTCAGCCGCCTCTTTTCACAAATGAATAAAGCCCTAAAGGTTATCTTGCATCCGCAGAACTTATCCATTTTCCCTTTAGCCATCCAATGGTTATTTGACCCATGGTCACCATTGAGGTTGTTGGCTGCAACTTGGCTTTTACAGAAAAAGTCTACCTGTAGACCTGAAATACTATTTTTCCTGTTCTGTAGCTTTCTCAAATCTAATTTGAATCTGGTTGACTTTTGTTGACGTCAGCATTTGTGGACTTTGCCAAATTCTCAGATTAAACCCAGGCGTTGAGTGAACTGGCTTCACTCAACGAATCTAGACTTAGCCAATTTCACCTTCACTATTAGGCTTTAAGTGCGTTGAGTTAAATGGCTTCACTCAACGAATCTGGACATAGCCAAATTCACCTTCACTGCCAGGCATTGTGTTCGTTGAGCAAACCTTTATCACTCAACGCTCCTAGACTTAGCTGCTTTTCTGAACGCCTGCCTGAGTGAACTAGATTCACTCAACTTTTTTGTACTTAGCTACAACTTTCTTTATGAATGTGTTGAGTGAGCCTTCATCACTCAACGCTTCTACCTTTGTCTGTATTTTTGATGAGGCGTTGAGTGAACTTGCTTCACTCAACACTTCTATACTTAGTTGTAATTTCTTGATTAGCTTGCGTTGAGTGAGATGTCCTCACTCAACGCATATGGACTTAGACAGATTTTTTTGTCTATCTTTCCTTAGGCTTTGACAGATTGTTCATCTTTCGACACCTTCTTCTTTGGCGTTGAGTGAGTTGTCCTCACTTAACGATTCTATAATTAGCCAAAATTCTTGACAGAATCTTCAACTCCTTAAGCTTGATTAAACACTTCTCTTCAGGCGTTGAGTGATCTATCCTCACTTAATGATTCTTGACATAGCCGATTTTTCATCTTACCAATGTTGATTCTTTTATAGACTCTACTATTCTTGATGCCTCTTGTTATATGGCGATGAGTGAACTGCCTTGACTCAACGCCTGTGAACTTAGACACATTTCTGTCTTCCAAACTGTTGGGCCTTGACAGTCCACCATTTACTCAACCCCTTTTGGAATCTGGCATTGAGTCAACTGGCTTCATTCAACGCTTGTAGAGTTAGATAATTTTTAGTCTTTCAAGCATCCTTCCTTGGCATCTGGCAATTAGTGAACTGGATTAACTCAACATCTGTGGACTTAGACATATTTCTACCTCTCCACTTTTCTACCTTATGACCACCTGTCCCATCCACTTAGATAACCTATCTAAGCTTGTTCCAAGGAACATCCTGCACATGATGAGCTTGAACAACATCAAATACAACTATGCTCTCAATATATATGGTGATGCCTCTTCAAATCTAATTAAGGGAACATTGAGGGAAATATTCCCAACAATCTACCCCTATTTGAAGAAGGCAGAACACCCAGCATAACTAAGAAGCATTTTCCAATAAAGTGTGTCAATTTAGAAGTAGCTTTAAGCTTTCTCAGCTCCCTTGAAGATTCAATTGAAAATTCAAGGCAGCTTACATCTCTTCTCACTACTTGATACTTAAGTTGAGGGTGTTGCCTACTATCTCCCCTTATCCACCCCCTTTAGGGTTTAGTGTATTGACAAACTCTCCCCTTATATTCCCCCTTTAGGGTATTTCCTACCTCTCCCCCTTTTTGGCTTCTTCAAAAAATTTTCTTAATGATGGAGGTGATAGGATCAAGGGAGAGATTTACTCTTGATCCTAGCCAACATCTTATGTTGATGGCACTTAAGAATTTTATCCTAGTGATCAAACTACTTGACTAGATATCATTCCTCTTTTGTTGATACCACCGATTCAACACATTTTTGTAGTACTTGAGCTAGCTGCTAAAAAAGTTCCACTTGAGCTAATATCACTCATATACCATTGAATGCTTCTGTAAAGTGCAGCTATAGTAAGGGAGGTGTTGGCTTTTATAATTCTCCTACAGTAGCATGTCTTTTCTACAGTAGTAGTGATGATAGCATAGCAGCAGCCATTCAATAGGTTTGTTCTCCCCCTTAGACTATATATAGTCCTGAGGACCTGCTGATCAACTGTGATGATCTTTGATCCACTACAGCTGTTGGCTGCTACATAACAGGAAGCTGAACTAGTTCTTGCAACTCTGAATTTGCTCCCCCTCAATAGGAGCATCTTGACAGTCTCCCTTTCAATTGGAGAATCTGCTATCATCCTTCGTGGTAGAAACTTTGGTCTATTGGAATTTGGATACAACTTGAATCACTTGAAAATCTTCATACCACTGAAGGTCTTTTCCACCGGCAAGAAGTAGTATAACATGCAACAATAACAACATAAGGAGCAACTGAAGCTAAACAAAGTTCAACATACCCAACTCAAACATGAAGGTGTTGAACTTTTCTTCATCCAGTGGCTTAGTGAGGATGTCAGCCACTTGCTTGTCTGTGGGGACAAACTCAAGACTGATATATTCACATTCCATATGCTCCCTAATAAAATAATACCTATTCTCAATGTGCTTAGTCCTTCTATTGGAGATAGGATTCCTAGTAAATGAGATTGCACTTGTAAAATCCCAGTACAAGGGGGTTCTCTTTATCTGAAGGTTGTAGTACTGAAGCTGATTCTAGATCCACAAAAATAGTGCACAGCAGCTACCTGCTGAGATGTACTCAGACTCAACTGTTGAGATTGCAACACTGGTCTGCTTCTTGTTGCTCCAAGACACAAGCCTTCTTCCCAAGAATAGACAGGTTCCTAAAGTACTCTTCATGCCCTCTTTGTAGCCTGCAAAATTTGCATCTGAGTAGCTTGTTAGTTCAAAATCCCCATTTCTAGGGTACCAGAGGCCACGATCTGGTGTGCCCATAAGATACCTCAAAATCCTCCTTACAGTGGAGTAGTGAGATTCTTTAGGGCTAGGCTGATACCGAACACAAGCACATGTAGCATACATGATGTCTGGCCTACTTACAGTAAGATATAGAAGGTATCCGATTATCTCTCTATACAAAGTTTTATCAACAGGTTCTCATGCCTTCTCTTTGCCTAGAGGCATGCATGACCCCATGGGAGTTTTCATGGTGGAGGCATTCTCTATTCTAAACTTCTTAATCAATTCCCTAGTAAACTTAGACTGGGATATGGATAATCCATATTCAATCTGTCTTACATTGAGGCCCAAGAAGAACTTAAGTTCACCCATACTGTTTATCTCAAACTTCCATTGCATAAGTTTGGTAAACTTCCTACAATGGTGGTCATCAATCGATCCAAAGATTATGTCATCTACATAAATCTTGATTAGGATGATCTTGCCCTTATATTCCCTTAGGAATAGGGTCTTATCTATCTTCTCCCTTGAGAATTTGTTCTCAATGAGAAAACTAGATAATGGCTCATACCATGCTCTAGGAGCTTGCTTCAGCCCATATAGAGCTTTCTGAAGTCTATAAATAGAATCAGGTGAGTTAAGAACAACAAAACCTAGAGGATGCTCAACATAGAATTCTTTCTTTAAGTCACCATTCAGGAAGGCTAACTTCACATCCATCTGGTAGACTTTAAATCCTTTGAATGTAGCGAATGCAAGGAAGTGTCTGATGGCTTCAAATCTTGCTACAAGGGTAAAGGTTTGATTAAAATCAATACCTTCTTTTTGTCTGTACTCTTTAGCTACTAGTCTTGCCTTGTTCTTGATTATAATGCCATTTTCATCAACTTTATTCCTGTAAATTTACTTGACTCCAATGAAATTATATCCTTGTAGTTTGGGAACCAGCTTTTAGACCTTGCATCTTTTAAACTGGTTCAATTCCTCTTGGATAACTACAATCAAGAAATGATCTATGTTGGCCTCTTCAAATCTCTTGGGCTGAACCTGTAATAGGAAACTAGAATACAAAGCTGTATTAAGGCTCTTTCTTCTTATCACCAATCCTTGGTTATCATCACCAATAATCTGGTATCTTAAATGATCTCTTAGATGCCTGACAGCTGGAGGTAATCTTCTTTCAACATCAGCTTCAGTAGCAACTTCTTGTTTATCTTCATCCACTTCATGTGTGCCTTGTACTCCTTCTGGAATATCCACTCCATAATGGATTATTGGAGCTTCTTCCTTGATGGTTAGCTTATCCATCATCATCTATGTACCTTCAATACTAAAAAAGGAGCTTGGCGGGTTACAGTTAATCATGGTAGACTTATCAAAGACTACATGTACATACTCTTTTAGAACTTGGCTTTTCAAGTTGTACATCCTATAAGCTTTACTATGATTACTGTACCAAACAAAATTCCCATCAAAGAACTTGGCAGCAAACTTAGTCACATAGGACTTACCAATATGAAGCACATAACACTTGCTACCAAAGATCCTGAGATAACATAGGTTTGGTTTTCTTCCCTTCAAGATCTCAAAGGGAGACTTCTTGTGGCTCTTGGTGATAGAGGCTCTATTAAGGAAATGATATGTACTATTTACTAACTCATCCCAGAAATATTCTGGGAGAGATGTTTCACTTAGAAAGGTCCTTCCATCCTCTATGAATGTTTTATTTTTCCTCTCAACAATTCCATTTCGCTAGGGTGTTCTTGGAGAAGAAAATTCTTGATGAATCTCTTGCTCTTCACAGAACTTTGTCATGCTATCATATTGGAATTCAGTTCCTTGGTCACTTCTGATTTTGACCAAAGTACTATCAAACTCATTCTTAATTTTCTTGACAAACTTCATGAAGATATAAAGGGTTTCATTCTTTTCTTAAGAAAGAACGCCCAAGAAAACCTAGAATAGTTATCAACCACCACAAGGGTGTAGACTTTCCTACCTAGACTTTGAACTGGCATAGGACCAAACAAGTTCATATACCAGAGGTATAAACACCTCACAGAGTCTTTGGTCCCAACTCCCTTGAGGGAAACTTTGGTCTGCTTGCCCGTTTGGCATGCTGGGCAAATACCTTCCTTGGTGCATTTCATCTTAGGACCATTCCTAACTAGCTCTTCACTAAAGAGCTTGACAATAGTCTTGTAATTAAATGAGCTAGTCTCTTGTGCCATTGCATACAATAAGAAACTTTCTCATTTTCCACTAAACAAATAGGAGAGTCTGTATCCAGACAAAGGAAATTTAAACAATAAATATTTCCACTCCTTGTGCCTGTCAAGATGACCTCTTAGTAACTTGACCTCTTAATCTGGCACTCATCCTTGTGGAAGATAATGATAAAGCCAAGATCTAAGAGTTTGCTCATGCTTATAAGGTTGTGTTGCAACCCTTTAACATAAGCCACTTTTGAGATGGTGAATACGCCATTGGTAATCTTACCATAGCCTTAGTCACTTCTCTATTTGAACCACCAAAGATAACTTTGGGTCCATCCTTCACTAGAGTGTACTCCTTTAGATTGTTCCTTGTTCCAGTCATGTGCCTTGAACAACCACTGTCCAAGTACCATATAGGGGTATGTACACTTAGACTAGCCTATATCACATAATTTACCTTACCTTAGGACCCCAATAATTATTGGGTCCTAGGTTCTGATTAGCCTGAAAATGAATATTCCTTCCAGTAGAATTTCTAACAGGAAGACTAACACTAGTTCTTGGCATAGTAGGATTGTGCAAGCAATCGAAGTAAAAATGCCCCACTTTCCAACAATACGAGCACTCATGAATATTATATCTTGTTTTTTGAGCTGGTTCTGCAATATGGTATACTGCTGACTGAATAGAAGGAAGAGGTGCAATAACTTTCTTCATGTTCCTTTCAACAAGAATCTGACTAAAGGTGAGCCTTTCAGTAGTCTTTCTTTGTTGGCTCTCACTTCCATTTGCAGAAGTCTTCTTTACAGATGACATGCTATTTATAACATCAGAGATAGCTAGATTTCTCCTGCTAACAGACTTACCCTTGGTTTGAACCTTACTGGTGGAGCTTGAGTGAACGCTACAGCCTTGTTCTTGAGAGTGGGGGCTGGGGTACCAAAAACAAATGGTCCAATATGGGCCATCAAAATTTTCCCATGGAGAGCCTTAAAGGCACTCACTCCCATACTGTACCTTCCACCGTAGCTGTGAAACTCTTTGTTCATACTAGTGGATCTACGATTCATCCAGTGACCATAGATGCTTTCTTGGTCATACCTGTTTGAAGGCAACATCACCTTCTTAAAAGGTATTTGAGGCTTAGAAGCTAGAGGCTAGACAAGAGCTTTCCCTTTCCCTTTGGAAGGGCCAACTCTAGTGTTTCCCTTAAACCCCAACCCCTTCTTACCTTTTTGAGAGGAGAAGGAGTCTATCAAGGGCAACAATGTATTATGCTTAGAGTAACTAGCCATAATTCTCTTCTCCCTTTCGAGCTTTTTTTCAAGATCTCTAATGAGACTATCCTTGTACTTGATGGTACCAATCTGGATGAGAGTAATGTTCCTAAGCTCAATGACATCCCTAGCCTTCTGATCCAGCAAAGATGTTATCTCCGCCTGCTGGGAAGAAGCAAGCAGAAGGGAGGTTATCTCTTCAGCCGACTTCTTAGTCAACTTATTGCACTTCTTAAAGGCATCTAGAAGTTCACCATTCCTATCAATCAATTAATTGACATCTCCTTCAGATTCAGAAGAAGCTTCTGAACTGGGACTACTCTCATACCCTAACTAAGAAGAAGAACTAGATTGAGGAAGTACCTTTCTAGACCAGGCTGACCCTGGATTGATTCTTCATCAGACATTGCCATCAACCCATAGCAGCTATAGACATCTTCTTCATATTCATCCTCATTTGTGTCACCATCTAAATGTGATAGAGGGTCCCTGATACCTATCCTGGAAGCAGGATAGTCTAAAATTTCTCCTACAGTAACTAGCCCTATGTTGGCTTCTTCATCTTCAGACTTTGAGGAAGATGAGTCTCTCCAGCTCTTCTCCTTCTTAGCAATGAAGTACTTTTCCCTCTTACCCTTGTTCTGGTAAACTTTTTTCTCACCAGCCTCTTTTCTCTTTACTGGGCAATCAACAATCACATGCCCTGACTTGCTGCAATAATAACATACAACTTTAGAGGAACTATGTTTACTAGTTTTAGAATCATACCTTTCTACCATGGAGTGATTCTTTCTGTGATGAGAGGAGGAGGAGGGTCTTCTCCTCCACTACTTCTTAATCAGCTTATGAAATTGCCTGGAGAAGGCAGCAAAGTCTTCATCAAACATGTTGTAGTTTGATGAGCTTGACACGGTGCTGTCTGAATCAGCAGGCCTTCTTGGAGAAGAGGGAATACTCTCCTTGTTCTTCCTGGTGTTTTATAATCTGAATGCCAAAGACTTTTCCTTGGCCTGGGATTTACTAATGGTCACCTCCTCTTTACTTGCAGCAAACTGCATCTCATAAGAGAGCACCTTTCGAAACATTATATGGGGAGGAGTATCAGCTAGCATGGCCACCTCTCTGATGGCACATATCATGGTGTCCCAGTCTCTAGTGAGAAACCTCGGGAACTTTTAATTAAGATCATAATGACTGAAGACCCTCCGATAGGTCTTCAGCTCATTTACTATCTTGTAGAATCTTCCATAGCAGTCAACTATGCACTCTCTCTTGGACTGCCTGAAAGTCTGATACTCCTGGTTGAACATGGACCTCCTATCATCTCTAAACTCTTCAGTTCCCTCCATGTAGACCACAAGAGTGTTCCACATCTCCTTGGAGGTCTTGCAGTGAACAAGATTCCAAAAGGCATAATCATAAATAACACTGACTATGATATTCTGTGCTCTCTTGTCCAATATGGCAAGAATGACCTCATCCTTGGTCATCTCTGATATTTCTTAGGTGTATGGACTTTAGCATCAAGAGTTGAGACTTTCATAGGGATGAAAGGTCCATCTTTGACTGTTGTTTGATCCCCAATTGGATTTGGGCTAGGTTAACTAGTTTTAGGCTGAGTCTGACCCACCTTGTATAACATGGGTCATGTTTAGTAGTCCTAGAGTTTAGGCTAAGTCCTTTTAGTTTTACCTTCTTGGACCAGCCAGCAGAGGACCTCATAAGACTCAGACTTAGAAGATATCAGAAGATAGTTTAATTAGTTCGAAATTCTTCGAACTCAGCTCGACGATCATCGATCTCTGATCGACGAACTCAGAGTTATTTCTCTGAGCAGAGCTCTACGATATTCGAGCTCAGGTCGACGATTAGTTTATTCCAGATCGATTCGCAGGTCGACAAACATGATTTCTCTGGTAGACGAACTTTGGACTCGGGTTGACGAAATCTGCTCCGTGCTCAACGAATTCTGTGCAGTCCTAGACTTGGAATTTTCCCTCATCTTGTCCTTACTCTCTTGCAGTAATTCCTGAATAATCAATGATTATATTCCCTGAATATAGTTGTTAGAAACAACATTGATTATGGTTTTAATCCGGAATATTACTTGCCGTCTTTAATGGGTTTGTTGGGTAAATCCATAAATGTTGATATTCTCTCAAAGCCGTTTTTCGTTCTCCAGGCCACAAACAATTAATGCAATGGAATTCGAAATTCAAAAGCCGAATTTGAATGAAGACATAAAAGAGAAAATAGAGTATACATAGAGATACACAGATAGTGAATAAAGAGTACATAGAGAGGAGAAGAACATCAACAATACTCTGAACCTTCTCTGTATTGAAAACAAAACTGTTTTCTCCTTGACATTGCTGAAGAAGAAGAACAACAATTATTCCAAATCAACAGTCTTCTTCAACCTTCACTCCAGGATTCTTCAACAACAACAAACTTCTATTAGTTAGAAGTTCCTGGATCTATCTCTGAAGTCATGGCTAAATACTGAAGACCTACACATTGAAACAAAGCTCCAGTCTTCCTAAACCTTCAACATCTCAGGGGGAGTTTTGGCACCATCAAGGATCCACAAAGTCTTCTTAAGTTTGTTTTTGAGAAAAGAGAAGACAAACATCATCTTCTTTCCCACCCCCAATGTACAAGGTTTTAACTCCCTTCAAAAGATAGCTTGGTTGTAAGTCTTCTGATCGAAAGACTTGAGATTGGTTTTTGAGCACCTGACAAAAAGCTCAAAGGTGGCAGTCACCGAATCAAAACCTGTTAGTGGATTCTTACCAGGGTGGTAGAAGAGTGGATGTACCCAGGTTGGGTAATCACTATAAAAGTTCTTGTGTTGTCTGGTTGCCCTTCTCTTTTTGTTCTTGTTATGGCTGTGATAGCTTAGATCTGTATTCTGTGTTAGATTAGTTTTACTTAGGTTTTTCTCTTGCTTATTGATAATCTTGGTATTCACTAGTCTTTCTACTATAATTATTTTTTAAACAACAAAATTTTTTAACTACTCAATTCACCCCCCCCCCCGCCCTCTAGAGAAAATCAGGTCTAACCCTCTCTTTCAATTGGTATCAGAGGAAGTTTTTTTTGTTATACAAGCTAACCCTTGAACCAGAAGATCTTGTGTTAGATCTGATCTTTTATTTCTCTTAAGACTACTTTCACAGCATGACACAGAACAAGGATTATGGAAGCACCAGACCTCTAGTTTGTAACTTATCTAAGTTTGCACCTAGAAGGCAAGAATAAAGTTATACATTAACTCTATTGATGAAGACATTTTTAATTTAATCTTGACAGGACCACCAACTCCAATGGCCTCCACTCCTTCAACTTCAACAAATCTGAGTGCATTCCCACCTCCAGATTAGACAGATGCACAGAAGAAAGCAAAAATTACAGATGCCAAAGCCATTAACATATTGGCTCAAACCATGTTAGATGACATCTTCCAAAAGGTGGCTGAATGCACCTCTGCAAAAGCAATATGGGATTCTCTCAACCAGATGGTTACTGGCTCAGCAGGTGAGAGAAAGGATAAAAGATCAACTCTTATCTCATAGTATGAGAATTTCAAGAAAGATGAAGCTGAATCTGTCAATGACATGTATAACAGATTAAGCTCCATCATCAGTGAGTTGAAGACCTTGGATAAAGACATCTCTCACACAGAGGTGAATGACAAGATCCTAATGTGCTTCCCAAGCTCATAGGACTCTAGGATCTGGCCAATCAAAGAGGCCAGAATCTTGAATAAGATTTCCATAGAATCTCTCCTGGGAAAGCTCAAATCCTATGAGTAGTTATCAAATCAAGGGAAGCTGTAGAACAAAGGACTCTTCCCCCAGTAAGAAAGGAGTAAAATATAGCATTCAAAGCTGCTGAAGAGACTGAAGCTTCAACATTCAATGAAGAATTTATGAGTCTCTTTGCTAAGAGATTCTACAAAATGGCAAAAAAGGACTTCAGGAGAAAGTCATCCAGGAATAATGACAAGCCTAGGTATGATAAAACTCCAACTAAAGAAATAGTGTGTTTTGGATGCATGAAACCTGGACACTTCATTTCTGAATGCCCTGAGAATCAGAAGAAGGAGAGGAGAAGAGAATGAGACTCCAGCAGCAAGCTCTACAGCAAGCCCTCCTCCAGCAAACACAAGAGGAAGGAGAAAGGATTTGTTATAGAAACCTGGAGTCACACAGGGGAAGAGTCATCCTCTTTCAGCTCTAGTGATGATGAAGAAGAAGAGAAGGCAAAAGAGGTTTGCCTAATGGAAATTGATACTTCTAGCAGTTAGTCAGATGTTGAAGCTACAGAAGATGAAGAATCATTGTATGCAGAAGACCAGGTAATTGCATCTTATGATTTAAATTCAGAAGAATTTAAAAATGAGTTTAAAAATCTATGCTTAGATCTAATAGGCTCTGAGAAGGAAATCAAACTTTTTAGAGAAAGATTAACACATCACGACAAACACATTGTTGAAAATGCTAAACTTACAATTGAACTTAACTCAGCAAATGTCCAAATTTTTTTCCTATAATCTGAACTAAGTAAGGCCAAGAAACTAGAAGAATCTCAAAATGATAGAAGCTTACAACTGTTAGACATAACTAGTACTATAAATGTAAGGACTAATAACAATAAACTAGGACTAGGTGCATCATCTAGTGAACCACCTATAATCCAGAAAAATCAGTTATCTAAACCATTAAATTTCATTTCAGATAAGGGTAAGAAGAATACCGAACATGTAGATAAAGCAAATGAAGTATTAAAGCAAATGGAACTAACAAAAAAATCCAGGAATATGAAGAAAAACAACTACAACAATGTTCAACAGTTTTTATTGAACTCAGATCGACGAAATGTGAACAGTTCGTCGACCTGAGAACGACGAACTCTGAATGCATACCATAACAATAATTATTCTTCGACCTACGTTCGACAAAAGCAGTATGGTTCATCGACCAGAGATTGACGATATTGGTGCCCTGAGAATGTATACCTTCATTCTTAGAGCAGAGATCGAAGATCTTATCCCAATTCGTCGAGCTTATGTCGACGAACTTACCAGAGTTCGTCGATCCCATATCAATATAACAGATATTTTAATCCTTTTGAAACCTATAATCAACCAAGAACATTTAATAGTTAATTTAATCAATGGATCATCCCACCTAGGAAATATCACCCTTTAGGATTTAAAAGCCAACTTGAGTATTCATTTATTTTCAGTTTTAGTTATGTGAAGAAAGAAGGACCCAAGGAAACCTGGGTCAGAAATGACTATTCTGTTTCATTGCAGGTGAAAGATTGTTCTACTACAGAGCAATAATGGTGTTTGGAAAGTGGCTATTCTAAGCATATGACTGGAAATAAGGCCAACCTAACACATTACAAGGTAAAGCTAGGACCAAAAGTAATATTTAGTGACTCCAATTGTGGCCAGACTAAAGGTTATGGAAAGGTTAAAGTTGGAGCTGTCACCTTCAGAAATGTATTATATGTAAGTGGACTAAAGCACAACATTATCTCCATAAGTCAATTATGTGATGAAAGGTTTCAGGTATCATTTACTAAAACCTCCTGTATTATCATTTCATTGCACAATAATGTATTATTGACTGGCACTAGAGTAGGAAACATTTACTTAGTCAACTTCCAGTCAGCTAAATCTGAAATTTGCCTATTTAATTCAACTAGTAATAACAATGACCTTTGGCATTGGAGATTAGGTCTTGTAAACTTGAAAAACATTGCCAAATTATCTAGGGACAACCTTGTTAGAGGTTTGCCTTCTTACCCCTACAAGAAGGAAAACCTTTGCAGGGCTTGTCAATTAGGCAAGAAAACTAAAAATAATTTTAAAACATTGAACAAAAGTGACTCACCTAGGATATTATACTTACTACAAATAGACCTTTTAGGCCCAATAGCAGTACAAAGTCTAGGAGAAAAATCTTATACTTTAGTTATTGTAGATGACTTCTCTAGATTCACTTGGGCTTTCTTTCTGAGATCTAAGTTTGATAACTTAAAGATTCTAACATATTTTCTTAAGAACATAAAGATTGAGTACTCTACTCCAGCTGAATTGATCAGAAGTGATCATGGTACTGAGTTTGCGTCTCTTCTTATGCAAGAGTTCTGTAGGAAAGAAGGTATCAGACATTGCTTCTAAGCTCTGAGAACACCTCAACAGAATGGGGTTGCTGAAAGGAAGAATAGAACACTAATTGAATCAGCAGGCACATTACTTGCAGATGCTTATTTGCCCCTATCCTTTTGGGCAGAGACTGTAAGCACAGTAAATTATGTGCTGCATAGAAGTCTTATACACAAACATAAGAATAAGACTCCTTATGAGCTACTGAAAGGGAAGAAACCTAAAGTAGACTACTTTAAAATATTTGGATGTTTATGTTATATGCACAACAACAATAAGAAAAACATTAGAAAGTTTGAAGACAAGTCTGATATGGGAATTTTTCTTGGATATTCCCAAGTAAGCAAGGCTTATAAGGTATATAACAAAACTACCTTGAAAATTGAAGAGTCTATCCATGTTTCTTTTGATGAGACTAACATGTTTTCCATGTGGAAGACTTCTTCTACTAATGAATCTTTTCAGGAACATAAGTTGTGTGAGAAGCTTAATGACCTGACCCTCAATAATGAGGCAAGTATCCATTCTTCTTCACAATGTGCTGAAGAAAGTGAAGAAGAAGACAATATAATCAGAGGTAAACCAACAACAGCTAACTTAATTCCACAAGAGGAATTTATTCCCTAAGCTGTTGAACAACCAACTCCACCCACTGACCTTATCACACATAGAGATACCACATATCTCAAGTAATTAGAGACATGTTAGCTGGTGTGCAGACAAGGCCTCAACTCAACAAAGATTTGATGCTTTTCAGCTTCATATCTCAAATTGAGCCCCAATCCATTAAAGATGCAGATCAAGATCCACACTGGATCATTGCAATGCAAGAGGAGCTCAATAAATTTGAGAGATGCATAGTTTGGGACTTAGTTCCAAGACCCAAAGACTACCCAATCATTTGAACTAAGTGGGTATATAGAAACAAGCTGGATGCCCAAGGTTTCATCAAAAGGAATAAAGCAAGACTTGTTGCTCAAGGTTATAGGCAAGAGGAAGGGATTGACTATGACCATACTTTTGCAACTGTTGCAAGGCTGGAAGTAATCAGGATCTTCCTTGCATATGCTTCCAACAAGAAATTCAAAGTTTTTCAAATGGATGTCAAGAGTGCCTTTCTGAATGGAGAACTAAAAGAAGAAGTTTATGTTGAATAACTTCCAGGTTTCATCTCTCCAAATCATCCCTCTTATGCTTTTAGATTGCATAAAGCTCTCTATGGTTTAAAGCAAGCTCCAAGAGCTTGGTATCGGACCTTAGCTAGCTTACTTTTAGGACATAAATTTTCTAGAGACATTGTAGATAGGACATTATTCACTAGGCACCATAAGGATCAAATTTTATTAGAACAAATTTATGTAGATGATATTATATTTGGGTCTACAGATTCCAAACTATGCAATGAGTTCTCTGACCTCATGCATTCAAAGTTTTTGATGAGTAGCATGGGTAAGCTGTCCTACTTCCTTGGTCTCCAAGTGAAGCAGCTACCTGATGGCATCTTTATATCCCAATCTAAATATGCTAAAGAACTGTTCAAAAAGTTTGGGATGTCAGATGCCTCAGCCAAGAAAACACTTATGGCTACAAATGTTGTAATTGACTCTGATGAACATGGGAAACCTGTTGATTAGAAATTATATAAGGCCATTGTTGGATCCCTACTATACCTTACAACAAGCAGACCTGACATAATATTCTCTACATGTTTTTGTGCTAGGTTCCAAGTGACCTCACACAAATAGCGGAAGATTATTGGATCCCTAGTTGGATTTGGGCTAGATTCACTAGTTTTAGGCTTAGTTTGACCCACCTTGTATAGCCAGGGTCATGTTTAGTAGTCCTAGAGTTAGAAGATATAAAAAGATAGTTTGATTAGTTTGAAATTCTTCGAACTCAGCTCGACGATCGTCGATCTCCGATCAACGAACTCAGAGTTATTTCTCTGAGCTCAGCTCTACGATATTCGAGCTCTGGTCGACGATTATTTTTCTCCTGACAGATTCTCTGGTTGACGAACACGGTTTCTCTTGTCGACGAACTTTGGACTAGGGTCGATGAAATCTGCTCCCTGCTCAATGAATTCTGTGCAGTCCCAGACTTGGAATTTTCCCTCAACTTATCCTTACTCTCTTGTAGTAATTCCTGAATAATCAATGATTATATTCTTTGAATATAGTCGGTAGAAACAGGACTGATTATGGTTTTCATTAGGAATATTACTTGCCATCTTTAATGGGATAGTTGGGGAAATCCATTAATGCTGATATTCTATCAAATCCGTTTTCTGTTCTCCAGGCCACCAACAATTCATGCAATGGAATTCTAAATTCAAAAGCCGAATTTCAATGAAGATATAAAAGAGAAAATAAAGCATACGTAGAGATACACAGATAGTGAATACAGAGTACATAGAGAAGAGAAGAGCATCAACAATACTATGAACCTTCTCTGTACTAAAAACAAAACTTTTTCTCCTTAACATTGCTGAAGAAGAAGAACAATTATTCTAAATCAAGAGTCTTCTTCAACCTTCACTCCCAAATTCTTCAACAATAACAAACTTCTATTAGTCAAAAAGTTCCTTGATCTTTCTCTGAAGTCAAGGCTGAAGACTAAAGACTTATACCATGAAACAAAGCTCCAGTCTTCCTGAACCTTCAACATCTCAGGGGGAGCTTTGGCACCATCAAGGATCCACAAAGTCTTCTCAAGTTTGTTTTTGATAAAAGAGAAGACAAACATCATCTTCTTTCCGACCTCGTTGTACAGGGTTTTAACTCCCTTCAAAAGTTAGCTTGGTTGCAAGTCTCCTAATCAAAAGACTTGAGATTGGTTTTTGAGCACCTTACCAAAAGCTCAAAGGTGGAAGTCACTTGATTAAAACTTGTTATTGGATTCCTACCAGGGTGGTAGAAGAGTGGATGTACCCAGGTTGGTGAACCACTATAAAAGTTCTTGTGTTGTCTGGTTGCCCTTTTCTTTTTGTTCTTATTATGGTTGTGATAGCTTAGATCCTTGTTCTGAGTTAGATTCGTTTTACTTAGGTTATTCTCTTGCTTATTGATAATCTTGTTATTCACTAGTCTTTCTACTATAATTATTTTTTAAACAACAAAAGTTTCTAACTACTCTATTCACCCCCCCCTATAGAGTAAATCAGGTCAAACCCACTCTTTCAACTGTCATAAAGATCCTTGGGTCAGATGCTTCCATGAAGAGCCTGACCCTCTCCTTCAAGATTCCAAAGCATTCCTTTCTGCAGATAGGAAGCATAATAGAACCAAGCTCCTTATAGTTCTCTCCTTAACCCAAAAGTATACTTCTTTCATCTACTCTTGGAGATCTACTCTTACTATTAAGTCCTTCTTGAGAAACCTCCCTCTAATACCACTTGAAAGTCTTTAATCCCAAGGTAGCTTAACACCTAGAGGGGGGGGGGGTGAATAGGTTTTCTAGTCTTCTAATATTTTCCTTAACTAGGTGTGTTGTGAGTGAGCTAGGTTAGCTTGCTTTCAAGATAATCCACAAAAGCACACATAATATTTATAGTGGTTCCCCAGATTATGGGTACGTCCATTATCCCTCACCTTTCTAACAGCTTGTTAGACAAGGCCCTTCTCTAAAACTCGACTCTTAAGAGATTACACCCCAGATCCCGCAGGATCTCGTAGTCTCCTCCAAGACTTAAAACTCAGGCACAAGGCCCTACCACATAGAAAACTTGTACAGTGATCAAAATACCACCTACTTCATACTTGAACACAAGTTCTACAGCTCAGGCTATGGAGGTTAGCCCTACAACTCAGAGAGTAAAACTCTCATATAGCTCAGATCTATTAAGATCCTACCTCAGGCCAAAGGCCCTACCTCCGGCTCACATGCCCTACACTAAGATCAACAAATGATCATTCCTCGACCTTTATAAATTAGGCCTGCAACTCTGATCTAAAAGGATCCTATAGCTTAGATCCAAGAATGGATCCTACAAAAAGAAAGGAGTTTGTTGTTGTTGATTTAACACCAGAAAAAATTTCTCTGTGCCTGCCTTCCTGGACTGAGATATCTCAGCCCTAACTTTCTCCATAGCACCAGAAATAAGATCTTTAATATGTAGATGCCTGTGCTGGAAGAAACTCAGAAACCAAGTTCCTGAACTTGCTGAAGAAGACTCTTTAATTAGCTAACCTGGAATATAGAAACCAGATGGCTCTTCTCCTTCTTCTTTATTAGAACCTTTTCTAATCTTGTTGTAGCAGAAGAAATTTGCTACAGCTAACTTGATGGAAATTTTGGAACATCTTGTTGAACTTTTTAGGTTTCAAGCTCAGCAAAAATGTAGAGGAAGATGAAGTCCAGCCGCCTCTTTTCCCAAATTAATAAAGCCCTAAAGGTTATCTTGCATCTGCCGAACTTATACCTTTTATCTTTAGCCATCCAATGGCTATTTGACCCATGGGCCACATTGAAGTTGTTGGCTGCAACTTGGCTTTTGCAAAAAAGTCTTCCTATAGACCTGCGGCGCTGTTTGTCCTATTATGTAGCTTACTCACAACTAATTTGAATCCTGTTGACTTTTGCTAACATCAGCATTTGTGGACTTGGCCAAATTCTCATATTCATCCCAGACATTGAGTGCATTGAGTGAACTTGCTTCACTCAAAGAATCTGGACTTAGCCAAATCCACCTTTAGTATCAGGCATTGAGTGCGTTGAGTGAACTGGCTTCACTCAATGAATCTGGACTTAGCCAAAATCACCTTCACTGTCAGGCATTGAGTGCGTTGAGTGAACCTTCATCACTCAATGCCCCTGGACTTAGCTATTTTTTTAAACGCCTGCCTTCTTGCTGAGGAATTGAGTGAACTGGCTTCACCTAATGCGTATGTACGTAGCCACAGCTTTCTTTATGAATGCGTTGAGTGAGCCATCATAACTCAACATTTTTGCTTTTGCCTATCTTTTTGATGAGGCGTTGAGTGAACTGGATTCACTCAATGCTTCTATACATAGCCATAATTCCTTGATGATCTTGTGTTGAGTGAGCTATCCACACTCAATGCTTATGGACTTAGACAGATTTTTTGTCTATCTTTCCTTAGGCTTTGACTAATTGTTCCTCTGTCAATAGATTCTGCTTTGGCATTGAGTGAGCTATCCTCACTCAACGATTCTTGACTTAGCCAGAATTCTTAACAGAATCTTAATATAATTGAGCTTGACTCAACACTTCTCTTCAGGCATTGCGTGAGCTGTCTACACGCAATGATTTTGGAGTTAGTCGATTTTTCAGCATGCCAATGCTGAGGTTTTGACAGACTGCTATTCTCGACGCATCTTGTTATATGGCGATGAGTGAAATGCCTTCACTCAACGCATGTTGACTTAGCCACATTTCTATTTTCCAAACTGCTGTTCTTTGACAGTCCACCCTTTACTCAATGCCTTTTGGAATCTGGCATTGAGTGAACTGGCTTCACTCAATGCCTATGTACTAAGGCAATTTTTAATCTTTCCAGCATCCTTCCTTGGAATCTAGCGTTGAGTGAACTGACTTCACACAACGCCTGTGGACTTAAACAAATTTCTTATTCTCCACTTTTCTACCTTGTGACCACCTTTTATATCCACTCAGATAACCTATTTATGCTTGTTTCAAGGCACATCCTGCACATGATGAGCTTGAACAACATCAAATACAACTATGCTCTTAATGTTGATGGTGATGCCTCTTCAAATCAAAACTAGGGAACATTGAGGGCAATATTCCCCACACTTCCCCATACCTTTTGTTTTTTGAGGTGGATGAGATGATTCTCCAATGATTTCCACCCCTCCATAAGCAATATCTGACCAAACCTGCTAATAGGAACCAGGAGGTACATAATATTCCCCTACAGGCTGCTGCTAAAAAAATTCTACTCCTTCAGAATTGAACTCTCCATCTCCGTCAAGATGTTCACTCTCAATAAGTTGAGCTTGAGTTGTAAATTTTTCAATTAGTTACTCATGCAACCACTTTATGTTCTGATAAGTGTAAGTATTGGCATTGTGTATTTGCATGCGTACTTCCTTAGAAAGCTCACTCATCCTTCTTTGCAATCTTTCCTCCCCCTTTCCGACTTCTGAAACTAGGGTCTGTATGATATCGGCTTTGTAGATTCCCATCTTCCTATCAATATGATGCATGCATGCATCATGAGAGTGGATCATGGCATCATGAGATTTGGAAAGATGAGTAGTTTCACTGAAGACTTTACTAATGCTTTTGATCAAATAGTCGATGACCTTATCCCCTTTGGTTAGTCAATCAATCAGAGAAGTTTGTAGCTTGTCCATATTATGATTTACCTGTGTTATTCCATAAGATAGGTCTTTCTCAACTTCTGCCACTCTGTCCACAACTTGTTATATAGACGAGTAAAAGTGATCTCTTTGCTTGGCTAGCATAGCCTCTGTGGTCTTTAGTAGTGAATTATTAGCAGGAGGGGAACTCTCACCCTCAGATTATTGAACTTCTACTCTTGCATTTGTTTCTTGGCTAATGGAGGCAGCTCCCTTAGAAATAGTGGGTCTTGGGCAAGAGGCAAATCCACATCCTCCTCCTCACCAGAGTCTCTTAAGGATTTGACATCCTCTTGGACAGAAAGAATCATCAGAACATCTCTTCCTCTGTCGGACAACACAATAACTTCTTCTCCTAGAACCTCCTAAGAAGGAACAGACTCAACCAAGAACTTCTACATGGAGTACATCCACCTTCTTCCCCTCAGCAAGAGTTTTAGCTTCTCCTAGGACCTCTTGGGAAGAGTGTGGTAATAACTCCTCCTCCGCCTCAGCAGCAAGTTCCTTCTCACCAAGGACACTTTCAACAACCACCTCAGTAGCAACACTTTCTTGAACAATAATATCCAAAACAACTTCTACCACCACTATCTCTACAGTATCTGCTCTGGCTGTAACTTGATCAGAAGTATCTGTAAGACTTTCATCATCCACAAAGGTGAGGTTCTCCCCCACAACAACTGCACCAAGGATCTCAGGTCCATCATTGTGGTCTGGAGACGGTATTCTTTCCTCATCAAAGAATTCTTCCTTAACTATAGCTTCTCTCATCCCACCAAGCTTTGGAATCTACTGAAGATGGAGGAATCTATCTTCTTCAGGTGATGTATGGGCATGCCAAAGGACATGTCAAACTCATCCCTATCAACTTGATTTATATACAATGTTAGGATCCTTCCAATGTTCGGTGCATTTAGACTTTACTTGATCTTGTCAAATAACACAACTCCCCAATCCAACATTTTCCTGCAGATTACAGCTGCAAGGAGCTTGAACATGTCACTTGATAGGTAGTCGTGTGACCTGACTTTGCAGAGAAGAACTTTTCTGATAATGTCAGACAAGATTTTGCCTTCTTCATTCATCGCTTTCCTCAAAATAGATGTGGTCCTTCTAGAAAAACCACAGAAAGAGAGGGCTTTATGAATATCTTGTTATTCAAGCAGTTCTTCTTCCTCAACCGCTAACAGCTGTAAGAATTTGTTTAGAGAACCAACCTTCATTCTGATTATCTTGCTCTAGACCTTGCTCTTTATCATGGTCCCTGAATACCCAACCTTTGCATTTTTAAAGAATTCTAAACCTTCTCGGTCAAGAACTCTGCACAGATGCTCAAGAATAAAGGACAGTCTAGTCGTTTTGAGTATAAGAATTACATTGCAAAATTAATCTGAGGATGTTGCAAATCCTGTCCGAACAAGCTCGCCACAGGCTTTAAGGTTTTCAGAGCCCTTGGGAGACATGGATAGGAATGATGGTGAAACTGTTGGAGCAATTTCGGTCACTGTCGGGAGATGAATCGTCGAGATTGTACGTGAATACTCAAGGACTCTTGTGAAGACGGTGAAGCCCTTTAGATGATTTATATATTTTTAACGTTTAAAATAAATATAGCGCATACTTGGAGTGTTTGACTCTTTTATCCAATAAATAGAGTTTAAAAAAATATCTCGAGAGACAGACATTCGCCAAAATGACACGGAAGTACTTCGACAGATTCGTCAAAACGTCATGAGAGAACTCGTAGATTCGTCGAAATGACACATGAAGAAGTTCTGATTTCACGAGATGACTCGACGAGTTCATCGAAATGTCACGAGTACTTTCGGCTGATTTGATGAATGCTTCCTTGAACTTTTCATGATTCATCGAATATGACTCGAGAAGTTGAATTTCGGAACTTGGGCAGATTTCTTGAACTTTTCATAATTCCTTGTTGAGAATATCAAGTTCCATTTTGAATAAATTGAACTTGGCCTCATCTAGCGACTTCGTGAAAATATCTACAACTTTCTTATCTGTCAAGACATAGCTGAGATTAATGTCTTTGTTCTGCACATACTCCCGGATGAAATGATATCGTATCTCAATGTGCATTGTCCAGCTATGAGAGACTGGATTGTTTGCAATAGTTATAGCACTGGATGAGTCACAAAATATTGGAATTTCTTTATCTTCATATTGTAATGTACAAGTTTATTTCTGATGCACATAAGTTGTACGCAACAACTCCCTGTAGAGATATTCTCTAATCTAGCGGTAGAAATTGCTACACAATTCTATTTCTTACTACTCCATGATATAAGCCTCCTTCCAAGGAATTGCCATGTTCCGGAAGTGTTTTTCTTATCATCCTTGCTTCCAGCAAAATAAGCATCTAAAAATCCAATTACTTTGACGTCATTACTTCTTGGGTACCATAAGCTAAGATTAGGTATTCCTTCAAGTAATCTCAAATTCCTCTTTGTAGTGGCATAATAACATTCCTTAGAGTTCACCTAGAATCTAGCACATACATATGTAGAAAACATTATATCTGGTCTACTTGCAGTAAGGTAGAGCAAGGAATTTATTATACTTCTGTACTTGGTTTCATCAAAAGGTTTCCCTTTCTCATCCTTGTCTAGAGACATAGTTGAACACATTGGAGTCCTCATAGTGGTTGCGTTCTCCATTCCGAATTTCTTAAGTAACTCTTTGGTGAACTTCGTCTGAGAGAATAAAATTTCATATTCAGATTGATTCACTTAAAGTCCTACGAAATACTTCAGCTCACCAATACTGCTCATTTTAAATTTCCCTAGCATCAAGTTAGAGAACTTTTTGTTAAGGTTATCTTCTGTAGATCAAAATCTAATGTCATCAACATATATTTGTACTAGCAGTATCTTGCGCTTTACTTACCTAAGAAATAATGTCTTATCTATCTTTCCTCTTGAGAACTTGTTTTCAATAAAAAAGCTAGGTAGCGTCTTATACCAAGATCTAGGAAATTGTTTCAAACCATATAACACTTTATACAAGTAATAAACATCAGGAAAGGATGGATCGACGAAACCAAGGGGTTGTTCGACAAATACTTCATCCTTTAAATTTCCATTTAGGAAGGTTGACTTGACATCCATTTGATAGACTTTAAATCCTTCGTGAGCAGCATACGCTTGGAACAACCTGATTACCTCGTGTTTTTCCACTAGAGCAAATATCTGATTGACGTCAATACCTTCTTATTGATGATAAACTTGAGCTACATACCTGACCTTATTCTTTATGATGACTTCATTTTCGTCCAGCTTGTTTCAAGAGGTCCATTTTGTCCCTTTCACTTTCCGACCTTTAGACCTTGGTACTAGCTTCCAAACTTTGCACCTTCAAAACTGATCAATCTCTTCTTGCATCATAATGATCCATGTAGCATCCTTATTTGCTTTCTTTTGCTCAATCTAAGAAAGAAAACTCAAATGTAATACTTTGTTTGATGTACTTCTTCTTATTTGAACTTCATCACTTGGATAACACATGATCTGTTCAATGGGGTGATCTCTTGATTGTCTAATCACCAAATTCCTTGCATTCTATATACCACCAGGAGGTTATCCTACTTATGGTACATTCTCTTTATCTTGATGTTCTTCTTCCTCTTCAATCAACTCTGGAGAGCTGATCTTGATTGAACTAGGAACATCAAATTTTGTTGCTTCTTCCAATGTAGCTCTTTAAGTTTAGTACCTGCATCTTCAATAAAAACACTAGACGAGTTGCTATGAAGCATACTCATCTCATCAAATACAACATTTATAGATTCTTCAACAACCAGGGTTTCTTATCAAAAAAATTATATGTCTTTCTATGGCTACTATATCCTACAAAAGTACCTTTGAAAGTCCTTATTTAAAGGATAGCTAAATCACTTAGAGGGGGAGTGAATAGGTTTCTTATCCCTTAGTGACTATCTTTTCATTTCTTTATTATATCTTATTGTTTTCTTTTTGCTTTCAGCTTAGGGTGATCTAGAGCTTGTTCTTAACACCTGCAAGTAAGAAAAGGAAGAACAACAACAAAATAGCACACAGATAATTATAGTGGTTCCCCAACTGGGTACATCCACTTTCCATCCCACCTATCAAACTATCTTGTTGGATTAGGAACTTTTCCAAAGCTTGCTCCAAGGAGCTTACACCTCAGATCCCTCAGGATCTCTAAGTCTCCTCCAAGACTTACTTCTCAGCCAAAAAGGGCTACAACTCAGTGGTTAGTAAACCACCAACCTCAGGCTGTTGAGCCCTATACTCACGCTTGGAGGACAGCCCTACCACAAATCTGCAAAGGATCCTACCTCAAAGCTCTACAGTGCTCCTACACTTAATGACCCTCAAGCCACATACCTTTGCCTTATCTTTAAGGCCTATAGCCCAGGATTTTTAGCCCTACTACTTCAGGCACAAGGCCCTACTCTCAGAGTGCTGCATCACTCCTACAGCTCTGTACCCAATAGGTACCTACCTAAGTGCCCTTCCAGGCACCTACAGCTCAGTGACAAGCTTGTCACCTAACTCAAGACAAAAGGCCCTACACTCAGATCCACACTGGGATCCTACAGGTTGAATGTTGGTTAGAGTCTTGATTGGACACAGGAGAAGTTTCTCTGTACCAATCTACCTTGATTGAGTTAGAGTCATCCTAACTTTGACTCCAGGAAAGTATTTCCTGAGTCTACCTTACTTGAATTGAGATATACTAAGTCCTAACTTCTCCTTCACAACACCAGGGATTTTTCATGTTGGAGGTGTGAAGTAACTACAGCTTATAGCTACTACCTGAGCTGAGAATATCTCAGCTCAACTTCTTCATAGTAATAAGTATGCTTGTGTAGGAAGCAACTTGTAGAACCCTGTTCTGCCCATCTCTCTTTCCTGGGCGGATGTGATTCAGCCATAACTCTAACTCCATAGAATGGTCCCCTTAGCCTTTTTAAGATCTCTGCTTCTTCAAGCTTTCTTATCTTCACATCTTCCAGACAAAGACCTTCAGGTGCTTGAGTTTCTAGAACTGTGAAGAGCCTTCAGCAAGGGTCGGACCTTGGCTGCTACCTTATGCTCAGAGAAGGTGCTTTGAATTATCTTACTGGTGCAGGTGAGAGTGGCACCAGCTATCTTGTTGTTGAAGTTCTTAATTCCAACAGCTATCTTGCTCTCTATCTTGTACACTTGAGCTTCCTATTCTTCATCTCCACAATAATGGCGGAGAGGAAGAACTTCCCTTGATTCTCTTTCCTCAAAAAAACTGTCATTATTTGTAAAGTCCTCTATCTTTTATTTGATTTTATCCCAACGGCTCTTGCGTAGTGGGCCGCGGATCATTAATGACCAGCAACAACTTTGCTTTAACGCCAACTGTCGTACAGGAGGTCTACGACAACATTTGTCGCGTACTGTAGACATCCCGCCACTAATTTGAAATATGTTAACTTGTTGACTTATTGACGTCATCAGTTGTGGACTGTCAAAATCAAACAACATTAGCATCAACGTTGAGTGAGTAAGCTACAATCAATGCCAAAACACTTCGACAGATTTACTGTCTCTTGGCGTTGAGTGAGTAATCTTCACTCAATGCCACACTACTTAGAATATAATTTTGTTTCTTGGCGTTGAGTGATTCAGCTTCACTCAATGCCAAACTTGCTTTATTTGTTTTCTGCTACTTGGCGTTGAGAGATTGAGCATCACTCAACGCCAAAACACTTAAACAAAATTTTGTCTCCACTAGGTGTTGACAGCGTTGAGTGAGCAACATCCACTCAACGCTTTTTGCCGTAACCATATTTCTATCTCTGCAGTATCTTAGGCGTTGAGAGCGTTGAGTGAGCATGCCTCACTCAATGCTTTCTGCCTTAGACAAAATTCTGTGTTTTAAAACACTGTCTTAGACTGTCTTACATTGAATTGAGTTCGACGAATGGTGAACTGAGCTCGACAAACTTTGAACCGAGTTCGACGAAATCTCAACTGAGCTCGACGAACTAAGAACTCAAGTTCTTAACTTAGCTCGACGAAACGTGATCTGAGCTCGACAAACTCTGAACTGAGCTCGACGAACTCTAAACTCAGTTCAACTCACAGCATCTTGTTGTATGGCGTTGAGTGTGTCTTCATCACTCAACGCCAAACTACTTAGCCATATTTTTGCCTATAAATGTATTGCGTTGAGTGAATAACCTTCACTAACCGCCTGTGGACAACCACATTTCTAGCTTGCCAACATTCTTCCTTACCACTGGCGTTGAGTGAGCTTGCTCCACTCAACGCCTGTGGACTTGGTTGCATTTCCAATTGCTCCTTGACTTCTGGCATTGAGTGAGTTTACCTCACTCAATGTTTGTGGACTTAGGCAAAATCCTTCCTTTCCAGCATCTTCTCATAGTGTCCACCTTTCTTCCTTATGACAACCTATCACATCATTTAAACAATCTGTCTAGACTTGTTCCATGGAAAATCGTGCACATGATGAGCTTAAACAACATCAAATACAACATTGTCTTAGTGTTGCTGGTGATGCCTCTTCAAATCCACTTTAGGGAACATTGTGGGCAATGGACCTAACAATCTCCCCCTATTTGAAGAAGGCAGAACACCCAACAATACTAAGAGGCATTAACATAATTGGCAGAATAAATCCATGCCGCGGTAGATTATAGTCTGCTATAACTGCTAGCTTATGCTATAATAATTCAATGTGCTCCAATTAATTGTATTAACTCAATAAGTTAAGTCAATGCATCCTCATACCACTTGAGCAATTGCTCAAGTAATATGCACTCTCCTTTATACCACTTAATAGTTAAATGGAGCACCACTAAAAGCACTTACCTCAAAATATGCGCTGACACAATCATGGCTCAACATGTAGTCAGTCATTGCATTTTTCATACTACTAGAATCTTTTCCAATAATATGAACCGACTCAATATGACCTAGTCATGTCAAGTATTGCTTCTATATCTCTCCCTTATGTATTGCCACACATCTCCCCCTTTTTGTCTTCTTCAATAGGTATATCTATTGAGGGAGGAGAAAAGATCATGGGAGAGATTATCTCTTGATCCTAGTCAAAGTCCTATGTTGATAACACTAAGGAAATTATCTTAATGATCAATCTACTAGATTTAGAGTCATACCTTTTATGTTGATACATTTAAACAACACAACACTGCATCACTTGAACTTGCTGCACACATAGTTCCACTTGCTGATATTGTATCCGCATAATCAACATCCACTTATGGTGATATCATTGATACACCACATCACTGCAACCCCTTGGCACTTAAGTGAACAATGGATCCACTTGAGCTGGCTGGTAGCAGTTTCTCTTCTCATGATCTCCCCCTCAGTCTATGCATTTTCCTTAGGACAAACTAGTTAGTAGTGAAGATCTCTTATCTACAGCAGTAGCTTCTTGCTCCTTCTCAACAAGAGGTTGATCCTGTTCCAGCAAGTGCTGGACATGCTCCCCCTTAATGGGAGCATCCCTATCATTCCCTCTACTGGATACTTCAGTCCATCGTAGTCTTGATACCATTTAATGGTCTTTATAGTCTTGATGTCACATAAAGGTCTTATCTACCTGCAAGAGAAGTGAATCCTACAACACAAGTATAACAGGGAGCAATTGAAGCTATACCAAGTTCAACACACTCAATCTCAACCTAGAGGGTGTTCAACTTGACTTCATCTAGTGGCATGATAAGCATGTCAGGAACTTGTCAGTGAGGACAACCTCAGGATTGAGATCTTCCTTATGCTCCCAAACTTATTGATATTTAATCTGCATATGCATAGTCCTGCTATGACAGACAGGATTCCTAGCAAATTAGATTACACTAGTAGAATATCAAAAAAATTTCTACTTATCTCGAGGTTATGGATCTTGTGTCATGGAGCTGATGCTGGATTTATAGCAACTGTACACAAAAACTCCTTTACACCTTGCACAGTGTCTTCTTGTTAAGCCTGATCTTCTCCTTTTCTTTATCACCATGCTTGCCTTAAGCTTTAGCTTTCTGATCTGTAGCACAATAGTCGTCAGACCACTTAGTACTATCTTGATCATCACATTGAACTGCCCTCTTGATCACCACACTGGATACCACACAGTCCTTCTTGAATAGGAGGAATGTTGTCTGTATACTGTTCAAGTCCCAATGTAGTTTTGATTCCATTGGCAACCCAAATAGCCTACTCCCCCTTGATCATTGCCTTCTTTGTTTCTGAATAGTCAGGGAGGAGCTGTTCTGCTGTGATTCTCTTCTCCCCCTAGCTAATTTTAGATGATATGATTGGTGCAGCAGCCAGCTTTCTCTTCTCATGTGGCTGAATTTTTTCCTGCAGTTGCTGGACTTCAAGAACACTTTAACCTTGAATGATATTTTCATGAGCCATCCTTTCATTCTGATACTAAGTATTTCTTTATACTACTATTCCAATAGGAATGTGCTGACTTGTATCACCAATAGCTGGAGCAATCCAGCGTTCTTGTAAGCTGATTGGCTTGCCTTCTTCCAACAGGTTCCATCACTTGGGTAGTTTTCCTCTCAGCTTCTGCAATGTTCATAGGGACAAACTGATCCTTAGTATAATGCTAATCTATTTTGTGTTGGGGAAACTTGTGGTAAGAATCAAGCTTGTCCAGCAACATTCCAATCAACAGGAGTATCTTTGCTTGATGGTCTCCCCCTCCACATTTGCACAGATACTGCCATATGACTATCAGTCATTAATTTAGCTAAAGATACCACTTGACTGTTTTACCCTTCTTTATAGTGAGTCAGGTCAGTTGAGCACAATGTGCCTCTTCCTTGCTGCTTGTAGAGGATTTAATTGTGCTCTCCTCAGAGATGAGTATAGCCTACTTGTCCTTTCCAGATTTGCTGGTGAGGAAGCAAGACTTTGTCCATTCAGACATTCCTGCTGACTGGATCCAGCTAGTCCTTAGCCCAATACTTGTCAATTTATCCTCCTTTAGGATTGCACACAACTTCTTATCCTAGGTAGAATAATAGGATAACTTCCTTGTTCCTTCCAAGTTCTGGAACACTTTTGTCCACTTTCCACATGGGGGATGGGCACTTAGACTAACCTAAAAAATAGAATTATCTTACCTTAGGACCCCCAATAGGTATTGGGTCCTAGGTTCCTATTCGCTTGAAATCTGACTTGCCTACCTGTAGCATTTCTGACAGGTAGGCTAACTCTTACTCTAGACACAGAAGGATTGCACCAACAATCTAGGGAAAAATGCCCCACCTTACCACAACACTAACACTCATGGATGTTGTATCTTCTTTTCTGAGCAGGTCATGCAGTGTGGTTAACTACTGACTGAACAGAAGGAAGGGGAGCAACACCATTCTTCAAATTCCTTTCAGCAAAGTATGAATGAAGGTTGTTCTTTCAGTATGCTTCCTTTGCTTGCCCTGAATGGTATTTATAGATGTCTTCTTTTCAGAAGACAAGATGTTTACATCATCAGGTCTAGCCAAGTTAGGCCTACTGGTAGACTAACCCTTTGTCTGAGTCCTTGCAGGATTGGCTTGAGTGAAATCCACTTCCTTCTCCTTGTGAGTTAGGGCTGAGGCACTAAATATAAATGATCCAGCATGAGCCATTTGTAATTTTTCATGGGGAGCCTTAAAGGCATTCATTCCCCTACCATTTCTTCTCCCATTGTAAGATACTTTGGTATTCTTACAAGAGGAATTCCCATTCTCCCAGTGACCATACTTGCAGCCTCGGTCATACCTATGAGAAGGGAGAATTATCTTATGAAAGGTTGACTGAGGCACAACAGAAGCTTGGCCTCTCCTCTGAGATTGGATAACTTTTGTAATCCACTCAGATTCAGATTTTCTATTGATAGCATCAATCTTAGAGAAATTGGCCAATATCCTCTTCTCCCTTTCAAGATTCTCTTCAAGAACCTTGATCTTAGAGTCCTTATATTTGATATACTCAACATGGACATCTACCATGATCTTCAATGAGATACTTCCCTCTCTTTTAGAGATAGTAAGGATGAGGTCTCATCTTGCTGGAAAACAGCTAACTGGAGGGACACAATTTCCTCTACTTGTTTCTTAATAAGCAACTTGCTTTCCTTGAATGCTTTCAGAAGTGCCTCATGATTCTCAATCAATTGATTGATATCATCTTCTGATAGAGGACTCTCATCACCATTTGATGAGGAAGTATCAGAGTCTGAGCTGGACTCAAAACCTGAATAATAAGAAGAACTAGACAGAGATTGTACCTGATCTATACCAGGAAGATCCTGGATGAATTCTTCTTCTTCTGGTGATGCAATAAGCCCATAACATCCGCATTCACCTTCTTCAGCTTCATCCACTTCGGAGTCACTATCTGAGTGTGATAGAGGGGCCCTAAACTCCATTCTTGCATCTGCATAGACATCATCATCTACAAGAGCTACCAATAGTCCCATGTGGTCCTTGCTGTCACTACATACTTAAAACTTCATTGGGCTCCACTCCATATGGTTCTATTTTGAACCCATCAATGCAAACATTTTAACTATCCTTTGAGGTCTACTTAGATTGTTAGATAATTTTTTAGCAACCTCCCTCTGATACCACTTGAAAGTCCTTATTTGAAGGATAGCTAATTCACTTAGAGGTGGGGGGGGGGGTGAATAGGTTTCGTAGTCCTTAGTGACTATCTTTACATTTCTTTATTATATCTTATTGTTTTCTTTTTTGCTTTCAACTTAGGCTGATTTAGAGCTTGTTCTTAACACCTACAAGTAAGAAAAGAAAGAACAACCATAGAAAAGCACACAGATAATTATAGTGGTTCCCCAACTGGGTACATCCACTTTTCCTCCCACCTATCCAACTATCTTGTTAGATTAGGCACTTCTCCAAAGCTTTCTCCAAGGAGCTTACACCTCAGATCCCTTAGGATCTGTAATTCTCCTCCAAGACTTACTTCTCAGGTATAAAGGCCTACAACTCAGTGGTTAGCAAACCATCTACCTCAGGCTATTGAGCCCTACACTCAGGCTGGAGGACAGCCCTACTTTAGATCCACAAAGGATCCTACCTCAGAGCTCTGCAATGCTCCTACACTCAGTGACCATCAAGCCACCTACCTCAGGCTTATCTCTAAGGCCTACAACTTAGGCTTTTCAGCCCTACAACTTCAGGCATAAGGCCCTAATCTCAGAATGCTGTAGCACTCCTACAGCTCTATACCTAATAGGTACCTGCCTTAGTGCCCTTCCAAGCACCTACAGCTCGGTGATAAGCTTGTCACCTACCTAAGGCCAAAAGGCCATACACTCAGATCCACACTTGGATCCTACATGATGAATGTGGGTTAGTGTAATGTCCCGATTTGCGATAGGCCCCTCGTGCACACTTTTTAGTTAGGAGAGATGACTTGGGCTCAGGGAGCACTGGCAGCTTGGCTTACACTTGTGTAAGGGAGGAGAAGTTGGTCCAGAGTAGGACACGGGTAGTGACATTGGAGTGTCCATACCCGTGTGGGACTCTGGTGACTATGCGTCTTTTTTGTTAAATTTTCAGAGAAGGATACGGGTAGTGATACGGGCGTGTCCATACCCGTATGGCTCTCTAGCAACGTTGCAGATTCCTCGTTTTATTTCCCAAGCAGGACACGGGTAGTGACATTGGCGTGTCCCTACTCGTGTGTGTATTCATTGAGCAGAGATCGACTAACACCATCGATCGTGTTTCCCGAGCAGGATACGGGTAGTGACACGGGCGTGTCCCTACCCGTGTGTGTATTCATCGAGCAGAGATCGACTAATAACGTCGACCATGTTTCCAGAGAAGGACATGGGTAGTGACACGGGCGTGTCCCTACCCGTGTATTTCCACAGCTATTTGACGATTCGTCGAGCAGAGCTCGACGAATCGTTGACCGTGTTCCTCCCGAGCAGGACACGGGTAGAGACATAGTTGTGTCCCTACACGTGTGTGTCCATAGCAGTTCGACAATTTGTCGAGCGGAGCTTGACGAATCCTCGACAACGTTCTTCCCAAGCAGGACACGGGTAGTGAAACGGGCGTCTCCCTACCCATGTAGTTCAATTTCGGGTTTTGGAGAATTTTCTCGCCATGTCATTTCGAAGGGACTCATTTACTGAATTGTTTGGCGATCCAATGACAGGCAGACACATGGCTATACAGTTAACCAACTTCTCACATGAAAAGGGTATAAAACCCTAGCCATTTCTAGTCTTCCTTCCAAGCCATCGATGTAAGAAACTACTGGAGAGGAAGAAGGTGCTGGAGCCGATCTTCTTCCCATGATGAACTAACACCGACAGAGGTGAAGAAGATGACGCCAAGAAGGGTGACAAGTTCCATGGTTGGAAATGACAGAAATGAGGTGAGCTTCTTACCCCCTCCCTTGGTGCTAGATCTTTAGTTATTTCTAGGAGAGATATCGACTCAAAAGAGTCTTTGTAAGAAAAGTTTCTAGGAAGAGCCCAGCTAGGACTTGTGTCCTTGGAATTAGAGTCTTCACCTTCCTCACTTCAATGAAGTTAGAGGGTTGGTTTCATGAAGAGAAGTGTCCATATGAGGGTGAATAAGGGAGGAGAAGTTCTGGATTTTATTTGGAAGGATTGGCTGGAGGAAGAAGACGAACCAATGACATTCGATCTGCTTTAAGATGCGTGGAGAAATCTATTTTCTGCGCGCAACATTTTTCGAGGCCGTTTTCAGACATGATGCGGCAAAATCTGGGCTTTCGACTAAACGCGAAAGTTGTAGCCCTCGTAAATACCTTTCCAATGACGGGTTAAAAGTCTTTACCGGGTTCCTATAGCCTTGGGAATCGCCGATCAAATTTATTGTACAGTAAGTATTCTTGCATATATAATTCTCGTGTTAGTTTTGAATCGGATTTGGGTTTCGTAGAGAGATTATATTATAGTAACGTTGATGTCTCATTAAGTTCTATTTATAAGCAATTGTGATAAATTATGTTAATGACATCTGTTGATAGATCCTTAAGAACAAATGGGTAGTAAGTAAGTAGTAAGTGCACTTGATCGAGGTGATTTGGTGAAAGTTAGTTAACGGATGGACTGACGAGTTGGGATGGTAGGAATGATTTAAATATATGAAATATTGAGGACGTACTTGATTGTTGTGATGTGTTGATTAATGGTGAGTTTAGCTTGAACTTGGTGAAAATAATTGTTAATGAGAGTTAAGAACAAATGGTTGTGGTCTTTAGATGATAGATGTGTGAAGTACCCTTACACTGATAATGAACCCTTTAGTACCTTGGGAGCACAGAGTTGTGAAAGGGTGTAAGTGCGGGGTTTGACCGTACTAGTTTTGCAATGTTGAGAAGAGACATAAGTGGATGGTTTGGCTTGGTCCTCGGTGTTCATTCCCGAGACTCCTTCCGTACCACGATGATGTGAAATTACATGCGGTGTGAGTCGACATACGGTGTCGTAATCCTGGGTTAAGGATTATAGGGCGGGTCTATGGGCTCTCCTGTCATCACACCGACGGGAGTTGACAGGTAGAATTTGGTCGGTTGCGCTTGGTCCTCGGTGTTCATTCCCGAGGCTTCTTCCGTGCCAAGTGGACGGTGTGGCTTGGTCCTTGTTCTTTTTCTGAGGCTCCTTCTGGGTCACAATATAGGCAAGTTCAGGGCTTGGATCTCGGTGCAAATCTACCCGAGACTCCTACAGAGCCGTAGTACGCATATGAGCTCCGCTGTTGTATTCTTAGTGTTGAGGCGTACGACGGCCTAGGCAAGGTAGTGTGGATGCTAGCCTTGTAGTAGAGAAGCCCGCTCTACTGTCACCAACAGGCCATGACGGATGACACCTAAAGGTTATCTACCTGCTTGAAAAGTGGGAACTACAAGTCTATGTCGACATAGCAGTTTCATGTGCATAATCATGGGTGAAACATTGCATTGCTTTCATATCATACATAAATTACATACACAAGATCCTCATCGTATAAGTATGTCTTGGACACTCCTATACGATGAATACTTTCCATTTAAGCCGATCCTAACTATATAAGTTATAAGTTCATTCAACAATTCGTTACAAGTTATTTATTACATTCCTAGATTGATATATATGCTTGATGATTTGATAGATAGCTTGTGTAGAATATTATATATAAATTGATACATGATATGCATTACTTCTATTGCTACTCATGATATGTATACTTAATCCATCTGCTTGTACTACTGCTTATATAAATATTGTACACTGTTTCCTTTCTCCGCCCAGTGTCGAGGAGTCACCGGTGGTACGGATTTGATAGCCACTTATTCTTTATGACTAACGGTTGCTACGTCTTCCTTTTTAGTAGGAAACCCCGCAGTCAGAGGAGCCGCAAATTTTGCAGCAGAATAGCCAGGCCAGGACAACAGGTCCTGAAGGATGGTGTCGTAACTAACATCAGTCACCGATGTGAGTTTGAGAGACTCTTGATGTAGCCCTTTGGACAAGTTTTACCAGTACTCTGATATTTTAGAAGCTTGTTGTAGCTTCATTCATTTGTTGTACTTTTGGACTATTATTACTTATGTGTGGATTCACTTCTATTTATATTTTTGGTTGGGTTGGAATTGGTTGATATTGGTTATTGTTGGCAGGATAGGCGTCTTGAAGTACAGGTTAGCCTGGGGTCTAGCGCTACTGCAAGGCGAGTGTTCTTAGCATAAGACTCACCTCGTGCCATGTTTTGTGTTCCGGGAGGGGGGGGGGGTATTACAATTAGTATCAGCTTGATACGATCCAAAACTAAAGAAGTCATTCAACAATGGTGTCACCCCAGTTCAATTAGTCAGTTTGGGGACAAACTGACTTAGCGGAAGAAGTGGTGTGCCCATATATAGTTTACAATAAGTATGTACAACTTTGACCTTATGATTAGCCAACCTGATCTTAGGTTTGTACTCTATATGTAGATCCCAGTACACATTGAGCCAGTTGGGGGCACCCCCGTCCTATCTTTACCCACATAGTTTCAGCAATCAGAGCTAGGACAGACGCTCACAACTATCTTGGATGCCTTTAGGTCCCAACAAGCCCCTGTACAACAACAAGCTCCGGGCTCCAATTGGGTGAGCACTTTCCGAGCTCTCTTACCTCCTGCCTACCGTGTGACAGATTCGATAGTGCGTACGGAGGAATGGCTCGACACCATGCAAGAACTGCTGGCAGGAATTAGATGTTGGAACAATATGGCTGTGATCCTGGTAGTGACACTCCTGGAACTATACGCCTAGAGGTGGTGGAAGTCCCTCATGGGATCCACCTTTCAAGGGCGAGTTTATACGGAGATTAGCTAGAGCGAGTTCTCAGGAGCCTTTTTAGAGTACTTCATTCCCTTGTCTGCTCGATATGAACTCAAAGAGAGATTTTTACAGCTGAAGCAAGGATGGAAGTCGGTTAAGGAGTATCAACGAGAGTTCCAACAACTCGCAAGATTTGTTGACTCATATGACTTGGATGACAGAGGATATTCTAAGCACTTCTATATAGGGCTGCGGGACCCCCTGAGGCAGGCCCTTTTGTTTATAGCTGACTCCAGCTTGGCGAAAATAATTGACATGGCGAAGAGGCTAAAAGAAGAGCACTTGGGAAGTGGTAAGTGACCTGCTAAGGTCATGATGGAAGCTGGCCTTAGCAATAGAAGGAGACACGACTACGGAGGAGGAAGAGGACATCAGAGAGGTGGTAGGCATTTCCACCAGAATTTTAGAATGGAGCACCCAGTTCCACAGCCGCCAACATTGCCTCCACCTCCACAGCTTCAACAGTTTCAGCAACCCGAAGGGCGGAATGAGCGAGTGTGCTTCTTTTGCAACCAACCGGGCCACATCCGACGTTACTTCCCGCATCTGTTTGGCAATGCTCCACTTGATCTCCCTCCGGCAGCTCCGTGGGGGCGGGGACATATGAATGGTCGAGGACGAGGACCACGAGGAGGAAACCCCAAACCTGCTCGGAATCAGGTGTTCGCACTAAACATGACACAATAGCGGAACCCTCAGGAGATGATTGCAGGTATGTTACAGTTAGTTATCACATCTTCATTATTAACCTTTAGTTGCTTAAGACGTACTAGATATCTAGCTTTGAGTATTGCTATTGGTACTTAGGCACTATGGTGGTCGGCGGGAAACCGGCCTATACGTTATTCAATACCGGTGTCTCGCACTCGTATGTGTCTGCAGATTTTATTGAAGACCTAGAAGGAGTGAAATACTTCCCTGATATTTCTCGAAGAGTACGCCTCCCAGACGGATCTGAGATGACCGCAACCGCCAAGTGTGTACTGGAGATAATCATTGGGGGAAAGACCTTTGATACCCCAGCCACAGTTTTGAGAATTCTAGAATTCGATCTCATTCTAGGCATGGCATGGCTGGATTGGCACTACACAAGAACTGACTGCACGGAGAAGCAAATTTACTAGAGATATGGGGACACTGATAACTTGTTTCAAGGTATAAATTTCGCACCTCGTTTGTTATTTTCTTCGATTCAGATCTTGAAAACTCACATGAGGGGGGAAGAAGTCTGTATGATATGTTTTGAACTGAAAGAGATAAAAATATATATGAAGGATGTGCAAGTAGTGCGGGGATTTCCCGAGGTATTTCCTGAGAAATTCCTAGGATTACCCCCACATAGAGAGGTGGATTTTCAAATTAAGCTAGTACTGGGTGCCAAGCCCGTCTCCAAGACCCCTTAATGAATGGCCCCGAAGGAAATCGCAGAGTTTAGAGTTCAGTTGCAAGAACTGGTGGAATCAGGGTTTGTTCGCCCCAGCTCATCGCCTTGGGGACCCCCTATTCTGTTTGTTAAGAAGAAGGATGGAACCTTACGATTACGTATAGACTATTGGGAGCTCAACCGATTGACGGTACGGAACACCTATCCGCTACCCCAGATCGACAAGTTGTTTGACCAATTGCTAGGAACACGTTGGTTTTCAAAGTTGGATTTGCGCTCGAGGTATTATTAGTTGAGGATACAAGGGGAGGACTTTAAGAAAATGGATTTTAGCTCAAGGTACAGTTTGTACGAGTTCACCGTGATTTCATTTGCGCTCACAAATACCCCTTCAGCTTTCATGAGTTTGATGAACAAAGTGTTTGAGCCTTATCTTGATGTCTTTATCATCATTTTTATCGATGACATTTTGGTCTACTCAAAGACAGAGGAAGAGCATATTGAACATCTGACCTTGGTACTGAGGAAGCTAAAAGAGCACGCCTTATCTGCCAAGTTCAGCAAGTGCGAATTCATGCTCCCAGAGGTTGCCTTCTTGGGACATGTGTTCAGTGGGGCTGGACTAGCTGTGGATCTGGCCAAAGTGCATGCCGTGAAGGAGTGGTTGCCCTTAAATTCAGCAGCCGATGTGCGGAGCTTCCTTGGACTTGTCGGGTACTATCGCAAGTTTGTAAAAGGGTTCTCAAAGATTGCCCTTCCTCTTACTACTCTGACAAAGAAAAGTGTGTCATAAGAGTGGAAACCCCAGTGTGAAGCTACGTTCCAGGAAATGAAGGATAGACTTACATCCGCGCCCATCATAGCACTTCCATCAAGGAAGGAAGTATTTCAAGTTTACACTGATGCGTCGTATCAAGGGATGGGAGCGGTATTGATGCAGCACGGGCATGTGATTGTATATGCTTCAAGAAAGCTGAAGAAGCATGAAGGCAACTATCCAGTACATGATTTGGAATTGGGAGCAGTGGTGTTCAGCTTGAAGGTTTGGAGACACTGTCTGTATGGAGTCCACTGCGAAACCTTTTCGTACCACAAGAATTTAAAGTTCGTTCATACTCAGGAAGAATTGAATTTGAGACAGCGGCGGTGGTTAGAGTTTTTATGTGATTATGAATTTACTCTGAAGTACCACCTTAGAAAAGAAAATTTCGTAGCTGATGCTTTGAGTAGAAAGGTACCGGAATCGAACCTTGAGTCCCGATTGATGAGTATGGAGTTAGCTCAGATGCTCAAAGAGATGGAGATTACCCTGGTATATAAAGACCAATCGGAAGGATATACGGAGTACTTAACCGCGATAAGCATAGTCTGTGATATTCAAGACTGAATCTTGGTAGAGCATGGAAAGGATGCGGCTCGGGCCCCGACAATCAAGTCAATATAAGATGGGAATACTGACGAGTATTCCCTAAAAGACGGCCTCGTTCATCTCCGTGGCCGGCTTTACATTCACAAAGGCGGTAAAATTCGGGATGATATCCTGAGAGAAGCATATTGCACTCAGTATTCTATGCATCTTGGGATTGCCAAGATGTTTGCTGACTTGCGGAAGGCCATGTGTTGGCCGGGAATAAAGAGGGATGTCATAATTTTTATTACGCACTGCGAGGCCTGTCAAAGGGTGAAGGCAGAATGTAAGAGCCCCGATGGATTATTACAGTCATTGCCCATCCCCGAGTGGAAGTTTGAGGATGTCTCTATGGACTTCGTCAACGGATTGCCTCGCTCACGCTCAGGGAATGATTTGGTGTGGGTAATTGTTGACCGCCTGACAAAGGTAGCCAGGTTTTTTCCTATGAAGAAAGAAGCTCATGTGGATGTTTTGTTATTCCTTTTTGTGGAGCAGTTTGTATGGAATTATAGCGTGCCAAGGACAATTGTTTCTGACTGGGATGGTCGGTTTACCTCTAAGGAATGGAAGTCCGTACAGGCGTACTTTGGTTTATGCCTTACCTTTAGCACAACATTTCATCCTCAGACGGACGGGCAGTCTGAGAGGACCATCAAAATATTGGAGGACCTATTGAGATTGTGTGTTGGATAGAGGAGAGACGTGGGAAAGGCTCTTACCCCTTGTTGAATTCTCCTATAACAACTGTCACCATGTCAACATCGGGATGACACCCCATGAAGCCCTTTATGGAAGAAGGTGTAGAACCCCCTTGTCATGGGTACAAGATAAAGACCCGAAGGTTTTAAGAATTGAGTACATTGATGATACCGATGCGGTTGTTAGACTAAGGGGGACCGCATGGTTGAGGCTCAAAGTCAGTAGGCTAAATATTATAATGCAACGCACCGGGTGGTAGAATTTTAGGTGGGTGACAAAGCGTTCATGAAAATCCGGCAGATGCACGGAGTGTCATGGGTACGTGGTGTGAAGATGCTCAGCCCAAGGTACGTTGGACCTTACACCATATTGGAAAAGTTTGGCCCTTTGGCCTACCGATTGGAGTTACCACCAGAGCTGGAGAACCTTCATGACGTATTCCATGTGTCGTCTCTCCGAAAGGCGCTGTTGCGGCCCGATCAACATATTCCCACCATTGATGGAGAGTATCAACCGATTGATCTGTACGACTAGAGCCGGTGGGAATAGTAGACAACGAGATAAGGATTTTGCTCCGCAAGAGTGTTCCTTTTGTAAAGGTGTTATGGTCTAACCATGGGAAGGAGGAGTGTACATGGGAGCCAGTGGAATTGATGCAAAAGCGCTACCCGGATTTGTTTCCTCAAAGTAATTTTAAAGCATATTTTATTTTATTTCTTGATTTTCTCTGCCCATAGCCTTAGCCTGATTTCGGTGATGAAATCCTTTATTTTGTTTATAGGATTTGTAACGTCCTGATTTGCTCTAGGACCCTCGTGCACACTTTTAAGTCAGGAGAGCTGACTTGGGCTCAGGGATTGCTCGAAGCTAGGCTGACACTTGTGTAAGGGAGGAGAAGTTGGTCCAGAGTAGGACACAGGTAATGATACGGGCATGTCCATACCCGTGTGGTACTCTGGTGACTTTGCGTCTTCTTTGTGAAATTTCCAGAGAAGGACACGGGTTGTGACACGGGCGTGTCCATACCCATGTGGCTCTCTAACAACATTGCATTTTCCTCATTTTGTTTCCCTAGTAGGACATGCGTAGTGACACTGGCATGTCCCTACCCATGTATGTAGATTCATCGAGCAGAGATCGATTAACATCGTCGAACGTGTTTCCCGGGCATGATACAGGTAGTGATACGGGCCTGTCCCTACCCATGAGTGTATTCATCGAGCAGAGATCGACTAACACCGTCGACCGTGTTTCCCGAGCAGGACATGGGTAGTGACATGGGCCTGTCCCTACTCGTGTGTGTCCACAGTAGTTTGACGATTCGTCGAGCGGAGGTCGACTAATCATTGACCGTGTTCCTCTTGAGCAGGACACGGGTAGAGACACGGCCGTGGCCCTACCCGTGTGTGTCCACAGCAGTTCGACGATTCGTCGAGCCGAGCTCGACGAATCGTCGACCACGTTCCTCCTGAGCAGGACACAGGTAGTGGCACGGGCGTGTCCCTACCCGTGTAGTTCAATTTTGGGTCTTTGCAAATTTTTTGGTCTCGTCGTTTAGAAGGGACTCATTTACTGAGTTGTTTGGCAGTACAATGACATGCCAACATGCGGCTATGTAATTACCCAACTTCTCACATGAAAAGGGGATAAATCCCTAGCCATTTCTAGTCTTCCTTCCAAGCCATCGTTGTAAGAAACTGCTGAAGCGGAAGACAGTATTTGAGTCGATCTTCTTACCATGAAGAACTAACACCGGCCAAGGAGAAGAAGATGCCGCCAAGAAGGGTGACAAGATCCATGGCTGGAAAAGGTGGAAATGCCGGAAACGAGGTGAGCTTCCTACCCCCTCCCTTGGTGCTAGATCTTTAGTTATTTCTATGAGAGATATCGACTCAAAAGAGTCTTGATTTGTGAGAAGAAGGTTTCTAGGAAAAGACCATGCTAGGACTTGTTTCCTAGAAATTAGATTCTTCAAACTTCCTTACCTAAACGAAGTTAGAGAGCTGGTTTCATGAAGAGAAGTTGCCATATGAGGGTGAATAAGGGAGGAGAAGTTCTGGATGTTATTTGGAAGGTTTGGTTGGAGGAAGAAGACGAACCGATGACATTCGATCTGCTTTAATATGCATGCAGAAATCAATTTTCTGCGCACAGCATTCTTCGAGGCCGTTTTCAGACATGATGCGGCCAAATCTAGGCTTTCGATTAAACACAAAAGTCATATCCCTTAGAAATACCTTTCCAACGAGGGGTTAAAAGTCTTCACCGTATTCCTGTAGCCTCGGGAATCCCTGATCAAAGTTGTTGTACAGTAAGTATTCCTGCATATATAATTCTCGTGTAAGTTTTGAATCATATTTGGGTTTTGTAGAGAGATTGTAGTACAATAAGTTTGATGTCTCGTTAAGTTCAATTTATAAGCAATTTTGATAAATTATGTTAATGACATTTGTTGGATAGATCTTTAATGAACAAATGTGTAGTAAAGTGCACTTGATCGAGGTGATTTGGTGAAAGTTAATGAATGGATGGAGTGACAAGTTGGGATGGTAGGAATGATTTAAATATGTGAAATATTGAGGACGTACTTGATTGTGATGATGTGTTGACTAATGATGAGTTTGGCTTGAACATGCTGAATATAATTATTAATGACAGTTATAATAAAATGGTTGTGGTCTTTAGATGATAGATGTGTGAAGTAACCTTACACAAATAATTAACCCTTAAGTACCTTGGGGGAACGGTGTTGTGAAATGGTGTACGTGCGGGGTTTGACCGCACTAGTTTGGTAATGTTGAGAAGAGACGTAAGTGGACGGTTGGGCATGGTCTTCGGTTCTCATTCCTGAGTCTCCTTCCGTGCCTTGATGATGTGAAATTTCATGCGATGTGAGTCGACACGCGGTCGTAATCCTGGGTTAAGGATAATGTGGCAGGTATATGGGCTCGTCAATCGTCACACCGATGGGAGTTGATAGATAGACTTTGGGTGGTTGGGCTCTATCCTCAGTGTTTATTCTCAAGGCTCCTTCCGTGCCAATTGGACGGTTTGGCTTAGTCCTCGTACTTTTTTCGAAGCTCCTTCTAGGTCACAACATAGGCAAGTTTAGGGCTCGGTTCTCGGTGCACATCTACCTGAGATTCCTGCTGAGCCGTAGTATGCATGTGAGCTTTGCTATTGTGTTCTTAGCATTGAGGCATACGAAGGCATAGGCCAGGTAGTGTGGATGCCAGCCTAGTTATAGAGAAGCCCGCTCTACTGTCACCGACTGGCCACGACGGATGACGCTTGAGAGGTTAGCTACATGCTTGAATAGTGGGAACTACAAGTCTTTGTCGACATAGCAGTTGCATGTGCATGATCCTAGGTGAGTTATTGCATTGCATTCATATCATACATACATTACATACACAAGATCCTAATTGTATAAGTTTGTCTGGGCACTCCTATACGATGAGTTACTTTACTGTTGAGCAGATCCTTAACTTATAAGTTTATATGGGCATTCTTATAAGTTAAGTTACTTTCCTATTATAGATCTATATGCCTTGTTGGATTGATATAGCTTGTGTAGAATTACAAGAATAGTATGATGATAATATGGTTATACATTACTTCTATTGCTACTCATGACATGTGTACTTACTCCACCTGCTTGTACTACTGCTTATATAAATATTGTACCTTTGTTCCTTTCTCCGCCCGGTGCTGAGGAGTCGCCGGGGGAGCGGATATGATAGCCACTTAGTCTTTATGACTAATGGTTGCTACGTCTTCCTTTTTAGGAGGAACCCTGTAGTCAGAGCAGCCGCAGATTTTGCAGCAGGACAGCCAGGCTAGGACGACAGGGTCTGAAGGGACGGTGTCGTCGCTACCATCAGTCACCGATGTGAGTTTGAAAGAGTCTTGATGTAGACCTTTGGGAAAGTTTTTCCCGTAATCTGATATCTTAGAAGCTTATTGTAGCTTCTTTCATTTATTGTACTTTTGGACTATTATTACTTATGTGTGGATTGACATTTATTTTTATTCTTGGTTGGGTTGGCATTGGCTGATATTGGTTATAGCCGGCATTATAGGAGTCTTATAGTACAGGTTAGCCTGAGTGCTAGCACTACTGCAAGGCCATTATTCTGGGCATAAGACTCACCTCGTGCCGTGTTTTATGTTCCGGGAGGGGGGTCTTACAGTTAGAGTCTTGATTGGACACAGGAGAAGTTTCTCTGTGCTAATCTACCTTGACTGAGTTAGACTCAGCCCAACTTTGAATCTAGGAAAGTATTTCCTGAGTCTACCTTACTTGAACTGAGATATACTCAGTCCTAATTTCTCGTTCACAACACCAGGGATTTTTCCTGGTGGAGGTGTGAAGTAACTACAGCGTATAGCTGCTACCTGAGCTTTGAATATCACAGCTCAACTTCTTCATAAGAACAAGTATGCTTGTGTAGTAAGAAACTTACAGAACACTATTCTGCCCTTCTCACTTTCCTGGCTGAGGTGATTTAGCCTTAACTTTGACTCTTAAGAATGGTCTCCTGAGCCATCTTTCAAATCTCTGCTTCTTCGGGCTTTCTTCTCTTCACAGCTTCCAAATAAAGACCATCAAGTGCTTGAGTTGATGGAATTGTGAAGAGACTGAAGAAAGAGTCCACCCTTGGCTGCTACCTTATGCTCAGAGAAGTACTTTGAATTAGCTTGTTGGTGTAGGTGAGATTGGCACAAACTATCTTGCTGATGAAGATGTTAATTCCAACAACTATCTTGCTCTCTATCTTATAGGATTGAGCTTCCTGTTCTTCAACTCCACAATATTGGAGGAGAGGAAGAACTTCCCTTGATCCTCTTTCCTCAAAAAAACTGTCATTCTCTGTAAAGGCCTCTATCTTTTATTTATTTTGTCCCAACGACTCTTACGCAGTGGGCCCCACATCATGAATGACCAATAGCAACTTTGCTTTATCGCCAACTATCGTACAGGAGGTCCGCGACAACATTTGTTGCGTATTGTAGCCATCCCACCACTAATTTGAAATTTGTTAACTTATTGGCTTTCTGACGTCTTCAGCTGTGGACTTAGTCAAAAAACAAACAACATTAGCATATGCGTTGAGTGAGTAAGCAACACTCAACGCCAAAACACTTAGACAGATTCACTGTCTCTTGGTGTTGAGTGAGTAATCTTCACTCAACGCCACACTACTTAGAATATAATTTTGTTTCTAGATGTTGAGTGATTCAGCTTCACTCAACGCCAAACTTGCTTTATCAGTTTTCTACTGCTTGACGTTGAGTGAGTGAGCATCACTCAACGCCAAAACAAATAAACAAAATTCTGTCTCCACTAGGCGTTGACAACGTTGAGTGAGCAACCTCCCCTCAATGCTTTTTTCCTTAACCATGTTTCTGCCTCTGCAGTATCTTAGGCATTGAGAGCGTTGAGTGAGCACGCCTCACTCAATGCTTTCTTCCTTAGCAAAAATTCTGTTTTTTAAAAACACTAGCTTAGACTATCTTACTTTGAACTGAGTTCGACAAATGGTGAACAGAGTTTGACGAACGTTGAATTGAGTTCGATGAAAACTAAACTGAGCTCGACGAACTCAGAACTCAAGTTCTGAACTTAGCTCGACGAAAGGTGATCTGAGCTCGACGAACTCTAAACTCAGTTCAACTCACAGCTTCTTGTTGTATGGCGTTGAGTGTGTCTTCATCACTCAACGCCAAACTACTTAGCCATATTTCTGCCTATAGATGTATGGCGTTGAGTGAATGACCTTCACTCAACGCCTGTGGACAGCCACATTTCTAGCTTGCCAACATTCTTCCTTATCTCTGGCATTGAGTGAGCTTGCTCCACTCAACACCTGTGGACTTTGCTGCAATTCCAATTGCTCCTTGACTACTGGCATTCACTGAGTTTACCTCACTAAATGTCTGTGGACATAGGCAAAATCCTGCCTTTTCAGCATCTTCTCTTAGTGACCACCTTTCTTCCTTATGACAACCTATCACATCACTTAGAAAATCTGTCTAGACTTATTCCATGGAAAATCCTGCACATGATAAGCTTAAACAACATCAAATACAACAATGTTCTTAGTGTTGCTGGTTATGCCTCTTCAAATCAACTTTAGGGAACAATGTGGGCAATGGAACAAACAACCTTCAAAACATTTTTCAGTAAACTAAGTTTGGTAATGTTTCCCATTATTAAGTACAAAGCATTTGATTCCAAAAAATCTAAAGTAGGAAACAGTCAGTTTTCTGCCCTTCAGAAGTTCATAAGGTGTATTATGATGATTCTTGTTGATTATGGATTTATTTTGCATGTGACAAGTTGTATTGAATACTTCAGCCCAGAAGTACTCTGGTAATGAGGAGTCAATAAACATTATTGTACATGCCTCAAGGAGTGTTCTGTTCCTTTTCTCGGCAACTCCATTTTGATGTGGATTATGAGGAGAGGAAAACTCATGAAAGATACCTTGGCTTGCACAAATCAATTTCATGGCACCAGACTCAAATTTTGTTCCACGGCCACTTCTGATTTTGACCATAGAGAAGTTCAATTCATTCTGTATCTGCCTGATAAATTTAGTGAAAGAGTCAAAGGTATCTAACTTGCGTCTCAGAAAGAGCGCCCAAGTAAAACGTGAGTAGTCATCAATAATAACCAAGGTGTAGACTTTACCTCCTAAACAATGAACTTGCATAGGATCGAATAAGTCCATATTAAGCAGATATAAACATCTTTCCGAATCTTTTGCAATAATTCTTTTAAAGTTAGCCCTCGTCTACTTGTACATCTAGCATGCGTGACACAGTCTCTCTTTAATGCACTTAATATTGGGTGCATCATACACTAAGTTGTGAGAAAATAACATACTTATAGTTTTTAAATTAATATATGTTAGTCACTTGTGCCATTTATCACAAAGAGATGCACTATTTTTTGTCAAAAAGCATACTGGTGTAGAAGATTCTATCCAAATAAAATTGAGACAAAATATTTATACTCTGAGTGCTTGATAAAATAGTTTCTGAGTTTTCAAATGACTTTATCAAACACTTGTCCTTATAGAACTCAACTATATAGCCTTTGTCACATAAATGACTTATAATTATAAGATTATACTGTAATCCTATAACATACGACACGTCTGTGAAAGAAACTATACCGTTGGTAATCATACCATAGCCTTTTGTGATTCCCCTATTAGATCCGCCAAAAATAACTTTGGACCATCCTCGACTAGGGTATAATCTTGTAGTAGGCTTCTTATCTCGGTCATGTGCCGAGAGAATCCACTGTCCAAGTACCAAATAGGAGTTTTGTTGGACTTTGGACATTCCTACATTTACAAATCAATTACCCATAGGAACCCAAATAGATTTGGGTCCTTGATTCCTGGTTAGAAGAACACCACTAGGAGTGTTAGCATTGCAAGTGGTCATTCTTGCAGTGTTAGCTCGTGGAGTCTTATAATTTACTGAATTAAACCAAAAGTCGATGGCGAAGTGACCAATCTTGCCACAACACCAACAGTCAAATCTGTTATATCTTCTCTTATTCTCCCACTTTACCTTATTAATGGGAGGTTTTGTAGGAGTAACTGACTTGGAGGTAGAAGTCTCATGATTACAACATACACAAGACTTCTCTATTAAAAGTTGCTTGACAACAATAGGTTTTACTTCGGTGCTCTCTTAGCACTTCGTCCATGAACGAATGGACCATAATCGTAACGGATAATTTCTTCGTGAAGTGCTTTTAAAGCACTCATTTAAAAATCTCTAGGGTGACTCCATCCTTGGTTGTTCTTGTTAGAGTCAACATATGTTGGTCTAGCAAAGTGACTGTAGGATGTCTCAAAGTAATACTTGTTTGTAAGAAATAGTACTTTCTTGAAAGTAGTGTGACTTTGAGGAGCCATCCCTTTACCCTTAACAAATATGTGTCCAACACCACTACCCTTATTTGGGGTAGAAAATCCATCTATAAGAGGAAGGACAGTGTTTGTTTTTGAGAAGCTTGCTACAAATTTCATCTCAGTTAATAACTTTTCTTTAAGTTCATTGATGACATTCTTCTCAAGACTTACTAGCTCAATAGAGGTCTTAAGTTTCTCTTTCAAGGATTGAACTTCATCCTTGAGAGGAGTTAATCTCTCGATTTCTTCCTTCAGTTTTGAGTTCAATGCCTAAGAGAGGCAATTTCTTTGCCTTGGGATTTGATGACCTTACAACATTTATCAAATCTTTTCAGCAATACCTTATACTGAGCCAATAGATCTGACTCATCCTCAAAAGAATAGTCTTCATGACCATAGGAGGTTGTTTCATACTCAGAGGGAGGAGTTCTTGAGTTTATTTTCCTATTGTTTTGGGAGTTGCGTTCTTCCTCATCAGTATGATCCATGAGCCAAAATTAGGCTTCCTCTTCAGAACATGACTCATCTGAGTCGTTGTCATTGAGAGTATTTGTCTTCTTTGCAATGAAGTTCTTCACATCCTTCTTCTTACCTTTGAATGGTCTCCTCTCTTCCTTTTAGGATCCTTCTGTTGGAAATGATGTTTCCCATTCCCTGTGTTTAAGAATATAACCTCCCAGGTTGTATTTGATCATATCGTGTGTTGATAGAGTGTGCAGGTTGACAGATACAAGCAAAGGAACAAGGATCCTATGGATGCTACCACAAAGCGCTAGAACTTATCGAGCCGTGTTAGCCTCTCGACAAACGTCGAGACAGATTTCTTGAGACACTCGCCTAATGCCTAACGATAGTCCTACCGTAGGTGCTACCACAATTATTTATTTGGACTTAGCACTCAGGAAGAAATCGGCGTTAGCCTTACCCCGCCGCACTAGCCCTTTGACGAACGTCGAGCCAAATTCGTCGAGGCGCTGACCTACCGCCTGGTGCTAGTACTACCGCAGGCGCTACCGAAATGAATTATTTGGACTTAGCGCTCTGGAAGAAATCGGCGCTAGCCCTACCCTTATCGCGATTACCGATCAGCGATTATCGACGCGCTGTTCTCGAATCATTGCGTCCAACATTACCGTGCGCAAAAGCTGTAACCGCGCGATGCTAGAAAATTGAAATGACAAATATTCGTTTTGAATATCTCTTTCTATATTTAGAGGACAACTAACACAAAAAGTGCGCAAACCTACCGCCGGGCGCTAGTCTTACCGCCGACGGTAGCCTATTTTCATGAAGACGTATAAAAGTCCGCCTTGGTTTCTGTGCCTTTTCAAGGATTCTGATTGAAGGACTAAAGAACGACTGGAGTACGTGAATTCTAGTGTTCGGCCATCTTCTTGTGCACCGTTCCAAAAAGTCTCAATTGTAGAAGAAGGAAGTTGTCTCCCTCTCGTTAGTGAACGAAGAACTCTGGCGATCCAAGATCTACATCGACAATGAAGAATCGACCTTTGGCGAGCAAACGAAGATCTCAAGCACCGGTCATAGATCGCTCAACAAAGGAGTCGTTAAGAGGGAGAACTTTATCCTTTAGATTATTTACACTTTTATTCTTGTTATTTTTTCCTTTGTCTTTAAACCGTGTGGAGAGGAAAATTGACCGATAAGGTTCTTCGGAATCCGGGTAGGATTCTGTGGAAAATCGTCCTGGGGATAGGGACGTCAAGATGGGTGGATCTAGCGGGGCTCTAAGACCCTCCCTTGTGAGGAGGTAAAGAGCCGGATCGAAGACTTTTCTCGGAGGGAAAAGGAGAGAGCCAACCAGTCCGTAGAGCAGGTTGGTATAGAAAACAAAAGAGTTTTCATTTACACCGCCTTCGATCCTCGGCATCACAGGGATCACAATTTTGTATTTATAAAACCATCTACTGTTAATTCTTGCAATGAAATATATTTTCTGTACTATTTCCTCTAGGATTCTGCTGTGAACGTTAGGTTAATTTTTGGTGTATGGTGTACGAACAAATTCGCATAGGAAATGAAGTTCATAGACTTACCGCCACGCGTTAGCTACCTAATGCTCCGCGGTAGCTTCCAGAACTCGATTTACCGGGATGAATTTTTTTAAATTCCATTTAACGCATCCAACCTTATTCACCCCCCCCCCCCCCCACTCTAAGGTTGACCACTAGATCCAACAAGTGGTATCAGAAGGAGGTTACTTCACAAAGGCTTACAAAACCTGAAGCAAGATGGCCAACTCTGTACACGCATTCAATGAGGGTCAAGGTGTGAGTAGACCTCCACTATTCATGGGGAGTGACTACAGTCACTGGAAGACTCGAATGAAAATATTTCTGATGACTCAAATCATGGACATATGGTCCATGATTGAGACAAAGTACACTACACCTATGGTCACGATTGGGTATACTGCCGTAGAAAAATCCCGTGATAAGTGGGATGATGCAGATAAGCTTAGGTGTACAAATAATGCCAAGGCTATGACCTCATTATTTTGTGCCTTAGACAAGACTGAATTTAACAGGATTTGTACCTACGAGACTGCTTATGATATATGGCGTCTTCTTGAGCTCACTCATGAAGGTACTTCGCAGGCAAAGGAGTCGAAGCTGTTCCAACTCAAATCAGAATATAAACAGTTCCATATGGAGATCGATGAGGATGTGGACAGCATGTACACGCGCTTTACCAAGATCGTCAACACGTCAAGATCTCTTGGAAAGAACTTTCCAAATGGTTACTTAGTGAGGAATATCCTGCAATCATTGCCTCCTCGCTTCAACCCGAAGGTCACAGCTATTACTGAGTCTCATGAGATCAGCACCCTGGAGATAGATATTCTCATCGGAAATCTGAAGACACATGAACTCGAATTGAAGATTCAAGCAGAGGAGTATCCTAGGGAAGTAAAGAAGAAGGGACTGGCGCTGAAGGCCACAAAGGAGATAAAAGTTGCTGAGGATTCTTAGGAGGAAGAGGAGGAGAGACTCTATGTCCGGGAGTTTAATAAATTCATGAGGAATCCCAAGATGCAGGGACAATTCAAGAAATTCCTGAGGAAAAGAGCTGGAGAATGCAAGAGGTGGAAAAAGCCTTCGAAGGAGACAGGAAGCGACGATGAGAAGCCTCAGTTGGAATGCTATCACTAACAAAGGCCAGGGCACCTAAAGAGAGAATGCCCAAACTCTAGAAGGAGGAAAAAAAAGGAAAGCCAGTACAAAGGGAAGAAGAAGGTGTTGAAGGCGCTCACAAGGGATGATGATGGATCTGAAGAATCAAGCACCACAGACACCAACAATGAAGACAAGGCTAATTTATGCCTAATGGGAAATAATCAAGAAGATTATGAGGATGAGTCCAGTGTCCAAAGCGATACTGAGGTAACTCCACCTACTTATACTGAACTTCTCGAGATTTATGAAAATTTAGTTGATAAATTAGAAAGCGTTATTTCTGAGAAAAAGTCCTTGAGAGCCGTGAATAAGAAAATAAAAAAAGGACTTAGAAAAAGTTGAAAAGTGAGGTAATTAGAACTGGCAAAGAGAAGATCGAATGTCTTGAGTGCTCTCACTTTATGAAAATGATCAAAGAAAAAAAGGCAAGTCTCTCCAAGTCGTCAGTGGGAATGAATAGTCTCACAAATGAAAAGAATGTCTAGGAGAAGAGGCTTCACTTGTCGCTTGCCAAGGTAGAGGAAGGCAAGAAACAATTTGCCAATCGGTGTGTGATGCTTGTGACAGAAAATACTACCCTAAAGGCGAGATTCCATGATCTAAACTATGCCATCCAAAAGTTTGGCTTAGGCCAAAAGTCCTTAAATATGTTGTTGGGTGCACAGTGTCATGGATCATCGATGTTTGGTGTAGTATATATGAGTCCAACATCACCACCGAGCGGAAATCACCATCACTCTGATTCCAAGTCAACTTTTAAGAAATCTAAAGATATGGTTAAGAGATTTGGAGGGCTATCCCCAACCTCAAGCAAGAACTCGAGCAACCCAAAAAAGGCAGCATCCACTACTTACATTATGTGTGGGAACTGTCATAAGTTTGGTCACACATCTGGCTCATGTTTAGGGAAAGGTGCCACAAAAAATTTGCAATTTTGGCTACCAAAGTCTTCTACCTATCTTATGGGTGGGACAACTTGGGTAACCAGAACTTTACCCTCATCTTCTTTTTAGGTTTGTTGGCAGGCTAAGGACACGAAGAATGTGTTGTACTTGGACTCTAGTTGCTCCAAGCACATGACGGGATATAAAGACAAGTTCCTTAGCCTGGAGAAGAAGAAGGGTAGCATGGTTACCTTTGGGGACAACAACAAAGGATGGATTTTGGTAATCGACACATTAGGTAACAAGGCATTTTCTATCTCTAATTTTCTGTTTGCAGATAGACTTAAGCATAATCTTATTTACATTAGACAATTATGTGATAAAGGTTTAGATGTCATATTTGAGTCATCTACAAACACATGTAAAATTATTGATTCCAAAACTTCTAGTGTATTACTTATAGCTCATAGAAATCATAACGTGTACACTATTAGTTTTGATGACGTTTCTTCATCTAATTTGAAGTTCCTTGTTACTGAGAATGAGGAATTAGATCTTTGGTATAGGAGACTAGGACATACTTGTAGTAAGCTTATTGTAAAACTATCGAGAAAGAAACTTGTGCGGGGTCATCCCACCTTAAGCAGTAGTTTAAATGTCTTATGTGCTCCTTGTCAAAAAGGAAAATTTTTTAAAACTTCCTTCAAGAGCAAATCTGTAGTTTCCACGTCTAGACCACTCGAACTCATTCACATGGATCAGTTTTGACCCCTTAGTATGTGTACTCTAGGTGGAAAATGATACACCTTTGTTATCATAGATGACTTTTCACGCTATTGCTTGACGATCTTTCTAGCAAACAAATTTGACACCTTTAAAGAATTCTCAACTCTATGCATGCGTCTTCAAAATTAGAAAGAGCTAAAGATAAAGTGTTTCAGATTAGATCGTGGAGGAGAATTTGAGAATGAGGACTTCTGAAATCTGTGTGATTCCTTAGGAATTAATCATGGCATTTCTTCCCCACGCATTCCTCAATAGAACGGAGTTATATAAATAAAGAATCGCACTCTTCAAGAATTAGCCCGCACAATACTCGCCGAGTTCGTCTTACCACGATATTTTTGTGCAAAAGCGGTTAACACGGCGAGCTACGTGATGAACCGAGTCATGCTTCGCCCGCTTTAAAGCGAACTACATACGAGCTGTATTTCGAAAGGTAACCCTCAGTATAGTACATTATGGTCTTTGGATGACCGTGCTACATTCTTAACACTAAGGATCATCTAGGGAAATTTGACGAAAAATATGATCTAGGTACCTTCTTAGGATACTCAAGCAAGAGTGGGACATATAGGATATACAATAAGAAAACCTTAGAGTCGACTCATGTGCATTTCGATTAGAATTCCCCATCTAACAAGACGAAGGTGAATGAAGAGGATGTTGAAGAAAGTGTGCTGATTGGGGATGAGGATGATGAGAGAATCATGGGGAGTAAAACTCAATGTTTTGAACAAGGTTATAGGGCTACTAGTAACTTGATTTTTTCAAAGCAACATCCCCGTGATCTAGTCATAGGATAGCCATAATAAGGAGTTAGAACTCGGTCCGCACTTCATGAATCTTTCTCGAACTTGTGCTTTATATCTTATATTGAACCCAAGAACATATCTGAAGCCTTAAAAGATGAATCATGGTTCTTGGCGATGAATGAGGGGCTGAACCAATTCGAGCGAAGTAAGGTTTGGGTGTTATTGGAACGTCCAGATAACCGTACGATCATAGGCTTGAAATGGGTGTTCAAAAATAAACTTGATGGTGAGTCTAGGATAACTAGGAACAAAGCGAGGTTGGTGGCTCAAGGTTATTCTCAGATAGAGGGTGTGGATTTTGACGAATCCTTTTCCCCAATTGCTCGTCTTGAGTCCATCCATATGTTTTTAGCATTTACTAGTTATAAGAAAATTAGATTGTACCAAATGGATGTTAAGAGTGCCTTCCTAAATAGATATATTAAGGAAGAGGATATGTTGAGCAACCATCCGATTTCATAAATGCCGATTACCCAAACTATGTATATAAGTTTTTGAAGGCCCTGTACGAATTGAAGCAAGAACCCCGTGCTTGGTATGATATGCTCACTACTTTTCCCTTAAATAATGGTTTTAGAATGGGTAATGCAGACACAACTCTATTCGTAAAGACCAAGAGTCCTAATCTAATTATCCTACAAATCTTTATGGATGATATCATTTTTGGCGCAATGAATGAAAAGATGTGTAAAAAAATTGTCACCCTTGTGAAATTTGAATTCAAAATGAGCCTAGTAGGAGAACTTACCTATTTACTAGGATTCTAGATTTCTCAGCGCCAAGACAGAATTTTGATAAGTCAATAAAAATATGTTAAAGATATTCATGTGCGTTTTGGATATGAGAATCTGAAGCAAGTCAAAACTCCTATGAGTGCTTCTCTTAAATTAGGAAAAGATGAAAGTGGCATTTCTGTCGATCAGACTGTGTTTAGAGGTATGATAGGATCATTATTATATATGAGTGCCTCTAGGCCAGGTATCACGTTTGAAGTAGGAATGTGTTCTAGGTACCAAGCCGACACGAAAGAGTATCACTTGAAAGCAGTGAAGCATATATTTAAGTACCTTATAGGCTCACAGAACATTGGACTCGGGTACCCACATACCACCGATCTCACACTTCACGGGTACTCAAACTCAGACTATGTTTGATGTTCACTTGATTGCAAGAGCACAAGCGATACAAGCCATTCCCTAGGACCTACATTAGTCTCCTAGTCAAGCCGCAAACAGAACTCGATTGCTCTCTCCACTACTGAGGGCGAGTATGTTGCCTTAGGAAGTTGTTGCTCTCTAGCACTATAGATGTCTCAAACGTTAGAAGACTTTGGCCTCAAGTGTAGGATCGTTATACTTAGGTGCAACAACAAGAGTGTCATAGAATTTACATACAATCCAGTGAACCATTCTAGATAAAAACATATTGACGTCCGTCACCACTTCATTCGTGATCATATCAAAAAGGAGAATGTGAGTGTAAGTTTCATTGGCACCGATGACTAACTAGCGGGCATCTTCACTAAACCACTCCCAGATGCACGATGTTCTCTACTTCGAATCGAGCTAGGAGTTCTGGATCTCTCACCCTAGATTTTTTTTTCTTACTTTTTTGTTCGTTGTTGTTGGGTACACTGAAAAATATGTACCAGGTTTGGAGAAGCCTCATCTTACTCAATGATATACATCAATTTGTATTTGATGGATGTTTGAGTTTAATTGTGCAGGTGTAAGGTTTGTAAGAAATTTCTCTAAGTACAAGTATCGACACTTGTGAAGAATTGTGTCGATTCCCAGAAGTTGTGTCGACACAAGAAGCAAGGCCTGTGTCGACACCGATGCATTGTGTCAACACCTGAAGAAGAAGCTGTGTCGACACCCAGAATTATGTCGACACCCAAGGCAGGAATTGTGTAGACACCTAAAGCAGAAGTTGTGTCGACACCCAGGAGTTATGTCAACACCAGAAGAAAGGAATGTGTCGACACTCAGGAATTGTGTCGACACCTGAAAGTGGTTTGTGTCGACACACATGACTTGTGTTGACACACACTAAATGCCATTTATCTACATCAGTTATGTCAAGACCAGAAGCAGTTGTGTCGACACACAGGACTTGTGTTGACACACACTCAATGACATCTGGATGACACTCAACACCATCTTACACCAACAACTATACTGAATCTGAAGGCTTGTATCGACACACAGGACTTGTGTCGACACACACTCAACGACGTCTCGACATAAACTCAACGACAGCTGGACATACAATCAACGCCATCTGTCAGCATAAGTTATGTCGAGACCAGGAGCAGTTGTGTCAACACACAGGATGTTGGAACACCCTATTACTAATTTGGGTGAGGATCACTATGTGCTTAGGAATTTATTTTGACCTTCCTGTATAGTCTGATAGGTTAATTAGAATGAGTCTTAGGGTTAGTACTTAGGTTTGAAAGCTGCCCTCAAGACCTTCTAAAGATCATAATTCAAGTGCTGAAGACTAGGACAATTCTCGTCGAGCTCAGGTCGACGAAACGTCGAACTCAGTTCGACTATCTCTAAGCTCAGTTCAAATGAGGCGTCGAACTCCGTTCGATGATCTTCGAGCTTAGATCGACGCTCTGTCTCTTGTTGTTTTCCAATCTCTGAGCTCAGCTCGACGATCGTAGAGCTTAGATCAACGATTTCTGTTTTCAGTTTAAGTTTTATCTCTGAGCTCAGTTCGACGATCGTTGAGCTCAAATCGACGCTTTTCTGTAGAGATCGACGATTTCAGGATTCAAATTCAGGACAGTTATGGAATTAATTCAGACTTATTTTCAGCATTTATAAAAAAGGATTTTGTAGCCGTTTCAATCAATCTGGAACAAGTTTCAAGGAAGACTAATTGGAATGTTTCTTAAGGACTTTCCTCCAGAGGCAGATATCAGTTAAGGTAGTCATTTATGACAGATTAACGGCTATCAAAAAGTCAGAATCTGATATACTCACTAGAGAGTCATTTTGAAAAATAGATAGAGAACTGACAAGATTAGAAAGAAAATACAGAAGAGAGAACAAGAAAAGTATTCATCAAGAATTCATCTTCTGGAATAGACTCAGTAGACAAAAGTTTACAGAATCACTGAGTCAGAAATCTTCAAGAACACAAGGAACATTACTGTGAAGGAGATCATCTGCCATTCTACTCCTTCAAGAATCAAGTGTTCAAAAGCTGCTTCATCAAGGACTCCAGACATCACACATTTCAGCATCTGCTAAAATCATCTATTGTTGGAGATCTGAAGCAACTGAAGGCCTATCACCCTAAGCAAAGCTCATCTTCCTGAACCCTTACAGATCTCAGGGGAGCTTTGACAACATCTTCCACTTGTCTTCTCTAAGATTGTTGACAAAGAAGAACAACTCAACTCAGTTTCTTTTTCCTGTCACTCCTGTAAAAGGGTTTCTCAAAACTCCCTTCAAAAGTTTTGTGGCTGGTTCCTGAGACCTTGTCAAAACTCAGTGGTGGCAAGACACCTTATCAAAAAATCTAGGTTTGGATTTTGAGCACCTTATCAAAAGCTCATTGGTGCCCAGGACACCTGATCAACTATTCATGCAGTGGATTCCTACCTAGGGTGGTAGAAGAGTGGATGTACCTAGGTTATTTGGGAACCACTATAGCTCCTTGTGTCATCTGGTTTGCTGTGCTTTTTTCTTTGCTGTGTGCTGTGTGTTTCTATTTTCTTACTGCTTTAATGTTTACTTTTCTTCTAGCACATTACACATATAGGTAAACCAAGTCTTCCACTGCTTTATTGTTTTAAATTGTAAATTATTTTAATATACTCTATTCACCCCCGCTCTAGAGTAAGCTAGATCTTATCCTCACTTTCACAGGACTTGTGTCGACACATACAAACAGAAGATGTGTCGAGTAGCAGAAGAATGACTATGTCAATACATGAAGTGTTGTGTCGACATCATCAAGACTTGTGTCGACACTTAGTCTATTTGTGTCGACATATGTGAAGCAGTTTGTTGAGTGGTTCATGCTGAGTTGTAAAGTCTTTGAGGAATCTACTGTCATGACTGGTGACTCGACAGCTGCCATAACCAATAGGTCTAACACCTTTGTCAGAACTATCAGAAGGTTGTTACAAACCGGATCAGTCGGTTATCATGAGGAAACTTTATATAAGGGACTGATCCTTGACAACCAAAGAACTAAGAACGAAGAACTAAGTAGTCAAGTAATTACGGGAAAGAGAATCTAACAACAAGAAAAGGTGAAACCCTTAAGAAGGCAGATCCAGAACAGTCTGTAAGAAAGAATCAGATCTAATTCTAAATCTAAGGAAGGAGCTATCTGAAGATCAACTTCTACATCAAGTAAAGTTCAACCTTATTTTGTTCTATCAAGAAGCTTTGAAACAACTAAGTCAGGTTGGATCTGAAGATTTAGTTTATTCAAGAACTGATCAAGAAGCTCACACTAACAGAGAGTTCTATCTAGTGAAATCTCTACCCTTTATATCATTCAATTTTCTTCTAGGATCTTTTGTAAGATCTGAGTTGTAAGCCTGTAATTATAAAGGCTGAGGTAGGGCTGAGTGCCTGAGGTGTAGGACTTGTGAAAGTTTGAGTTGTAAGCCTAGTGATAAAGGCTGAGGTAGGGCTGAGGCCTGAGTTAGGATTCTTGGGAAGAATCTGAGGTAAGACTTGTATAAGTCTGAGCTGCAGGAACCAATCTTGTTCTGAGTTATAAGATCTGTGGATCTGAGTAAGTGGAAGGAAGTTGGGCTAAATCCAGTTCTCTACTGGATAAGTGAAGGGGGAAACTGGATATACCCATACCTTTGGGAACCACTATAAATCTTGTGTATGTTGTGCTGTGATTTCTGTGTTGTGATTTGCATTTTCTGTGTTAAGTAAGAAATAGTTAATTGCCTAAATTATTAAAGAAAATTAGAACCTATTCACCCCCCCCCCCCCCCCTCTAGGTGCCTAGGCTCTTGAAATCAAGTCTTTTAAGTGGTATCAGAGGGAGGTTACTCAAAGATAGACCTAACAGTTTGAGTGAATCTCCAAGGCAATTAACAGATTTTAAGAATGCGTTCAAATGAGAATCAGAAGGAATATGGATCTATGAAACTGCCTATATGCAGGAAAGAATGCTTTGGAATATGGAAGGAAAGGGTCAGGTTGTTCATGGAAGCATCTGATCCAAGAATCTACATCACAGTACAAGAAGGCCCCTTCATTCCAATGAAGGTATCAATTCTGGATGCAAATGTTAGAACCTCAAAGAGTTATTCTGAAATGACCAAGGATGAGATCATCCTGGCAACATTAGACAAAAGAGCACAAAACATTATTGTAAGTGCTATAGATGATGCCACATTTCAGAATCTAGTGCATTGCAAAACCTCTAAGGAGATATGGGACACCTTGATTGTCTACATGGAGGGAACTGAAGAAGTCAGAGAAGACATGAAATCTATGCTAAATCAAGAATATGAGAGCTTTAGACAAGCCAAGTCTGACAGCATAGCTGAATGTTACAAGAAGTTCTTCAGGATAGTAAATGAGTTGATGACCTATGGAAGAGTCTTCAGCACATATGAACTGAATGACAAGTTTCTCAGATCACTAACAAAGGACTAGGAAACAAAGATATATGCCATCAGAGAGATGGCCAGGCTTGTTGATACATCTCCACCAATACTATTTGGAAAGCTGCTATCCTATGAAATGTAGCTCACTGATAGAAAAGAAGAGGAGAAAAATAGTAGGTCTGAGTACAAAGAGAAGTCAGTGGCCTTCAAGGCTGAAGGCACAAGAAAGGGTAGGATAAAGTCTCCTTATCCACCAAGAAGGTGTGCTGAGGCAGAAGAAGAAAATCCTGACAACAACACACCAGATTACTACACCTCTGATGAGGACTTTGCTGCCTTTACAAGGCAGTTTCAAAGGTTCATGAAAAAGAAGAAATGGAGAACCAGGCCATCTACATCCGTCTACAAGGATGAGTATTACAAGAAAAAGAAGACTCCCAAGGAGGATAGGTATGCCTCAAAACCTAGTAAACAAACTAATTCTAAGATTGTTTGCTATTATTGCAATAGGCCTGGACATGTCATAGCTGACTGTCCAGACAAGAGGACTGAATCTAAGGACAAGAAGAAGCATCAAATGAAAGGCAAGAAGGAGAAATCGTTTGTTGCATAAAAGCAGAAGAGTTGGACAGACTCTTCATCTTCAGGATCAGGAGAAGAAGATAATGCAGAAGCATATGTTGGGCTGTTATCAACAGAAGAGGATTCTAGGGAACTAGAATTCCTACAAATGTTTGACTCAATAAATTTAGTGAAAGACTATTGTTGTAGAGGGCCGATGGCTCTGTCAGAAAATAATCAGTGCCAGGATAAGCCTTGTCCAATCAAGGTATACAATTCTCCCTCAGCTTCTGATTATTTTACTGGATTAGAATCAGCAGCATCAACTTCAAGAGATGTGGATGGTTTTGATTCTGAGGGAGATGTACATCAACTCATTAATGAGTATGGTTGGTTGTTGCAAGCTCTAAAGAGGAGCAAGGTTCTTGTCAAGGAGCAGGCCAAGGAAATTGAGTCTCTTAAGCAGGCTGCATCAGATTTAGCCATGTTGATAGATTTAAAACTGAAGGAGGTTGCCAAACTGAAAAACTTTACTGTTATTCAGATGGGCACAATCTCTTTCAAGGAAAATCATATCAAGAAACTGGAGGCAAAACTTCAGCAAGAAAGAGAGTTAGTGGCTAAATTCTCTAAGCAAAAATCTATCTTGCCATTAATAGACAATTTCATTTCACAAAAAGGAAAGACTGGTCTAGGTTTTAAGGGAAGAACTAGGGCCACCAATTCTCATAGAAATGGTAAGGCCCCAGTTCAGCCACTAGCTAAAAAGCCCCCTATTTTCTTTAGGAAAGTGATGCAACCTACAAATAGGTATGATCATGATATTACTCATGGTCACTGTGAGTATGGAGCTCTCATAAGCAAGGGTGCAAATGCCAATAGGTCACTCTATAGGCAAGCCAATCAGGTTCAAAAGGAATTCTTGGGGTTTGCTACTCCAGCACCTACACTTAACTAGACTGCTGGGAACAAAGTTGTACCTAAAAGTAGGTACAATAGATTTGAGTGTTGGTGTTATAGCAAGGTGGGCCACTTTGCCATGGATTGCTAGTTCAACACAAGTATTAAAACCAAGAATAGTTTACCTGTCAAAATAGCTACAGGATTTCAAACTAACAAGGACCTAGGACCCAATAATAATTTGGGTTCTAAGGATAAGCGATTCTTTATCTAATGTAGGTGAATCAAAGGTGCCATCCCCCTATATGGTACTTGGATAGTGGATGTTCCAGACACATGATAGGAACAAGAAGAATGTTGAGGGACTATGTACCCATAGAGAATGGACCCAAAGTAATCTTTGGTGGATCAGAAAAAGGAATCATCAAAAGATTTGGTAAAATTTATAGTTATTCAATTACTATTACTAAAGTGGCTTTTGTGAAGGGTCTAAAACACAACATGATTAGCATAAGTCAACTTAGTGATCTAGGTTATGACATCTCTTTCCTCAAAGGGGAGTTCCAAATAAGAAGGTCAAGTGATCAAGAGATCATTTTGACTGGCACTAGGAAAGGGAATGTATATTGTCTTAACCTAGATTGTGAGATTAACATCTCACCCATTTGTCTTGTTGCAGGAGAGAAATCTTCACTATATGTCAAATGGCACAAGAGGCTAGCTCATCTGAACTATAAGTTTATAGGAAAGCTGTTCAGCATGGGGTTAGTGAGGAATGGTCCTCAAGTCAAGTGCATTAAAGAGGGTGTGTTTTATGCTTGCCAAAATAGCAAACAGACTAAGTCCTCTTTCCATGCACTTTATACCAAAGATTCAATGAGATGTTTATATCTCTTGCATATGGATTTATTTTGTCCTCTGCAAGTTCATAGTCTTGGTAGGAAAGTATACATATTTGTTAATGTGGATGACTATTCTAGATTCACATGAGTTTTCTTCTTGAGACAGAAATCTGAAACTCCTACTGTTTTCCAGATCTTTGTTAGACAAATTCAGAATGAATTTAACAATTCAGTGGTCAAAATCAGAAGTGACCATGAAACTAAATTTCAGTCTGAATGTATGAAAAAGTTCTGTGAAGAACTGGGGATCTATCAGGAGTTCTCCTCACCTAGAACACCCCAGCAAATTTGTGTTGCTGAAAGGAAGAATAGGACTCTAATTGAGGCAAGTAGAACACTACTTAGTGATACTACTCTCCCTGAGTACTTCTGGGAAGAGGCAGTAAATACTGCATGTCATGTACTCATTAGAGCCTTCATCAATAAGAAACATTAGATGACTCCCTATCAGATTTTGAAAGGTAAAAAAACAAACATTTCCTACTTCAGAATCTTTTGTAGAAAGTGTTATGTCCTAGTTAATAGTAAGAACTACCAAACTAAGTTTGCTGCCAAATCCCTAGATAGGATATTTGTTGGGTACAACAATAATATTAGGGAATATAGGATTTAACAACTTGACTACACAAGATGTAGAAGAATCTATCCATGTAGTATTTGATGAGTCTAAGTTGATTAACAGTGAATTGTCTAGCTCTTCAGGTAGCTCTACAGGTGTAAAGGATAGGCTGGATGATGAAAAGGATGCATGCTGTCTAGGGGGAGAACAAGACTCACTGGAAGAAGAAGACAATGAGGAGCATCTGGTTGAGGAAAATGAAGAAGGCCAAGAGGTTGGAAAATTTCCTCCAGTAATAAGACACCTAAAGGACCATCTAGCTTATCAAATCATTTATGATGCAAGTCAAGGTGTACTAACCAGGAGCAAGAACATGAACACAGTTTTATGTTCAAGTTTCTTGTCATAGATAGAACCCAGGAAGTTTGAAGAAGCCTTGCAAGACACAAACTGGATTGATGTTATGCAAGAAGAGCTGAATCAATTATGAAGATGTAAAGTCTGGGAACTGGTTCCTAAACCAAAGGATCACAACATTATAGGAACCAAGTGGATCTACAGAAACAAACTTGATGAGAATGGTACTATAATCAAGAACAAGGCCAGACAGGTAGCAAAAGGCTACAGACAAGAGGAAGGGATTGACTTTGATCAAACCTTTTCCCCAGTAGCAAGGCTTGAGGCTATAAGGTTGTTCTTGGCCTATGCTGCCTATCAAAGGTTCAAGGTATATCAGATTGATGTAAAGTCAGCATTTCTGAATGGTGACTTAAAAGAGGAAGTCTATGTTGAACAACCCTCAGGTTTTGTAGATTTTTAATATCCTGATTATGTATATAGGCTTAGGAAAACTCTATATGGTTTGAAACAAGCCCCTAGGGCTTGGTATAAAACCTTGTCTGCTTTTCTTATTGAGAATAAATTTTCTAAAGGAAAGATAGACAAAACTCTATTCTTTAGGGAATCTAAAGGCAAGATAATCGTAGTCCAGATATATGTTGATGACATTATCTTTGGATCTACTGAAAACAACCTTTGTAGAAAGTTTGCCAAACTTATGAAAGGGAAGTTTGAGATGAGCAGTATGGGTGAGCTGAAGTTCTTTTTGGGACTTCAAGTAAGACAGATTGATGATGGATTATCCATATCCCAGTCTAAGTTCACCAAGGAGTTGATTAAGAAATATGGAATGGACTCTACCTCCACCATGAAAACTCCAATGGGAACAAGTATGCCTATAGGTAAAGATGAGACAGGGAAACGTGCTGATGAGTCTTTGTATAGAGGGATAATTGGCTCCCTACTCTACTTTACTGCTAGTAGACCTGACATCATATATTCTAAATGTGTCTGTGCTAGGTACCAAGCTTGCCCAAAGGAATCTCATTATACTGTAGTTAAAAGAATTTTGAGATATCTTAAGGGTACACATAATCTAGGTCTTTGGTACCCTAAGAATAGAGATTTCTTACTAATAGGAGCTCAGATGTAGACTTTGCAGGTTTCAAATAAGACCGGAAAAGTACTACATGAACTTGTCAATTCCTAGGTGGAAGGCTACTGTCATGGTGCAGTAAAAAGCAAACAAGTGTAGCTATCTCAACTACTGAGTCAGAATATATAGCTACAGGCAGCTGCTGTGCACAGTTGATGTGGATAAAGCATCAACTTGAAGACTATAACATCAAGTTAAGTCGAATTTTACTATTCTATTATTCTACTAGTGTTATTTCTATTGCTAAGAATACTGTATCTCACAGTAGAACCAAGCATATAAAAATTAAGTTTCATTTTATAAGAGAACATGTGGAGAGGGAAGATATTAATCTAAAATTTATAAACACAAATAGTAAAATTGCTGATATTTTTACAAAACCTCTAGATGAAACTAAATTCAATTATTTTAAAATTGAATTGGGTATATTGAACCTAGAATAGGTCAGCTCAAGCATTCCTAAGTAGAACATGTAAGCACAGTATTTCTCAGGAAATTTGTCTAAGTACAAAGTTTGTGTCGACACAAGCAAAGTGTGTCGACACAAGTAAAGTGTGTCGACACACTCAGTATGTTGTGTCGACAAAGAGAAAGGATGGGTCAACACAGAAATAGTATCTGTGTCGACAGAAGAATAGGTGTCGTCACAACTATATCGAGACATGAACAACCCGTGTCGATACTAACACAAGTATGTCCACACATAGATATGTCGACACATAGATATGTCGACACATAGACATGTCAACTAAAATTAAGTGTTATCCTGACCTAAGTCTTTTATGTCGACACATGCACCACTATGTCGACATGTATTTTTACTAAGTAAGGTGCGTCCTTTGACCTACCCTTTACCATTAGACTATAAATAGGGGAAGATTAAATATGGTCGACTACGCCTTCAGATTTCTCAACTGTAGACATTGTGTCTACTTTGATATTCACTTCTCTTCTCTTCTCTCTCTATCCCTCTCGTCAATGGTGCCCCTCAAAGATGAAAAGGTGAATGAAGGTTATGAGCTGGTTCGTGGTGGATTAACGACAATATCACAAGACATACAAGGAGTAATTACCCTAATTTCGGAGAATGGGTTGAAGTTCTTAGTCTCAGAACCAACTAAGATTTGGAAAAAAGAAGTAATGGAATTTTATTCATCAACAACTATGGACACTGATGGGAAGAAGATAAAAGCCACAGTTTATGATTCTTGAGTGAAACATACACTGAAGACGATCAGGAAGTCACGCCAACTTCCCAAGGTTAAGGATGATGATGAAATAAGTCTATCCATGACAAAAGATGCATTAAGCTAGTGCAGGCTAAACCTTAATCCCAAATTTGGATCATCCATCACCAGGAAAGGGATGAATTTATAAGGAAAGTTTCTGTCTGAAATCGTAGGCAAGGTAATTCTGTGTAAGACTGGTGGACATGATAGAGTTTCAGTCTCAATGTTCAACCTAATGACAAGAATAATATTTAGGCTAGCAACAGACTGGGCATCAATAGTATTTGACAAAATACAAGAAGGCATAAAGAAACTAAATCTGGGAAGGATCATAAGCTTATTTCTAGCTTCTACAATACCAGATGTTATGAATATACTACCAGGATCCAAGATCAACCAGATGAGGAGAATGGATGTAAGGATTCTATCCAAATGGGATAGAGTATTGACCAAAGAGGTTTCTACTCCACAGAAACAGGTCAAGAAAAATAAGAAAAAGAAAGAAATTATTCAGCAAGAAGAATCCTCCAGTGATTCTGAGGAGGATGTAGTCTTCAGTTCAGATGAAGACCAACAACAAAAAGAAGCTCAAGATCTAGAAGAGAGCAGTCAGCACCCCAAGCAACAGATAGCTTCCACTCCTGGGGGAGAACACTCTAAACCAGCAGAACAAGACACTGAATTATCTGAGCTGCCTAGCCAAGGGGGAGGTATTGCTGAAGCTACTCTGGAGAGTGAGTATACTGCTGATATAGTGATGAACATTATATCAGATATAAACAAAGAAACACTGAAAATTGCTAAGAAGGAAGCACAAGATGTGCTGATAAAAGATACAGCTCAGGATGAGCAAGTATCTACTTTATAGAGAAAGCCCTGAACAAAAATTTGGATGTCCAGGGAGAACCTTTTGTTTTCCAAACTAATCTTGTTCCTCCTGTACAGAATCAGCAAGTGGTAACTATGGAAGAGCTGTTTCCTGATTTACCAGCTGCAAGGACTGAGGGGGAGCAATCACAGATAGAAAAGGAACATCCAAGAACTGAGGGGGAGGAGCTACTGAATGCCCCATCTAATAAAGGAATAGTTGATATAGAAAGCTCATCAAAACCCTCTAATGATGAGGAAGCCTCTTTGGCTAAGAAGAGGAAGATGGTTGCAATCATGAAAGAGAGCAAAGGCTATAAAAAGGCCTTATAAATAGTCACTCAACCACCTACTCCAAACATCTACTTCAATTCATTACTGGTCCAACTGCAAGTAAAATTGGATGAAAAAAGGCAGTCTTTAGAGAAGTATATGGATGAGTCAAATAAGGAACTTCAATTTCAGCTGGCTCAGGACATTAAATCAATCAGATTTTAAGTCAATCTCATAAGAAAGAGATGACAGATTGCTTCCATAAGGGAAGCAATACTATAGTATATTTGGCTGAGCAATAACAGATGCTTGAGACTAAGGTTGAGGACATTGCCACCAAGCAAGGATATGTTTTAGAAAATCAATTCATGTCTAATGAAAATCTCAAAGACTCCCATGACGAAATCATCAAAAAATTGGGAAGTATTTACACTGATTTGAAAACTTAAATATCAAAGCAAATAAAAGAACTCCAAACAGCCATTGGAGCCTCTTAAAAGACAATTTCTGATTACCTGACTAAATTAAAAGCCTACTATCAAGAAGGTACAAAATATCTGGCTGATCAAATAAGGTTTCAAAAGACTGATCTGAGAGATCATATAACCAGAGAAGTCATAAAGGGGGAGAGATTATTAGTCAAAGCTAGCTCTGATCATGCAAAATGGGTTTCTAATACCATCAGAGCAACACTTGGCATTCCTTCTTTGTGTGATGATGACAAGATTGCTGAGTCTTGAGTGCAACTTTCTTATATTGAAGGAGATCATCCTTAAGATGCACAGGTTATTTACCTTCCTGCTAACTTTGACATGGTTCAACAATAAGTGCAGACAATGTACAACCCTCCACAGGAGGCACCAAATGTGATTATTGAAAAAGTAGACATGTCAGAGGCTGCCAAGGAAGCTCAGAAGGAAGCACAACTATCCAAGAAAAGGTTCAGAGAATAGGCTGAGTTGTAGCCAGATTTTGAGCAATGGAGCCCTACTTCCAGGAATATTATTTTGACTGCCTGGAAGGCTGTAAAGGATAAGACCTATGATAGGGGTGAATGGTATTCTGAGCAAGAATAGAACAAGTATCAAGCTAGGCAAGAAGCCATTCTTTAGTGCAGAAGGAGTGCAAAAGCTGGGAAGTTAACTGCTAATGCTCTAGAGCCTTACAGGTACTTCCCCAAGCCTTTTCACGATTTTGAAAGGCAAAGGATAAAGGCTGAAGAACTAAAGAAGAAGGATTTGAAAGGAAAGAAACCTGCTGATGATACATAACCTACTATGCAGGCAAAGATTAGATCTGGAAAAGGCATTGTAATTAAGGAGCCTAGTCAATCATAGGATAGATAGGCTTATGTATAGAACAGTATAACTTTTTTTCTTTTGCTCTAAGGAAAAACATGTAAACACAGAATTTTCTGATTAATAAATAAAATCAGCTTCACTATTGATTTTAGTTGTTTACATTGTTTGTATGTTATCTTGCACTGAAATGTATGTACATATATTTTTTATGTGTTTTATTATGTGTGATGTATATCTTTGACTAAGGGTTATGACTTCTCCAAAAAGGGGGAGATTCTTGGGTACACTAAAAAATATGTACCAAATTTGGAGAAGCCTCATCTTACTCAATGATATACATCAATTTGTATTTGATGTATGTTTGAGTTTCATTGTGCAGGTGTAAGGTTTGCAAGAAATTTCTCTAAGTACAAGTGTCTACACTTGTGAAGAATTGTGTCGACACCCAAAAGTTGTGTCGACACTAGAAGCAAGGCCTATGTCGACACCCATGCATTGTGTCGACACCTGAAGAAGAAGCTGTGTAGACACCCAGAATTGTTTCGACACCTAAGGTAGGAATTGTGTCGACACCTAAAGCATAAGTTGTGTCAACACCCAGGAGTTATGTCGACACCAGAAGAAAGGCATGTGTCGACACTCAGAAATTGCGTCGACACCTGAAGAAGGTTTGTGTTAACACACACTCAATGCATTTGTCTACATCAGCTATGTCAAGACCAAAAGCAGTTGCGTCGACACACAGGACTTGTGTCGACACATACTCAATGACATCTGGACGACACTAAACGCCATCTAATAGCAACCGCTATACTGAGTCTGAAGGCTTGTGCAAATACACAGGACTTGTGTCGACACACACTCAACGACGTCTAACCACACACTCAACGACAACTGTGCATACACTCACCGCCATCTGTCAGCATCAGTTATGTCGAGACCAAGAGCATTTGTGTCGACACACAGGACTTGTGTCGACACATAAAAACAGAAGCTGTGTCGAGTAGTAGAAGAATGACTATGTCAACACATGAAGTGTTGTGTTGACATCATCAAGACTTGTGTCGACACTTAGTCTATCTTTGTCGATACATGTGAAGCAGTTTGTTGAGTGGTTCATCCTGAGTTGTAAAGTTTTTGAGGAATCAACTATCATGAATAGTGACTCGACAGCTGTCATAAACAACTGGTCTGACACCTTTGTCAGAACTGTCAGAAGGTTGTTACAAACCAGATCAGCCGGTAATCATGAGTAAACTCTATATAAGGGACTGATCCTTGACAACCAGAGAACTAGAATGAAGAACTAAGGAAGTAATCAAGCAATTACGGGAAAGAGAATCTGACAACAAGAAAAGGGGAAACCCTTAAGAAGGAAGATCCAGAACAGTCTGTAATGAAGATTCAGATCTAATTCTGAATCTAAGGAAGGAGCTATCTGAAGATTAATTTCTACATCAAGTAAAGTTCAACCTTATTTTGTTCTATCAAGAAGCTTTGAAACAGCTAAGTCAGGTTGGATCTTAAGATTTAGTTTATTTAAGAACTGATAAAGAAGCTCACACCAACAGAGAGTTCTATCTGGTGAAATCTCTATACCCTTTAAATCATTCAATTTTCTTATAGGATCTTTTTTAAGATCTAAGTTGTAAGCCTGTAATTATAAAGGCTGAGGTAGGGCTTAGTGCCTGAGGTATAGGACTTGTGAAAGTTTGAGTTGTAAGCCTAGTGATAAAGGCTGAGGTAGGGCTGAGGCCTGAGGTAGGATTCTTGGGAAGAATCTGAGGTAAGACTTGTATATGTCTGATCTTTAGGAACCAATCTTATTCTGAGTTGTAAGATCTTTGGATCCGAGTAAGTGGAAGGAAGTTGGGCTGAATCCAGTTCTCTACTGGATAAGCGAAGGGGGAAAGTGGATATACCAATACCTTGGAGAACCACTATAAATCTGGTGTATGCTGTGCTGTGATTTAAATTTTCTATGCTAAGTAAGAACTAGTTAATTGCCTAAATTATTAAAGAAAATTAGAACCTATTCACCCCCCTCTAGGTGTCTAGGCTCTTGAAATCAAGTCTTTCAGTTGTGTTTGCATTTTTATGTTTTATTTTTTTTGTGTTTGCATTCTGTTTTGAGTTGTCCGTTTGACTTTTTTAACAAAAAAAAACCTGCAATTGCTTTCTCCGTCTCGTGTGTTTTTCACTTTCGTTTTTTTTTAAAACAAATAAAAACAACAAATCTAAAAAAAACAAAAAAAACTACTTCTGATGTAAATCTATAATGTTATAGGCTCACATGACTGCAACCTAGACCATAATGAGTACGTACAATGTTTGTCTTCAGTCTCTTAATTTTTGTACAACATTGTCCTCCGGTCATAGTGGGCTAAATCTCTAAGTACTTAGCTATTGAGTGCGACAATACATGTTAGTGTATGTTTACTATGACTCTAAGTATGTGTGAGAATTTACATAGGTAAATGACTTCACACTATGCACTCATCCCTAGATGGTGCACTCAAATACTCGGCTTATATGCTATACCTTGTGACATTGTATTTTAACATGTTAGAGATACTTTGAATAATAAATGTCACAATCTATAAGTGCTTATATAACAATTAAAAACTTTGGGACAAATCTTTAGTGCTAAGGTCCAATGTGTACAAGTTAAAGTGTATCTATCTAGGTGGATAGATTTCAAATGACTTGGGGTTCCTTGAACTCTAAAATATATAAAACTGATACCTCAAAGCTAACTAAAAAGGAAATAATGCAAGCTATAAAATGTCGTGTTAAGGACCCTCAAGCACTACTCATTCCTCTTGATAAGTCTTTATGAGCATTGTGAGGATGAGCATGATGCAGGCCCATTGTTTCTACGGATTATACTACGCGTTCTTAAATTTGACAATTAAAATAAAATAACCAGCGCACTGTTGTTCTACTTAGCACTATCGGATATCCAAGCAATTAATGGAACAATTTCAATATTAACCAATTAATCAATGCAAAGGGACGCTACACCTTATTTTTGATTGAACAAGGGCTATATGCCAATGTTCGCTCAAGCGAAAAGGACCCACCCGATCCGGACAATTAGCAACACAAACTAAATTACGCGCAAATATTCATAAGGCCAATACAAGAATATCCGGACTAAATAAGTGATTTAAAACTAAGTCCAAAATAATCCCCAAAAATTAATTAACAAGAGGGTTGCTTACCCGCTCCAATTTACATAAAAATATTCGGACGATTTAGGCTTGAAAATTTTTATTTTAATTAAGCACAATATTCAATATAAATCAGAACAATTTACCAGCCTTTTGATTCCACCAAAATCTCACAATAATAAGAAGAAGCACACAAGGAAGAGTTTAGAAATCGTTACCCAAAACCCAAGAGATCCGTCGACAAAAATGAGTGGAGGACGCACACACGAAGGTGGTAGATTCTCTATTTCCACGCAAGTCCTCGGATCCATACAAAACAATGAAGACGCGAGCCGTTTTCCTTTTGAAAGCCCTAGGAGAGGGAGAAACCATGAAAAGTCACAAATATGGAAATAGGAGGGAGGAAAGGTGGTGGTCAAATTTTGAAGGGCAAGGGGGAGGGCTCGGGTTTGATGTGGGGGAGAGAAAAAAGGAGAAGGGTGAAGCTCTCACTCGGAGGAGGAGGAGGAGGAGAATGAGAAGTAGAGGGGAGGGAGATGGCCGGCGGCCAAGAGGAAGTAGGCTATAAGGGGCCGAAATTTGAGAGGAGGAAGAAGGAGGGGGAAAAGATCTCAAGGAAGATTTTAGGGGATTTCAAATTGTTTTCTTCATTCACTAATTAATCATTCATAACATGGCTATATATAGCCTACACCACTCAATCTCCCTCCAATCAACATTCAAAATTCAAAATTCAAAAATGAAAATCATGATGGTTATAAGCACCCATCATAATACAAGAAATTAAATAATTAAAACAACCTATGATGGTTATAAGCACCCATCATTACATGAATTAATTAAATGCAATAAACATAAAGATGCTTGAAATAAAATTGCTTTAAATAAAAAAATTATTAAAAATATATAATTATAATTATTTAATTTATAATTATATATTTTTATAAAATGGCGGCGGACGTCGAGCAAAACATGTGGCAGAGGTGGCTGTGGCGTCGTGGAAGAAAAGCCGTCCTCGAGCTTGCGGCAGCGATCGTCCCAGTCCACAAACTCACTCCGATGGGGATCAATGGTGGCCGCATCATCAACGTCTCCATCAATCCTCCCCCACTCAAAAGTACTCATCACCGATGAGTGGCCCATGGGGGAAGAACCGTCAAAAGCAGCAGCAGCATGTGGCAAATCTGGCCCCGCTATCAGTGTCATAGTAGCATGTACATCCATCAGCACTGAGAACCTGTCTAGCAAAGAAACAACAAGACTTCCGAGGAAACTCGAAAGGGTGTCAAGCAAAAGAAATAAAACTAACATCTTACCATCCAATTGAAGAACTAAGGAATAGACGTGGAAAATAGACACGACAGTACTAACACTCCCCAACCCAAAAGAATATTTAGTGGTAGGAAGAAACGACGGAGAAATACACTCAGGTGGAACAGAGACATACAGTAAAAAGTTCGGAAACTTGAAATAAAGTGAAACACCCTGTGCTATATAAAAATATAAAATAAAAGCATAAAATCCGACGTTCTTCATAATTTTGGATGGGTCAGCGTTCCTACATATTAATTTATTAACGGAGACAGACGGCATCCGCTCGGGGACTGACCAGACTACACCCAAATCACTAGCTTTAGCGTCGGAAAGTCTCAAAAAGGAGTGGAAGTGTGTACGACATAACTTAAGGTGAAATACTAACGTCCAAGACACCTGAGGAGAGAATCCATGTTCTACATGACTAGACCCAAATATGGAGGATAAAGGGGTTAAGTCAGGTGGCACAAGAGCTTTAAAATAAGAAATTATTTCGGTGGAGCCTAACATTTTCGTTTTAAATTTGGAATTAAATTTTGATTTAAAAAGTTCGTAATGAATAGCTAGTAGAAAATGCTCGTAACCAACTACATTTACCCACATCCATCGAAGTAAGCCTAATGGGGAGGCGGTAATAATAAACTTCTCCAAATATAAAGGGCTAGAAATGACTAGCTCATGTCCTAACAAATCATCTACTTGAGTTAAATGAACCGGAGGGAGAGTCAACATGGGTGATTCCGTAGGGGAAGTTAAGTCACACTCTACGTCAAAACACGGATTACTCGTCCAAGAACAAACCTCTGGGTACAAACCATCAAAATCAAACGGAAAATCAAACAGAAGATTTTCCCTTACGAAAAACTCATCTAGCTCGTCATCACCCAACTCAGTCTCCGAATAACACTCCTAACAGGAGGACTCTACCAACTCATCCGAAAGTCCTTCCAACAATAAATGTTGATCATATAGTAAGTCTTCCAAATCAATTGGGGCATCCATTAATTCGTGATTATAGAAATCGACTAGAACATCCTCACTTACAAGATCCTCAAGAAAATCAGAGATATTCTCATTAGGTGTAATTGTAGCCTCTAACACGACGGGGCTTGTAGTTTGGAGAGGGCTTTCAACACAAGGGTGATCAGTCACAACGCTAATGTGGCTATTAATGGGTAAAGTAATACCCTCACTGGTCAAACTATCATCATCCCAAACATTATCTAACTCACGACGGGGTAAGCTCTCAGCGTAAGGTAACCTTTCTGATTCAGCCAGATTATCATTTGACTTAGGGTCATCAAAAGACTCCACTACAATCAAGATGGATGGTTCCGAAATATCATCGAAGGGGAGCGGAGATGATTTCTCAAAAGAGAAATCCTCATCCAGGTCACTAGGGTAACCAATCTCCTCAACGTCGCTACACTCGTCAGTGATAATAGTCTCGTTCTTAGTGATGGGCACACTCGTAACCACAGCCTCAGACTCAATCATGCTAATAAGAACACTCTCACCCCATGGTCCAATGGCATTCCTCGCACTTACGTCTAACGACCAAGGGATAAAGGTCCTAAGTTTCTCTTTCCTCTCATAGGTAGGTGTACCCGTGCTTGAGATAATCAGATCTTTGTGGGGTAAGTATCTAGCGTGAGGCTTATAGTCATTCCAACAATCAGGAAACTGGGAACGACAGTAGGTAGGGTAATACTCATCTGTTAAGTAATTTTTCATAATCTGCCAACCTATACGTGGGTCGACGGAGGGCATTCCTAAACGTCTTTCCTCATTGAGCCAGAAGGTATGGGCTCGACCAAATAATAGCAGTCTCGCAACGGGAATCTTGTGGGGATCCACAATACGATATTGCTCAAAATAATGCTCCATGTCGTTCACCCAACATAGAAACACTCGCGGTCCACCTATCCCATCATATGTTGGAGCAGGAATCCTAACATGCCTAGAGGTGCGCGGTGTAACTTTATTGGCCTTTAGTTGGCTAATCAACCCCTTAATCTCTTCCAGTACCGAGCAATGGAATGACTTTCTAACTTTCATGACGGAACCTAAAAGTTTCATTCGGGAAACGTGAACATCGTAGGCCATTTCAGAGGGAACCGGAGAGAACACTCAACCGGAACTGGTGCACATGCAAAGAAGAAAATAGCCTGGTCCTATTTATTTTTAAAGATAGATTTGTTTCCGCTAATATTTCAAAATAATATATAAATTTTTTTTGATATTCTTGTTGGCTAAAATATGGAGATTATTAATTAATTTTTTTCTGATTTTTTTTATTGCTGAAAATAAAATTTAGCCGGCTATTGGCAGACCACAAAATTTTTTTTTGTTTTAATTTAGAGAAAAATTCTAAATTTGAAATTTGAAATTTGAATTTTGAATTTTGAATTTTATATTTTGAAATTTGAAATTTGAAATTTCGAAATTTGAAATTTGAAATTTTAATTTTGAATTTTGAAATTCGAAATTTGAAATTTGAATTTTGAATTTTGAATTTTGAATTTTGAAATTTGAAATTTGAAATTTCGAAATTTGAAATTTGAAATTTTATATTTTGAATTTTGAAATTCAAAATTCGAAATTCGAAATTGGAAATTTGAAATTTGAAATTTGAATTTTAAATTTTGAGAGGGGGAGGAGTGCCAATTAAGAAATTGACGAGAACCTCCCTCTGATACCAAATTTATGCAGGCCCATGGTTTCTACGGATTATACTACGCGTTCTTAAATTTGACAATTAAAATAAAATAACCAGCGCACTGTTGTTCTACTTAGCACTATCGGATATCCAAGCAGTTAATGGCATAATTTCAATATTAACCAATTAATCAATGCAAAGGGACGCTACCCCTTATTTTTGATTGAACAAGGGCTATATGCCAATGTTCGCTCAAGCGAAAAGGACCCACCCGATCCGGACAATTAGTCAATCAAACTAAATTACGCGTAAAAATTCACAAGGCCAATACAAGAATATCCGGACTAAATAAGTGATTTAAAATAAGTCCAAAATAATCCCCAAAAATTAATTAACAAGAGGGTTGCTTACCCGCTCCAATTTACATAAAAATATTCGGACGATTTAGTCTTTAAAATTTTTATTTTAATTAAGCACAATATTCAATATAAATCAGAAAAATTTACCAGCCTTCTCATTCCACCAAAATCTCACAATAATAAGAAGAAGCACACAAGGAAGAGTTTAAAAATAATTACCCAAAACCCAAGAGATCCGTCTACAAAAATGAGTGGAGGACACACACACACAAAGGTGGTAGATTCTCTATTTCCACGTAAGTCCTCGGATCCGCACCGAATGATGAAGACGCGAGCCATTTTCCTTTTGTAAGCCCTAGGAGAGGGAGAAACCTTGAAAAGTCACAAATATGGAAATAGGAGAGAGGAAAGGTGGTGTTCAAATTTTGAAGGGCAAGGGGGAGGGCTCGGGTTTGATGTGGGGGAGAGAAAAAAGGAGAAGGGTGAAGCTCTCACTAGGAGGAGGAGGAGGAGGAGGAGAATGAGAAGTAGAGGGGAGGGAGATGGCCGGCAGCCAAGAGGAAGGAGTCTATAGGGGGGCTGAAATTTGAGAGGAGGAAGAAGGAGGGGGAAAAGATCTCAAGGAAGATTTTAGGGGATTTCAAATTGTTTTCTTCATTCACTAATTAATCATTCATAACATGGCTATATATAGCGTACACCACTCAATCTCCCACCAATTAACATTCAAAATTAAAAATTCAAAAATGAAAATTATGATGGTTATAAACACCCATCATAATACAAGAAATTAAATTATTAAAACAACCTATGATGGTTATAAGCACGCATCAATACATGAATTAATTAAATGCAATAAACATAAAGATGCTTGAAAAAAAATTGCTTAAAATAATAAAATTATTAAAAATATATAATTATAATTATTTAATTTATAATTATATTTTTGTATAAAATGGCGGCGGACGTCGAGCAAAACATGTGGCGGAGGTGGCAGTGGCGTCGTGGAAGAAAATCCATCCTCGAGCTTGCGACAACGATCGTCCCAGTCCACAAACTCTCTCCCATGGGGATCAATGGCGGCCGCATCATCAACGTATCCATCAGAGCACCTTGGTTCAAAGAGAAATTTCGCTCTTATGCATAGACCCAAACTTTAGCTTAGTACCCCAAGTTCAAATCTTGGTATGACATAGATTGTTATGTGAGGTGATTATTCACTCTATTTCTCTTGTGTTAGCATTCTCAAGAATCGAGATAAACAAGTAAAATAAGATAATTCTACTGAGTTTTTTCTCTTTCGATGCTACACGTACATATGCCATTACTCTATCTAACCCTTCCACGCATAAGAATTGGACTTAAACTCCACTATCTTTTTCTCGCACAATACATACTAGCACACGATTTACAATCATGACATTTTTACAATGTTGTCAATTTGATTAAATGTATACCTCTCATAGCATTGTATTTCTACTTGTTGTGTTTTTAGTTTAGTCTATGCGGTCTACTTCACATAAACTCTAAAAAATGATTTATCCATACTCGTGTATCTCCGCTCTTATGTATGACCCATGTACTTCATAGTCTCTGATTTGCGTTTTTTGGGTCAACCCTATGTCTCTTAATGTTTTCTTTACCGTGTGTGTGCACTATTTGAATTCTGTCTAAACATTCATCATATCTCCTTTTTTTTTATCCTACATGTCTGGTAGGCCTTGCCTGCCCTTTTGATATTATCAAAGGGGGAGAATGAGTTGTGTTATCATGTTCATGATTATTTCATGAGTATGAGTCACAGGTTAGGAGAGGTCATATGTCGAGGGAGCATGTTAACAATGTGTGCACATAGATAGGGGGAGAAAGTCGAACATATAGGTAGGGGGAGCATGCATGTAGGGGAGCAATAAAGAACCTGCAACTTGATTGTTCGCTTATCACTCTTATTTTCTATCTACACTCTATCTCATTAATTAATTATCATGAACGGGATTTGATATTATCAAAAAGGGGATTTTGTTGGAACCAATGTTTCACATTCCCTGTGTTTGAGAATATCAACTCCCAGGTTTTATTTGATCATGTCATGTATTGATAGAGTGTGCAGGTTGACAGATGCAATCAAAGGAATAAGACTCCTATTGATGCTACCACCAAGCACTATAACTTACCACGCCGCGTTAGCCTCTCGACGAACGTCAGGTCAGATTTCCCGAGACGCTAGCCTACCGCCTAGCGATAGTCCTACCGCAGGCGCTATCGTAATGAATTATTTGGACTTAGCGCTCGGGAAGAAATTAGCGTTAGCCTTACCGCGCCACGCTAGCCCTTTGACGAACGTCGAGCCAAATTCTTCGAGGCGCTGGACTATCGCCTGGAGCTAGTACTACCGCAGGCGCTACCGAAATGAATTATTTGGACTTAACACTCTGGAAGAAATCGGCGCTAGCCCTACCACGCTGCGCTTGCCGATCGGTGAATATCGACACGCTGTTCTCGAATCATTGAGTCCAACATTACCACGCGACGGAAGCTGTAACTGCACGATGCTAGCAAAATTTAAATTGCAAATATTCATTTTGAATATCTCTTTCACGATTTAGAGGACATCTTGCATAACAAGCACGTGAACCTATCCCCGGGCGCTAGTCTTACCGCCGGTGATAGCCTATTTTCATGTAGACGTATAAAAGGCCGCCTTGGTTCCTTCGCCTTTTCAAGGATTCTGATTGAAGGATTGAAGAATGACTGGAGTACATGAATTCTAGGGTTCGGCTGCCTTCTTTTGCACTGTTCCAAAAAGTTTCAATCGTAGAAGAAGAAAGTTGTCTCCCTCCCGTTAGTGAATGAAGAACTTCGGCGATCCAAGATCTACATTGACTATGAAGAAATGACCGGTGGAGAGCAAACAAAGATCTCAAGCACCGACCGTAGATCGCTCAACATAGGAGTCATCAAGAGGGAGAAGTTCATCCTTTAGATTATTTACACTTTTATTCTTGTTATTTTTTCCCTTGTCTTTAAACCATGTGGAGAGGAAAATTGACCGGTAAGGGTCGTTGGAATCCGGGTAGGATTCCGTGGTAAATCGTCCTGAGGATAGGGACGTCTAGATCGGTGGATCTTGTGGGGATCAAAGACCCTCCCTTTTGAGGAGGTGAAGAGCCGGCTCGAAGACTTTTCTTGGTGGGAAAAGGAGAGAGCCAACCTGTCCGCGGGTCGGTATAGAAAATAAAAGAGTTTTCATTTTCACCGCCTTCGATCCCCAGCATCACAGGGATCACAATTTTGTATTTGTAAAACAATCTACTGTTAAGGCTCTGTTTGGCTCAGCTGTAGCGACTGTAGAAGCAGTGGTGAGAAGCAGCGGTGAAATATTCAGTTGTTTTGCAGAGTGGTGGCAGAATCTGTGAGACTATTTGGATGAACAATTTTTGTAGAGCTATTTCAAACGGATAATCTGTCTAAGATGTTTGGCAAAATAGCTGTGCGGTGCACTGTTCATTTTTTAAATACTTAAATTCAAACAATAATAATATAAAATTAACATGTTAACTTAATTTATTTTAAGTGCCCCATAATAATAAAACATCCCAAACAACCCCTCTATAATGGCTGATTATAGTAAGTGGATTATACACACATAAGTCAAATCCCAACAAAAAAATTGTAAGCTTAGTATACACACATAAATCAAATTCCTATCTAAAAAAAAAATTCTTTCACGATGTATGTGATGAATATTATTCAATTATTGTTATCTTTAAACAGATTACAATTATACCTGTAGGTTGAGAAATCATTAGGGGAAATCTTTAATGATGGAGGCTCTGCTTGGCTTGAGTTGGGGGTGAAGAACGGTGGTGGGCAGCCATCTCCTCCGACAAAAGGAGGCTGGAGAAGGAGGTTCGAGGATTTCGAGTGGCAAGTCGGGAGTCGATGGTGAACAGTGGAAATAGGGTCGGAGGAGGTCGATGGTGAACAAGAAATAAAACCTAAAGCGGCAGTGAAACTGGAGCAGGCCGGCAAAGTTGGAGGAGGGCGCAATTTCTGTGAAGATGGGGGAAACTGGAGCGCCGACGCGATTTCGGGAAAGATTTCTTCATGGCGAGTGGAATCGCGCCTCTCGGCGATTCACAAGTCACGAAAAAATTTCACGACTTGAAATCACTATTATCCTGAAATTTGGAGCGGCATCGGATGCCACTGCGATGCAACTGTGGAGTTTAAAAACTATGTTTGGCGGGGCTACTCCAAAAACTATTGTGTACTGCTATGAAAATTCCCAGCCAAACAAACCTTATTTCTTATAATGAAATATATTTTCTGTACTATTGCCTCTACGATTCTGCTGTGAACGTTCGGTTAATTTCTGGTGTGTATTGTACGAGCAAATTCGCAGAAGAAATCAAGTTCATAGATTTACCACCGCGCGTTAGTTACCTAACGCTACGCGGTAGCTTCCAGAACTCGATTTCCTACTACGAAATTTTTTAAATTCCATTTAGCGCATCCAACCTTATTCACCCCCCCCCCCTCAAAGGTTGGCCACTAGATCCAACACCTTTCTTCTTCTTATAAGGAAATTCCGCAATCATGTACCCTGGCTTATTACACCAATAGCACACAATGTCGGAATAAATTTGTTTGCTCGGTTTAGATTTATACCCATCATTGATATTGTAGGTTTTCTTATGATGATCACAATCATGATGTGATCTCTTGTAATAAGATGAGGAGGGCTAATTTCTTATCTGCCTCCTCTTGCTAAGTATCCTCTTAAATTCCTTGGAAAGAAGAGATAATTCTCCATCTGACATTTTTGAGCTAGAGATGCTTGGCTCTGATTCTTCATGGTTGCATGAAGCTTGAGTTCTCGCAGGAGACACAACTATAGATTTTCTCGACCCTTCAGCCCATAGAGTCACTAACTTCTCTCTGGTGGATGATCTGCTTCCTTCTTCCTCAACTTTTCTGGTCTTGTTTTGAAGCTCATAGGATAGCAGTGTAACGCCTCCATCCGTCACATGGAATATAACAGAGGTTTCGGCCAGGGCCCAACTCCATATTTCACAGACACACATAAAAATCACGTGTGAATACCGAAACACTTTCTACTCGCATCTTAACTCAGAGCATTCTAGCTAATGTTTAAAGCTTATAAGAACTCATTGAATGAATTTCCACTAAATATATAAATAACACATTTATATATAACACTAGGAATGTATACAAACTCACAAACACTCACGACCTTAAGGCCTTACATGTTTCTCTTTACAAAAGGTGGTTTCATACATCGGCATGCAGGCTGACCACACATGAAATCCAATTCTTCGCACGGCCTTCAAGAGCATACAAGCAACAACAACAAGGGCTTCATCCCGCTCAATCCAGTTTATCCTGCAACACCTGCATATGGACGTCCACCCCAAGGGTGATAAACAAAGCAACGTTCAGCATTCAGCTGACCAATTATAACGACCCTACCCCTTACCCGAGGACGTGGTTCCTTCCCTTCATATATTGCAATCACAATATATATATCACAAAACGCCGGCCTTCGTGCAAGATACTCCGTGCACTCATGGCACATTACGGTGTACCGAATCATTCCAGGTCCCACCACCGATCAGAGGTTATTAGCTAGTTGGCATTGGCAACTAGTGTATTGCAATACGCATGTTGGAGACATCCTCGCCCATACCACTCAGAGGTGTTCACCTCACGGCAACCAATGAGCATTTAGTCTTAATGGCGCGCAGGCCTAAGACTCTCGCTATGTTATCCTAATAGGGCCTTAAGCACCCAAGGTTAGACAACCATAATGTGGGTACGGATCCATCTTTCCCGTTGCTCAAATTCATCAGACTCAAGCATGGACTAACGCGAGTATGGCTTCACCTTACACATTCACCACAAAGCCTTCACAATCCCAAAGAATGGTTCTCACGACCATATTGCATACATCTCATGTAGAGCATACAACTCAAGGAACTCACAAGCAACCTCACAAACTCCGTAACCTACTCATTATATAAATAGAGTCTTCTCCGGTTCGCTATATAAACATCATAATCTAGACTAACCGTCTGGTTAGGCTTCACGCAAAATGCCTATTCCGTACTACTTATTTACGGATCTAGATGCATACTCAACCGGGGATATCAACTATCAACTCGCTGGAATCGCTTACGCTTTCCACCTCTTGGTGGAGGATACCATGCATATGTATAAAGTAGGACTTCACTTGTCTAAGAAGGAGATCGTTACACTTGACGATCGCTTTGGATCCATGGAGAAACTAGCCGGTTGGAAAGCACCACAGTGGCCTTGGCTCCACAACGCTGAACTCAGCTCTCGATTCGGATTGCTGAAGCTCCACCGGTGGTCGGAAACCTTCCCCTTCTTCCTTCCTTGCTCTCATCTCTCTCTCTATTTTCTTTATAAAGAGAATATCCAACATAAAATGAGATTTTATCTCTCACTCCTCGGACTTATTACAGCAGGAAGGAACTTGGACCACATGATCCAAATACAAGGTAATGAACGACCACGATTCGCTCTGAAAAGCATCTTTTCAGGGCTGACATGGCTTGTAGCACGCCCGTGTGATAGGCCGTGTCAATTATGAAACACACAACTGACATAAAACAGACCAAGACACGGGCTTAGACACACCCGTGTCAGCTCCTAACACGCCCGTGTCAACCAGTACACGCCCGTGTTGATGGGCGTGTCCCTCAATCGACACAGGACCAAAAACCCCAAAAGGGACACGGGTTCCCAACACGCATGTATCACCATTTACATGCCCGTGTCACCCAGAACACGCCTTGGATCCCGACCGTGTTCCTCACCCGACACAGCTCGACTACCAACCCGAGAAATACACGCCCTAGGACACGCCCGTATCCCAGGACGTGTCACCTACACAGTGAAGGACATGCCCTAGGACACGCCCGTATCCCAGGCTGTGTGCCTCACTTGAGACACACTCGAGGCCCACTCGAGTCCTACTCGAGACTCACTTGAGTACACAAAGATTGATACAACCTGGGACACGCCCGTGTCCCAGGCCGTGTCACCCAGCATGAACTCCAAATCGGGATTTGGGGTGTTACAAGCAGCTTCCCAAAGAGATTCTGTGGATCTGTGTTGGCAAGTTTACCAAACTCCGTTATAGTGCAAACCCTGTTATCCTATTATTTCGTCAGGGATCTCAAGAATGTATTGTTAAGTTTACCGTTTGTAAATACACGACCATAATTCCTTAGGCCGTTGACAATCTTGAAGAATTTCTCGTAGCAGTTAGCTATAGAGTCTCTTCTGTCTTGCTTGAATGCTTCATACTCATGACTGAGGAGGGATTTCATCATCCCTAACCTCGTTCGTTTCTTCCATGAGAACAATTATAGATGTCCACATCTCTTTAGCAGAGATGCAGTGGATTAAGTTTGGTAACATAGAGTTGTCCACTGTACTAGCAGTAATGTTCATTTCCTTCTTGTCCAGAGAGACGAGAGCAATCTCATCTTTAGTGAAATATAGCATCTTTTTTGGAACCATAAGATTAGCATTTATAGTTGATGCAGTCATAGGAATATAGGGGCCCTCTTCAATGATTTGAAATATTCTTGGATCAGCAACTTCTATGAAGAACATTACTCTTTCCTTCCACATGGGAAAGTTTTCCTTGCAACACAGAGGTAGATTCATTGAGGACATATCCTTGCTTCTCTCCATTCCATACAGGTTATTCTTTGACCACTAGATGAGACCTTATACAAGGTGTTAACCTTTTAACAAACAACCTGCCTCTGATACCGATTTAAAGTATCAAGTTGTCTACCTCAATCACATAGAGGGGGGTAAATAGGTGAATCCTGCGGCTTTTTGCGGAAATAAAATACTTAAAAATTAAGCGCACAGAATCAGAGAAACACAAATTACAAAAAAAAAGGATTTATAATGGTTCTCGAGAATGGGTATGTCTATTGTCCAGCCTCGCCGATCTAGCACTTCTAGCTAGACTCGACTACTACACCAATCTTATATTATAACTAATCTTATACCTCAGAGTCTTCAACTCGTACAAGCTCAGAGACAATGTCCCCGACAACTCGAAGAACAAACTCTTCTATACTCGATCCTTTAAAGTAGGATCTACAAAATCAGAAAAAAAAACTTCCTACAAGAATTTTAAAAAGGTTTTCACAACAATAATAGAATGCGAACAATCTTCTTAGTTATCTCATTGAGATACAACTTCAGATCTGAGAAAGTGCTTCTTCTTCCATGTTGAATATAGAAACTTGCACTTCAAGATTGAAGAAGAAGAAAGACTAGAAATAATAAAAGCTTGATCTGAATCTTATAGTCTACTAGATGTTGAATAATTTCTTGGAGAAATTTAGAGCAAAGATCTGGTCGAAACTATCTCTAGGAGGAATAATGATTCCGAGAAGTTGGCGATGATAACGATCGAGTGCGAACGATTTAGCCAACGAAATAGAACTTATGATTTTTTTTAATTGATCATGATTACGGTTCACTAAAATTAATCCTTGAATATATATAGTGATTCCTCTTCCAATGGCTAGAACAAAACTTCAAGACCGAGCTCCACATATACTGTATATGACCGGTGCCCTAAAGCAAATCTATCGTAAAATTCAAAATGAAAAACTGTTAATGCCATTCTTCGAGTGTACACATGAAATCTCTAGAAGACACAACGGATTGCATAACTATTTGGCAAATTACTCGAGTCTATTCGACGAATTATTCGAGTCTATTCGACAAAAAAGACTTGGCTGAAAAAAGAAATAGAATAAAATTTTTTGTTTAGCATTTACGAGACCTCTCGAGAGTACTCGACAAATTTGTTGTGTATTTACAAGAGATCATCAGATCACTCAACGAATTTTACTTAGCCAAATCAGAACCATCTCTAAGACCTTAAAAACATCCTGAGTAAACTCGACGAATTACAAGAGTCTTCTCGTGAGGTCTTGACTAATTACACGAGTCTTCACGTGAGGACTCGACAAATTTTACTTAGAAAAATTCTGAAGTCCTGAACCCAGCTTGCATTCCTTCCTTAAATCTTCTATACCACTTGGATATGATGTACACCAATGTATAGAGATTACACATGAGCCAACACTATGTCCTACACAATGAGGAAATACATTACGTAGTCCTCTATTATATGACCCATTATAATCTGACATTGGTTTGTGCTCAGCAATTAAAGTCCTGCAAGTACATAACTAAAATGCATCATCAAATACAAATCATATTCATTTTAGTTCAAGGGGTCCTTCATCAAATCAGGTCTATTGTGGTTACAATACCCAACACGAACTAATGACGTTGCACTATTCACTTCACGTTAACGTAACGCCCTTACGTAACTATTACGCTAAACGAATATTAAAAAAATATCATCAAAAATTTAGGGGTGTTAAAGTGGAAATGGGAAAACAAGCCTGATATACTAGTAGACAAAAGGGTGAATTGACTCTCCTTACTGAGGCGAGTTCCTGAAGAGGCCGGTGTCATTGTGCAAGAGGCTCGCCCTCTGACGACCCAGACCCGACTCCACTTGGGACCATATCCACCGAGGGAGACCAAGCGGGACTTAGCTGACGTCGTCCAAGCTATAGGACAAGCACCCCAATCCCTCTCCAGCACTCCGACTGGTTGTTGGTGGCCACAACCTCCCTTTAATGAGTCAAACTCGATAGTCAAGTACGGACCACACAGACATCCCAGTAGGTCACCCATCCCGATACTACTCCAGCCCGAGCATGCTTAACTATAGAGTTTTCAAACTCCTCATCACCAATTGAGCTATGGCTACAACCTCCCTTTGATGAGTCAAACTAGATAGTCAAGCGTGCACCACGAGGAATTACCAGTAGGTCTCCCATCCCGATGAGAAATGAAAGAACTTGATAATTAAGTGTGCTTGGGAGAGATTAGTACCTGGATGGGTGACCTCCTGAGAAGTCCCCTTAGGGCCCAACTTAACTATCGAGTTCGCTCATCAAAGGGAGGTTATGACCACCAATAACTCGGCAGTGGGATAGAGAGAGGTTGGGGTGCTTGGGCTATAGCCATGTAATGGCCCGCGTAAGGCCTAGTTGCATTGTGATCCACGAAAAGTGTAATAGGGTGTTATACTCTGAATGAGATGGTAACTGTCTGTTGAGTCTGCCTTGCGGTCGTCGAGGTCTCCTCGTTTGACCCATTTTATCCTAATGCGCTCACCCTGCCCTAGTTTGGTGCAGTCTGGACTAGGGTCTCCAAATTGGGGTTGTACACAATCCCTGCTTCTTTTAGAGCTTGCTAGAGGTCGGAATGAAATCATCCAACCCTGATTTGGCGAGATCGGGATGTCTCCTACTAAGACTTATCACCTACCTCTCCTAACTCTATAAATAAGGTAGCGAGGGTATGACAATCCTTAACAAGCCTTTCCGGTTAACCTACTTCCCCCTTAATCCTCATGGATTTGATTAACCGGGATGACATTGAGGTTGCTGCCTTATTTGAACTGATCGGCGGATCCCCCTTGGACTCGGCAGGGTCCTTGAGTGGAAGACTCTAGGCGAGCTTGAGCACAACAAGCCAACACAAAACTGATGGCCCTAATCTACTTTACCTCTTTTTCTCCTTCTCTTTGGCATATGCCATAACTAGGAGTGGTAGTGTCGGTTGTCGATGAGGGCCAGCTTACTCTGGATAGTTGTTCTGCCACTATCATGGAACGTGAATCCATTTCCCCTTGTCACGTTAACCCTTCCTTCAATTATGACTTTTTGCGACTTCCTAGTGTTCTGTATTGTATCCACAATAACCTTGATTTGAAGAAGTGTCCCTTTAACTAAGATTAATTGAGATTGTATTTGACATTATGTATTTAGTTATGTTCTTGCAGGACTCTATTGCTATCAATCCAATGTTAGGTTACGGTGGGTCATGAAACAGAGGTCTATACAATATAATAACTCATTATGTAGACCAATGTGTTGACACACGTGTAATGTCTATATTGGGTGTACTTCTATTTCAAGCGCATTAGAAGAATCAAGGAAGGATAGGTTGCTGAATTCAGAAGGACTAAAATTTTCTCTAACGAAAATTCGTCAAGTATCGTAGAGTAGACTCGTCGAATTCATTGAGTTTATCTATCGATACTCATTGAATTTGTCGGGTATACCTATTAATACTCGTCGAATTCGTAGGAATTTACTCTGCAAATTTTTTTTATATCCTTGAGAAACTGCCAAGTAAAAAGCGTTGAATGCGTTGAGACCTCTAAGTAAAATTTCTCAAGTATAGTAGTGAATACTCGTCGAATTCGTCAAGTATAATCATGGATACTTGTCGAATTCGTCATGTATACTTAATGGCACTTGTCGAATTCGTCGTATTTACTTAGGGAAAAACCTCTGAGTTCTTGGAAATCAGTTAAGTAAAAATCGTCGAGTATTTTCATGTATACTCGTCGAATTCATCAAGCGTATCTATTGATACTCGTCAAATTCGTCGAATATGTATGTCGATACATGACAAATTCGTCGACACTATCTAGGTATGCATTGCATTCTCGAATTTACTTCTCTGGGTTTTTCTAAGTTAAATTTGTCCGATATCGAAGTCGATTCGTCGAGTATACTTATGGATATACAACGATACTTGATGAATGGACTTAGCGAATTTATTTTTCTATTTTTCTATCTGAGGGGTTTTTGCTTATTGTCGACGAACAGGCACAGTACACGTGTTTTTGGAAATTATTTTCTAGCTGTTAGAGAGGAGTTCCTATAAATACATAGGGTAAATTTCGCTCTACCCTAAATGTGTATTCCCAAGTTCAAATCGAGAATTTACAAGAATGTTCTCGTCGGCTTTCGTTTCTATTATTCAAGATTCTCTCGGCCGACGACGACGTGACGCACGATTCGTTCTTCATCAAGCGTGTTGACTAGATCTATAATATCTTAAAGTTCAAGTTCTCCTCAGAAACTAGTTGATCCCTAGTGTTCAGTTCAAGAACTTAATGATTTCAGACCCTCTTTCCTCTCAAGATTTTCAAGTTCTACATTTCAGTGGAAAGTAAGACTGAAGATTTCATATCTGAAGAAGATTATTTGTAATCTAGTTTTGTATAAATGTTTTTGTACTATTATAGGAGGTCTTGCCTCCGAGTTGTAGATCTTTATTTTTTGGATCGATTTGTAGGAGAGGTTGTTCTCCGATTTGTAGGAGCGTTGTCTCCGAGTTGTAGGATTTTAGGCTCCGAGGTGTATGATTTGAATAATCTGAGTTTTGTTGAAGTTGTCGAATCTATCCCTTCGTGGTAGATAGGCGAGGCAGGATAATTGATGTACCCAACTCGGGGAACCACTATAAATTCTCTGTGTTTCTGTGTGAATAATTTTTACTAATTTTTATTCCACTAAAAGACGCACATCACACCTATTCACCGACCTCTAGGTGATTTAGTTTGACTACTAGACAATTTCACCTAGGTAGGTGACGAAACCACCATTATGGTGGCCTTGGAGACCTCGACGAACGGTGATGGTGCAGGGATGAAGAAGATAAAATTATCCAAAGGGAAAAGCAATCACGCCCACCCGCGCTAGGCGAGGGTCTTTATACTCTCCGATCAAAGGGGGAGCCCACGAGAAACCACCCCATCTTCAATTACGCACTCGGTCTGGTGTTCAGTCAACGACACCACCACGGAGTGCCATGCTAACCACATACATCCTAGCGGTTAGCTGACCCCACCCTTAGTGGGCGGCACTAAAATCATAGTCTCACATTGACACTTGTAGGCGCTCGAGTTAAGTCGACCCCATACTGGTGGGAAATCTTTATTGATGAGGCTACCCCACCTCAATGAGGTTAATGCTGCCTTGCCTCATGATAACTCCTAGATACCCCTATTCCATTTTTGTATTCCTTCTCATTCATTTATTTTCATTTTAGGTACCGACTCGTCCTCTCCTCACAATTTTCATCGCTAGGCGTTCCCCTCGAGCCGAATCCATCCATATTATTAATCTCACTTTGTGAACTAATGACTGACCCGCGGGTGGACAACGATGACTTTAGCGCAAACTTGATTAGGGTGCTTGAAACACATGGCTTGGCTCTTCCCACTGTTTCTCATCAGGAGGTCATGAAGGGGCTCGGCATGGTCCGGGGCCACATAGAATTACTAGAGACCTTCAATGAACGGCTGGAAGGAAATTTCGGTCTCTTTCCGTGGATGTTGGACACTGAAGAGAGGATATATGAGCTGGAGACTTGCTAAAACGCCATCGAGGATCATTTATACACATTCGGCCAAGTTGTAGGAACAGTAGGCAAGGAAAATAGGATGGAGGAGCAGATACACAGGGGGCAGATCATCTTTAGTGAGCTCAAAAACACCTCTACAAAGCCCGAGATATTACTAGGATGGTGCGTCCTCCCACCGTCCGCGCGTGAGGGGCGGAGGCCTGCTAATTCGTCTTTATAGTCTGTGTTGGTCTTGTCATTTTGTACTCACATAAAGATGTGATAATTATTATTTGTAGCGCATATAAATTTGTGCTCGCATAGTATTACTGTGTAAAGGATGTTTTTTTGTATACGACGAGTATAATATAAAATCATTTTGCTGGTGCATTCTTTTGTTCTTGTTATTTTTTGCGTGGTTACTTTGTCAGTGTTGGGTGTGACGCAGGTCCGAGGTTGGTGAGCATGTAGCTTCCGAGGATTGTTAGGAGCTCGCGAGCCTGGGGTGCTGGCTACTTTGGCATGGAAAACTTTTAAATAGGTGGGGTGAGAAGGGATGGTGATACGTTTACTTCCCTTCCAGCTCCAAAACTTTACCACTTTCTCACAGCTCCTACTCGCCTCACTCCTAGAAATGGTTCGCGTGAAAGGCAAAGAGAGTTACACACACTGCGTCTGAAAGTGCGGAAGAGAGATCTACCTTCACTCTAGAGGGGGGGGGGGGGGTGAATAGAGTATTTTAAAATAATTTTCAGTTTAAAAGAAATAAGGCAGATTAAGATTTAATTTATATTTAAGTGTATATGTGCTTGCTATGAAACAAAGATAAAATAAAAACTAAAGAAACACACAGCACAAAGCAAAGATAAACACACAGCAAACGAGACGACACAAGGAGCTATAGTGGTTCCCTAACAACTTGGGTACGTCCACTCTTCTACCACCCTTGGTAGGAATCCACTCAGGAAGAGTTGATCAGGTGTCCTGACACCAAAGAGCTTTTGATAAGGTGCTCAAAAACCAAAACTAGATTTTTTTGATCAGGTGTCTTGCCACCACTGAGTTTTGACAAGGCTCTCAGAACCACACTCAAAACTTTTGAAGGGAGTCTTGATAACCCTTTTACAGCAGGAAAGTAAAACGTAAAGAGCTTGATGTTGTCTTCTCTGTTCTCAAATCAAATGAGAGAAGCACTAGTGGATATGATGAAGATGTCAAAGCTCCCCCTGAGATTAGCAGTAGGTTCAGGAGTAGAGGCTTTGCACAGGGTGATAGGCCTTCAATGAGACTTCTCCAGCAAATGATGATTTCAGCAAGGCTGAAAAGTAAGTTGTTTGGAGACTTGAATGATGAAGCCTTTTAGCACTTGAAGCAGATCTTTTAGTCACAGAAGATGAAAACTTGATTAGAGAATTTTTGTTGTTCTTCTTCTGTAATGCAATTCTTGTGTCTCTTGGTGTTGGTGTAGAATGATCTGTCTTCTTGTGTCTCTCCTTTTTTTAGCTCAAAAATCTCTAAGAGAACTGAGAGAATAATAATGAATTCTTGACTTGAATGGCCGAATAAACAGTCTTGAATGATTTCCAAAAACATCATTTGTCTCTAGGGAAATTCCATTAGCAATATTCCATTTTTACCTTCCTTGACATTTGCATCAGATAGCTTGAAACGGCTAGGAAATCTTTTCCCATTAATGCAGCAATTAACTCTGAAAGAATTTGAAATAATTCCATAACTGATATTGACTTGATAGCAGAAAACATCGACCTCATCAAGAAATAGTCGATCTGAGATCGACTATCGTCGACCAGAGCTCAGAGTTAATGAAATTGAACTGGAATAGAAATAGTCGATCTGAGCTCGGAGAAAAATGGAGATAAGCAACAGATAGAAAGCGTCGACCTGATTTGGACATAAATCGTCGACCTTAGCTTCAACAGAAAACGTCGATCTAAACTCAGGGAAAAAGCGTCGACCTGAGCTCACCAGAAAACGTCGACCTGGCTAAGGCAGAAATCGTCGACCTTACTAAATCAGAAATAGTCGATCTTGAGCTTGGCAGAAATCGTCGACCTTCTCTTAGACAGAAATAGTCGACCTAAGCTTGACAACAAAGCGTCGATCTAAGCTCAGCAACAGAGCGTCGATCTAAGCTTGACGACAAAGCGTCGATCTAAGCTCAGCAACAGAGCGTCGATCTAAGCTTGACGACAAAGCATCGATCTAAGCTTGACGACAAAGTAATAGCTGAAGGCCGGGCGCTGATCCAAGCTCGACGATCGTCGGACTGAAGCTCGACGATAGTCGACCTGAGCTCGAATTTTTATAACATTTGTCTCAGCTTTGATTCCTGATCTTGAATGGTCCTGGGGGCAGCTTCAAACTTAAGTTCTAAGCCCTAGACACATTCTAACTTGACCTTTTCAACTATACAACTAGGTCAAACAGATATCCTAAATACATAGTGATCCTTGCCCAAATTAGTAATAGGGTGTTCCAACAATCTCCCCCTATTTGGGTTAGGATTACTATTTATAGGACTTAGAATAAAATACAATCATCAAATGCAATCAAGCAATAAAGATTAAAGCAACAAACAGCATAGCAGCAATCTGATAGAACCTCAGCAAGAGATTTAAGAAATAATCGAGCCATCTGCATACAAAAATCATTCCTTTTTACTTCCTTTCTTGAACAGAATTTCCCTGTTGGGATTGAGAGATTCCTTCTTTGATCTCCTGTCATCTTCTGCACCTAAGGAGGTTTGAGCTTTTGCTCTGGGAACCACAGCCTCAGGATGCAGCTTCATATAATCTAAAGGATCAAAGAATTTCCGTGAAGAATACCTTTCCAACTCTGCTTTTCTTTGCTCGGACAGAGTGGAGATGTTTGAGGTGTACTTGCCTTACTCTCTTGCCTTCTTCAGCTGGTCCAAGGCAGCAAGTTCTTTCATCCTGGCAGTCCAGGAAATAGGATTATTTTCAGGATCCTCAAAAGGAATAGGAGCTTCATATCTGTTAATGGTTTCAGGAGCAGCAACAGTTCTTGATTCAACAGTTTCTCAGAGCTTATATGGGTAAGGACCTTGAGATGTGTCAAGTTGCCTTTGTCCTTCCCTTTGAGTTCTGTAGTCTCTATGATTACCTCTGTACTGTCCTCTTCTGGACTGATTGCCTCTTTGATAATGCCCTCTGGGAGGATATCTTTGAGATGGTTGAGAAGGGCTTTGCTTTGGAGCCGAAGGTAGAGAAGCTGAGCCTCCACCTCATCCAGAATCTGGAGGAGGAGGAGGAGGAGGCTGAAACTTAGAGGAGCCTTTCTCATACCTGTCAAATTTTCTCTTTTTCTTCATTGCCTTCAATTGATTTTGGGAGTATTGCATCCACGGCTCAGTAATTTGGCAATCATGCAATATGTAATAGGGTACATCATTTGAATCCTTGGCTTTTTCGAGAGGAACTCTTTTGAGAGCTTTGCTTCTTGCTTTTCTTTTCCTTACAATAGTACCATAAGAGTCATCAGATTCTGTTTGGAACTCATCACTTTCAGACCTTTGAGGTTGATCATACAGATCGTCGATCCTTCTGACATAATCTTCTTAATCTTTGAGCTTTTCAGAAACAGCAGGAGCAGGAGGAGAAGGTATACCAGCAGAACAAACAGTATCAGCAGGAGCAGAAACATCAACAATCATATCATCAGCAACAGAAATCTCAGCAGTGAAAACAACAACAGCATCATCAGCAGCAGCAGCAGCACAAACAGAACCAACATCCACAGCTTTAAGAGAATTGACATAAGATTCAATTATACTGGGATCACATATTGAAAGAGGCACAATGGCCTTAGTAAAATCTTTAGCTTTCTGAACAGGAACTGGTGCAATTTGATGGTAGATAGAATCAAAACTACTCAGCAGTGACCTGAGGTCCACTGTAAATAAAAGCACTGGAGCAGTAGTATCAGCAGCAGGCAATATAGCTGGAGGAGCAGCAGCAGCTTCAATAGCTTCATAAGGCATCTCCCCCTGGCTTGATGCAGACGGAGCTAGATCAAGGCACCTAAATGAAGGATTGGCCTGCGGAGAAGAGAGAGCGGAGAGTCTGGAGGATAGCTCCTGAATGGACTTCTGGAGTGGAGCCACGGAGGTCTCCAGCAAAGCCACTAGCTTGGGAGCCAGTAGCTCATATAGCCTATCGGCCAGACTCGGGAGATCCACTTGCTCAAGAGAGACTTGAGTAGAGGTTAATGAAGATGTGGCTGGGACTGAAGAAGTGGCTGCACGACTTGAAGGTGAGAAAGGAGGGATGGATGGCTGGGATATAGGGATGGTGGATATGGATGGTTTAGGAATGGAGGTGGATGGTAAGAAAGAGGGTTGATCCAAAATGTCATACAACAATTGTTGGTAAGAGGAGGAGGATGGAGGATCAAGAGAGGAGGAGGGAGAATCATCCATGAAGGAATCATCCAGAATGGAAGAGTCAATTGATGGATAATAGAAAAGAAGGTGGAATGATTCTGAAATGGTGGCTAGAGGAGATGAAGAAGGTAATGAAGTGGTGAAGGGGGAGGAGATGACAGGCTGAATGGGAGAAGAGAAAAGCAATGAAGAGACAAGGGGAGGAGGAGAAATAGGAGCAGAGGAGGAGGCAGGCAATCCCTCAAGAGATGCTGCAGGGGAAGAGACTGATAAAGTCCTTGTGCTTGAAGCAATTGTTACAGCAGCAACCCTGTTGGGTCTGAGGATCTGCCTGTCCCACTTGCTGAATAGGGCACAGGATAGCCTCTTTGAAGCATTTATGTGCATCCCAGTTGAAATTAGCAATTCTGGGCACCTGGATTGCAGAAATACTCCTAAAATCCGTCCAAAATTCACAGAAGACTTGCTAATCTTCTTCTTGATTGAGTTAAAAACGATTGTTCCCCAATCCACTTTCTTCCTGCCAACAATTGTACCCATCAAGTTCAACTGATACTGCGTGATTGTATCATGCGCCGAGTGCTTTGCCAAAAGCACTTTTCCCGCAATGTCGGCGAAAAATTGAAACTCAATAGCCAAATCCTTCTTCAATAACCTGTTAGGGTTCGCGGCAGAATAACCCATTCATTCTAACAACAAATTAACTTCCTCTCCAGACAAAGCGAAGGAATCATTTCCAGAACTGAGAGCGAACACTTCCGCCAGGAGATTTGGGGATAGCGGTACCTTCGTTCCGCTGATTGTTCCGACAATAGTAGTCTCGTTCTCAACTGTTGCTGAAAACACCCATTCTTTTATCTCATTTGCTGCAATCTTAATTCTGGTTGGCATCAACCGCACTAGCTGCTGGACGCGACAAAGATTCAGAATGTCCATGAAGCGCTGATCGCTGCCGTCGAAAGAGTCCATGTCGATGTCAAATCCTGTATCGAACTTCATTTTGGAGAGAATAGCGACTGTCGCTACCATCTATATCTGCAAAAGTTCAACAAACAAGACCAAGTGTAGAGAGTTTCGGAGGGAAGAAGAAAATTTGCAGAGAGAATGAAGGCGAAAGCGACGAACGGCAGCCGAAAAATGATTTTATATTAGGGTTTGACACGGAAAAGGAAAAAAAAATGTCAAACTCCGTTCGAAGTTTTCGGCAAACGGGGAAACTGAAGAGTCTTTAATGACGTTGAACTCTGTTCAACGCTATTAAATAGCGTCGAGCTCAGCTCGACGGTGACTAATCAGAAGATAGATAGACGCGCTATCTGAGAGCGATGAACTCCGGTCAACGTTTTTGGACAACGTTGAACTCCGGTCGACGCTTTAGGGAAAAGCATCGAGCTCCGTTCGACGTTTTTTGGAAAAACGTCGAGCGTAGTTCAAAGACAAAATCTAGCCTACAGACACTAGAAAATATGAATTTTTTTAGCCTAGTTTTGGTCTTTTTTTAGATTTTGAAATCTTGGGATTTAATTTAAACATCCTCTATCTAGCATTCCTAACTGATTCAGGAAGAAGCTATGCTTCTTTTCATCCAATGGTTTGGTGAAAATATCTCCCCTTTGCAAATCAGTTGGGATATATTGAAGATCAATTTTATTTTTCTCTACATTATCCCTTAAAAAGTGATGCCTAATCTCTATATGTTTTGTCCTACTATGGAGGACTGGATTTTGTGCTATAGAGATAGCACTAGTATTATCACAAAAAATTTTAGACTTCTCTAAGTTATAGCCATAGTCTATGAGCTGATTTTGTATCCACAATATTTGTGAACAGCAACTGCCTGCAGCCATATATTCAGCTTCAGCAGTTGAGGTTGACATAGATGTTTGCTTCTTACAAAACCAGGAGACAAGTCTGTCACCAAGGAACTAACAAGTTCCACTAGTGCTTTTCCTGTCTACGCTGCATCCAGCATAATCAGCATCTGAAAATCCAGTTAGTTCAAATCCTGAGTCTTTTGGATACCAGAGTCCTAGATTTGGACAACTTTTTACATATCTAAGAATCCTTTTTAACTAGAGTTAGGTGTGACTTTCTAGGGCTTACTTGGAATCTAGCACATATGCATGTAGCAAACATTATATCTAGTCTACTAGCTGTAAGGTACAATAGAGAGCCAATCATTGCTCTATATGTTGTCTGATCAACATGTTTGCCATGCTCATCAGCATCCAATACAGCATTGGTAGGCATGGGTGTTTTCATACAGGATGCCTCAGACATACCAAATTTCTTAACCAATTCTTTAGCATACTTGGTTTGGGAAATAAATATGCCTTCAGCATGTTGTTTTACTTGCAATCCTAAGAAGAAGGAGAGCTCACCCATGCTACTCATTTCAAATTTGGAATGCATAAGGTTGGAAAACCTTCTGCACAATTTCGAATCAGTAGATCCAAATATGATATCATCTACATAAATTTGTACTAGTAGGGTATGGGACTTATGGGTTCTAATAAAAAGAGTTTGGTCTAATCTACCCCTTATAAAATCATTTTCCAGAAGAAAGCATGCTAGGGTCTCATACCATGCTCTAGGAGCTTGCTTGAGACCATAAAATGCTTTATGCAATTTGAAAACATGATCAGGATAAGTTGAAGAGATAAAACCTGGAGGTTGTTTAACATAGACTTCCTCTTTGATGTCTCCATTGAGAAAAGCACTCTTCACTTCCATCTGGCAGACCTTGAATCCCTTGTGAGCAGCATAAGCTAGGAATATTCTAATGGCCTTTAAGCTTGCAACTGGTGCAAAGGTCTGGTCATTGTTTATTCCTTCTTGTTGAGAGTAGCCTTGAGCAACTAGCCTTGCCTTATTTCTGACAATAACTCTTTGATCATCCAGCTTGTTTCTGAACACCCACTTTGTTCCAACAATGGAGTGATCCTTTGGCTTAGGCACTAGTTCCCAAACATTATTCCTTTCAAATTGATGCAACTCCTCTTGCATTGCAATGATCCAGTGTGGATCTTGCTCTGCATCTTGAATGGATTGAGGCTCAACTTGAGATAGAAAACAAGTGTGCATCAGGTTCTGGTTGACCTGATTTCCGGTTTGCACACCAGTTGAGATGTATCCAATCACTTGGGAGATTGGATGATCTCTTGTTGTTACTAGATCAACAGGGGATGTTGATTGTTCACCAACCTGTGTTATTATTTCCTCTTGTGGAATAACAACTGGCTCTTCAGGATGATTTTCATCAAGAGGTTGAACTTCTTCTTCATCATCACTGCTCTCATTCTTTTGCTGAATAGGTTGAGTGGCTGTATCCTCTTCTTTAACCTGTAATCTGTCCATACTTTCTGAAATAGAGTGTACCTGCAAAGGTTTTATGGTAGAAGTAGACTTCTCCTCATAACACATATTAGTCTCATCAAAAGTAACATGAACAGATTCTTCAATTTTACAAGAAGATTTATTATATACCCTATAAGCCTTGCTGATCATGGAGTATCCCAGAAACACTCCTTCATCAGCTTTAGCTTGGAATTTTGCTAAATACTTCTTGTCATTATTATGAATATAACAAGTACAGCCAAAAGTTTTAATATAATCTACTTTAGGTTTCTTCCCTTTGAGCAATTCATAGGGAGTCTTACCCTTCAGTTTATGTATTAAACTTCTATTCAACACATAGTTGGAGGTGTTCACTGCCTCAGCCCAAAAGGATAGAGGTAGGTGAGCATCTGTCAACAATGTAGTAGCAGATTCAATTAGGGTTCTATTTTTCCTTTTAGCTACCCCATTTTGTTGAGGAGTTCTAGGAGCTAAGAAACTGTGCCTGATCCCTTCACTTTGATAGAACTCTTGCATAAGAAGAGAATCAAACTCTGTCCCATGATCACTTCTGATCAGGGCAATGTGAGTGTTGAACTCAATCTATATGCATTTGAGAAACTCTGTCAAACACTTAAAGTTATCAGACTTCTTCCTCAGAAAGAATACCCAAGTGAATCTAGAGAAGTCATCTACAATCACTAAAGCATAAGATTTCCCTCCCAAGCTTTGTACTGTAATGGGTCCAAAAAGGTCCATGTGTAACAGATACAAAATCCTAGGTGAATCACTCTTATTAAGTGACTTAAAGCTATTTTTAGTTTGCTTGCCTAATTGACAAGCCCTGCAGAGTCCTTCCTTCTTGTAGGGGCCAGAAGGTAGTCCTCTAACAAGGTTGTCCTTGGAGAGCCTAGCAATGGTTCTAAGGTTTAAATGTCCTAATCTTTTATGCCATAAATCATTTGGCTTGCATACTGAATTGAATAAACAAATGTCTGTATGGGCTGAAAGAAAATTTACTAGATAGATGTTACCTTTCCTTTTACCTGTTAACACAGTTTTGTTATTTTCTGACTTGATCTTGCACAGGGATTTGTTGAAGGTCACTTTATATCCTTCATCACATAGCTGACTGATGCTTATCAGGTTGTGCTTCAGTCCTTCAACATATGCCACTTTCTTGAAAGTGAAAGAGCCTATCTGAATAGCACCATATCCTTTGGTTGGGCCAAAATTCGAATCACCAAAAATCACTTTGGGTCCAAGTTTGGTTATGAAGGATGATAGGTTCTCCATGTTCCCTGTCATGTGCTTTGAGCACCCACTATCCAGATACCATTATTGGTTAGATACTGGATAGGTCTTCACCTGCACATAAACATATTATTTGTTTTTGACCCAGTTTAACTTGGGCCTAGGTTGATAGCCTTCAAAATCTGAAATGAAAGACATCCCAGGTTGACTCTTATAACCCTTAGGATGATATCTCCTAGGAGATACTATCCATTCAGTATAAGGGTTGAAATATTGGGATGCAGGACTTCTAGGATTTAATTTAGATTTGCTTCTGAAAGCATGTTCACGGCTCTGAGCTCTGTTTGGAGATCGTCGAGCTGAGTTCGACGTTCCTGGGTAGGATCGTCGAGCACCGTTCGAAGATCGCCAGTGCTGAACTTCAGAGTCCAGAAAGCGTTGAGCTGAGTTCGACGTTTCAGCCTTATGTCGTCGAGCTCTGTTCGAAGCTCGTCGACCTCTGCTCGACGCTTTCTGCTAAACCATGATTTTCTTTGGCAGATCAGCATTCTTCCTAGCTACCTCTACTACTCCCTTCCATTTGTCAGAGACAAATTTGATTGGAGTTGTTAATATTGTAAGTTGGCTGGATGAAGCACCAAAGTCCAGTGTACTATTAAGTCTAGAGTTCACTGTGCTTGTGATGTCCATCAGTCTGATACTTCTCCCATTGAGGGATTCTTCAAACTTTTTGGCTTTTGACAGTTCACTTTTTAGTGAAGCTATCTCCTCCCTACAACATTCCAACTCCTCAGAGAGTTTGAGGTTATTTTAGTTTAGGACACTGAATTCAGATAATTGATTTCTGAGAGAGATTATCTCTTTCTCAGATTTTAATAAATCTAAACACAATGTCTTAAATTCAATTTTAAAGTCCTCAGAATTGAAATCAAAAGAATTAATTACCTGATCCTCTTTGGCTCCAGTTTCAGCTTCAGCTTCTAAATCAGATTCTGGTTCTGCATCTGAGTTTTGCTAAGAGGCATTGATAGCCATCATGCAGAATTCCTTTTCATCAGCATCATCCTCATCATCACTGGAGCTGGATGAAGTTTCAGAATCATCTTCAGTTTCACTCCATGTCTCAGCAACAAATCATTTCCTTGTGTTCTTGTTCTTGTTGGAGGAGGCTTTGTCTGAGCTGTTCTTCTTGTAATCTTTCTCTTTTCTTCTTTCTCTTCTATCCTTTTTGTCCTTTTTCTTGTTTTCTGGACAATCAGGCACAATGTGGCCTGGTTTCCTGCAGCCAAAGCAAATAATTTCTTTGTTGTTATTTGTCTTATCAAACCTTGGCTTATCATGTCCTTTGTATGGCCTTTTTCTGAAGTCTTTCCTGGCCAGTTTGTAGAATCTTTTGGCCAATAAACTGACCAATTCCTCATTGCCTGTGAGCTTTTCTTCAGGCAGGTCCTCAATAGCTTTGAAAGCTATTGACTTCTCTTTCTTTATGGCTGTTGAGGCAGCCTTCTGTTCTTCTTCTCTGTTTCTGATGAGCAGCTCATAAGATTTGAGCTTGTCTAGGAGAGCTTCAGTAGTAATTTCACTTAGACTTCTGGCATCTTTAATTTGCCAGATTCTTGAATCCCATGTGCTAGGGAAGCACATTAGGATCTTGTCATTAAGCTCAGTTAATGAGATGTCTTTATCCAAGGTCTTTAACTCATTGACAATCAGACTCAATCTATTGTACATATCTGCTACTGACTCAGTCTCTCCTTTCTTAAAATTCTCATATTGGGTTATGAGGTGAGATCTTCTGTCTTTTCTTTCATCAGCAGATCCTGAGACAATATCTGAAAGTTTGTCCCAAATTTCCTTAGCTGAATTGCATTCAGCTACCTTCTGAAAAATCTCATTAGACATTGTCTGGGCTAAGATGTTCATAGCCTTGGCATCTGCAGTCTTCCACTTCTTTATATCTGCATCTGTTCCAGAAGGAGGTGGAACAGCATTTGTACTTGAGCTTGCTGGTGGACTTGGACAAACTGTCAAAACAGAATTAAAAATATCTTCGTCAATAGAATTCATGTATAATTTAATCCTTGCCTTCCAGAGTGCAAACTTTGAAAGATTACACACTAGTGGTCTGGTGCTAGCATAGTCTTTATTCTGTGCCATAGTTTTATATAAAAATAAATATAATACAACTAATAACAAGCCTCTATAGAAGGTTGATCTATTTCAGAGATCTTTTGGTTCAGGTGTTAGCCTGTACAACCAATCTAGTGAAGATTTAGTTGTTGGACAACCAACCTGCCTCTGATACCAATTGAAAGTGCGGAAGAGAAATCTACCTTCACTCTAGAGGGGGGGGGGGGTGAATAGAGTATTTTAAAATAATTTTCAGTTTAAAAGAAATAAGGCAGATTAAGATTTAATTTATATTTAAGTTTATATGTGCTTGCTATGAAACAAAGATAAAATAAAAACTAAAGAAACACACAGCACAAAGCAAAGATAAACACACAGCAAATCAAATGACACAAGGAGCTATAGTGGTTCCCCAACAACTTGGGTACGTCCACTCTTCTACCACCCTTGGTAGGAATCCACTCAGGAAGAGTTGATCAGGTGTCCTGACACCAAAGAGCTTTTGATAAGGTGCTCAAAAACCAAAACTAGATTTTTTTGATCAGGTGTCTTGCCACCACTGAGTTTGGACAAGGCTCTCAGAACCACACTCAAAACTTTTGAAGGGAGTCTTGATAACCCTTTTACAGCAGGAAAGTAAAACGTAAAGAGCTTGATGTTGTCTTCTCTGTTCTCAAATCAAATGAGAGAAGCACTAGTGGATATGATGAAGATGTCAAAGCTCCCCCTGAGATTAGCAGTAGGTTCAGGAGTAGAGGCTTTGCACAGGGTGATAGGCCTTCAATGAGACTTCTCCAGCAAATGATGATTTCAGCAAGGCTGAAAAGTGAGTTGTCTGGAGACTTGAATGATGAAGCCTTTTAGCACTTGAAGAAGATCTTTTAGTCACAGAAGATGAAAACTTGATTAGAGAATTTTTGTTGTTCTTCTTCTGTAATGAAATTCTTGTGTCTCTTGGTGTTGGTGTTGAATAACCTGTCTTCTTGTGTCTCTCCTTTTTTTAGCTCAAAAATCTCCAAGAGAACTGAGAGAAAAATAATGAATTCTTCACTTGAATGGCCGAATAAACAGTCTTGAATGATTTCCAAAAACATCATTTGTCTCTAGGGAAATTCCATTAGCAATATTCCATTTTTACCTTCCTTGACATTTGCATTAGATAGCTTGAAACGGCTAGGAAATCTTTTCCCATTAATGCAACAATTAACTCTGAAAGAATTTGAAATAATTCCATAACTGATATTGACTTGATAGCAGAAAACGTCGACCTCATCAAGAAATAGTCGATCTGAGATCGACAATCGTCGACCAGAGCTCAGAGTTAATGAAATTGAACTGGAACAGAAATAGTCGATCTGAGCTCGGAGAAAAATGGAGATAAGCAACAGACAGAAAGCGTCGTCCTGATTTGGACATAAATCGTCGACCTTAGCTTCAACAGAAAACGTCGATCTAAACTCAGGGAAAAAGTGTCGACCTGAGCTCACCAGAAAACGTCGACCTGGCTAAGGCAGAAATCGTCAACCTTACTAAATCAGAAATAGTCGATCTTGAGCTTGGCAGAAATCGTCGACCTTCTCTTAGACAGAAATATTCGACCTAAACATCCTATTCAGCCGCTATTGTCTGGAGGATGTGGCAGTGATGGAGATAACCCCCATCCGCGATCTAGAAAATCATAGGAGTAGCACCGTCCTGCGTACTGCTAAGCTATTCCACCTTATGGCGAGTCTCTCTCTCAACACGGGTCGTAAGCTAGGGGATACGTTGACAATGCTGGATGCCACCTATCAATAACTTTCCCATACAAAGGCCGGGCTGGGGGAGACAAGAACCGCATTGGACACCACACAATAGGAACTAGTCAGAGCTAAGGCTGAGCTCACAATTGCTCACTGCTCCGCCTTACAAGTCCTAAGCGATGTACGTCTCCCACTTTTGGTCTCGTGAGTTTATCATTTACTCAAGCTGGTACTTTTTTCCAAGCTACCGAGCTGGAATGGGCAAAAACAAACTTCCAAGTTGGAAGAGGAGCTAAGGGAAGCCCAATCTCAAAGCGACCACTTCACCAACAACCTTTCCGAGGCAGAGTCGAACCTGTTGGAGAGCAGTCATCAAGAATAAGAAAGGCCTGCCAGTGCTACGGTGCATGGTTCTACGATCGTGGAGGCTAGAGTCCGTCTGGCCCTATCCTTGGCCGCTACCTAACTCATCGTAAAGGATCTCTGTTTGTGTGGTGGCTTGAATGCGGCGGTCCTTGCACTCACTCGAGAGTCACTAATCCCAGAACTCTTTCATCCCCTAGAGAATTCACAATCCGTGAGACTGCATGTTGACGAAATGAGTGAATGATTTCTACGTTGTACCCCTTTTAGTTTTTTATTAGTTAATCCAAACAATCTTGACAGTGCAACTTCACATGCACCTCTATATATATTTTTTTCATTTATGATTGGTTTTTCTATCCTGACTTCTTTCATTCTTAGTTTCTGTTGTTTCCTCCTTGTGTATTGGTTGTTAGGGCTATTCTAACTCTTATGCTGAACTCACAACATTGGATTTTCACGCGGGTCTTGGTTTTTTCCACACGGGTAAGTCCTGGATCTTGCGCCATCTTACCTTGCCTCTTAGAGCCATCTCTCCCTACTTCACACAGTCCATTGCTTTTATCTTTCTTGGTGAGGCGAGTTTAGTAGGTCCTTTATCACAACCTGCACTTTCTCCGCATTAATAGATATATTAGAGTAAGGAGATAACACGCACCGTGATGCTACGTCGTGCATGGGATAACTGCAGACACTCTGGAAAGACTCCAACTCTACATTTATAAGAAATTCTTAAGTTATTATGAAAGAAGTTCGGTTTTAAATGTAAGTGGCCGTATCCCTTGGCACGTTGGATCAACTAGTCCACGACTAAAAAATATAGTTATATGCTGCAGAAAATACTTTGATTAGATTGATTTAACATGCTACATGAGTATAAACATCCCCGACGGACATCTCATGCTATGCAAGACTCTAGATTTATCATAAGTATGAAAGTAGTCTTTACGTTAGCTAGAAGATAATATCTTAGTTTTAAAAAGATGACATGTATGAAATACTAGTAGTAATGCTTTTTATAAGTTAAAATATCTAACATGTAACCTAACATAAAACATTCCCCAGAGAGCAAGTAAAAACAACCACAAAAATGTAAAACTAGCAACTTAGCAAAGTAATTAGAATTTTAAATGAAATCTACCAGTGGGCGTCAAAAAACTGACATGAACCCACTAGAGAGCATGTATGTTTATACTAACTAGAAGAAACAAAAACTACCTCACAAGGGTGAGGAAAACCCCTGCAACACAGAAGTCCACTAGCAACTCCCGAACCTAGCCACTCAACTGGCTACTGCCCTGAACCTGAGGAATTCAAAGAAAGAACACCTCAGCAAGAAAATACAAGTGGCAAAGAAAGTAATCAGGTAAAGGTACAAAGTTAAGGAAGGGTTTACAAAATCCGACTATAAGAAATGCTAAAGACCACAACTGATTAGTGAGATAAAGCAGGTAAGTAAAAGTCTGTAATAAAGCAGTTAAATTAACATATGCATCGAGTGCGGAATGAAGCGATGCTTCGACAAGAAAATCTGCAAGGAATAGCATAGATAGCATAAAATAATCTAAGAAGCAAACTAAGCACAAAATAGCTCGAAGTTGTGAGTCATTAACACTTGGTAAAAACAACCGGGCCAGAGTCGGTGACCAAAACATCCAAACCCGAACTACCAAATCCAAATGTCTCAAAACATTCAACCCGATACCTGCCGAATTCGACCTATTATGATAACCTATTCTTCATTCCTTATTTGAATATTTACCCTAGCCTAGGGGTTCTTTTCATGGATCTACCTATACAACTCCTACTATCTAAGTAGGAGGAAGGAAGGGAAGGAAACAATAAGAAAACATACATGCAAGGGGAAGATCCACTTACCTCAAATCTACGGAGAAACACCTCTCGCTCGCATCGCGTCAAGGATCGGCCGTGAAACGGCCCTAGCAACGTTTCCTGAAACTTCTGGAGGGGAAAGGAAATCAAAATTGCTAACCCTAACGTATAAAAATCAAGGAATTGGGAAAAGCTTACCACGATTGCGTAGCCCTCGACGAGAGCTTTCCTAATCTCTAATCTAATGACGAAGTTGACCACTCAAGAATCACGTGTGAATACCGAAACACTTTCTACTCGCATCTTAACTCAGAGCATTCTAGCTAAAGTTTAAAGCTTATAAGAACTCATTGAACGAATTTCCACTAAATATATAAATAACACATTTATATATAACACTAGGAATGTATACAAACTCACAAACACTCACGGCCTTAAGGCCTTACATGTTTCTCTTTACAAAAGGTGGTTTCATACATCGGCACGCAGGCTGACCACACATGAAATCCAATTCTTCGCACGACATTCAAGAGCCTACAAGCAACAGTAACAAGGGCTTCATCCCGCTCAATCCAGTTTATCCTGCAACACCTGCATATGGACGTCCACCCCAAGGGTGATAAACAAAGCAACGTTCAGCATTCAGCTGACCAATTATAACGACCCTACCCCTTACCCGGGGACGTGGTTCCTTCCATTCATATATTGCAATCACAATATATATATCACAAAATGCCGGACTTTGTGCAAGATACTTCGTGCACTCATGGCACATTACGGTGTACCGAATCATTCCAGGTCCCACCACCGATCAGAGGTTATTAGCTAGTTGGCATTGGCAACTAGTGTATTACAATACGCATGTTGGAGACATCCTCGCCCATACCACTCAGAGGTGTTCACCTCACGGCAACCAATGAGCATTTAGTCTTAATGGCGCACAGGCCTAAGACTCTCGCTATGTTATCCTAATAGGGCCTTAAGCACCCAAGGTTAGACAACCATAATGTGGGTACGGATCCATCTTTCCCGTTGCTCAAATTCATCAGACTCAAGCATGGACTAACGCGAGTATGGATTCACCTTACACATTCACCACAAAGCCTTCACAATCCCAAAGAATGGTTCTCACGACCACATTGCATACATCTCATGTAGAGCATACAACTCAAGGAACTCACAAGCATCCTCACAAACTTCGTAACCTACTCATTATATAAATAGAGTCTTCTCCGGTTCGCTATATAAACATCATAATCTAGACTAACCGTCTGGTTAGGCTTCACACAAAATGCCTATTCCGTACTACTTATTTACGGATCTAGATGCATACTCAACCAGGGATATCAACTATCAACTCGCTGGAATCGCTTACGCTTTCCACCTCTTGGTGGAGGATACCATGCACATGCATAAAGTAGGACTTCACTTGTCTAAGAAGGAGATCGTTACACTTGACGATCGCTTTGGATCCATGGAGAAACTAGCCAGTTGGAAAGCACCACAGTGGCCTTGGCTCCACAACACTGAACTCAGCTCTCGATTCGGATTGCTGAAGCTCCACCGTCGGTCGGAAACCTTCCCCTTCTTCCTTCCTTGCTCTCCTCTCTCTCTATTCTCTTTATAAAGAGAATATCCAACATAAAATGAGATTTTATCTCTTACTCCTCGGCCTTATTATAGCAGGAAGAAACTTGGACCACATGATCCAAATACAAGGTAATGAACGACCACGATTCGCTCTGAAAAGCATCTTTTCAGGGCTGACATGGCTTGTAGCACGCCCGTGTCATAGGCCGTGTCAATTATGAAACACACAACTGACACAAAACAGACCAGGACACGGGCTTAGACACACCCGTGTCAGCTCCTAACACGCCCGTGTCAACTAGTACACGCCCGTGTTGATGGGTGTGTCCCTCAATCGACACAGGACCAAAACCCCAAAAGGGACACGGGTTCCCAACATGCATGTATCACCATTTACATGCCCGTGTCACCCAGAACACGCCTGGGATCCCGACCGTGTTCCTCACCCGACACAGCTCGACTACCAACCCGAGAAATACACGCCCTTGGACAAGCCCGTATCCCAGGACGTGTCACCTATACAGTGAAGGACATGCCCTGGGACACGCCCGTATCCCAGGCTGTGTGCCACACTTGACACACACTCGAGGCCCACTCGAGTCCTACTCGAGACTCACTTGAGTACACAAAGATTGATACAACCTGGGACACGCCCGTGTCCCAGGCCGTGTCACCCAGCCTGAACTCCAAATCGGGATTTTGGGTGTTACAAGCAGCTTCCCAAAGAGATTCTGTGGATCTGTGTTGGCAAGATTACCAAACTCCGTTATAGTGCAAACCCTGTTATCCTATTATTTCGTCAGGGATCTCAAGAATGTATTGTTAAGTTTACCGTTTGTAAATACACGACCATAATTCCTTAGGCCGTTGACAATCTTGAAGAATTTCTCGTAGCAGTTAGCTATAGAGTCTCTTCTGTCTTGCTTGAATGCTTCATACTCATGACTGAGGAGGGATTTCATCATCCCTAACCTCGTTCGTTTCTTCCATGAGAACAATTATAGATGTCCACATCTCTTTAGAAGACATGCAATGGATTAAGTTTGGTAACATAGAGTTGTCCACTGCACTAGCAATAATGTTCATTTCCTTCTTGTCTAGAGAGACGAGAGCAATCTCATCTTTAGTGAAATATAGCATCTTTTTTGGAACCATAAGATTAGCATTTATAGTTGATGCAGTCATAGGAATATAGGGGCCCTCTTCAATGATTTGAAATATTCTTGGATCAGCAACTTCTATGAAGAACCATACTCTTCCCTTCCACATGGGAAAGTTTTCCTTGCAACACAGAGGTAGATTCATTGAGGACATATCCTTGCTTCTCTCCATTCCATACAGGTTATTCTTTGACCACTAGATGAGACCTTATACAAGGTGTTAACCTTTTAACAAACAACCTGCCTCTGATACCGATTTAAAGTATCAAGTGGTCTACCTCAATCACATAGAGGGGGGTAAATAGGTGAATCCTGCGGCTTTTTGCGGAAATAAAATACTTAAAAATTAAGCGCACAGAATCAGAGAAACACAAATTACAAAAAAAAGGATTTATAGTGGTTCTCGAGAATGGGTATGTCTATTGTCCAGCCTCGCCGATCTAGCACTTCTAGCTAGACTCGACTACTACACCAATCTTATATTATAACTAATCTTATACCTCAGAGTCTTCAACTCCTACAAGCTCAGAGACAATGTCCCCGACAACTCGAAGAACAAACTCTCCTATACTCGATCCTTTAAAGTAGGATCTACAAAATCAGAAGGAAAAACTTCCTACAAGAATTTTAAAAAGGTTTTCACAATAATAATAGAATGCGAACAATCTTCTTAGTTATCTCATTGAGATACAACTTCAGATCTGAGAAAGTGCTTCTTCTTCCATGTTGAATATAGAAACTTGCACTTCAAGTTTGAAGAAGAAGAAAGACTAGAAATAATAAAAGCTTGATCTGAATCTTGATAGTCTACTAGATGTTGAAGAATTTCTTGGAGAAATTTAGAGCAAAGATCTGGTCAAAACTATCTCTAGGAGGAATAATGATTCCAAGAAGTTGGCGATGATAACGATCGAGTGCGAACGATTTAGCCAACGAAATAGAACTTATGATTTTTTTTAATTGATCATGATTAGGGTTCACTAAAATTAATCCTTGAATATATATAGTGATTCCTCTTCCAACGGCTAGAACAAAACTTCAAGACCGAGCTCCACATATACTGTATATGACTGGTGCCCTAAAGGAATGCTATCGTAAAATTCAAAATGAAAAACTATTAATGCCATTCATCGAGTGTACACATGAAATCTCTAGAAGACACAACGGATTGCATAACTATTTGGCAAATTACTCGAGTCTATTCGACGAATTATTCGTGTCTATTCGACAAAAAAGACTTGGCTGAAAAACGAAATAGAATAAAATTTTTTGTTTAGCATTTACGAGACCTCTCGAGAGTACTCGACAAATTTGTTGTGTATTTACAAGAGATCATCAGATCACTCAACGAATTTTACTTAGCCAAATTAGAACCATCTCTAAGACCTTAAAAACATCCTGAGTAAACTCGACGAATTACAAGAGTCTTCTCGTGAGGTCTTGACTAATTACACGAGTCTTCACGTGAGGACTCGACAAATTTTACTTAGAAAAATTCTGAAGTCCTGAACCCAGCTTGCATTCCTTCCTTAAATCTTCTATAGCACTTGGATATGATGTACACCAATGTATAGAGATTACACATGAGCCAACACTATGTCCTACACAATGAGGAAATACATTACGTAGTCCTCTATTATATGACCCATTATAATCTGACATTGGTTTGTGCTCAGTAATTAAAGTCCTGCAAGTACATAACTAAAATGCATCATCAAATACAAACCATATTCATTTTAGTTCAAGGGGTCCTTCATCAAATCAGGTCTATTGTGGTAACAATACCCAACACGAACTAATGACGTTGCACTATTCACTTCACGTTAACGTAACGCCCTTACGTAACTATTACGCCAAACGAATATTAAAAAAATATCATCAAAAATTTAGGGGTGTTAAAGTGGCAATGGGAAAACAAGCCTGATATACTAGTAGACAAAAGGGTGAATTGACTCTCCTTACTGAGGCGAGTTCCTGAAGAGGCCGGTGTCATTGTGCAAGAGGCTCGCCCTCTGACGACCCAGACCCGACTCCACTTGGGACCATATCCACCGAGGGAGACCAAGCGGGACCTAGCTGACGTTGTCCAAGCTATAGGACAAGCACCCCAATCCCTCTCCAGCCCTCCGACTGGTTGTTGGTGGCCACAACCTCCCTTTAATGAGTCAAACTCGATAGTCAAGTACGGACCACACAGACATCCCAGTAGGTCACCCATCCCGATACTACTCCATCCCGAGCATGCTTAACTATAGAGTTTTCAAACTCCTCATCACCAATTGAGCTATGGCTACAACCTCCCTTTGATGAGTCAAACTAGATAGTCAAGCGTGCACCACGAGGAATTACCAGTAGGTCTCCCATCCCGATGAGAAATGAAAGAACTTGATAATTAAGTGTGCTTGGGCGAGATTAGTACCTGGATGGGTGACCTCCTGGGAAGTCCCCTTAGGGCCCAACTTAACTATCGAGTTCGCTCATCAAAGGGAGGTTATGACCACCAACAACTCGGCAGTGGGATAGAGAGAGGTTGGGGTGCTTGGGCTATAGCCATGTAATGGCCCGCGTAAGGCCTAGTTGCATTGTGATCCACGAAAGGTGTAATAGGGCGTTATACTCTGAATGAGACGGTAACTGTCTGTTGAGTCCGCCTTGCGGTCGTCGAGGTCTCCTCGTTTGACCCATTTTATCCTAATGCGCTCACCCTGCCCTAGTTTGGTGCAGTCTGGACTAGGGTCGCCAAATTGGGGTTGTACACAATCCCTGCTTCTTTTAGAGCTTGCTAGAGGTCGGAATGAAATCATCCAACCCTGATTTGGCGAGATCGGGATGTCTCCTACTAAGACTTATCACCTACCTCTCCTAACTCTATAAATAAGGTAGCGAGGGTATGACAATCCTTAACAAGCCTTTCCGGTTAACTTACTTCCCCCTTAATCCTCATGGATTTGATTAACCGGGATGACGTTGAGGTTGCTGCCTTATTTGAACTGATCGGCGGATCCCCCTAGGACTCGGCAGGGTCCTTGAGTGGAAGACTCTAGGCGAGCTTGAGCACAACAAGCCAACACAAAACTGATGGCCCTAATCTACTTGACCTGTTTTTCTCATTCTCTTTGGCACATGCCATAACTAGGAGTGGTAGTGTCGGTTGCCGATGAGGGCCAGCTTACTCTGGATAGTTGTTCTACCACTATCATGGAACGTGAATCCATTTCCCCTTGTCACGTTAACCCTTGCTTCAATTATGACTTTTTGTGACTTCCTAGTGTTCTGTATTGTATCCACAATAACCTTGATTTGAAGAAGTGTCCCTTGAACTAAGATTAATTGAGATTGTATTTGACATTATGTATTTAGTTATGTTCTTGCAGGACTCTATTGCTATCAATCCAATGTCAGGTTACGGTGGGTCATGAAATAGAGGACTATACAATATAATAACTCATTATGTAGACCAATGTGTTGACACACGTGTAATGTCTATATTGGGTGTACTTCTATTTCAAGCGCATTAGAAGAATCAAGGAAGGATAGGTTGCTGAATTCAGAAGGACTAAAATTTTCTCTAAGGAAAATTCGTCAAGTATCGTAGAGTAGACTCGTCGAATTCATTGAGTTTATCTATCGATACTCATTGAATTTGTCGGGTATACCTATTAATACTCGTCGAATTCATAGGAATTTACTCTGCGAATTTTTCCTATATCCTTGAGAAACTGCCAAGTAAAAAGCATTGAATGCGTTGAGACCTCTAAGTAAAATTTCTGAAGTATAGTAGTGAATACTCGTCGAATTCGTCAAGTATACTCATGGATACTCGTCGAATTCGTCATGTATACTTAATGGCACTTGTCGAATTCGTCGTATTTACTTAGGGAAAAACCTCTGAGTTCTTGGAAATCAGTTAAGTAAAAATCGTCGAGTATTTTCATGTATACTCGTCGAATTCATCAAGCGTATCTATTGATACTCGTCAAATTCGTCGAATATGTATGTCGATACATGAAAAATTCGTCGACACTATCTAGGTATGCATTGCGTTCTCGAATTTACTTCTCTGGGTTTTTCTATGTTAAATTTGTCTGATATCAAAGTCGATTCGTCGAGTATACTCATGGATATACAACGATACTCGATGAATGGACTTAGCGAATTTATTTTTCTATTTTTCTATCTGAGGGGTTTTTGCTTATTGTCGACGAACAGGCACAGTACACGTGTTTTTGGAAATTATATTCTAGCTGTTAGAGAGGAGTTCCTATAAATACATAGGGTAAATTTCGCTCTACCCTAAATGTGTATTCCCAAGTTCAAATCGAGAATTTACAAGAATGTTCTCGTCAGCTTTCGTTTCCATTATTCAAGATTCTCTCGGCCGACGACGACGTGACGCACGATTCGTTCTTCATCAAGCATGTTGACTAGATCTATAATATCTTAAAGTTCAAGTTCTCCTCAGAAACTAGTTGATCCCTAGTGTTCAGTTCAAGAACTTAAAGATTTCAGACCCTCTTTCCCCTCAAGATTTTCAAGTTCTACATTTCAGTGGAAAGTAAGACTGAAGATTTCATATCTGAAGAAGATTATTTGTAATCTAGTTTTGTATAAATGTTTTTGTACTATTATAGGAGGTCTTGCCTCCGAGTTGTAGATCTTTGTTTTTTGGATCGATTTGTAGGAGAGGTTGTTCTCCGATTTGTAGGAGCGTTGTCTCCGAGTTGTAGGATTTTAGGCTCCGAGGTGTATGATTTGAATAATCTGAGTTTTGTTGAAGTTGTCGAATCTATCCCTTCGTGGTAGATAGGCGAGGCGGGATAATTGACATACCCAACTCGGGGAACCACTATAAATTCTCTGTGTTTCTGTGTGAATAATTTTTACTAATTTTTATTCCACTAAAAGACGCACATCACACCTATTCACCGACCTCTAGGTGATTTAGTTTGACTACTAGACTATTTCACCTAGGTAGGTGACGAAACCACCATTATGGTGGCCTTGGAGACCTCGACGGACGGTGATGGTGCAGGGATGAAGAAGATAAAATTATCCAAAGGGAAAAGCAATCACGCCCACCATCGCTATGCGAGGGTCTTTATACTCTCCGATCAAAGGGGGAGCCCACGAGAAACCACCCCATCTTCAATTACGCACTCGGTCCGGTGTTCGGTCAACGACACCACCGCGGAGTGCCATGCTAACCACATACATCCTAGCGGTTAGCTGACCCCACCCTTAGTGGGCGGCACTAAAATCATAGTCTCACATTGACACTTGTAGGCGCTCGAGTTAAGTCGGCCCCATACTGGTGGGAAATCTTTATTGATGAGGCTACCCCACCTCAATGAGGTTAATGCTGCCTTGCCTCATGATAACTCCTAGATACCCCTATTCCATTTTTGTATTCCTTCTCATTCATTTATTTTCATTTTAGGTACCGACTCGTCCTCTCCTCACAATTTTCATCGCTAGGCATTCCCCTCGAGCTGAATCCATCCATATTATTAATCTCGCTTTGTGAACTAATGACTGACCCGCGGGTGGACAACGATGACTTTAGCGCAAACTTGATTAGGGTGCTTGAAACACATGGCTTGGCTCTTCCCACTATTTCCCATCAGGAGGTCATGAAGGGGCACGGCATGGTCCGGGGCCACATAGAATTACTAGAGACCTTCAATGAACGGCTGGAAGGAAATTTCGGTCTCTTTCCGTGGATGTTGGACACTGAAGAGAGGATATATGAGCTGGAGACTCGCTAAAACGCCATCGAGGATCATTTATACACATTCGGCCAAGTTGTAGGAACAGTAGGCAAGGAAAATAGGATGGAGGAGCACATACACAGGGGGGCAGATCATCTTTAGTGAGCTCAAAAACACCTCTACAAAGCCCGAGATATTACTAGGATGGTGCGTCCTCCCACCGTCCGCGCGTGAGGGGCGGAGGCCTGCTAATTCGCCTTTATAGTCTGTGTTGGTCTTGTCATTTTGTACTCACATAAAGATGTGATAATTATTATTTGTAGCGCATATAATTTTGTGCTCGCATAGTATTACTGTGTAAAGGATGTTTTTTGTATACGACGAGTATAATATAAAATCATTTTGCTGGTGCATTCTTTTGTTCTTGTTATTTTTTGCATGGTTACTTTGTCAGTGTTGGGTGTGACGCAAGTCCGAGGTTGGTGAGTATGTAGCTTCCGAGGATTGCTAGGAGCTCGCGAGCCCGGGGTGCTGGCTACTTTGGCATAGAAAACTTTTAAATAGGTCGGGTGAGAAGGGATGGTGATACGTTTACTTCCCTTCCAGCTCCAAAACTTTACCACTTTCTCACAGCTCCTACTCGCCTCACTCCTAGAAATGGTTCGCGTGAAAGGCAAAGAGAGTTACACACACTGCGTCTGAAAGTGCGGAAGAGAGATCTACCTTCACTCTAGAGGGGGGGGGGTGAATAGAGTATTTTAAAATAATTTTCAGTTTAAAAGAAATAAGGCAGATTAAGATTTAATTTAAATTTAAGTGTATATGTGCTTGCTATGAAACAAAGATAAAATAAAAACTAAAGAAACACACAGCACAAAGCAAAGATAAACACACAGCAAACCAGAGGACACAAGGAGCTATAGTGGTTCCCTAATAACTTGGGTACGTCCACTCTTCTACCACCCTTGGTAGGAATTCACTCAGGAAGAGTTGATCAGGTGTCCTGACACCAAAGAGCTTTTGATAAGGTGCTCAAAAACCAAAACTAGATTTTTTTGATCAGGTGTCTTGCCACCACTGAGTTTGGACAAGGCTCTCAGAACCACACTCAAAACTTTTGAAGGGAGTCTTGATAACCCTTTTACAGCAGGAAAGTAAAAAAGTAAAGAGGTTGATGTTGTCTTCTCTGTTCTCAAATCAAATGAGAGAAGCACTAGTGGATATGATGAAGATGTCAAAGCTCCCCCTGAGATTAGCAGTAGCTTCAGGAGTAGAGGCTTTGCATAGGGTGATAGGCTGTCACAACCCGCATTTTCTCCGAATTAAGAATTATCAGAGTAAGAGAAAACACGCGTCATGATGCCACATCAAGCAGGGGATAAATGCTGACGCTCAGGCAAAACCAACTACAACTTAATGAAAGAAAATCATGTGACTAATGATTAGAAAATCAGTTATATTTTAGAGACCGTATCCCTCGACTCAGTGGATCACCTAGTCCACAAAAGAAAAACTATATTTATACGCTGCGGAAAAATACTTTATTTAGGTTTAACATCCTAAGGAGCACATAAGGGTCCCAAGAGAACCACTCATGCTATGCAAGACCCTACATTTAATTTATATAATATATAAGAAAGCGGTCTTTATACGTGATTTGGAAAATAGTGAATACGTCTTATAAAACATGCTGATCATGAGCTTTATTTATAATAATAATTATAGTTTAAAAATAACTAGCAACCTAGCATAAAACCTTCTCAGAGCAAGTAGACTATCTCCAGAAAATGGTAGCAGCAATAGTATATATCTAGTACAAGGTAAAAACTACCAGTGGGCGCCAACAACCTGACACGAATCCACTAGCACAAATATATGTTTGTAAGAAAGTACAGAAAACAACCTCACTAACAAGGTAAACAGAACTCCAAAGACCAAGAGTCCACCAACACCACCACTGCAACTAGCCACCCAACTGGCTACGGCTCAGAACCTGGGGTATTCCAAAAGATAATAGAATACCTCAGCAAGCTAAACAAAGTAAACTGCATGAAAGAGTCAACCAAAAGGGGAAAAGTACCAGAAAAACATGCAGTAGAAAGAGTCACAAATGTACAAAACAGGACCACAATAAATGCACAACGTGCAAAGAAACAGCAACGACCCTGCCCAGGAACCACATCCTGCAGGGACTACTAGGCTACCAAGAGCCAAAAGTGCTGCAAACTACCAAGGAAGAAACTTCTAACACCCTAAACTGTGGGGAGTGATAGTAGCAAAAACAACAACGAGGAACCGGATCGAAGGCAAACGCAGTCCCCCAATCCACCATGTCCAAGTCAAAAGCTCGAGGGTTAACACGTGAAAACACAAGGGACCTTCCACCCGACATGCCCAACCCGTACCTGGAGCAAGAAAAACATGGGTGGCCTTGGCTATATCACACAACTCCACCCCCATAAAGAGCTACAACCACCACTACTAACCACGACCCACGATTCGGCCTCTAGGACAATAAAGAAAACGGCCGACAAGGAAAACCCAGAAATACAACTAGAAATCCACTCGGAAACGAAAGACAAGGTAAAGGAAGAGTGTTGAAATAAACCAACACGACTAGGCGTTGAGTGAAACCCACTCAGTGCCTACCTAAACTTTGGCGTTGAGCGAGCTAGCCTCACTCGCCGCCAAAATAAAGCCACTACCCACAAACCCGCTAAAGAATACGGAGCTCGACGATAGTCGAACGACCAAGGCAGAAGATCCAGAACTCGAGTAGTTGCCTGCCACATGAGTATCTAAACTCCCGCACTCGAAACAAGCTAAATTCGCCTAGCAAAAGAAAATATACAGAGCGCACGATCAGTGACGCACGATCAGTGGTCGTGCGCACTCATCGGCTGATGATCATGCGAAACGAACCTGGAAAACCTGAGAAAAACTTAGCGTCAGCGCACGATCAGTGAAGCACGATCAGTGGTCGTGCGCACTGCTTGCCAGCGCTCGTGCGATCTACGAGACAGAACTTTGGAAACTGAAAGTTATACGCGCACGACCAGAGGCACACGACCAGTGGTCGTGCGCCCTAACGGTTAATGACCGTGCGCGGCTAACCTGTACCATTTGGAATTTCCCGAACGACACCGGAACGCGCACACGACTCACGCAACTGTAATAGCAGCAGGAAACTACCAACGTCGCGCACCACTACTATACAAACTATGCCTAATCATTCGAGTAATACCTTAACGAAAAATCGGCAACCACACCCCCTCCTAACTCTCCCTCTCGGCTACACCCGAACCAGAGCAACAATCAGAGTATAGGAAAACAATGGCTCCATGCCGACAATTTGGATTCCAATCATCACAAAATAGGGGGGTTTCAGTAGGAAGAACTAAGTCCTATAGTTAGCAAGAAAATGAGAACTACAAGGCCTCTAACCTGGGCTAACCGGGATTTCAATTTCAGCAAGTAAAATCGAAAAAAAAACTTGGCAAGGGCAAGAATACCACTTGCCTCAATTCACTGCGAAGCTTTGGACTGCTTTCCTCCTCTTCGCACGGATCAAAACGGCCGCAACACCTAAAACAAACACTCGGCCATTAATGGCGGAAAAACTCCAAAACCGAAAATTCCAAACCTCCCAAAACTCCACGAAAATCGAATTTCTTACCGTAGGAATGAAGGTCTTGACGAGAGCAATCCGAATCCACTCTCGAAATCGAATTCCGTCCACAAACGCTCCGGGAATCGGCGTCCGAAGGGAAGGGTAGGCGGTTTCTCCGTTTCTCTCGTACAGGACCGGCGGTTTCTTTTAATCGGAGAAGATGATCGAGCCTTTTCATTCTATATATATATATATATAATATATATTATATAATTAATTACAAAATTACATAAAGCACCAAATCGACGCGAAAACCGATCTACCTCGGAATTCGACGAAATTCGCACCGTAGCTAAATAACCACGCTACGAACACAACGGCGAAGTCGAAATTAATTTTCGACGAATAGAACTCGAGTTATACCCAAATAAAGCCAAACACCAACATCCCCCCGAGAGGCCACACCGGGTCACCCAAAACGACTTGACTTGCTAGGGAGATCTTGCCAACAGGCTACAGAATAGGGCACTCAATTCTAAGGATTTAAACCACACTCCAAAAATGGCACAAGCCACGAAAACGCGTCATCGTAACGCCAAACGAGAATAAAAATAATCGCTGAAAAAACGGGGCGTTACAGTCACTCCCCCTAAAAGAAAGTTTCGTCCCGAAACTTTACGCACAACCCTCCTACTAAAGAAGGAAAAGTAACAAACAGAAGTTACAAAGGGAAACATACCGATCAAATCAGTGAAATAGGTGAGGGTACGCCCTCCTCATGGCCGACTCTAGCTCCCAAGTCGCGCTCTCCAAATCCTGATTTTTCCATTGAACTTTCACCATCGGTATGGACTTCTTTCGCAGCACACGCTCCTGAGAATCCAAAATACGAACCGGCACCTCAACAAAAGAGAGGTTGGGCTCCAACTGGGGCACAACGTCCAAGAGTTGCCCACTACTGCGCACACACTTCCGCAATTGGCTAACATGAAAAACATTATGAACACCAGGGAAGTTCGCTGGCAAATCCAATCAATAAGCAGACACACCAATCCGCTCCAAAATCTCGAACGGGCCCACATACCTTGGGTCCAATTTCCGATTTTTACCAAATCTCTTCACACCAACAATTGGAGAAACCTTGAGGTATACATGATCCCCTACTAAAAACTCCAAAGCAGACCTACGCCGATTGGCGTTCTTTTCATACCTCTCCTGAGCTATACGAAGCTTTTCACGAATAAGCTTCACGGCGACTTCCATCTCTTCCAGAGCATCTGGACCCAACAAAGGCTTCTCACTAGCCTCAGCCCAAAACAACGGAGTCCTACAGCGCCTCCCATACAAAGCTTCAAACAGAGCCATCTGCAAGCTTTCCTGATAACGGTTATTATAAGCAAATTCCATGAGTCGCAGACGCTCATCCCACGCTCCACCGTGGTCTAAAATATAGCACCGGATCATATCCTCAACAATCTGATTGACCCGCTCCGTCTGCCCATTGGTCTGAGGGTGGTACGCAGTAGAATACCTCAGATCCATACCAAAACCGTCCTGCAGACTCTGCCAAAAACGAGAAGTAAACCGGGAGTCTCGATCAGAAATGATGCTAACCGGCACACCGTGGAGTCGGATGACTTCATTCAAGTACAACTCCGCTATCTTCTTCATCGGGTAATCAATCTTATAAGGCACGAAGTGAGCACACTTCGTCAATCTATCCACTATAACCCAAACAGAATCAAATCCTCTCGGGGATTTTGGCAAACCCGCAATGAAGTCCATAGATATACTCTCCCACTTCCAAGTCGGGATCTCTAGCGGAGTCAACTTACCACCAGGCCTTCCACGATCGGCCTTCACATGCTTGCAAGTGTGACACTCAGCAACAAATCGGGCTATATCTCCTTTCATAGCATACCACCAAGCAATTTGCCTTAAGTCACGGTACATCTTCGTAGATCCTAGATGGTAGGCAACGCTGGAACCATGAGCCTCACTGCAAATCATACTCCTAATGTCCCCTACAGCGGGAACGCAAAACCTGTCGCGGTACTTCAAAGTACTCGCATCATCAATAGCAAAATCTGGCAACTCTCCCTTCTCTGTCCTGGTAAAAAGGTGCAACAGATCCGGATCGTCCTTCTGATGCAGTCTGGTCAAAGAAATCCAGGACGGCTCTGCCACTGACAAGCTACTCTGCAAACTACAGCATCCCACTGAAATATCCATAAGGAGGAACTCCTCCACTAACCGATCGGCGGAGAGGTTAAAGATCTTTCCCGTCTTTCGGCTCAGGGCGTCGGCCACCACATTGGCCTTGCCCGGATGATACTGGATTTCTACATCATAATCCGCAACATACTCAAGCCACCGCCGCTGACGCAGATTCAACTCCTTCTGCGTGAACACGTACTTCAGGCTCTTATGGTCAGTAAAAATCTTGCACTGAGCCCCATAAAGTAAGTGCCTCCACAACTTCAACGCATAGATAACCGCTGCAAACTCAAGGTCATGCGTAGGATAATTCTTCTCATGAGTCTTCAACTGCCTTGACCCATAAGCAATTACTTTTCCATCCTGCATTAATACGCATCCCAGTCCTATATGCGAAGCATCCACATACACATCATAATCCACGCCCTCAGTAGGAAGGGTCAGAACGGGAGCAGTATACAATCTCCTCTTTAACTCCTGAAAAGCTTCTTCACACTTCTCGCTCCAAACAAAAGCCACATTCTTCTGAGTCAGCTTGGTCAAAGGTGCGGCTAGAGAAGAGAAACCCTCCACGAATCTCCTGTAATAACCAGCCAACCCTAAGAAACTTCTGATCTCCTTAGGAGTATTCGGCCTACTCCAATCCATCACTGCTGCAATCTTTTCTGGGTCAACCGAGATCCCATCCTTGTTCACCACGTGGCCTAGAAAAGAAACCTGAGGCAACCAAAATTCGCACCTGCTCAACTTGGCGAATAACTTGTGGTTCCTCAACTCTGATAGGACCAAGCGCAAATGCTGCTCATGCTCCTCAGCACTGCGAGAATAAACCAACACGTCATCAATGAAAACCACCACGAACCTGTCTAGGAAATCCTTGAATACCCGATTCATCATATCCATGAAGGCTGATGGTGCATTGGTCAAACCGAACGACATCACCAAAAACTCAAAGTGTCCATGCCTCGACCTAAACGCAGTCCATGGAATATCTGCCTCACGGATCCTGAGCTGATGATAGCCCGAACGAAGATCGATCTTGGAGAACACCGTGCTACCACGCAACTGGTCAAATAAATCATCGATCCTCGGCAGAGGGTACCTGTTCTTGATAGTGACCTTGTTCAACTCTCTATAGTCGATGCAAAGCCGCATCGACCCATCTTTCTTCTTTACGAACAAAACAGGAGCACCCCAAGGCGACGAACTCTGCCTGATAAAACCTTTAGCCAACAACTCATCTAACTGAATTCGCAACTCCTCTAACTCACGAGGGGCCATCCGGTACGGCGCCTTAGCAATAGGACGCGTACCCGGCTCCAAATCAATAACAAACTCCACATCCCGCTCAGGAGGATACCAGGAAGATCATCAGGAAAAACATCGGCGAAACCACAAACAATAGGAATCTCCTCCAAGCGTGGCACGCTAACAACGTTTCCAACCGCCGAGACTAAACAAACACAACAATCCGAAAGAAACAATCTCTGAACACATACAGCAGAGAGAACAGGAGAATCCTGACACGAATCAGCATACACGCTGCCGGGCTGACCGTCGTCCCTGATGAAGTCCAAGCGCTTTCCTTTGCACTGAATGACCGCATCATACCGAGAGAGCCAATCCATGCCCAAAATGACATCAAAGTCCTCTAGATCAATCATCTTCAGGTCCGCCTTCGCAAGAAAATCCCCCAACAAAACCGGGCAATCCAAAATACCCAAATCTGACAACACAGATTCACCAGAGGGAAACTTGACACGGAAGGAATCCCGAACACGATCTAGAGACAACCGATGACGCTCCACAAAGGCTCTAGCCATGAACGAGTGGGTAGCGCTGGAGTCAAACCGAACACGCGCCCATCGGTTCTTCACCTTAAATTTCCCTATAGGAACGCACAAAGCTAAGGAACTAGCACAACAGTACCGCAAATAATCGAGCAACTAAACTACCAGGCTAGAAAGAAAAACAACAAACAACTAACCTGAGATCACCTGGGTCGAAGTCTGAGCCTCCTCGGAAGAAATCACGTTCAGCTTCCCTTTTCCCTTGTCCACACGCTGAGGTGGAGGTAAAGCCTGTAATGGAACTACAGGAAGAGCTGACTGGATCTGAGGACACCTCGACTTAATGTGACCCCTCTGCCCAAACTGATAGCAGACTCTATCCCTGGACCAACACTGGGCCGCATCATGGCTGGATCGCTTACAAACAGAACAGGAGGCATCTCTCCTAGGAGCACCCTAAATTGCATGAACCTGCTCCTTCTTCTGAGCTGCCGCCTTCTTGAAACACCTCTCGACAGGATGGCCTGACCGGCCACAAAAACTGCACACCACCCTGCTCCTCTTTCCCGGAACAGCATCGGGTACCATGGGTTTCTTCTCCTCTACCAACTTCCTCTTATCCTTCTTCAACTGTTGGCCTCTGCTCTTCGCCGTCTAAATGGCCTCAACCTTAAGAGCAGCCTCTACAACTCCAGCATAAGTCACTGACCCATAAGCACTGGCCAACTGCTGCACCTCACTCCTCAAACCACCGAGAAATCGCTTAACTCGATCAGCCACAACGCTGACCAATCCAGGGGCAAAACGGCTCAACTTACTAAACTCTACCTCATACTCACCCACCGTGAGCTGCCGTTGCTTCAGATAGAGGAAATCATTCATGAGGCGGTCACGCTCAACCGAGGGTAAGAACTTCCTCAACAGCATCTCCTTGAACATCTCCCACGAGCATCCGGCTACCAAGCTCTCCTTCTCTCTCAGCCACCAACTCTTAGCCAACCCTTTGAGCTGATAGGTGGCTAACATCACCCTCTGAACATCTGTAATCCCTGAGTACGAGAACATCTCCTCCATGGAGATCAGCCAGTCGTCTATCACCATGAAATCTGCCTTCCCATCATAAGTGGGAGGGCTCAGCCTCTGAAACTGCGAGATGAAGGCCATCTCTGCTGGCACCACCACTGGAGGTCTCAAGGGTGCAGGAGGAGGAGGAACAGCTAACCCCCCAGCAGGAACTTACGCACCCTGAGCCTGACCTGCCACAACAGCCACCAAAGACTGAATCTGGGCTTGCACCTCCTCCAACTGCCTGCCCATAGCTTCGCTACTCAGACGCAGACTCTCGATCACCGCATCGTTCTGAGCTCCAGAAGATTCACCCTCAGACAGGGGAGTTGATCGAGTCGCAGGACGCCTAGCCATCCTAAAAATCATTACAACGCAAATCAGATCCAAATCCACGACTAGAACCGATTACCAGTATAGACAATACATATGTAGATATAGACTTAAAGCTGCTAAACTTGCTCTGAGAGTTTATCTTCTTCACAAAAATTAAATGATATGCCCTAACCTAGGATGGTTAACCACCACCTTACTAACTCTTGTGCCTAGATCGGATGCATGAATTTATGTTAATTTGAAAACTCATGTGTGTACATATGTCATCCTGCAAATCTTTAGCTCGGCGCGTTGTGCTTATGCAATGTTATGATATGCATGTTTGTGTTATGCATTCTAAAAAGGCCCTAATGCATGTTATGAGCGGCGTACACATGAAAATGTTATGCATCCCATACTACATAACATTTCCATGCAACGAAAAAGAAACGTACTAGTCGCAGTCATGTGGTGAGGTTATGCATCCCATACTACATAACCCTCACATGTAGCCCCTATGGTGGATCCATATACGAACACATATTATGCATCCCATACTACATAATATGCCCCGTATAGTTCATGTTATGCTATGAGTGTAGTGTTCGTGCTTTTGCCAAGACGTGCTGATGACATATCAGTGTGTGTATGACATGATGCTGAACAACTAAAAGCATCCAAGGAAGGTTGCTCAACTAACTTGTCAAGCAACCTCCCTCTGATACCAACTGTCACAACCCGCATTTTCTCCGAATTAAGAATTATCAGAGTAAGAGAAAACACGCGTCATGATGCCACGTCAAGCAGGGGATAACTGCTGACGCTCAGGCAAAACCAACTACAACTTAATGAAAGAAAATCATGTGACTAATGATTAGAAAATCAGTTATATTTTAGAGACCGTATCCCTCGGCTCAGTGGATCACCTAGTCCACAAAAGAAAAACTATATTTATACGCTGCGGAAAAATACTTTATTTAGGTTTAACATCCTAAGGAGCACATAAGGGTCCCAAGAGAACCACTCATGCTATGCAAGACCCTACATTTAATTTATATAATATATAAGAAAGCGGTCTTTATACGTGATTTGGAAAATAGTGAATACGTCTTATAAAACATGCTGATCATGAGCTTTATTTATAATAATAATTATAGTTTAAAAATAACTAGCAACCTAGCATAAAACCTTCTCAGAGCAAGTAGACTATCTCCAGAAAATGGTAGCAACAATAGTATATATCTAGTACAAGGTAAAAACTACCAGTGGGCGCCAACAACCTGACACGAACCCACTAGCACAAATATATGTCTGTAAGAAAGTACAGAAAACAACCTCACTAACAAGGTAAACAGAACTCCAAAGACCAAGAGTCCACCAACACCACCACTGCAACTAGCCACCCAACTGGCTACGGCTCAGAACCTGGGGTATTCCAAAAGAAAACAGAATACCTCAGCAAGCTAAACAAAGTAAACTGCATGAAAGAGTCAACCAAAAGGGGAAAAGTACCAGAAAAACATGCAGTAGAAAGAGTCACAAATGTCCAAAACAGGACCACAATAAATGCACAACGTGCAAAGAAACAGCAACGACGCAGCCCAGGAACCACATCCTGCAGGGACTACTAGGCTACCAAAAGCCAAATGTGCTGCAAACTACCAAGGAAGAAACTTCTAACACCCTAAACTGTGGGGAGTGATAGTAGCAAAAACAACAACGAGGAACCGGATCGAAGGCAAACGCAGTCCCCCAATCCACCATGTCCAAGTCAAAAGCTCGAGGGTCAACACGTGAAAACACAAGGGACCTTCCACCCGACATGCCCAGCCCATACCTGGAGCAAGAAAAACATGGGTGGCCTTGGCTATATCACACAACTCCACCCCCATAAAGAGCTACAACCACCACTACTAACCACGACCCACGATTCGGCCTCTAGGACAATAAAGAAAACGTCCGACAAGGAAAACCCAGAAATACAACTGGAAATCCACTCGGAAACGAAAGACAAGGTAAAGGAAGAGTGTTGAAATAAACCAACACGACTAGGCGTTGAGTGAAACCCACTCAGTGCCTACCTAAACATTGGCGTTGAGCGAGCTAGCCTCACTCGCCGCCAAAATAAAGCCACTACCCACAAACCCGCTAAAGAATACGGAGCTCGACGATAGTCGAACGACCAAGGCAGAAGATCCAGAACTCGAGTAGTTGCCTGCCACTTGAGTATCTAAACTCCCGCACTCGAAACAAGCTAAATTAGCCTAGCAAAAGAAAATATACAGAGCGCACGATCAGTGACGCACGATCAGTGGTCGTGCGCACTCATCGGCTGATGATCGTGCGAAACGAACCTGGAAAACCTGAGAAAAACTTAGCGTCAGCACACGATCAGTGACGCACGATCAGTGGTCGTGCGCACTGCTTGCCAGCGCTCGTGCGATCTACGAGACAGAACTTTGGAAACTGAAAGTTATACGCGCACGACCAGAGGCACACGACCAGTGGTCGTGCGCCCTAACGGTTAATGACCGTGCGCGGCTAACCTGTACCATTTGGAATTTCCCGAACGACACCGGAACGCGCACACGACTCACGCAACTGCAATAGCAGCAGGAAACTACCAATGTCGCGCACCACTACTATACAAACTATGCCTAATCATTCGAGTAATACCTTAACGAAAAATCGGCAACCACACCCCCTCCTAACTCTCCCTCTCGGCTACACCCAAACTAGAGCAACAATCAGAGTAAAGGAAAACAACGGCTCCATGCCGACAATTTGGATTCCAATCATCACATAATAGGGGGGGTTTCAGTAGGAAGAACTAAGCCCTATAGTTAGCAAGAAAATGAGAACAACAAGGCCTCTAACCTGGGCTAACCGGGATTTCAATTTCAGCAAGTAAAATCGAAAAAAAAACTTGGCAAGGGCAAGAATACCACTTGCCTCAATTCACTGCGAAGCTTTGGACTTCTTTCCTCCTCTTCGCACGGATCAAAATGGCCGCAACACCTAAAACAAACACTCGGCCATTAATGGCAGAAAAACTCCAAAACCGAAAATTCCAAACCTCCCAAAACTCCACAAAAATCGAATTTCTTACCGTAGGAATGAAGGTCTTGACGAGAGCAATCCGAATCCACTCTCGGAATCGAATTCCGTCCACAAACGCTCCGGGAATCGGCGTCCGAAGGGAAGGGTAGGCGGTTTCTCCGTTTCTCTCGTACAGGACCGGCGGTTTCTTTTAATCGGAGAAGATGATCGAGCCTTTTCATTCTATATATATATATTAATATATAATTATATAATTAATTACAAAATTACATAAAGCACCAAATCGACGCGAAAACCGATCTACCTCGGAATTCGACGAAATTCGCACCGTAGCTAAATACCCACGCTACGAACACAACGGCGAAGTCGAAATTAATTTTCGACGAACAGAACTCGAGTTAAACCCAAATAAAGCCAAACACCAACATCCCCCCGAGAGGCCACACCGGGTCACCCAAAACGACTCGGCTTGCTAGGGAGATCTTGCCAACAGGCTACAGAATAGGGCACTCAGTTCTAAGGAGTTAAACCACACTCCACAAATGGCACAAGCCTCGGAAACGCGTCATCGTAACACCAAACGAGAATAAAAATAATCGCTGAAAAAACGGGGCGTTACATAGGCCTTCAATGAGACTTCTCCAGCAAATGATGATTTCAGCAAGGCTGAAAAGTGAGTTGTCTGGAGACTTGAATGATGAAGCCTTTTAGCACTTAAAGCAGATCTTTTAGTCACAGAAGATGAAAACTTGATTAGAGAATTTTTGTTGTTCTTCTTCTGTAATGCAATTCTTGTGTCTCTTGGTGTTGGAGTTGAATGATCTGTCTTCTTGTGTCTCTCCTTTTTTTTAGCTCAAAAATCTCCAAGAGAACTGAGAGAATAATAATGAATTCTTGACTTGAATGGCCGAATAAACAGTCTTGAATGATTTCCAAAAACATCATTTGTCTCTAGGGAAAGTCCATTAGCAATATTCCATTTTTACCTTCCTTGACATTTGCATTAGATAGCTTGAAACGGCTAGGAAATCTTTTCCCATTAATGCAGCAATTAACTCTGAAATAATTTGAAATAATTCCATAACTGATATTGACTTGATAGCAGAAAACGTCGACCTCATCAAGAAATAGTCGATCTGAGATCGACTATCGTCGACCAGAGCTCAGAGTTAATGAAATTGAACTGGAACAGAAATAGTCGATCTGAGCTCGGAGAAAAATGGAGATAAGCAACAGATAGAAAGCGTCGACCTGATTTGGACATAAATCGTCGACCTTAGCTTCAACAGAAAACGTCGATCTAAACTCAGGGAAAAAGCGTCGACCTGAGCTCACCAGAAAACGTCGACCTGGCTAAGGCAGAAATCGTCGACCTTACTAAATCAGAAATAGTCGATCTTGAGCTTGGCAGAAATCGTCGACCTTCTCTTAGACAGAAATAATCGACCTAAGCTTGACAAGAAAGCGTCGATCTAAGCTCAGCAACAGAGCGTCGATCTAAGCTTGACGACAAAGCGTCGATCTAAGCTTGACGACAAAGCGTCGATCTAAGCTCAGCAACAGAGCGTCGATCTAAGCTTGATGACAAAGCATCGATCTAAGATTGACGACAAAGAAATAGCTGAAGGCCTGACGCTGATCAAAGCTCGACGATCGTCGGACTGAAGCTCGATGATAGTCGACCTGAGCTCGAATATTTTTAACATCTGTCTCAGCTTTGATTCCTGATCTTGAATGGTCCTGGGGGCAGCTTCAAACTTAAGTTCTAAGCCCTAGACACATTCTAACTTGACCTTTTCAACTATACAACTAGGTCAAACAGATATCCTAAATACATAGTGATCCTTGCCCAAATTAGTAATAGGGTGTTCCAACAATCTCCCCCTATTTGGGTTAGGATTACTATTTATAGGACTTAGAATAAAATATAATCATCAAATGCAATCAAGCAATAAAGATTAAAGCAACAAACAGCATAGAAGCAATCTGATAGAACCTCGGCAAGAGATTTAAGAAATAATCGAGCCATCTGCATACAAAAATCATTCCTTTTTACTTCCTTTCTTGAACAGAATTTCCCTGTTGGGATTGAGACATTCCTTCTTTGATCTCCTGTCATCTTCTGCACCTAAGGAGGTTTGAGCTTTTGCTCTGGGAACCACAGCCTCAGGATGCAGCTTCATATAATCTACAGGATCAAAGAATTTCCTTGAAGAATACCTTTCCAACTCTGCTTTTCTTTGCTCGGACAGAGTGGAGATGTTTGAGGTGTCCTTGCCTTGCTCTCTTGCCTTCTTCAGCTGGTCCAAGGCAGCAAGTTCTTTCATCCTGGCAGTCCAGGAAATAGGATTATTTTCAGGATCCTCAAAAGGAATAGGAGCTTCATATCTGTTAATGGTTTCAGGAGCAGCAGCAGTTCTTGATTCAACAGTTTCTCAGAGCTTATATGGGTAAGGACCTTGAGATGTGTCAAGTTGCCTTTGTCCTTCCCTTTGAGTTCTGTAGTCTCTATGATTACCTCTATACTATCCTCTTCTGGACTAATTACCTCTTTGATTATGTAACATCCCAATGTTACTTCTAGATCCCTTAACTTAGATTGGGTTAGGCATGGGGTGGGTGTTAGGGTAATGAGCTAGGTTTGACCCTAGATAGTGGGTTGTAGCCATGTGGGGCCCACTATGGGGCCAAAGTCAAACTAGGTCAAACTAGCCTAAACAGGAACCCTAGCCACACCATGACCCCCTCATGATGCCCTAACCCTAAATACAATCTAAGTAGACCCCAAGGTAGGTCAGGGGGTCAACCAGCTGACCATGATGGGTCAAGTCAACACCTTTGACCTAAATAGTGAAAATGGTGCCCTAGCCCAATTCACTGGGTTGGGTCCACCCAAATCAACCCAAATTCATCATGTGGGCCTAAAGTGACCCTATAAACCCTAGGGGAGAGAAAAATAGGGCCCCTCAATAGTACTTTTGGGAGAACATCTAGGAGAGAGAAAAGAAGAGAATAGGAGAGAGAAAGTGCCTAGGAGTTATTTTGGGCCACTTGGGCTCATTCCACCAACCCATGATGGGTTGGCTGACCATGCATGGGTATTAGGAGGTGTGGGACCCCCACCATGCTGCCTTGGGCCAAGCCCAAACCCAACCCAAGCCCAACATAGCATAAACAACTTGGTGGAGTCAACCCTCCCTATTCACTCACCCAACCCGGCCCAACACTTGGCAACCCGACCCACTAGGCTCTAATCAGCCTTCATGACCAGTGGGACCCACTCACCAGCCACCTAGCCGGCCAAATCCACTAACCCGACCCCCTCCTTGGTGAATCCGCCCCAAGCCTTGGTGAAGTCGCCCCCTCTCATAACTCAGCCCCAAACCGACCTCACACCCTCACTCCCACTTCATCCCTACCCCAGAGAGAGAGAGAGAGAGAGGAAGGAAGCCATGGAAAGCCGTGGAGCTCGCCGGAATGTGCATGCTAGGGGAAGCCGCCGCCACCCTCAACCACAACCACCAAGAGTCCGTATCCCCTCCCCTCTCACTGTACTAGTTTCCTAGGTCTCCTAGGTTAGTAGTCAAGCTCAAAAGAGCTCGACTGTAGGCCTCTACCAGCTTGGAAAAGCTTCAAAAATGGCGGATTAGGGTTTTTCGGGTCGGTTGCGCCGCCGCCGTCCGCCGCTCTCCGCCGCCCAGTCGCCGGCCAGATCAAGCCCCGGCCACCGTGAGGCCGGGGGAGCAATTGGCCGGAGGGCTCGCCGCCGGTGATGGCCGGAAACAGCCATGCAAGTTCCACGGGCTCGGCTGCCCCTGCATGCATTGCATGGGGAAGAAGTACAGCAGCCGTTGGATTAAGCTTTAAGATCTGTGCAACAGATTTTTATTATTTCTGTATTTTCTATAGTATGCATAGTGTAATAAATGTCACACTTTAACAACAAACATGCATGTTAATTTTGAGGCACTTAGAGGCCCCACCATAGGATGAACCCTGAATGAAAAAGTTAGGTAGATGGGTTAACTTTGAAATGCCACAGAAATCATGACTTTTGGACCAGTAGGCTGCCCTGTAGGGCTGTTTTTCTAGGACTGCCCTTAAACTAGGGCAGAAACCAAATTTGATGCCCAAGACAAACCAAGCATCACCATGACCTGAAATTTTGGTCATGGGTGTATTTAGGGCATGCCTATGCCCTGCCAAAAATTTGGAATTTTTGGAAGAACTTTTTCTATAGTTTTTTATCAAAATATCAAAAATTAAATTAAGGGCATAATTGTAATTTTAGGCACCCAAATGACCCCAAATTTTGGTGGTATGTCCTTGGGGACATTATTGGTGTCTGGTAGAAATTTCAAGGCAATTGGACCCCTGCATGAAGGGTTATTCCATGTGTTTGTGTAGGCTAATTTAGGCCTTGGTGTGCAATTAGCAATAATTTGTATTCTGTGTATTTAACCTAACTGAGGCACCCAAAAACCATGCAATAAATTCCAGGGATACTTTAGGGCATGTTTCACCCCTAGAATTATTTTTGGGATTTTTGGAATTAAAAATACCACTTAATGGAATTTTTCAAATTATAGGTCCTTTTGTAAAATAAATGGGAAAAATAGGTTTTGGCTATAGAAAACTTTCAGATTCAGCCAAGTCAAAGTATGGTGTTTTAATTGACTTAAGAAAATTTCATATCTCTGTTTGGCAACTGTTAGAGCAAAATTCATGGAAATGACCATTTTACCCTTTTTGTAAATGTTTATGAATTGGTATAAATACTTGTTGGAAAATTGTGAAAATAATCCTAGAGTTGCATAATTGTTATATTAGTCTTGTAGATTTATATCAGAATTTTTGGGTACAATGTTAATTATTAATTAGCATAATGGCATTTTTGGTAAATAATTAGGAATGGATTTTGATAGACCATTACCCTGTAGAAATTAATAAAACTCTGCCATTAGTCATAAAATAGTAATATAAATGCTCAGTAATTTTCCTGGAGTTTTGGTGTATATATTTCTTGTACTTCATTTGGAAAGTGATAAATAGGTAGAATTTGTATTAATTATGGGAAAAATAGAAATATAAAAAGAGAAATTATGAAATGTTGTAGACAGTAATATTTTATTCATATGCAACTCAGGAAAATTCCCTTAGGTCAGAAGATTTTAATTGATAATACTTCTTGTGTAAAATGACCTAGGGAATAATTTAAAAGATTTATTTAAAGGCCTTAATGACCTAGGAAAATTACGAAAATCAACACACTCATTTTATTAGTCCATACCACCCTAGGATAAATATTTGGAGTCAGTTGGACCAGGAATTTAGAAGTTCGATCTCAGGGTGGTGTTAGGTCATGGGGTGCGCATAGTAAAAGTAGGCTGGACTATAGGCCGCCAGGGGATGAATCAACAACTGAGTTAGAGTCTAAGTTCGGAAGTACAACCCTGGGTGGCAGGTGCATTATGGAGGCGAGAGTAAAAGTGCAACATTAATCATGCCTAGGTAGAGTTGACGGAAGACCGTCACTCCTTAATCCATACCTTAAATCACTAGGTCACTCTATGTAACAGAAGAGAGAAAAAGGGGTCCGGGGTAAGAAACAACTAAAGTAAATATCCTTGAAAAGGGAGCTTTGGGATTCAGCCCATCGCAGCTCCTAGTGCCCCTGAAAGCCCTTCACCGGGAATACCTTGGGCAGTCCTGGGATTAACCTTAAGACTCTAAGTATGATAATCTGTAGATAAGAGTAGTCTAATAGGTTAAGTGAACTGGACATGTGCTCACTCGTGCCGGGTTGGAGGGACTTGGAGTCTTTTGACTACTTGCTCACCCGTGCAGAGTTGGAGGAAAGAAATTGGTTTATATACACTCACCCGGCCAGGGTTGGAGGGTTTGTAGCATATACTCACCGTGGCGGGTTGGAGAGATTTGAGACAGGATAGTCCCTTGAGCTGGAGGCTCAATATATAATACTTGCATGTGCATATACTAGTGGCGGGCCATGCGGTACTGGCCGGTCGTCACACCGACGGCAGTACGGTGGACCAGGCGGGTGCGAGGGTTAGAAGGACCAGTAGGATGTTTATACTGGAGTCTGGAGGACTTTTCCTAATAACGCGCACCCGACCCAACAAGACTGACAGGTAGTCAGCAAAGTGGTACGCAGAGACTCTAGAGTGCACTGTCGGTGTACAGAGGCGTACAAGAGAGGTCTAGGCCTGGTAGTGTGTATACCCGCCTAGAAGGCGGAGACGCCCGCTCCGCTGCTGCCGTAGCCACAACGGTAGTACCTGAGAGTGATGCTAGCTCTCGAAAAGTGGGAACTAAAGGTCTGTGATCACGGAGTCGTGTGTGTGTGTTGCACTGCATGTTCATATCATACCCACCATATAGTTGCATAACATTAATCTGCATAACAACCTAAGACACCTAATGTATAAGTGGTATGGGACGCTTATACATTAGGACCTGCTATACGAACCCTTAGCCTATAAGCCTGAGTGGGCATGTTTATAGGTTAAGGTTATTTTTCCTTTATATATATGCTTGTGACTCTGACACCCCCTTGTATAAATGGTATGGGACATTCTATACAATGGGAGCCTTGCAAAAGATCCCTTGCTTATGCGTACCCGCATAAGTGGAGGTTACACTTCATTATATTTTGATTATATATACCCTGTTAGTTTCCTGTCACCTGCTCGCCTTTGCCACCCCTTGTTGTCCTCCGCTTCGTCCTCCCGCACGGTGCCTAGGAGTTGCAGGAGGAGGTGCTGAGGATACGACTTAGTCTTTTGACTAATGGTCGGTGACCTTACTATTTTAGGAGCTCGAGGAGGTGGACCAGCACGTCGAGGAGGCAGGACTTGAGGGCAGATACCTACTACTACTACTGGAGCACGTCTACAGGTGATGAGAAGATTATGTTTTGTTTTTTTTTTTCCGCTGCTGTGTATGAGAGTGAGAGAGAGATATGATGTACTGGGCATAAGCCCTTCTTTCATTATTCATTTTCTGTACTCATTATGGACTGTCTTATGTTTCATTTGATATATATATACTGTGGCTGTGGACTTGCTTCTGCTTTTACTCTGATTTATTATGCAATTATTCTCATATTGGCCGAACAGGTTATGATCGTACTAGCCGGCAGAATCGGCGTCTTGCGGTGACGACTAACTCGTGCGTTAGTGTCACCGTAAGGCGGCGGTTCTGGGCATAAGATCCGGGTTGCCTCGGATTTGAGGAAGACAGGATCTTACAAACTGGTATCACTTGAAACCACGATCATATGAGAATACAGTCCACCACACTGGAACACCCCGCTCCAGCATTAGTTTGCGGACAAACTATGCAGCGGAAGCAGTGGTGTGCCCATGCGTAAAAAGCCACATAATCAGTCCATCAAACAATGAGTTAGGCCAATTTTGACGTTAAGTTTTCCTTTATGCAGCCTCCGCAGGATACGGTTCCTCCCCCTCCGGCTGCCATTCCGTTCATGCAGACTGAGATGGGGCAAACCCTGACGGCTATCCTGGATGCCTTCAGAGCGCAGCAAGCCCCGGTTCAGCTGCCCAACCCAGGATCGAACTGGTTGAGTGCATTTAAAAGTCTGTCTCCGCCACTGTATCGCGGGACAGAAGATGCCGTGAAGACAGAGGAGTGGTTGGAGACCATCCAGGAGCTGCTAGCTGGCATCAGCTACCCCGTCAGACAGGCAGTTCCCCTTGCCACCTCGGCACTAGATGCTCATGCAAAGAGGTGTGGAAGTCGGTGCGGGACTCTACATTCGCCGACCGGAGCTGATGGACATATCTTGGGAGGAGTTCAGCGACGTCTTCTTGGAGCATTTTGTATCTTCCACAGACCGAGATACCTTGGAGGCGAGGTTTCTGAGCCTCCAGCAGGGGAGCCGATCAGTTATTGAATATCAGAGAGAGTTCTCCCACCTGGCTAGGTTTGCAGGCTTCCATGACTGGGACGACCAGAAATACGCGAAGAGATTCTATCACGGGCTCCGCGACTCTTTGAGGCAGCCCTTGCTGTTCATTGCCCACGGTACCATGGCGCAGATCATCGAGATGGCAAAGAAGCTGGAGGCTGACCAGCTGTTGGTGCAAGGCAGAGGGAAGAGATCGTTGGATGGACAGTCGTTTGGGGAGAGCAGCGGATCGTCTCAGAGGGGAAAGACGATTGGATACAGGAGAGGTGGGGGACGTCGTCGTCCCAACTAGGGAGGAACTAGGCAGGATCAGGGGCCTCCTCCACCTTTGGCTCCCCCACCTATGCAGATTCCCGGACCGATGAGACAGGATGATCGAGGTCAGAGGCAGATCACCTGCTTTGGTTGCGGCCAACCTGGGCACATCAGGACGCAGTGCCCGCTTCAGGTCCACCCTCTTCCTCCTCCTCCACCTCCAGTGGCCCCTCCAGTTCACCAAGGCCGAGGACGAGGACGAGGACGAGGACGAGCCGAGGCCGAGGATATCACGGCCGAGGCCGAGACCGGGAGCAGGTATACGCGCTGGATCTCACGGAACAGAGGGACCCAGAGGAGGTGATTACAGGTACTTAAAATTTTGTAAGATTTATAAATTTAAATTTTCTCTTTTTAAGAATACCTTAGACATTAATAGTAATACTATTCTTTGAACTCAAACGAACCCAGGCATAGTGATGATTAGCGGCAAGCCCGCTCACACCCTCTTCGACACGGGTGCGTCACACTCCTTCGTATCAGACTCGTTTATTGAAGGATTAGAAGGAGTGGAGAAGTTTTCCGGTTTGGAAAAGAGAGTGCGACTCCCTGATGGTACGGAACTTCGAACCACAGACTGCTGCAATATGGATGTCGAGATAGGAGGCAAAGCGTTCGAAGCCCCGACAACAGTTCTGAGCCTACCGGATTATGATCTGATCCTAGGCATGAATTGGCTTCATTGGAACTACGCGCAGATAGATTGCCCCTCGAAGAGGATCACACTCAGACACGGAGACTCCTACGTCATCATTGAAGGTATCCGTTCCATTCCCCGACTCTCTTTATCTTCAATACAGGCCGTTAAGGCCTATGAACAGGGAGAAGAGGTATACCTCATTTGTTTCGAGATGGCTGTGGTAGAGAGTCCCATAGCTGATATTCCAGTGGCACGAGATTATGCTGATGTCTTTCCGGAGAAGTTACCTGGGCTACCACCATCACGGGAATTGGACTTCAGGATCCAGTTGTGCCAGGGGCAAGACCAGTGTCCCGAGCACCCTACAGAATGGCCCCTAGGGAATTGGCAGAGTTCAGGACTCAGCTACAGGAACTTGTGGAGTCAGGATTTGTGCGGCCAAGTTCATCGCCGTGGGGAGCACCGGTTTTATTTGTGTGAAGAAGAAGGATGGATCCCTCCGATTGTGTATAGATTACAGGGAATTGAATAGGTTGACGGTTCGGAACACCTACCCATTGCCCCGGATAGACGAGTTATTTGATCAACTTCAGGGAGCCTTCTGGTTCTCTAAGCTCGATTTACGATCCGGCTATTACCAGTTACGCATCCGGAGGAAGACATACCGAAGACCGCATTCAGCTCCCGTTATGGCTTATATGAGTTCACGGTGATGCCGTTCGGGCTCACGAATGCGCCCTCGGCCTTTATGACGCTCATGAACAGGGTATTCGAGCCTTATCTGGACCGGTTTGTTATAGTCTTTATCGACGACATTCTGATTTATTCGCGATCTCGAGAGGAGCACGCAGAGCATTTAGCGCTGGTATTGCAGAAGTTAAGAGAATTCCAGATGTATGCGAAGTTCTCTAAGTGCCAGTTCTGGCTTCAGGAAGTGGCTTTCCTAGGACACACGATCAGTGGAGCTGGATTAGCAGTGGATCCGGCTAAGATTGAGGCGGTGCGGGATTGGCCACGGCCAAAGACAGCGTCGGATATACGTAGCTTCTTGGGCCTGGCAGGTTATTATCGTAAGTTCGTGGAGGGGTTTTCAAGGATAGCCCTCCCCCTCACGTCCTTGACGAAAAAGGATGCCGCATTTGACTGGACAGAGCGGTGCGAGTCAGCATTTCAAGAGCTCAAGGATCGGCTCACTTCGTCCCCCATCCTTGCACTTCCCTCGGGGAGTGAAGGATTTCAGATATATACAGATGCATCCTATCAGGGGATGGGTGCAGTCTTAATGCAGCACGGACATGTTATCGCTTATGCTTCGCGACAGCTGAAGAAGCATGAGCATAACTATCCTGTACATGATCTCGAGCTCGGGGCCGTAGTTTTTGCCCTCAAGACATGGAGACATTACCTCTACGGGATTCATTGTGATATATACTCCGATCATAAGAATCTCAAATACATCGACACGCAGAAGGTTCTGAACCTGCGACAGAGGAGGTGGCTTGAGTTCCTCTGCGATTACGACTATAAGATGCACTATCACCCGGGAAAGGCGAATACAGTAGCAGATGCTTTGAGCAGGAGAGCCGCACTTCTGGACCGGAGTCCCGGGTGATGTCTATGGAGCTGCTACGCATGATGGAGGATATGCAGATTACCATGGTTTCGGAAGCCGAGCCAGTGCTCTATCGAGAGTACCTGAACTCTTTGGTCAGCAATGATGATATACAGAAACGCATTCTTACACATCAGAGATTGGATACTGATCTAGAGCCTATCTTTGACGCTCTAAAAGGAGGCAAGCATGGGGATTATACGCTGGAGGACGACCTTCTTCGATTCCGTGGCCGAGTGTACATTCCAGCAGGAGGTGAGATCCGGGATGACATCCTCAGAGAGGCACACTACTCCAGATATTCAGTGCATCCCGGTATCACCAAGATGTGGGCTGACTTACGGCGGACCATGTACTGGCCAGGAATGAAGAGGGAGATCATATACCTGGTGACACACTGCGAGACTTGCCAGCGAGTGAAGGCCGAATGCAAGAGCCCAGGCGGTATATTACAGCCACTGCCAGTCCCAGAGTGGAAGTTCGAGGATATCTCTATGGATTTTGTTCACGGACTCCCTCGCTCTCATTCTGGGCACGACTCCATCTGGGTCATTGTGGACAGGTTGACCAAGGTAGCACGGTTTATCCCGGTCAGAAAAGATGCCCCGTTGCTGTATTGGTGAGGTTGTTTGTAGAGCAGTTCGTCCGGTATCACGGAGTACCCAGGTCTATTGTTTCAGATAGGGATGGTCGCTTCACCTCCAGGGAATGGAGGGCAGTGCACGCTTACTTGGGATCCAGACTTTCCTTTAGCACTGCCTTCCACCCGCAGACCGACGGTCAGACGGAGCGGACGATACGCACTATGGAGGACCTGCTCAGGTTATGTATTTTGGATACAGGAAACCTTGGGAGAGGCTACTGCCGTTGATCGAATTCTCATACAACAACAGCCACCAGGCTAGCATCGGGATGGCTCCTTACGAGGCACTTTATGGGAGAAAATGCCGGACTCCGCTATCCTGGGTGCAAGATGTGGATACTCGAGCCCTTGGGTCAGACTTTGTAGAGGATACGGAGGCTCAGATTCATTTGATCAGGGATCGGCTTCTGGAGGCTCAGAGCAGACAAGCGAAATATTATGATGCTCGACACCGGAAAGTGGAGTTCCAAGTTGGGGACAGGGTTTTCCTGAAAATCCGACCGGTACACGGTATTTCTCGGATTCGGAGACATAAGAAGCTCAGCCCCCGGTACATGGGACCATACCTGATTCTGGAGCGTGTGGGCCCCTTGGCTTATCGGCTGCAGCTACCTCCGGAGCTGAGCAGCCTACACGATGTGTTCCATGTCTCTTCTTTGCGAAGAGCTCTCCTTCGCCCTGAGCAGCATGTCCCTACTGCAGCTGGACCGGTAGAGCCTGACCGTTCGGTTAGATTGGAGCCGATCCGGATCGACGATTCAGCGGTCCGAACGTTGAGGAAAAAGAAGGTTCCACTCGTAAAGGTGCTGTGGTCCAACCATGGACGGGAGGAGCACACCTGGGAACCTAGGGATCTGATGCTGGAGCGTCATCCAGAACTATTTACATCAGGTACTTTTATGTTATTTTCTACAAAATTTCCTTAACAATTTCTGCAACTGGAACCCGTAGACCCAAACTTAAATTTCGGGGACGAAATTATTTCTTTTGTTTATAGGATTTGTAACATCCCAATGTTACTTCTAGACCCCTTAACTTAGATTGGGTTAGGCATGGGGTGGGTGTTAGGGTAATGAGCTAGGTTTGACCCTAGATAGTGGGTTGTAGCCATGTGGGGCCCACTATGGGGCCAAAGTCAAACTAGGTCAAACTAGCCTAAACAGGAACCCTAGCCACACCATGAACCCCCTCATGATGCCCTAACCCTAAATACAATCTAAGTAGACCCCAAGGTAGGTCAGGGGGTCAACCAGCTTGACCATGATGGGTCAAGTCAACACCTTTGACCTAAATAGTGAAAATGGTGCCCTAGCCCAATTCACTGGGTTGGGTTCCACCCAAATCAACCCAAATTCATCATGTGGGCCTAAAGTGACCCTATAAACCCTAGGGGAGAGAAAAATAGGGCCCCTCAATAGTACTTTTGGGAGAACATCTAGGAGAGAGAAAAGAAGAGAATAGGAGAGAGAAAGTGCCTAGGAGTTATTTTGGGCCACTTGGGCTCATTCCACCAACCCATGATGGGTTGGCTGACCATGCATGGGTATTAGGAGGTGTGGGACCCCCACCATGCTGCCTTGGGCCAAGCCCAAACCCAACCCAAGCCCAACATAGCATAAACAACTTGGTGGAGTCAACCCTCCCTATTCACTCACCCAACCCGGCCCAACACTTGGCAACCCGACCCACTAGGCTCTAATCAGCCTTCATGACCAGTGGGACCCACTCACCAGCCACCTAGCCGGCCAAATCCACTAACCCGACCCCCCTCCTTGGTGAATCCGCCCCAAGCCTTGGTGAAGTCGCCCCCTCTCATAACTCAGCCCCAAACCGACCTCACACCCTCACTCCCACTTCATCCCTACCCCAGAGAGAGAGAGAGAGAGAGGAAGGAAGCCATGGAAAGCCGTGGAGCTCGCCGGAATGTGCATGCTAGGGGAAGCCGCCGCCACCCTCAACCACAACCACCAAGAGTCCGTATCCCCTCCCCTCTCACTGTACTAGTTTCCTAGGTCTCCTAGGTTAGTAGTCAAGCTCAAAAGAGCTCGACTGTAGGCCTCTACCAGCTTGGAAAAGCTTCAAAATGGCGGATTAGGGTTTTTCGGGTCGGTTGCGCCGCCGCCGTCCGCCGCTCTCCGCCGCCCAGTCGCCGGCCAGATCAAGCCCCGGCCACCGTGAGGCCGGGGGAGCAATTGGCCGGAGGGCTCGCCGCCGGTGATGGCCGGAAACAGCCATGCAAGTTCCACGGGCTCGGCTGCCCCTGCATGCATTGCATGGGGAAGAAGTACAGCAGCCGTTGGATTAAGCTTTAAGATCTGTGCAACAGATTTTTATTATTTCTGTATTTTCTATAGTATGCATAGTGTAATAAATGTCACACTTTAACAACAAACATGCATGTTAATTTTGAGGCACTTAGAGGCCCCACCATAGGATGAACCCTGAATGAAAAAGTTAGGTAGATGGGTTAACTTTGAAATGCCACAGAAATCATGACTTTTGGACCAGTAGGCTGCCCTGTAGGGCTGTTTTTCTAGGACTGCCCTTAAACTAGGGCAGAAACCAAATTTGATGCCCAAGACAAACCAAGCATCACCATGACCTGAAATTTTGGTCATGGGTGTATTTAGGGCATGCCTATGCCCTGCCAAAAATTTGGAATTTTTGGAAGAACTTTTTCTATAGTTTTTTATCAAAATATCAAAAATTAAATTAAGGGCATAATTGTAATTTTAGGCACCCAAATGACCCCAAATTTTGGTGGTATGTCCTTGGGGACATTATTGGTGTCTGGTAGAAATTTCAAGGCAATTGGACCCCTGCATGAAGGGTTATTCCATGTGTTTGTGTAGGCTAATTTAGGCCTTGGTGTGCAATTAGCAATAATTTGTATTCTGTGTATTTAACCTAACTGAGGCACCCAAAAACCATGCAATAAATTCCAGGGATACTTTAGGGCATGTTTCACCCCTAGAATTATTTTTGGGATTTTTGGAATTAAAAATACCACTTAATGGAATTTTTCAAATTATAGGTCCTTTTGTAAAATAAATGGGAAAAATAGGTTTTGGCTATAGAAAACTTTCAGATTCAGCCAAGTCAAAGTATGGTGTTTTAATTGACTTAAGAAAATTTCATATCTCTGTTTGGCAACTGTTAGAGCAAAATTCATGGAAATGACCATTTTACCCTTTTTGTAAATGTTTATGAATTGGTATAAATACTTGTTGGAAAATTGTGAAAATAATCCTAGAGTTGCATAATTGTTATATTAGTCTTGTAGATTTATATCAGAATTTTTGGGTACAATGTTAATTATTAATTAGCATAATGGCATTTTTGGTAAATAATTAGGAATGGATTTTGATAGACCATTACCCTGTAGAAATTAATGAAAACTCTGCCATTAGTCATAAAATAGTAATATAAATGCTCAGTAATTTTCCTGGAGTTTTGGTGTATATATTTCTTGTACTTCATTTGGAAAGTGATAAATAGGTAGAATTTGTATTAATTATGGGAAAAATAGAAATATAAAAAGAGAAATTATGAAATGTTGTAGACAGTAATATTTTATTCATATGCAACTCAGGAAAATTCCCTTAGGTCAGAAGATTTTAATTGATAATACTTCTTGTGTAAAATGACCTAGGGAATAATTTAAAAGATTTATTTAAAGGCCTTAATGACCTAGGAAAATTACGAAAATCAACACACTCATTTTATTAGTCCATACCACCCTAGGATAAATATTTGGAGTCAGTTGGACCAGGAATTTAGAAGTTCGATCTCAGGGTGGTGTTAGGTCATGGGGTGCGCATAGTAAAAGTAGGCTGGACTATAGGCCGCCAGGGGATGAATCAACAACTGAGTTAGAGTCTAAGTTCGGAAGTACAACCCTGGGTGGCAGGTGCATTATGGAGGCGAGAGTAAAAGTGCAACATTAATCATGCCTAGGTAGAGTTGACGGAAGACCGTCACTCCTTAATCCATACCTTAAATCACTAGGTCACTCTATGTAACAGAAGAGAGAAAAAGGGGTCCGGGTAAGAAACAACTAAAGTAAATATCCTTGAGAAAGGGAGCTTTGGGATTCAGCCCATCGCAGCTCCTAGTGCCCCTGAAAGCCCTTCACCGGGAATACCTTGGGCAGTCCTGGGATTAACCTTAAGACTCTAAGTATGATAATCTGTAGATAAGAGTAGTCTAATAGGTTAAGTGAACTGGACATGTGCTCACTCGTGCCGGGTTGGAGGGACTTGGAGTCTTTTGACTACTTGCTCACCCGTGCAGAGTTGGAGGAAAGAAATTGGTTTTATATACACTCACCCGGCCAGGGTTGGATGGTTTGTAGCATATACTCACCGTGGCGGGTTGGAGAGATTTGAGACAGGATAGTCCCTTGAGCTGGAGGCTCAATATATAATACTTGCATGTGCATATACTAGTGGCGGGCCATGCGTACTGGCCGGTCGTCACACCGACGGCAGTACGGTGGACCAGGCGGGTGCGAGGGTTAGAAGGACCAGTAGGATGTTTATACTGGAGTCTGGAGGACTTTTCCTAATAACGCGCACCCGACCCAACAAGACTGACAGGTAGTCAGCAAAGTGGTACGCAGAGACTCTAGAGTGCACTGTCGGTGTACAGAGGCGTATAAGAGAGGTCTAGGCCTGGTAGTGTGTATACCCGCCTAGAAGGCGGAGACGCCCGCTCCGCTGCTGCCGTAGCCACAACGGTAGTACCTGAGAGTGATGCTAGCTCTCGAAAAGTGGGAACTAAAGGTCTGTGATCACGGAGTCGTGTGTGTGTGTTGCACTGCATGTTCATATCATACCCACCATATAGTTGCATAACATTAATCTGCATAACAACCTAAGACACCTAATGTATAAGTGGTATGAGACGCTTATACATTAGGACCTGCTATACGAACCCTTAGCCTATAAGCCTGAGTGGGCATGTTTATAGGTTAAGGTTATTTTTCCTTTATATATATGCTTGTGACTCTGACACCCCATTGTATAAATGGTATGGGACATTCTATACAATGAGAGCCTTGCAAAAGATCCCTTGCTTATGCGTACCCGCATAAGTGGAGGTTACACTTCATTATATTTTGATTATATATACCCTGTTAGTTTCCTGTCACCTGCTCGCCTTTGCCACCCCTTGTTGTCCTCCGCTTCATCCTCCTGCACGGTGCCTAGGAGTTGCAGGAGGAGGTGCTGAGGATACGACTTAGTCTTTTGACTAATGGTCGGTGACCTTACTATTTTAGGAGCTCGAGGAGGTGGACCAGCACGTCGAGGAGGCAGGACTTGAGGGGCAGATACCTACTACTACTACTGGAGCACGTCTACAGGTGATGAGAGAGTTATGGTTTTTCCGCTGCTGTGTATGAGAGTGAGAGAGAGATATGATGTACTGGGCATAAGCCCTTCTTTCATTCATTTTCTGTACTCATTATGGACTGTCTTATGTTTCATTTGATATATATATACTGTGGCTGTGGACTTGCTTCTGCTTTTACTCTGATTTATTATGCAATTATTCTCATATTGGCCGAACAGGTTATGATCGTACTAGCCGGCAGAATCGGCGTCTTGCGGTGACGACTAACTCGTGCGTTAGTGTCACCGTAAGGCGGCGGTTCTGGGCATAAGATCCGAGTTGCCTCGGATTTGAGGAACAGGATCTTACAGATTATGCCCTCTGGGAGGATATCTTTGAGATGGTTGAGAAGGGCTTTGCTTTGGAGCCGAAGGTAGAGAAGCTGAGCCTCCACCTGATCCAGAATCTGGAGGAGGAGGAGGAGGAGGAGGCTGAAACTTAGAGGAGCCTTTCTCATACCTGTCAAATTTTCTCTTTTTCTTCATTACCTTCAATTGATTTTTGGAGTATTGCATCCACGGCTCAGTAATTTGGCAATCATGCAATATGTAATAGGGTACATCATTTCAATCCTTGGCTTTTTCGAGAGGAACTCTTTTGAGAGCTTTGCTTCTTGCTTTTCTTTTCCTTACAATAGTACCATAAGAGTCATCAGATTCTGTTTGGAACTCATCACTTTCAGAACTTTGAGGTTGATCATACAGATCGTCGATCCTTCTGACATAATCTTCTTGATCTTTGAGCTTTTCAGAGACAGCAGGAGCAGGAGGAGAAGGTATACCAGCAGAACAAACAGTATCAGCAGGAGCAGAAACATCAACAATCATATCATCAGCAGCAGAAATCTCAGCAGAGAAAACAACAGCAGCATCATCAGTAGCAGCAGCAGCACAAACAGAACCAACATCCACAACTTTAAGAGAATTGATATAAGATTCAATTATACTGGGATCACATATTGAAAGAGGCACAATGGCCTTAGTAAAATCTTTAGCTTTCTGAATAGGAACTGGAGCAATTTGATGGTAGATAGAATCAAAACTACTCAGCAGTGACCTGAGGTCCACTGTAAATAAAAGCACTGGAGCAGCAGTATCAGCAGCAGGCAATATAGCTGGAGGAGCAACATCAGCTTCAATAGCTTCATAAGGCATCTCCCCCTGGCTTGATGCAGACGGAGCTGGATCAAGGCACCTAAATGAAGGATTGGCCTGCGGAGAAGAGAGAGCGGAGAGTCTGGAGGATAGCTCCTGAATGGACTTCTGGAGTGTAGCCAAGGAGGTCTCCAGCAAAGCCACTAGCTTGGGAGCCAGTAGCTCATATAGCCTATCGGCCAGACTCAGGAGATCCACTTGCTCAAGAGAGACTTGAGTAGAGGTGAATGAAGATGTGGCTGGGACTGAAGAAGTGGCTGCACGACTTGAAGGTGAGAAAGGAGGGATGGATGGCTGGGATATAGGGATGGTGGATATGGATGGTATAGGAATGGAGGTGGATGGTAAGAAAGAGGGTTGATCCAAAATGTCATACAACAATTGTTGGTAAGAGGAGGAGGATGGAGGATCAAGAGAGGAGGAGGGAGAATCATCCATGAAGGAATCATCAAGAATGGAAGAGTCAATTGATGGATAATAGAAAAGAGGGTGGAATGATTCTGAAATGGTGGCTGGAGGAGATGAAGAAGGTAATGAAGTGGTGAAGGGGGAGGAGATGACAGGCTGAATGGGAGAAGAGGAAAGCAATGAAGAGACAAGGGGAGGAGGAGAAATAGGAGCAGAGGAGGAGGCAGGCAATCCCTCAAGAGATGCTGCAGGGGAAGAGACTGATAAAGTCCTTGTGCTTGAAGCAATTGTTACAGCAGCAGCCCTGCTGGGTCTGAGGATCTGCCTGTCCCACTTGCTGAATAGGGCACAGGATAGCCTCTTTGAAGCATTTATGTGCATCCCAGTTGAAATCAGCAATTCTGGGCACCTGGATTGCAGAAATACTCCTAAAATCCTTCCAAAATTCATAGAAGACTTGCTAATCTTCTTCTTGATTGAGTTAAAAATGATTGTTCCCCAATCCACTTTCTTCCTGCCAACAATTGTACCCATCAAGTTCAACTGATACTGCGTGATTGTGTCATGCGCCGAGTGCTTTGCCAAAAGCACTTTTCCCGTAATGTCGGCGAAAAATTGAAACTCAATAGCCAAATCCTTCTTCAATAACCTGTTAGGGTTCGCGGCAGAATAACCCATTCGTTCTAACAACGAATTAACTTCCTCTCCAGAAAAAGCGAAGGAATCATTTCCAGAACTGAGAGCGAACACTTCCGCCAGGAGATTTGGGGATAGCGGTACCTTCGTTCCGCTGATTGTTCCGACAACAGTAGTCTCGTTCTCAATTATTGCTGAAAACACCCATTCTTTTATCTCATTTGCTGCAATCTTAATTCTGGTTGGCATCAACCGCACTAGCTGCTGGTCGCGACAAAGATTCAGAATGTCCTTGAAGCGCTGATCGTTGCCGTCGAAAGAGTCCATGTCGATGTCAAATCCAGTATCGAACTTCATTTTGGAGAGAATAGCGACTGTCGCTACCATCTATATCTGCAAAAGTTCAACAAACAAGACCAAGTGTAGAGAGTTTTGGAGGGAAGAAGAAAATTTGCAGAGAGAATGAAGGCAAAAGCGACGAACGGCGGCCGAAAAATGATTTTATATTAGGGTTTGACACGGAAAAGGAAAAAAAATATCAAACTCCGTTCGAAGTTTTCGGCTGACGGGGAAACTGAAGAGTCTTTAATGACGTTGAACTCCGTTCAACGCTATTAAATAGCGTCGAGCTCAGCTTGATGGCGACTAATCAGAAGATAGATAGACGCGCTATCTGAGAGCGATGAACTCCGGTCAATGTTTTTGGACAACGTTGAACTCCGGTCGACGCTTTAGGGAAAAGCATCGAGCTCCGTTCGACGTTTTTTGGAAAAACGTCGAGCGTAGTTCAAAGACAAAATCTAGCCTACAGACACTAGAAAATATGATTTTTTTAGCCTAGTTTTGGTCTTTTTTTAGCTTTTGAAATCTTGGGATTTAATTTAAACTTCCTCTATCTAGCATTCCTAACTGATTCAGGAAGAAGCTATGCTTCTTTTCATCCAATGGTTTGGTGAAAATATCTCCCCTTTGCAAATCAGTTGGGATATATTGAAGATCAATTTTATTTTTCTCTACATTATCCCTTAAAAAGTGATGCCTAATCTCTATATGTTTTGTCCTACTATGGAGGACTGGATTTTGTGCTATAGAGATATCACTAGTATTATCACAAAAAATTTTAGACTTCTCTAAGTTATAGCCATAGTCTATGAGCTGATTTTGTATCCACAATATTTGTGAACAGCAACTGCCTGCAGCCATATATTCAGCTTCAGTAGTTGAGGTTGACACAGATGTTTGCTTCTTACAAAACCAGGAGACAAGTCTGTCACCAAGGAACTAACAAGTTCCACTAGTGCTTTTCCTGTCTACCCTGCATCCAGCATAATCAGCATCTGAAAATCCAGTTAGTTCAAATCCTGAGTCTTTTGGATACCAGAGTCCTAGATTTGGACAACTTTTTACATATCTAAGAATCCTTTTTAACTAGAGTTAGGTGTGACTTTCTAGGGCTTACTTGGAATCTAGCACATATGCATGTAGCAAACATTATATCTGGTCTACTAGCTGTAAGGTATAATAGAGAGCTAATCATTGCTCTATATGTTGTCTGATCAACATGTTTGCCATGCTCATCAGCATCCAATACAGCATTGGTAGGCATGGGTGTTTTCATACAGGATGCCTCAGACATACCAAATTTCTTAACCAATTCTTTAGCATACTTGGTTTGGGAAATAAATATGCCTTCAGCATGTTGTTTTACTTGCAATCCTAAGAAAAGGAGAGCTCACCCATGCTACTCATTTCAAATTTGGAATGCATAAGGTTGGAAAACCTTCTGCACAATTTCGAATCAGTAGATCCAAATATGATATCATCTACATAAATTTGTACTAGTAGGGTATGGGACTTATGGGTTCTAATAAAAAGAGTTTGGTCTACTCTACCCCTTATAAAATCATTTTCTAGAAGAAAGCATGCTAGGGTCTCATACCATGCTCTAGGAGCTTGCTTGAGACCATATAATGCTTTATGCAATTTGAAAACATGATCAGGATAAGTTGAAGAGATAAAACCTGGAGGTTGTCTAACATAGACTTCCTCTTTGATGTCTCCATTGAGAAAAGCACTCTTCACTTCCATCTGGTAGACCTTGAATCCCTTGTGAGCAGCATAAGCTAGGAATATTCTAATGGCCTCTAACCTTGCAACTGGTGCAAAGGTCTGGTCATTGTTTATTCCTTCTTGTTGAGAGTAGCCTTGAGCAACTAGCCTTGCCTTGTTTCTGACAATAACTCCTTGATCATCCAGCTTGTTTCTGAACACCCACTTTGTTCCAACAATGGAGTGATCCTTTGGCTTAGGCACTAGTTCCCAAACTTTATTCCTTTCAAATTGATGCAACTCCTCTTGCATTGCAATGATCCAGTGTGGATCTTGCTCTGCATCTTGAATGGATTGAGGCTCAACTTGAGATAGAAAACAAGTGTGCATCAGGTTCTGGTTGACCTGATTTCCGGTTTGCACACCAGTTGAGATGTATCCAATCACTTGGGAGATTGGATGATCTCTTGTTGTTACTAGATCAACAGGGGATGTTGATTGTTCACCAACCTGTCTTATTGTTTGCTCTTGTGGAATAACAACTGGCTCTTCAGGATGATTTTCTTCAAGAGGTTGAACTTCTTCTTCATCATCACTGCTCTCATTCTTTTGCTGAATAGGTTGAGTGGCTGTATCCTCTTCTTTAACCTGTAATCTATCCATACTTTCTGAAATAGAGTGTACCTGCAAAGGTTCTATGGTAGAAGTAGACTTCTCCTTATAACACATATTAGTCTCATCAAAAGTAACATGAACAGATTCTTCAATTTTAGAAGAAGATTTATTATATACCCTATAAGCCTTGCTGATCATGGAGTATCCCAGAAACACTCCTTCATCAGCTTTAGCTTGGAATTTTGCTAAATACTTCTTGTCATTATTATGAATATAACAAGTACAGCCAAAACTTTAAAAATAATCTACTTTAGGTTTCTTCCCTTTGAGCAATTCATAGGGAGTCTTACCCTTCAGTTTATGTATTAAACTTCTATTCAACACATAGTTGGAGGTGTTCACTGCCTCAGCCCAAAAGGATAGAGGTAGGTGAGCATCTGTCAATAATGTAGTAGCAGATTCAATTAGGGTTCTATTTTTCCTTTTAGCTACCCCATTTTGTTGAGGAGTTCTAGGAGCTGAGAAAGTGTGCCTGATCCATTCACTTTGACAGAACTCTTGCATAAGAAGAGAATCAAACTCTGTCTCATGATCACTTCTGATCAGGGCAATGTGAGTGTTGAACTCAATTTGTATGCATTTGAGAAACTCTGTCAAACACTTAAAATTATCAGACTTCTTCCTCAGAAAGAATACCCAAGTGAATCTAGAGAAGTCATCTACAATCACTAAAGCATAAGATTTCCCTCCCAAGCTTTGTACTGTAATGGGTCCAAAAAGGTCCATGTGTAACAGATACAAAATCCTAGGTGAATCACTCTTATTAAGTGACTTAAAGCTGTTTTTAGTTTGCTTGCCTAATTGACAAGCCCTGCAGAGTCCTTCCTTCTTGTAGGGGCCAGAAGGTAGTCCTCTAACAAGGTTGTCCTTGGAGAGCCTAGCAATGGTTCTAAGGTTTAAATGTCCTAATCTTTTATGCCATAAATCATTTGGCTTGCATACTGAATAGAATAAACAAATGTCTGTATGGGCTGAAAGAAAATTTACTAGATAGATGTTACCTTTCCTTTTACCTGTTAACATAGTTGTGTTATTTTCTGACTTGATCTTGCACAGGGATTTGTTGAAGGTCACTTAATATCCTTCATCACATAGCTGACTGATGCTTATCAGGTTGTGTTTCAGTCCTTCAACATATGCCACTTTCTTGAAAGTGACTGAGCCAATCTGAACAGTACCATATCCTTTGGTTTGGCCAAAATTTGAATCACCAAAAATCACTTTGGGTCCAAGTTTGGTTATGAAGGATGATAGGTTCTCCATGTTCCCTGTCATGTGCTTTGAGCACCCACTATCCAGATACCATTGTTGGTTAGATACTGGATAGGTCTTCACCAGCACATAAACATTTTATTTGTTTTTGACCCAGTTTAACTTGGGCCTAGGTTGATAGCCTTCAAAATCTGAAATGAAAGACATCCCAGGTTGACTCTTATAACCCTTAGGATGATATCTCCTAGGAGATACTATCCATTCAGTATAAGGGTTGAAATATTGGGATGCAGGACTTCTAGGATTTAATTTAGATTTGCTTCTGAAAGCATGTTCACGGCTCTGAGCTCTGTTCGGAGATCGTCGAGCTGAGGTCGACGTTCCTGGGTAGGATCGTCGAGCTCCGTTCGAAGATCGCCAGTGCTGAACTTCAGAGTCCAGAAAGCGTTGAGCTGAGTTCGACGTTTCAGCCTTATGTCGTCGAGCTCTATTCGAAGCTCGTCGACCTCTGCTCAACGCTTTCTGCTAAACCATGATTTTCTTTGGCAGATCAGCATTCTTCCTAGCTACCTCTACTACTCCCTTCCCTTTGTCAGAGACAAATTTGATTGGAGTTGTTAATATTATAGGTTGGCTGGATGAAGCACCAAAGTCCAGTGTACTATTAAGTCTAGTGTTCACTGTGCTTGTGATGTCCATCAGTCTGATACTTCTCCCATTGAGGGATTCTTCAAACTTTTTGGCTTTTGACAGTTCACTTTTTAGTGAAGCTATCTCCTCCCTACAACATTCCAACTCCTCAGAGAGTTTGAGGTTATTTTAGTTTAGGACACTGAATTCAGATAATTGATTTCTGAGAGAGATTATCTCTTTCTCAGATTTTAATAAATCTAAACACAATGTCTTAAATTTAATTTTAAAGTCCTCAGAATTGAAATCAAAAGAATTAATTACCTGATCCTCTTTGGCTCCAGTTTCAGCTTCAGCTTCTGAATCAGATTCTGGTTCTGTATCTGAGTTTTGCTAAGAGGCATTGATAGCCATCATGCAGAATTCCTTTTCATCAGCATCATCCTCATCATCACTGGAGCTGGATGAAGTTTCAGAATCATCTTCAGTTTCACTCCATGTCTCAGCAACAAATCATTTCCTTGTGTTCTTGTTCTTGTTGGAGGAGGCTTTGTCTGAGCTATTCTTCTTATAATCTTTCTCTTTTCTTCTTTCTCTTCTATCCTTTTTGTCCTTTTTCTATTTTTCTGGACAATCAGGCACAATGTGGCCTGGTTTCCTGCAGCCAAAGCAAATAATTTCTTTGTTGTTATTTGTCTTATCAAACCTTGGCTTATCATGTCCTTTGTATGGCCTTTTTCTGAAGTCTTTCCTGGCCAGTTTGTAGAATCTTTTGGCCAATAAACTGACCAATTCCTCATTGCCTGTGAGCTTTTCTTCAGGCAGGTCCTCAATAGCTTTGAAAGCTATTGACTTCTCTTTCTTTATGGCTGGTGAGGCAGCCTTCTGTTCTTCTTCACTGTTTCTGATGAGCAGCTCATAAGATTTGAGCTTGTCTAGGAGAGCTTCAATAGTAATTTCACTTAGACTTCTGGCATCTTTAATTTGCTAGACTCTTGAATCCCATGTGCTAGGGAAGCACATTAGGATCTTGTCATTAAGCTCAGTTAATGAGATGTCTTTATCCAAGGACTTTAACTCATTGACAATCAGACTCAATCTGTTGTACATATCTGCTACTGACTCAGTCTCTCCTTTCTTAAAATTCTCATATTGGGTTATGAGGTGAGATCTTCTGTCTTTTCTTTCGTCAGCAGATCCTGAGACAATATCTGAAAGTTTGTCCCAAATTTCCTTAGCTGAATTGCATTCAGCTACCTTCTGAAAAATCTCATTAGACATTGTCTGGGCTAAGATGTTCATAGCCTTGGCATCTGTAGTCTTCCACTTCTTTATATCTGCATCTGTTCCAGAAGGAGGTGGAACAGCATTTGTACTTGAGCTTGCTAGTGGACTTGGACAAACTGTCAAAACAGAATTAAAAATATCTTCGTCAATAGAATTCATGTATAATTTAATCCTTGCCTTCCAGAGTGCAAACTTTGAAAGATTACACACTGGTGGTCTGGTGCTAGCATAGTCTTTATTCTGTGCCATAGTTTTATATAAAAATAAATATAATACAACTAATAACATGCCTCTATAGAAGCTTGATCTATTTCAGAGATCTTTTGGTTCAGGTGTTAGCCTGTATAACCAATCTAGTGAAGATTTAGTTGTTGGACAACCAACCTGCCTCTGATACCAATTGAAAGTGCAGAAGAGAGATCTATCTTCACTCTAGAGGGGGGGTGAATAGAGTATTTTAAAATAATTTTCAGTTTAAAAGAAATAAGGCAGATTAAGATTTAATTTATATTTAAGTGTATATGTGCTTGCTATGAAACAAAGATAAAATAAAAACTAAAGAAACACACAGCACAAAGCAAAGATAAACACACAGCAAATCAGACGACACAAGGAGCTATAGTGGTTCCCCAACAACTTGGGTACGTCCACTCTTCTACCACCCTTGGTAGGAATCCACTCAGGAAGAGTTGATCAGGTGTCCTGACACCAAAGAGCTTTTGATAAGGTGCTCAAAAACCAAAACTAGATTTTTTTGATCAGGTGTCTTGCCACCACTGAGTTTGGACAAGGCTCTCAGAACCACACTCAAAACTTTTGAAGGGAGTCTTGATAACCCTTTTACAGCAGGAAAGTAAAACGTAAAGAGCTTGATGTTGTCTTCTCTGTTCTCAAATCAAATGAGAGAAGCACTAGTGGATATGATGAAGATGTCAAAGCTCCCCCTGAGATTAGCAGTAGGTTCAGGAGTAGAGGCTTTGTACAGGGTGATAGGCCTTCAATGAGACTTCTCCAGCAAATGATGATTTCAGCAAGGCTGAAAAGTAAGTTGTTTGGAGACTTGAATGATGAAGCCTTTTAGCACTTGAAGCAGATCTTTTAGTCACAGAAGATGAAAACTTGATTAGAGAATTTTTGTTGTTCTTCTTCTGTAATGCAATTCTTGTGTCTCTTGGTGTTGGTGTTGAATAACCTGTCTTCTTGTGTCTCTCCTTTTTTTTAGCTCAAAAATCTCCAAGAGAACTGAGAGAATAATAATGAATTCTTCACTTGAATGGCCGAATAAACAGTCTTGAATGATTTCCAAAAACATCATTTGTCTCTAGGGAAAGTCCAATTGCAATATTCCATTTTTACCTTCCTTGACATTTGCATTAGATAGCTTGAAACGGCTAGGAAATCTTTTCCCATTAATGCAACAATTCACTCTGAAAGAATTTGAAATAATTCCATAACTGATATTGACTTGATAGCAGAAAACGTCGACCTCATCAAGAAATAGTCGATCTGAGATCGACAATCGTCGACCAGAGCTCAGAGTTAATGAAATTGTACTGGAACAGAAATAGTCGATCTGAGCTCGGAGAAAAATGGAGATAAGCAACAGACAGAAAGCGTCGTCCTGATTTGGACATAAATCGTCGACCTTAGCTTCAACAGAAAACGTCGATCTAAACTCAGGGAAAAAGCGTCGACCTGAGCTCACCAGAAAACGTCGACCTGGCTAAGGCAGAAATCGTCAACCTTACTAAATCAGAAATAGTCGATCTTGAGCTTGGCAGAAATCGTCGACCTTCTCTTAGACAGAAATAGTCGACCTAAGCTTGACGATAAAGCGTCGATCTAAGCTCAGCAACAGAGCGTCGATCTAAGCTTGACGACAAAGCGTCGATCTAAGCTTGACGACAAAGCGTCGATCTAATCTCAGCAACAGAGCATCGATCTAAACTTGACGACAAAGTGTCGATCTAAGCTTGACGACAAAGAAATAGCTGAAGGCCGGGCGCTGATCCAAGCCCGACGATTGTCGGACTGAAGCTCGACGATAGTCAACCTGAGCTCGACTATTTTTAACATTTGTCTCAGCTTTGATTCCTGATCTTGAATGGTCCTGGGGGAAGCTTCAAACCGAAGTTCTAAGCCCTAGACACATTCTAACTTGACCTTTTCAACTATACAACTTGGTCAAACAGATATCCTAAATACATAGTGATCCTTGCCCAAATTAGTAATAGGGTGTTCCAACAGCATCCCCAACTTCGCCGATCATTAATTTCCCAAGCCTAAAACTATGTCAAGAGATCTCGAGATATTCAAAGAGAAGTACCTCCCTGTGGATTTCTCGGCGAGGAAACATTTAACAAACGAGGGCATCAAATGCTTCTTTGAATATGAGCTTGCCTTACCCCTCACCCACTTCGAGGATGGATTGCGACTTCCCCACTGACCTGAGATGGCTCAGGTTTTCAAGTACTTCGGGTTGGTTCCAATACAGGTCGATTCCAATGGCATCAGCGCCCTCATCGTCTTCTCTTGTTACATGCGGGAGGAGGGAATGGAGTTCAATCTCAGATCTTTCCAGAAGATCCTCAACCTGAAGGTTACCAGCGACGAAGTCATCTTCTTCTCTTGCGTTAACGTCAGATTAGTAGAGACGTTGAACGAGGTTCATCCCTGGACTGATAAGTTCCTATTTGTGCGAGGCACGTTTGGGTCACTGCCAATAACACACGTTCAGCAGAGCGAGAACGTGTATAAAGCCCCTAAGGTGGTAGGAAATGCCATCACACTCTACGAGATACTGAAGGGAAAATACTTCAATGTTCTGTACCTGAGGCGTCACTAGGACCAACTCGCCTACATCTTACTTGGGACTGGTATACTGCTTCCTACAAATCTGCTGTGTGGCCTCTCCTCTCTTGCATTTATTTGACATGCTTTTCAAAGTTCTGTGAATGCTTCCTCTAAGCCTGCCGTGAGTGAGCGACATGAAGCTACCCGTCCAGGAGCTCCCCTCACTAGGTGCCAAGATGACCCCCAAGGTTACCCATTATCACTTCAGCGGCTTCGATAGACAAGGGCAAGGCTCCCGTAACTGATGCCTCATTTTCCGAGACTAAGCCCAAGAGGATCAAGATTGACGAGGCGGGTTATACCCCAATTGATAAGTGGCAAATCAATGGTCTCAAGCTGTGTCGTAAGGAAGACCTGAAGGCTCCGCCCAGAAGTAAGGCGCTAGAGGATGCACCTCAAGCCCATGCTAACTTTGGGTTGGGGATACGCTCAAGGGATTTGGAGGACACCACACTTCTAGAGTGGTATGAGGGCAAGAATAGGGTCAGCCCGAGCTCGCTACATTCCTCCTAGATAGAGGATATGGACACCAATAATGACGCATTAAACCTCCTATTCAGCCTCTATTGTCTGGAGGATGTGGCAGTGATGGCGATAACCCCCATCCGCGATCTAGAAAATCATAGGAGTAGCATCGTCCTGCATACTGCTAAGCTATTCCACCTTATGGCGAGTCTCTCTCTCAGCACGGGTCGTAAGCTGGGGGATACGTTGACAATGCTGGATGCCACCTATCAATAACTTTCCCATACAAAGGCCGGGCTGTGGGAGACAAGAACCGCATTGGACACCACACAATAGGAACTAGTCAGAGCTAAGGATGAGCTCACAACTGCTCGCTGCTCCGCCTTACAAGTCCTAAGCGATGTACGTCTCCCACTTTTGGTCTCGTGAGTTTATCATTTACTCAAGCTGGTATATTTTTCCAAGCTACCGAGCTGGAATGGGCAAGAACAAACTTCCAAGTTGGAAGAGGAGCTAAGGGAAGCCCAATCTCAAAGCGACCACTTCACCAACAACCTTTCCGAGGCAGAGTCGAACCTGTTGGAGAGCAGTCATCAAGAATAAGAAAGGCCTACCGGTGCTACGGTGCATGGTTCTACGATCGTGGAGGCTAGAGTCCGTCTGGCCCTATCCTTGGCCGCTACCTAACTCATCGTAAAGGATCTCTGTTTGTGTGGTGGCTTGAATGCGGCGGTCCTTGCACTCACTCGAGAGTCACTAATCCCAGAACTCTTTCATCCCCTAGAGAATTCACAATCCGTGAGACTGCATGTTGACGAAATGAGTGAATGATTTCTACGTTGTACCCCTTTTAGTTTTTTATTAGTTAATCCAAACAATCTTGACAGTGCGAGTTCACAAGCACCTCTATATATATTTTTTTCATTTATGATTGGTTTTTCTATCCTGACTTCTTTCATTCTTAGTTTCTGTTGTTTCCTCCTTATGTATTTGTTGTTAGGGCTATTCTAACTCTAATGCTGAACTCACAACATTGGATTTTCACGCGGGTCTTGGTTTTTTCCACACGGGTAAGTCCTGGATCTTGCGCCATCTTACCATGCCTCTTAGAGCCATCTCTCCCTACTTCACACAGTCCATTGCTTTTACCTTTCTTGGTGAGGCGAGTTTAGTAGGTCCTTTATCACAACCTGCACTTTCTCCGCATTAATAGATATATTAGAGTAAGGAGAAAACACGCACCGTGATGCTACGTCATGCATGGGATAACTGCAGACACTCTGGAAAGACTCCAACTCTATATTTATAAGAAATTCTTAAGTTATTATGAAAGAAGTTCGGTTTTAAATGTAAGTGGCCATATCCCTTGGCACGTTGGATCAACTAGTCCACGACTAAAAAATATAGTTATATGCTGCAGAAAATACTTTGATTAGATTGATTTAACATGCTACATGAGAATAAACATCCCCGACGGACATCTCATGCTATGCAAGACTCTAGATTTATCATAAGTATGAAAGTAGTCTTTACGTTAGCTAGAAGATAATATCTTAGTTTTAAAAAGATGACATGTATGAAATACTAGTAGTAATGCTTTTTATAAGTTAAAATATCTAACATGTAACCTAACATAAAACATTCCCCAGAGAGCAAGTAAAAACAACCACAAAAATGTAAAACTAGCAACTTAGCAAAGTAATTAGAATTTTAAAAGAAATCTACCAGTGGGCGTCAAAAAACTGACATGAACCCACTAGAGAGCATGTATGTTTATACTAACAAGAAGAAACAAAAACTACCTCACAAGGGTGTGGAAAACCCCTGCAACACAGAAGTCCACTAGCAACTCCCGAACCTAGCCACTCAACTGGCTACTGCCCTGAACCTGAGGAATTCAAAGAAAGAACACCTCAGCAAGAAAATACAAGTGGCAAAGAAAGTAATCAGGTAAAGGTACAAAGTTAAGGAAGGGTTTACAAAATCCGACTATAAGAAATGCTAAAGACCACAACTGATTTGTGAGATAAAGCAGGTAAGTAAAAGTCTGTAATAAAGCAGTTAAATTAACATATGCATCGAGTGCGGAATGAAGCGATGCTTCGACAAGAAAATCTGCAAGGAATAGCATAGATAGCATAAAATAATCTAAGAAGCAAACTAAGCACAAAATAGCTCGAAGTTGTGAGTCATTAACACCTGGTAAAAACAACCGGGCCAGAGTCGGTGACCAAAACATCCAAACCCGAACTACCAAATCCAAATGTCTCAAAACATTCAACCCGATACCTGCCGAATTCCACCTAATATGATAACCTATTCTTCATTCCTTATTTGAATATTTACCCTAGCCTAGGGGTTCTTTTCATGGATCTACCTATACAACTCCTACTATCTAAGTAGGAGGAAGGAAGGGAAGGAAACAATAAGAAAACATACATGCAAGGGGAAGATCCACTTACCTCAAATCTACGGAGAAACACCTCTCGCTCGCATCGCGTCAAGGATCGGCCGTGAAACGGCCCTAGCAACGTTTCCTGAAACTTCTGGAGGGGAAAGGAAATCAAAATTGCTAACCCTAACGTATAAAAATCAAGGAATTGGGAAAAGCTTACCACGATTGCGTAGCCCTCGGCGAGAGCTTTCCTAATCTCTAATCTAATGACGAAGTTGACCACTCAATCTCACGAATCGCCGGCTGAAAGCTCGAAGTTACCGCTCCTCTTCCGCGAAATTGGCGCCGTCGGGTTTGGGAAGATAATGAATAGTAAGCGGGTAGGTTTTTGATGTGACTATATATACTTATAAATATAATTTAATATTTTATTAGTTAATTAAATAACACCAAAACGACCCTAAATCCAAACGAACTAAAAATTTAACGAAATTCACACCGCAGCTAAATACCGACTCTATGAATCCAACATCAAAATCAGAATTAAATCCGACAAACTAAACATGGGCAAACACCTTCCGAAACCAAAATACAAGCATTCCTAATAAGGCTCCACCGAATAACCAAAATAAACCCGGCTTGTGAGGTAATGTTGCAAACAGACTTAAACCCAGCCACACATAAATTCTAAAGAGCAAGACCACGCTCTATCAACAACACTTGCCAAACTCGCGTCATCATAATGCCCATACGTCTAAAACTCATCAAAAAAAGAATTAAACTAAACATCGAAAAACCAGGGGCATTACATCCTTGTGTATTATACCTGTTTCCTTACCCTATGCTCAAACCTTGTGATCCTAGGAGGTGGAATGCTCGGTTCAAGGGGGTTTAGTAGCCATCATATAAGAGAGTTTATGCTGGGTCCCGGACCACGTCAGTATCATAGCTTCAGGAACTTTATTCCACTCAAGCGGGGAAGTAGGGGGTATGTAGGAAAGGAGCTCAAACAGGGACCCAGTCTACGACAACATCACAACTCGAGGGCCTGAATCTCACTTAAGTGGGAATGTAGATGGTATGTAGGAGACAAGCTCGCGCAGGGACCTGATCTATAACAACATCATAGCTCAATGGCTTGAATCTCACTCGAGAAGAAGTATCCGGTATGCGGAAGAGGATCTCGGATAGGTACCATGTCTATGACACCATCATGGCTCGAAGACATAAATCTCACTCGAGGGTGAAAGTAGCTGGTATGCAGGAAAAGAGCTCGCTCAGGGACTCGGTCAACGTCTCACTTGAGGAGGCAAGTAGCTGGTATACGGGAGAGGAGATCACGTAGGGACCCGGTCTATGACAACATCACAGCTTGAGGACTTAAATCTCACTTGAGGGGGAGTGTAGCCAGTATGCGGTAGAGGATCTCATACAGGGCCTTAGTCTATGACAACATCACAGCTGGAGGACGTGAATCTCACTCGAGGGGGTGAGTAACCGGTATGCGGAAGACGAGCTCGTATAGGTACCTGGTCTACGACAACATTATAGCTCGACGACTTGAATCTCTCTCGAGGGGGCAAGTAGCTATTATGCGGGAGAGAAGCTTGCACAGGGACCTAGCCTACAAAAACATCACAGCTCAAGTACTTTAATCTCACTCGAGGGGGCGAGTAGCTAGTACGCTGAAAAGGAGCTCGCACAAGGACCCGGTCTACGAGAACATCACAATATGAGTACTTGAATCTCACTCTATGGGGAGAGTAACCAGTATGCGGAAGAGGAGTGTTGGAGCATATGTTCTGCACTCCTTGGTTTGAAAATAACAAACCCTGAATGTATTTGGTCATTATGTATTTATTGTGTGCATGTATAAGACGTACAACACTCAGTACAAGAAAATTGACTTTTAGTGATGAAATTTTTTGTCACTAAATGTTATATTTTGTTCACTAAAAACATTTTGTGACCAAAATAATTTCATCATAAGGTCGCCACTCAAACCTCGTCACTAAATGTCTGTAGTGACCAAAACAACTTTAGTCACTATATGTGCATATTTTGTGACCAAATTAATTTGGTCGCTAAACCCATTTAGTGACCCAATAAAATTGGACACTAAACAATGTCTTAGTGACCAATTTAATTTGATCACTGAATGTTTTTTGTGACTATGTTGTTTTGGTCACTAAATGGGTTTAGCGACCAAATTAATTTGGTCACAAAATATGCACATATAGTGACCAAAGTTGTTTTGGTGACTACAGACATTTAGTGACAAGACTTTAGTGACAACCTTATGATGAAATTTTCTTGGTCACAAAATGTATTTAGTGACCAAAATATAACATTCAGTGATGTTTCATCACTAAACTTTGTTCAATACATCAAAAAATATCAAAAAAAAATATTTATTTTGATATTCAATAAAATTCATATTTGGACATTCAAACATAATAATAAATAAATACTCAATTGCAACAAGAAAATGGTTCAACATATATTATTTGATTAATAGAGAAAAAGAAGATGGGAGATAGCCCGAACCCCTCAATACAAAGTAATAGTCTTTTTATCTCTAAATAAACTGAAATACACGAAGAAATATTTATAATAAAGAACATCTATAAATATGCTTTTTTGGCACATTTGTGATAGCCAACAAATGTTTTCTCCTCTCTTCTTTAGTTAGTATTCCAAGAACTGTATCAAGAGATAAGAGTTGTAATATGTTATTTTAATGGAAAAGGACTTGAAAGGTGAGATTTATCTTCTTCCAAAATGCAATCTGCAATGAAATTATAAATAATCTATCATTAGTATATCTTCAGGTAATAGTTAAAAACTCACAAGGAATCAACATGCAACTGTAACAAAAAAGGATACAATTAATAGAAATTCAAAAAAAAAACTTGAATTGAAATTAAAAGGTTAGACATTATGAGAAATTCTAGAGTGAAGAACACAACAACAAAAAATAAATCTCGTTCTCCAGAGTTTTACTTTTCTAATTCGTTCAGATATTTACAAAAACAAATTGATTGGACAAATGAAAAACTTACTTCTATCATATTATTCAAGTAACCATCGTTCTTCAAAAAAAATTAAGTGTTATAATATATTCAAAGAAATAAACCACCTTAATATAATTTTGAAACCATACAATTATGTGATATAATACAAATAAAGAAAAAACTCTTGCAGAAATCAATCATTGCTGGTTCAAAATTATCTATTAAGAAGAAGTGGCTTTGCATTCACATATAACAATTCCTAAATCTTGCAATTTATTGTTCATAACTTTTACATCATGATTGATGAACCAATATTATTAAAATCAGTTACTTGCAAACACAGCGGAACTTAAATATAACATAACAATAATTGCTTGATAGCACCGGGGGTACAAATTATGAGGCTTCAGCCTCTCAATACCTTTTTCTTCGCCTTCCTTGCTCTCCCCTTAATTCCACAGTTTTCTAAAGAAAAATAATGGGCCAAATGGAAAATATCTATCACATTATACGTCCAGTCACAGGACTTAAACCACACATATCTAAGGTTATAATAGACTCAAAAGACAAAATAAAATTGTTTATTCCAATTTTGAAACCTTCGTATTCTCAGATATGATTATATGAATTAGAAACTCATTTTTGTTGAATCACATCATTCAGTTTTAATACGTATTTACAATACTAAAACTCTACATTAATTATCAGAGCTAACAATAGCTAATAGAAAATAACTATTATATGATAATCGCCAGCTATGGATAATTGCCATCGTGTCTACAATTCATGATGAATATTGTTTCTTGAATTGATGAGGAATAGAATTTTATGTCACAACAGTGTTCTATTGCATCTAAAATTTGAAATTTTACCTGAATGAAAATTGCAACATTTGTCCTTCTCTTATGCCTATGAGCATTTCATGCCTCCATTTCCCACATGCCTATTTGTATGACAATTGTTGATGACCGGAGGCATGTATAAACATATTTTGTATAATGTAGAATCTTTATTAAGAAGAAATGAAAATAATTAATCAAATCCATAACCAATTTTTATATGTCTGTCATGCTTACACATCAAAATAAGAAACAGAAAAAATTTTCTTGTAAAAAAATCTACTAAACAACAATTAGCTGAAATTTTCTACTAACAAATAAAGAAGAAATTCCATAAATCATTTGCCTTAATAGGAGAAAACTCATAAAAGATGTGTACCCCAATAGATGACTTAAAGAGAGGTCAGCCACCACGACCGCGTCCTCGAGGCTGGCGGCCACCACGAGATGGTGGACCATGAGTAGATGGATCGAGAGAGGCCACTGGTTGCTAAAGCAGCGCGGGATAATAAGTCGCGACATCCGAAGGTGGAGTTATCTTGAGGAGCATTGAGCACACATCCGAGAGAAATGGAGTAATCGCGAAAGATAGAACATGAGCGCAGACACTATGAAGATTTGGGGGGACACGCGCCATCATCATAACAATCCCCAATGCCTCCTGCTGTTGTTGAGTCACCAAGTCCATAGTGGGAGGCTGATGCTAGATCCAAGCCTCAATAAGAGTTTTAGCCTGAGCAATAAAGGAGGTAATATCTCCGGTAACTCCAGCATCAAGAGACTGGAGATCAGTGAAATTGTCAAACAAGTACTGTAAACTGTCCTTTATAGAATAGAGAGAATGAAGATCAGTCCACATAGCATGAGCGGTCTAATAGTACATATTCATACGATAGGGTTCGGTGTCCAAGGAGTTGAGGAGCAAAGATTGAACGCATCCATCATCACGGATCCACTCATTAGTAGGTGTATGTGGTGGGGTCTTGGTAAGATGATGAAGGAGACATTAAGTTTGAAGTACATGATGTACAGAGTGTACCCATTCCACAAAGTTTTGCTTTCCATAAAGAGAGATGTAGTAATGCGCAGCTCATCCTGATGTTCAGAAGGAGTAGTGCGAGGATAGTCAAAGGGAGGAGTTAAATCCGCGGCAGTGGTGGAATCTAAAGCCATGTCCTTGGGCGGCAATGCAGACTAACCGGGTGTATAGGAGCACACGGTTAGCCGGTTAACACAAGCGGCTAGAGACAAGGCAGCTGCTAGAAGATGTCGTAGGAGAAGTGAAGCCGCAGCGAGCAGAAGGGAACGCTTCTAGGTCACCGTGAGTAAGGAGAGACCGCAAGGAAGGATAGGCCACATCGAGCAGAATAAGTCACTGCAAGAAAGGATAAGTCACTGTGGGTAGAGAGAAGTCGCTGCAGGTGAAAGAAGATGTTGCGGGTAAAATAGGTCACCGCGAGCAGAATAAGTCACAGTGAGTAAGGATAAGTCATTGTGGGTAAAAGAGGTCGTCTCGAGTAGAAGAAGTCTCTACGAATAAAAGAGGACATTACTGGTAAAATGAGGTCGCCGCAAGAAGAGACAGTTGTTACGGGTAGAGACGTACGCGGCGAGAAGTGAAGGCCGCCATGAGTAAAGACAGAAGTCATGGAAAAGAGGCTAACGGACATAGCGGTTGAGAAATAGGCTGCACCTAAGTGGTTAGGAGTAGACCGCAGGGGTAAGGAGAAGGGAGAGACTGCAACGGATAGGAAAACTAACAGAACTGAGGTGGAGTGAACGAGCCAGAGAGAGGAAGGCTATATAAAGAGGGAAGAGCAGTGGATTTACGGGAGATGAGGAGGAAGTGGGTGGAGAAGAGAGAGGTCGCAAGCGGTAAGAAAGAAAAAAACTAGTCGTCGCGGCAAGGAAGGAAACCGAGCGGACAGAGAAGCCGACGGTAAGAGATAGGCCGGACCAGTCTGATCGAGGCTCTAATACCATGTAGAAAACAAAGGCTCAACCTTGTATATACTTCATGTGTGAAATAATAGAAAGAATACAAATATATAGGAGAAGAGAGAGAGAAATAATCCTATACAAGAGATGCGGGACTAAAGGAGAAAGGAAAAAATGGGCCTTTACATTATTTTATTCTACATTATCTAACAAACATGTTAAAACATGAATTAGCAGGTATCTGTTAAGTTGACCATGAATGATGCTCAGCAAACTTAATTCAAACTTCTTGGATATTGGTGTACTCACGCTCACTGGAAACACATTATTTAAACTATTACAATCTTATTTCAAATGGATTTATATCGTAATAACTTATATTTTCCTTTATATCAACTTACCTTATTTTCTAATAAGATAAACCATTGCACCCTTTATTTATACGACTTAAACGATCATAGGTCCTAATTATTTTGAGGGTGTCACACTATAGTACTTTTGTATTCTTATAATAAATATTATATATTTTATTTTATTTTAATGTAAATAGATAATAAATGTTATGTACAATTTTGATTATTTTGAAAGTGTTGCACTACAGTCATCCTTTAGTTCCCATATTATAATCCTTATTTCCTTTTCACGGGTTGCTTATGTTTTAGAAATCATGTCTCACTATGAGTTTGACAGTAAATTAAATCTAATGTCCATTCCTCGAATAATTTTAATGTATATTTGGAGCACACTGTAGAGTCTAAGCATCCAAACATAAAACAAATTGTTAGTGTGAGGAATATGTGAGAAGGTGACCATATCACTTAATTTGCTTGTCACACATTATTATCCTCAAGGATTGGGTATGAAGTGGAAAACATAGAAAAGGTTCGGCAAGGGCTCAACGACACCGACCATCTTAGTGGACATCATCTCCTTTCATCAGGTACTTGTACTTTAACTAGTATAGTTGAAGAGGGTTTACCTGTGAAGTCCAAGAAACTACCATGTTGTCCAAATGAACTATTTAACACCTATTCCATTATAGAATACCAATCCAGAGCATAGAAGGAGCAGAATAAAAGAATTTAGGATTCCATTATAACATGTAAATCAAATCAAAGATGAACCGTTTAAGAATAAAAGAATTTAGGACTACCTGTAACATCTGATTAAGAGCTTAGCAATAAATATTTAATGCCGAGATGAACCGTTTCAGATTTTTTTTCTATTTCAGTATGTTAACCATTTGCATGGTGCAATCCTCATCTATAATTTCTAATTATCACGTGATTTTTCCACACAAGAGGTATATATTATTATGAATCGTCATAATGGTCTGTTCGCGGGACCATAATACCATAAACTATGGAAGGAGGCAACATCATGTGGTGCTTAATGATCTGGTTCAACACTCCCTAATTAAAATAAGAAGGAGATTAGTGGCTGAACTAGATGAGATTAGCCCTTATGGGAGGGGTCAGCCAACTCCTCCATGGCCCAAGGAGCATAAATACCCTAAGGGTTTCTGGTGATGGACAAGCAAGTATTCTCAGGTATTCCTTTCTCCTCCTCTCAAACCCTAGTTTTCTACTTTCTCCTCCAAGTCCCTTCATGTTCCAAACATTTGGTATCAGAGGACTCATTTCACCTTCCTCTCTTTCTCTGGAGTAATTCATAGTTTTATCGTCTAGCTCCTAAACCATGGACTCATTTCCACGTGTCTGCAACCAGCTTTTGTCAATCGAGCAAATAGCTTTGTCGGCAATAAGGATCATTAGTCTGCCCCGATCATTAAACATAGCAGCCCTGATCATCGATGACTTCGTCAAGTTTCTCTAGCCCGAATCGTCGATGACTTCTTCATAACATCACAATTATCGAAATCTGCCTCCCTTCATCAATGATGATCCCACCATCATCTATTCATGACCATCCCGACCAGTGATCCAAACATAGATCCACTTCTTCCTCAAGATCATCGGCTGCTCTAGATCGTCGGTTGCTGCTTCCTCCCAGTGCCGACTTCCTGCAGCCTTCCTCTTCCCAACGTCATAGCCTTTATCCTTAGCGCAACAATTAGCAGCAACTCTCGGACTGCAGCCATTTATAGCATCTCCTTGTTGATCTCTGTTGGACGACATCACTCTAACACGGATTGTCGACTTCGAATGCATCAACTCCGCTAGATCGTCGATCATCTTCTTTGACTATTCCGGCTTCATCGACCTCTTCTCTACGGCTACGACTACTCCGAGCACAAATTTCCACCATGATGATTTGCTCCCAGGAAAAATCCAATCGGTTTTCAACTCTCGAAGAGAACTACACTGGGCTATCCGGCACAATGGCGGCCATCGAAGAAAAGTTGAGGGCATCGAAGAAACGACTGGAAGAAAAGTTGGATGGGCACATGGAAGGGATCAAAAATTTATTGACTTAACACATCAAGGGTAAGACAATTATTGTCGGGACTCCTATTTATAAGTGGGGAAGATGTGTATGATAAATATCACTACCGCCTGACGATAGTAAATATCACCGGTGATAGCGGCAACTAGATAAATCTTGTCACGCGACCCGACGACTTCACTTCAATATTTTTAACAGAGCCATTTGTTTTCACTGAAGAAAATTGGTAAATTTTTAGTCATCTTTTTATTAAAATTAATAAAATAATAGAACTTTTATCAACACAGATCTAGTCCTATTGCTCTACTAATTTGTAGTGTATTGCTGGTTGTGGAAATTCTTTGAAGGATCTATTGAAGACATATACTATTCATTATACGTGATACTAGGGTCATTGATAAAGTCTACAAAAGTATTCTATGGGCATGAGGTAGTTCGTAATCTCTATATTTTTCTCGTCTAATTTTCTAAATGAGTTGTTTATTTCATGTTGACTATTTTAAACTTTTCAGACCCAAGTTGGAAATGGGGCAAGTATTTCATGGATTAACTGTGTTATCTCGCATTAGATTCCCTTAAACTAGTGCATTATTTTAAAATTTATCTTGTCCCTAGTTGTTCATTTTTGCCTCGTTTAAGGGTCTCATTGGCATAAGCTACACAAAATTGAAAGCGTCCCAATATTCTAAATCATGACTATGTACTCTTGGAACTTTAGTGGTAAAGCACTACTTCATCTCTACCATGATCAGCATTGTGCCTAATTTGATTTGTTTATGCAATATCAAGAAAATCTTAAACTTACTGTTTATACTGGTGTTGTTAAGCACAATTCAGAGAGAAATGTTGATGAATAGTCAAGTATGGTGGCATTTCTTACCAAGTTCCTTCAAATTTGATATTTAATATAAACTTGGCTTCCCAAAATCATGTATATGGTGTGAAGCTCCCTGTAAAGACAATGGCGTGAATAAAGATCACTGATTCTAGAAAGGAGAATAAATAAACAATACTCTCAGCTGCTGATGATTACGATAAGAGATTATATTAATAGAAATGTAATAAATTAATTTCAGCATTTAGACAAACATAGAGTTTGCAAGAAGAGAATAACATGCATATATCTCAAATCACACAACTTTGAATGTGTAGATTAATGAACTATTATATTACTTGTAGCCAAAAAAATAGGAATAAGAAAATGAAATGAATGAGGAATTTCTTCTCTTGCTTGAAGATCATGGGGCCAAATTTAAAACTTAAGTGCAACCCTAGTTTTATAGCTAAAATTTGAAAGAAATGGATGAAAAAACAAAAATTCCAATTATGGGAAGAAGAGGTAGAAATCGAAACTTACAAGTTTTCCCCTTAGTTTCATCAAAATAGGCGAATTGTTAGAGAAGGAAGTCTTGGTCATTGATGTCCTAGAAGTTTGGGTGAAGAGGAGTTGAGAGCTTTAGAGATGGAGAAGGAACTGGGGTTGAAAACTTTAGGGAGAATGAAGGAAAAGCTTCAGCGATCACTCTGCTTGAATCGCTTATCCCCTATTCTGTATCTCTTTGTCAGGTTGGAGGAACAAATGACAGAGCGATGTGAAATCTCTTAGAAAATCATTGCTACTAATATGCCCTAGTTTCGGGCAAGGGAGGCGGAGAGGGCGGGGGGCTACAGGCGACGACGATTGTGACGGCTTCTGGCGAGGGCGAAGAAGACTTTGAGTTAGGTCGACTATGGATTCAGGTGAGGTGGAGGCAAAACATAGGAGATGATTTGGGCATGGTGGGAACTGAGAGTCGATGGCCATCGTCGAGTAAAGGTGGGAACTGCTAGTCGGGCATGAGAGAATGGGTATAAGAAATTTCGTATCTTTAATGAATTTATTTTATAATAAAGTATAAATTGCTTTTTTATTTTGGAGGGAGGAAGTAAATTTTTGGAGGGGAAATTCAAATTTAATGACCAAATTATTTGTGGTAACAATGTTAGTGACTGATTATATGTCGTCACTAAAATACATCTTTAGTGACCAGATTTATATTTCGTCACTTAAGACATCAATGACAGAACTTATATGCGATCACTCAAGACGTCTTCAGTGACCAAACTTATATATGTGGTGACTAAATCTGTGTCTTTAGTGATGGAACATCTATTTCGTCACTGAAGATATGTCTTTAGTGACCAAATAAATTTCCACATTTATTTAGGAGAAAGTATTTTTATTTTGGAGGGAAGCTATTATTATTTGGGAGGAATGATATTAGTTACTAATTATTTTAATCCAAGTTAAAAATTTAATTTTTCTTTCTCCGCAATATTTAGTAATATGTGATGAAATTTTATTTGATCTCTAATTAAAATACATTTTTTGACTAAATTTTATATATGACCACAAACTAATTGATCTTAAAATTTTAGTCACAAAATATAAGACTTGATAAAAAAAAGTAAATTATTGGTGGACAAACTTATGCTATTTAGTATAAATTATATGTTTAATGATATTTTTTATAAAATCATTTTTATTTATTAGGAGGGAATAAATAAAAAAAATTATGAAGAAAACTCCAAATTTTGATAATTATTGACTAGTTTTTGTTAACTAAATAAATAATTTAGTGACTAAATTATTTTTGCTCATGAATATTTTAAAAAATGTATGTTACTGAGCAAACTTATATTTTGTCACTAAAGTTATATCTTTAGTGACCAAACTTTTATTATCACTAAAAATGAGTCGTTAGTGACTAAACTCTTGCTTCGTCAATAAAAAGATGTCTTTAGTGGATAAACATTTCTTTCTTCACTAAAGATATGTCTTTAGTTACAAAATATATTTTGTCACTAAAGTTGTTTCTTTAGTGACCTAACTTTTATTTTGTCGCTTAAAATGTTTCTTTAGTGATTGACATTTACTTCGTCACAGAAGATGTGTCTTTTGTGACTAAATTTTTACTTTGTCGCTATAGATGCGTTTTTAGTGACGAATTATTTGTTGTCACAAAATTTTTGTCGCTAAAGACCTAGTTTCTTGTAGTGACTCTGAGAATTTTGAATGGGCGGCGTAAAATAATATTTCCAAAGCTGAGATATACGGAGCGACATTTTCTACCACCCCGTATTTCCATGATAATGTCAGCCATAACGTAGGCAACAATCCCAAACGGTTACCACGATGCGCATTATCGGATATATCGCTAGGCAATTTTGTACTATCGCGGCACGATAGCCCCATGATCGAACATGATCTCAAGCATTTGGACGTGGTTACTGTAGAGTGGGACACATAGTATCCATTGGAGATATAGTAGGCAATATCTCGTTACCGCTGCGTGATAGTGGAAATACTATAAAAGAGTTGAAATTTTGGAATTTGATGTATACACCTCCAGGAGCCTTGATCTCGTGCATCTTCAGCCAGATAACTCTGTGGAACCAGAAAACTCCCATGTGTTCGTGAAATCTCAAGAGCAAGGAAGGGACCATTCGTACTTCTCCTCTCTGGAAATCTTTTCAAGGACTCTCCATCCTCTTCAGCGCTCAGACTAGAGGGAGTTTTTACTCTCAGATTTTTTCCTTTTTCATTTACATTGTAATCGGTAGAGAATTCGCCACCTTATGAGTGTCGACAAGGCCCATGTGAGGTTTAGGGGAAATCACTGGTGTGTGTGCATTGACTAGGTTGTGGTGAGATCTAATTGTTGTATCTAAGGAGAGATTGGCTTTAGCCATCCGGTCCTTGGGAGAAGGACTGGTGAATTCAAAAAGGAGATTTTTTCATCACAACCTCGATTTCAAGCTTTATTTAAATATTCTACTTATGATATTCATCACTTATGAAATAAATATGCTTTTAAATTTTTTCATTAATTTCTAAGTATTTGTTATGAATATTTGATTGTGAAAAGTTTAATCTTTTTCGATGATATTTTGGCTAAGTTAATTGTTAGGCTAAAAAAATTGCCTTTATCAACCCCCTAAGGGCACCTCAATATCCAATACTTAGTATTAAAGTGAGGTTTCTCCAAAACGGTTTTACCACCGAGAGAAATGACCCATAAACATCACACGTTTTCTAATGGGCAAGGAATTAATAGACCTCTATTATTCACTAACACATATTATAATTACTAAGAAAATCGAATGTGATGTTTTCTTATTGCGTTAGATATAGATGTTTGAGGAATGATAGACTAGTGCTACACTCCACCTACAATTATAGCTGAAAGTGTCACTACGAAAAAAGTGAAGGATAAAAGGGATGATTTAGACAAACTTCATTGCAAAAATAATGATAAGGCCATGAATGCAATATTTATTGTGTTATGTAGAACAAAATTTAATAGAGTTTGTGCATGTGAAACTACTTATGATATTCATAATTTAATTGAAGTTACTCAAGAAGGTACATCACAGGTGAAGGACTCGAAGTTGTCCTAATTGGAGTCATAATTTGAAAAGTTCAGGATGAAGGTTGATGAAGATGTTGATTCTATGTACACAAGGTTTATAAAAATCGTCAACGACTCCAAAGTCCTTGGAAAGAATTTCTCCAATGGAGATTTGGTAAGAAAGAATTTAAGATCACTTCCCCAAAAATTCAATCTGAAGGTGACCGCCATCTCGAAATCACATGATCTTAAAACTCTTTAAATTGAGAGCCTCATCAGAAATCTAAAAAAACATGAAGTAAAACTGAAAATTCAACAACAAGAGTACAACTTGGTACAAAAGAAGAATGTGTTTGCGTTGAAGTCTGAGAAAGAAGTGGAGACTTAAATAGATGAAGAAGATGAATAAGACAAGGAGTGTTTTTTTGTGAGAAAATTTAAGAGATTTATAATTAATCCAGAGAAGAGAAATTCATTGAAGAAGTACTTCAACAATAAGGAATCTTCAGTTAAGAAAAGTAGAGGAAAAGTCAATGTTGAGGAAGATAAAGAGCGTTCGCCACCAGAGTGTTATCATTGTAGAAGGATTGGTCATTTTAGAAGCAAGTGGCCAAAGTATTTGAAAGAGAATAAAGAGAAGAGGATGACAAAAAGAACAAGAAGAAGGTTTTGAAGGAAAAAACTTGGGACGATTCATAATCTGAAGGTTCAAGTAGTTCAGGTTCAAAAGACAACGAGGAAGCCAACATGTGTTTGATGAGAAAGAGCGTTTTACCTTCCAAAGATGAATGCAGTGTCAAGAGTGACACTGAGGTAACTCCTCCAACTTATGAAAATTATATTCTGAATTTTTACAAACATACAAATTTTTTGATAAAATTCTTAAAGATATTGATTTATTAAAATCTGAAATTAAATTTTATTAAAAGAAAAGAAATTAACTAGTGAATTGAAAGTTCTTAGGAAGAAGGTCACTTGTCAAGAGTGTGATCACTCTTCCGCAAAGATAAAAAATTTAGAAGAAGCTCTTACTAAGTCCCAATCCAAAGTAGATTGTCTTACTAAAAAAAAGGGACTTATAGAGATATTTAAAAACTTCTCAATCTCAAGTAAAAAGTGGCAAAAAGGCATTTGCAAATTGTTGTGTTTTATTAGTCACTGAAAACACGTCATCAAAAGCCAGAATCCATGATCTAAATTTGGCTATGAAGAAATTTGGAATTGGCAGAAAATTACTGGATATGATTTTTGTCAACCATTGCCATGGATCTGTAAAGTATGGACTTGGATATGTCACTGGAAGCTATTGCCCCGCAATAACTACTACCGCTGGTGATAAATCAAAGTCCAAAAAAGTGAATTTTAAAAATAAAAATAATTTTTCTATTGATCACCCATCTTCCAGTAAGAGTCTGAATTCAGTTGTGAAAAAGGCATCTTCATCTTTTATTATTTGAGCCAAATGTAATAGGTTTGGACACACTACTGACTCTTGCATAAAGATTGACCATAGTTTGTTTAAATAAGTTTGGGTACCTAAGGAATCCACCTACTCTATTGGAGGCACCACTTGAGTAACTAGTTCTTTTCTCTCATCTCCTTTATCAGTTTGTTGGCAGACTAAGGACAAAGAAGACGTGTGGTACTTGGACTCATGATGTTCAAAACACATGATGGGCAATAAATCCAAGTTCCTTACCCTTGAAATTAAGAAAGGAGGAGTAGTGACTTTTGGCAACAACTATAAAGGAAGAATCATGGGCATCGATGTAGTTGGTAAAGATTTCTTTACTATGCCAAATGTTTTATTTATAGATGCTTTGAAATATAATTTAATTTCTATAAGTCAACTATGTGATAGGGGAATAAATATTTTATTTGAATTATCTTCAAACCTTTGCAAAATCATTAATTCTAAATCTCAAGAAATTGTTTTTACGGCACTGAAAATTCATAATGTTTATATGATTATTTTCATGATCTTTCTCAATCTTCATTTAAATGTTTTATTTCAAAAAACACTGAATTAGAATTCTGGTATAGGCGACTATGTCATTCTATTACAAAACTTGTTACACTTTCCAAAAAAAATTGATTAGGGGTTTATCTTCGTTAGAAGGAAAGCTTTCTTCTTTGTGTACGCCATGTCAAAAAGGAAAATTCTCAAAATCAACTTTTAAAAGCAAAAATATTGTTTCTATGACTAATCCTTTACAATTAATTCATATGGATTTATTTGGTCTAGTTACTAATCAAAGTCTAGGATGTAGATAATATACTTTTGCTTTGATATATGATTATTCACGTTTTTGTTGGACAATTTTTTTATTTTCCAAATCCGATGCGTATTTTGAATTTACAAAATTATTTATTCATATTCAAAATGAACTTGATTTAAAAATTAAATGCATACGATAGAATCATGGAGGTGAGTATGAGAATGATAGATTTATTTCATTTTGTACTGAATTAGAGATTAATCATGAATTTATCGCTCCTCGCACACCACAACAAAATATTATAGTGGAGAGAAAAAATAGAACACTTCAAGAACTAACACGTACTATGTTATTTGAATATAATTACCTAAATCTTCTTGGGATGTATCTTATTTTAGAGTTTTTTGATGTAAATGTTTTATTTTAAATACAAAAGATTCTTTAGGTAAATTTGATGAGAAATATGATGATGGAAATTTAATTGGTTATTCTTCAACTAGTAAGGCTTATAGAGTTTTTAATAAAAGGACAAAAATAGTTGAAGAATCAATTCATGTTAAATTTGATGAGTTTGTTTCTTGTATAGAAGCTAATCATATAGGAAATGATGAATAACCCCTTCCTCCTTTGGAGAAGGATGATGAAGCAATCCTTAAAGAATAAGAACAAAAGATAAAGAACAAAGAGAAGAAGAATTTGAAGAATATGGGCCTCATAGAGAACTTATTTTTTCAAAAGATCATCCAAAAGAATTGGTAATTAGAGAACCATCAAGAGGGTTAAGTACTCGTTCATCTTTACATGATTTATTTTCAAAGTTTTGTTTTGTCTCCAATATAGAACCTAAAGATGTTTCAACCACTTTAAAAGATGAATCTTGGTTTTCATATATGAATGATGAACTTAATCAATTTTAATGTAATAAGGTTTGGAAACTTGTAGAGAGACCATCTGATCATCCTATTGTAGGAGTTAATGGATTTTCAAGAATTAATTAGATAGTGAATCTTGGATCTCTTGAAATAAACCTAGGCTTGTAATAAAAGGATATGCTCAGATTGAGGGGGAAGATTTTGATGAAATCTTTACACCCATAGCATGTCTTGAAGCAGTTATAATTTTTCTTACTTTTGCTAGTTTCAAAAGATTTAAATGATTTCAAATGGATATGAAAACGAAATTTTTAAATAAGTCTTCTCGACGATTTCACGAGTCTTCTCGATGATTTCATGTAACACCCCAAATCCCGATTTGGAGTTTAGGCTGGATGACACGGCCTGGGATACGGGCGTGTCCCAGGGCATGTCAAGCTCTCAGTTCTCGAGTGGATCTCGAGTAGGACTCGAGTGGGTATCAAGTGTGCCTCGAGTGAGGCATACAGCCTGGGACACAGGCGTGTCCCAGGGCGTGTCCTTCACTGTGCATGTCGAATTGTTGACATAATTTCAGTCGACGATCGTTGAGGGAGGCGACATGGCCTGGGATACTGGCCTGTCCTAGGGCATGTCCTGCTCGGGTTGGAAACAAGGCAGCGTTGAGTTGCATTGAGTTGCATTGAGTGTTGAACACGGACTTTGACATAGTCGTGTCACAAGGGCATATTTGGCACACGAGTAAGGACAGCAGTGTGTGCCTTAATCGTGTTCTTCTCGGGGGAGTTGGTTTTGTGTCGATTGAGGAACACGCCCCTCGATACGGGCATGTACCTTGTGACATAGGTGTGTTATGGCTTGACACGGACGTGTATTAGCCCATGTTCTGTCCTGGATTGAGTCGGTTACTTAGCCGTTTATGGAACACAACCTGTGACATGGGCGTGTCAAACGCTGCGTCAGCCCAAAATAGATCTTTGGGGGCAGATCAAGGTCATTCATTTCCTTCTAATTGGATATTGTGGTCCAAGCTTCTCCCTGCAGTGATAAGACCATGGATTGAGAAGTATTTTCTCATTCTATTGCCTTGGCCATTCTCTTTCTAAGAAGAGAGAAGGGATAGCTTGGAGGAGGAAGAAGGAGAAGGGTTTCGACTGCTTGAGGAGCGTCAACGGTCTGACTCGAGATCCGAGGCCAGCGTTGTGGAGGCCAGGAAATCACGGTGATTACCATCCGACCAGTTTCTCCATGGCTCTGAAGCAATCGTCAGGGGTAATAATCTCCTTCTTGGACAAGTGAAGTCCTACTTTATGCATGTGCATGGGATCCTGCACCAAGAGGTGGAAAGCGTAAGTGATTCCAGTGGTCGAGTCTGTATTTAGGTCCAGAAGTGTGTAGTACGGAATAGGCATGTTGTGTGAAGCCTATCTGGATGGATAGTCTAGATTGGTGATGCTGCAAACTGGATAAGACTCCGTGTATAAATTGAATAGCTTGCGGAGAGCGTGAGGACGCTTGTGAATTGTGTTAAGGAAGCTTTGTATAGCTCCTTTGGTTGTATGCTCGACACGAGTTGGTTGATAGATGGGAAAGCGGCACTATGTGCATGTATTATGCGATGGATTGTCAATAACTCTAAGTGGGATGGGTGCGAGAGGTCTTCAACAGGGGTTTTGAGGTTGATTCCCATGGCCAACAAGTTAAGAACCTCTGAGTGGGTGGGAAACCCAACAAGTTTAGTGGGATGATCATTGTGAGTGGTTGATTGGTAGCAATGCATGTTACACTACTGTGGTAGGTCGATCTATAGTGCTCATTATTGCCGTAAGGTGAACTCCTCTGAGTGGATTGGGTGCGAGAGGTCTCCAACGTGTGTTTGGAGGCTTATGCCCGACCAACAAGCTAATAACCTCTAATCGGTGATGGGACCTAGAGGATTTCGATATACCATAAGCATGCCATGAGTGCACGGAGCGTCCTGCCCGAAGGCCAACGTTTGTGATGTGATTGTGGCAGATATATATTTGTTGTGATTGTATTACATGTAGGGAAGGAAACACTACCCCGAGTAAGGGGTAGGGTCGTTATAATTGGTCAGCTGAATGCTAACTGTTGCTTTGTTTATCACCCTTGCGGTGGATGTTCATATGCAGGTGTTGCAGGCTGATTGGAATGAGCGTGCTGAAGCCCTTACTACTGTTTGTAGGCCCTTGAATGCCGTGCGAAGCTTTGGATTTCATGTGTGGCCAGCCTGCGTGCCAATGTATGAAATCATATTTGTTAAAGAGAAACTTGTAAGGACATAAGGCCATGAGCGGGGTGTGCTTGTATACATTCCTGGTTATTTATATAAATGTGATATTTATATAGTAGTGGACATTCAATGGTTGAGTTCTTGCAAGTAATAAGCTTCTGCTAGAATTCTCTGGGTTAGGTGCGATGGAATTTTGTTATTAACTTGTGACCTCACCGTCTATTTGTGGCATATTGTGTGGGGCCCCGGCCAGACCTTCTATTATATGTTATTTAACGGGTGGAGTCATTAAATTTTTTTATCAGCTTGTTTCAGTCTTCCGCTTTCGAATTCGTGGTCGAATTCGTTTGTGGGGTGGTGAGCACGTGTACGTGCAAACCGTGTTAACATAAATGAACTCGAGAATGTTCACTAGGAATGTGAGTGATTGGGCATGTTTTCCGTTTTGGATTGGAGGTTAATGATGTCTTCTTCACGTATAGGTGACGAGGAGTGGAGCTGGGCAGTCTGAACCCTAGCATTCAGATGAGAGTTCGGCACTAGTTGAGGTGCCCACACCTCCTCGTTCTTTATAAACCATACGCCTAGTTGCGTATGCGGTATTTACCATGATCCCATCATAGCCTATTGGTTAGGCAAGTCCTGTAGTGGAACCCATACAGGTTGGTGCGAAGCAAGAGCGTGTTGAAGTTCTGGTTGATGCGAAAGTAGTGGATGAGCAACTAAAGCGGTTTATGGATTTTAATCCACCTATATTTGTCGGGGTGAATTCCACAATGCAGGCAGAGGATTGGCTCTCAAGAGTGAAGCAGATCCTGACAGCGCTCAGGATTGATGAGGGGCAGAAAGTCACTTTAGACACTTTCCTACTAGAAGGAGAGGCAAGACTTTGGTTGGATGAGGTCGAGTTGCACCAATTGGCCGGTAGAGGCTTGGGAGAGATCTCGATGGAGGAATTCTCCAGATTATTATGGGCAATGTATTTTCCAGTCTCGCGGCGAATTGCGGTGGAGAATTAGTTCCAACGTTTGGTGCAAGGTGAGCGTACAATTGATGATTACCTGCATGAGCTTACCAGGCAGGGGCGTTATGCCGGTTCGACATTTGCGGAATAGGTGTGGAAGACGAATAGGTTTTATGAGGGACTTCGTGATGAGATGCGGTTGGTTCTCCCGAGTTCAGTAAACATAGGCTTCCAAGCCTTAGTCGATTCAGCCTGTGCATTGGAGAAAGATTTGAAACGGGTGCAGGATAAGAAGAACTTGGCGATGGAAAAGCCATAGTTCAAAATTCCGCAGTCAAAGCAATCAGATTTTAGGAAACGTGACAAGAAGAGGTTCAGACCCGCTGAACAAACGTCTTCGGATGTTACTTCGGGAGCCACGTATGGGCAAGGATGCATTGAGCCACGTACATGTTTCACTTGTGGGAAGCAGGGGCATATCGCCCGATATTATTGGAGTGGAGCTTCAAAGGGTGACAAAAAGACAGGTGCGTCCTATGAGGAAAAGGGCGAAGCCGTGGCAGAATCATCTGTATCTCGGGCTCAACCTCGAATGTACACTCTCAAGTTACAAGAGCCGCAAAGCTCAAATTATGAACAACAACAAAATCGTGTGCATAATTTGGAGTTATTGGAGGCCACCAATGTCATTTTGAGAAACGCAGATGAGCGAAAATAAAGTGAAGTGTGCACTTTATTACCTTTATGATGTACTATGTAGATATTGTATGTATGTGTGATTGTTGAAAAACTCGTGTGTTTGTGCGATGCTGTGGGGCGAGACAAGCTGAGAACTCTAAGATCTAAACCTGGATCATTTTGTTTATATTACAACAGAGTAGTTGTGGTGTTCTGATTGTTGCGCTAAATTTCAGGACAAAATTTCTAGAAGGAGGGGACGGTTGTAACTGTAAGATCCTGTTCTCAAATCCGAGGCAACTCGGATCTTATGCCCAGAACCGCCGCCTTACGGTGACACTAACGCACGAGTTAGTCGTCACCGCAAGACGCCGATTCTGCCGGCTAGTACGATCATAACCTGTTCGGCCAATATGAGAATAATTGCATAATAAATCAGAGTAAAAGCAGAAGCAAGTCCACAGCCACATCACATATATATATCAAATGAAATAAAAGCCAGTCCATAATGAGCACAGAAGTGAAAGTAAATAGGGCTTATGCCCAGTACATCATGATCTCTCTCTCACTCTCATACACAGCAGCGGAAAAACCAAAACTCTCTCACATCACACCTGTAGACGTGCTCCGGTAGTAGTAGTAGCAGGTGTCGGCCTCTGCTCCTCAAGTCCGGCCTCCTCGATGTGCTGGTCCACCTCCTCGAGCTCCTAAAATAGTAAGGTCACCGACCATTAGTCAAAAAGACTAAGTCGTATCCTCAGCACCTCCTCCTGCAACTCCTAGGCACCGTGCGGGAGGACGAAGCGGAGGACAACAAGGGGTGGCAAAGGCGAGCAGGTGACAGGAAACTAACAGAGTATATATAATCAAAATATAATGAAATGTAACCTCCACTTATGCGGTACGCATAAGCAAAGGATCTTTTGCAAGGCTCCCATTGTATAGAATGTCCCATACCATTTATACAATGGGGTGTCAGAGTCACAAGCATATATATAAAGGAAGATAACCTCGACCTATAAACATGCCCACTCAGGCTTATAGGCTAAGGGATCGTAAAGCAGGTCCTAATGTATAAGCGTCCCATACCACTTATACATTAGGTGACTTAAATTGTTATGAAGGTTAATGTTATGCATCTATATGGTGGGTATGATATGAACATGCAGTGCAACACACACACACGACTCCGTGATCACAGACCTTTAGTTCCCACTTTTCGAGAGCTAGCATCACTCTCAGGTACTACCGTTGTGGCTACGGCAGCAGCGGAGCGGGCGTCTCCGCCTTCTAGGCGGGTATACACACTACCAGGCCTAGACCTCTCTTGTACGCCTCTGTACACCTACAAGTGCACTCTAGAGTCTCTGCGTACCACTTTGCTGACTACCTGTCAGTCTTGTTGGGTCGGGTGCGCGTTATTAGGAAAAGTCCTCCAGACTCCAGTATAAACATCCTACTGGTCCTTCTAACCCTCGCACCCGCCTGGTCCACCGTACTGCCGTCGGTGTGACGACCGGCCAGTACCGCATGGCCCGCCACTAGTATATGCACATGCAAGTATTATATATTGAGCCTCCAGCTCCAAGGACTATCCTGTCTCAAATCTCTCCAACCCGCCACGGGTGAGTATATGCTACAAACCCTCCAACCCTGGCCGGGTGAGTGTATATAAGCCAATTTCTTTCCTCCAACTCTGCACGGGTGAGCAAGTAGTCAAAAGACTCCAAGTCCCTCCAACCCGGCACGAGTGAGCACATGTCCAGATCACTTAGCCTATTAGACTACTCTTATCTACAGATTATCATACTTAGAGTCTTAAGGTTAGTCCCAGGACTGCCCAAGGTATTCCCGGTGAAAGGCTCTCAGGGGCACTAGGAGCTGCGATGGGCTGAATCCCAAAGCTCCCTTTCTCAAGGATATTTACTTTAGTTGTTTCTTACCCCGGACCCCCTTTTCTCTCTCCTGTTACATAGAGTGACCTAGTGATTTAAGGTATAGATTAAGGAGTGACGGTCCTCCGTCAACCCTACCTAGGCATGACTAATGTTGCACTTTTACTCTCGTCTCTATAATGCATCTGCCACCCAGGGTTATACTTCCGAACTTAGACTCTAACTCAGTTGTTGATTCATCCCCTGGCGGCCTATAGTCCAGCCTACTTTTACTATGCGCACCCCATGACCTAACACCACCCTGAAATCGAACTTCTAAATCCTTGATCCAACTGACCCCAAATATTTATCCTAGGGTGGTATGGACTAATAAAATGAGTGGGTTGATTTTTATAATTTTCCTAGGTCATTAAGGCCTTTAAATAAATCTTTTAAATTATTCCCTAGGTCATTTTACACAAGAAGTATTATCAATTAAAATCTTCTGACCTAAGGGAATTTTCCTGAGTTGCATATGAATAAAATATTACTGTCTACAACATTTCATAATTTCTCTTTTTATATTTCTATTTTTCCCATAATTAATACAAATTCTACCTATTTGTCACTTTCCAAATGAAGTACAAGAAATATATACACCAAAATTCCAGGAAAATTACTGAGCATTTATATTACCATTTTATGACTAATGGCAGAGTTTTATTAATTTCTACAAGGTAATGGTCTATCAAAATCCATTCTTAATTATTTACCAAAAATGCCATTATGCTAATTAATAATTAATATTGTACCCAAAAATTCTGATATAAATCTACAAGACTAATATAATAATTATGCAACTCTAGGATTATTTTCACAATTATCCAACAAGCATTTATACTAATTCATAAACATTTACAAAAAGGGTAAAATGGTCATTTCCATGAATTTTGCTCTAACAGTTGCCAAACAGAGATAAGAAATTTTCTTAAGTCAATTAAAACACCATACTTTGACTTGGCTGAATCTGAAAGTTTTCTATAGCCAAAACCTATTTTTTTCCCATTTATTTTACAAAAGGACCTATAATTTGAAAAATTCCATTAAGTGGTATTTTTAATTCCAAAAATCCCAAAAATAATTCTAGGGGTGAAACATGCCCTAAAGTATCACTGGAATTTATTACATGGTTTTTGGGTGCCTCAGTTAGGTTAAATACACAAAATACAAATTATTGCTAATTGCACACCAAGGCCTAAATTAGCCTACACAAACACATGGAATAACCCTTCATGCAGGGGTCCAATTGCCTTGAAATTTCTACCAGACACCAATAATGTCCCCAAGGACATACCACCAAAATTTGGGGTCATTTGGGTGCCTAAAATTACAATTATGCCCTTAATTTAATTTTTGATATTTTGATAAAAACTATAGAAAAAGTTCTTCCAAAAATTCCAAATTTTTGGCAGGGCATAGGCATGCCCTAAATACACCCATGACCAAAATTTCAGGTCATGGTGATGCTTGGTTTGACTTGGGCATCAAATTTGGTTTCTGCCCTAGTTTAGGGGCAGTCCTAGCAAAACAGCCCTACAGGGCAGCCTACTGGTCCAAAAGTCATGATTTCTGTGGCATTGCAAAGTTAACCCATCTACCTAACTTTTTCATTCAGGGTTCATCCTAAGATGGGGCCTCTAGGTACCTCATAAACAACATGCAAGGTGTCTGATATATTGTGACATTTAATCTTACTATTCATATATGTATTTAATATTAAGAAATTTATATCAGCCAGCACAGATCTTGATGTAGATCTGACGGCTGCTGAGTCTTCTTCCCCATGCATTGCATGCAGGCCACAACCCGAGCAGGTGTCCCTTGCGGGGTGGATTCCGGCCATCGCCGGCGGCGGGGCCTCCGGCCAATTGCTTCCCCGGCCTCACGGTGGCCGGAGCTTGATCTGGCCGGCGACTGGACGGCGGAGAGCGGCAGACGGCGGCGGCGCAACCAACCCGAAAAACCTCCAGGCCGCCATTTTTAAAGCTTTTTCCAAGCTTTTTGATTCCTATGTCGAGCTCGTTTGAGCTCGACCTCTAACCTAGATGATCTAGGATACTAGTACAGTAAGAGGGGAGGGGATACGGACCAACGGCGGCGGTTGTGGCTGAGGGTGGCGGCGATTTCCCATGGCATGCAAGCTCCGGCGATTTCCTCCTCTGTTGGCCATGGCAGCTGTGGTCTCCGGCTCTCTCTCTCTGTCTCAGGGGTAGGAGTGAATGGAAATGAGAGGGGGAAGTGGTTTGGGGCTGAGTTAAAGATGGGGGGGCGATTTCACCAAAGCCTAGGCGATTTTGGGTTTGGGCTTGGCCCAAGGCAGCATGGTGGGGGTCCCACACCTCCTAATACTCATGCATGGTGAGCCAACCCATGGTGGGTTGGTGGGATGAGCCCAAGTGGCTCAAAATAGCTCCTCCACATTTCTCTCTCCTATTTATCATATTTTCTCTCTCCTAGGTAATTCCCAAAATTACCATTGCATGCCCATATTTTTCTCTTCCATAGGGGGTATAGGGTCACTTTAGGCCCACCTAATGAGTTTGGGTTGATTTGGGTGGACCCAACCTAGTGAAATGGGCTAGGGCACCATTTTCACTATTTAGGTCAACATGTTGACTTGACCCAACATGGGTCAACTGGTTGACCCCATGGCCTACCTTAGGGTCCACTTAGATTGTATTTAGGGTTAGGGCATCATGAGGGGGTCATGGTGTGGCTAGAGTTCCTGTTTAGGCTAGTTTGACCTAGTTTGACTTTGGCCCCATGGTGGGCCCCACATGGCTACAACCCTCTATCTAGGGTCAAACCTAGCTCATTACCCTAACACCCACCCCATGCCTAACCCAATCTAAGTTAAGGGGTCTAGAAGTAACATTGGGATGTTACAAATCCTATAAACAAAGAAATAATTTCGTCCCCGAAATTTAAGTTTGGGTCTACGGGTTCCAATTGCAGAAAATAACATAAAAGTACCTGATGTAAATAGTTCTGGATGACGCTCCAGCATCAGATCCCTAGGTTCCCAGGTGTGTTCCTCCCGTCCATGGTTGGACCATAGCACCTTTACGAGTGGAACCTTCTTTTTCCTCAATGTTCGGACTGCTGAATCGTCGATCCGGATCGGCTCCAATCTGACTGACCGGTCAGGCTCTACCGGTCCAGCTGCAGTAGGGACATGCTGCTCAGGGCAAAGGAGAGCTCTTCGCAAAGAAGAGACATGGAACACATCGTGTAGGCTGCTCAGCTCCGGAGGTAGCTGCAGCCGATAAGCCAAGGGGCCCACACGCTCCAGAATCAGGTATGGTCCCATGTACCGGGGGCTGAGCTTCTTATGTCTCCGAATCCGAGAAATACCGTGTACCGGTCGGATTTTCAGGAAAACCCTGTCCCCAACTTGGAACTCCACTTTCCGGTGTCGAGCATCATAATATTTCGCCTGTCTGCTCTGAGCCTCCAGAAGTCGATCCCTGATCAAATGAATCTGAGCCTCCGTATCCTCTACAAAGTCTGACCCAAGGGCTCGAGTATCCACATCTTGCACCCAGGATAGCGGAGTCCGGCATTTTCTCCCATAAAGCGCCTCGTAAGGAGCCATCCCGATGCTGGCCTGGTGGCTGTTGTTGTATGAGAATTCGATCAACGGCAGTAGCCTCTCCCAAGGTTTCCCTGTATCCAAAATACATAACCTGAGCAGGTCCTCCATAGTGCGTATCGTCCGCTCCGTCTGACCATCGGTCTGTGGGTGGAAGGCAGTGCTAAAGGAAAGTCTGGATCCCAAGTACGCGTGCACTGCCCTCCATTCCCTGGAGGTAAAGCGACCATCCCTATCTGAAACAATAGACCTGGGTACTCCGTGATACCGGACGAACTGCTCTACAAACAACCTCACCAGTACGGCAACCGGGGCATCTTTTCTGACCGGGATAAACCGTGCTACCTTGGTCAACCTGTCTACAATGACCCAGATGGAGTCGTGCCCAGAATGAGAGCGAGGGAGTCCGTGAACAAAATCCATAGAGATATCCTCGAACTTCCACTCTGGGACTGGCAGTGGCTGTAATATACCGCCTGGGCTCTTGCATTCGGCCTTAACTCGCTGGCAGGTCTCGCAGTGTGTCACCAGGTATATGATCTCCCTCTTCATTCCTGGCCAGTACATGGTCCGCCGTAAGTCAGCCCACATCTTGGTGATACCGGGATGCACTGAATATCTGGAGTAGTGTGCCTCTCTGAGGATGTCATCCCGGATCTCACCTCCTGCTGGAATGTACACTCGGCCACGGAATCGAAGAAGGTCGTCCTCCAGCGTATAATCCTCATGCTTGCCTCCTTTTAGAGCGTCAAAGATAGGCTCTAGATCAGTATCCAATCTCTGATGTGTAAGAATGCGTTTCTGTATATCATCATTGCTGACCAAAGAGTTCAGGTACTCTCGATAGAGCACTGGCTCGGCTTCCGAAACCATGGTAATCTGCATATCCTCCATCATGCGTAGTAGCTCCATAGACATCACCCGGGACTCCGGTCCAGAAGTGCCGGCTCTCCTGCTCAAAGCATCTGCTACAGTATTCGCCTTTCCCGGGTGATAGTGCATCTTATAGTCGTAATCGCAGAGGAACTCAAGCCACCTCCTCTGTCGCAGGTTCAGAACCTTCTGCGTGTCGATGTATTTGAGATTCTTATGATCGGAGTATATGTCACAATGAATCCCGTAGAGGTAATGTCTCCATGTCTTGAGGGCAAAGACTACGGCCCCGAGCTCGAGATCATGTACAGGATAGTTATGCTCATGCTTCTTCAGCTGTCGCGAAGCATAAGCGATAACATGTCCGTGCTGCATTAAGACTGCACCCATCCCCTGATAGGATGCATCTGTATATATCTGAAATCCTTCACTCCCCGAGGGAAGTGCAAGGATGGGGGACGAAGTGAGCCGATCCTTGAGCTCTTGAAATGCTGACTCGCACCGCTCTGTCCAGTCAAATGCGGCATCCTTTTTCGTCAAGGACGTGAGGGGGAGGGCTATCCTTGAAAACCCCTCCACGAACTTACGATAATAAACTGCCAGACCCAAGAAGCTACGGATATCTGACGCTGTCTTTGGCCGTGGCCAATCCCGTACTGCCTCTATCTTAGCAGGATCCACAGCTAATCCAGCTCCACTGATTGTGTGTCCTAGGAAGGCCACTTCCTGAAGCCAGAATTGACATTTTGAGAACTTCGCATACATCTGAAATTCTCTTAACTTCTGCAATACCAGTGCTAAATGCTCTGCGTGCTCCTCTCGAGATCGCGAATAAATCAGAATGTCGTCAATAAAGACTATAACAAACCGGTCCAGGTAAGGCTCGAATACCCTGTTCATGAGCGTCATAAAGGCCGAGGGAGCATTCGTGAGCCCGAACGGCATCACCGTGAACTCATATAAGCCATAACGGGAGCTGAAGGCCGTCTTCGGTATATCTTCTTCTCTGATGCGGAGCTGATAATAACCCGAGCGCAAATCCAATTTTGAAAACCAGCAAGCTCCTTGAAGCTGATCGAAGAGCTCATCTATCCGTGGCAATGGATATGTATTCCGAACCGTCAATCGGTTCAGTTCTCTATAATCTATACATAGCCTCAGCGATCCGTCCTTCTTCTTCACAAATAGAACAGGTGCTCCCCAAGGCGAAGAACTCGGTCGTACAAAACCCGATTCCACCAGTTCCTGTAACTGTGTCCTGAATTCTGCCAATTCTCTAGGGGCCATTCTGTAGGGTGCTCGGGACACTGGTCTTGCCCCTGGCACCAACTGGATCCTGAAGTCTAAGTCCCGCGATGGTGGTAGCCCAGGTAACTTCTCCGGAAAGACATCAGCGTAATCTCGTGCCACTGGAATATCAGCTATGGAACTCTCTACCACAGCCATCTCGAAACAAATGAGGTATACCTCTTCTCCCTGTTCATAGGCCTTAACGGCCTGTACTGAAGATAAAGAGAGTCGGGGAATGGAACGGATACCTTCAATGATGACGTGGGAGTCCCCGTGTCTGAGTGTGATCCTCTTCGAGGGGCAATCTATCTGCACGTAGTTCCAATGAAGCCAATTCATGCCTAGGATCAGATCATAATCCGGTAGGCTCAGAACTGTTGCCGGGGCTTCGAACGCTTTGCCTCCTATCTCGACATCCATATTGCAGCAGTCTGTGGTTCGAAGTTCCGTACCATCAGGGAGTCGCACTCTCTTTTCCAAACCGGAAAACTTCTCCACTCCTTCTAATCCTTCAACAAACGAGTCCGATACGAAGGAGTGTGACGCACCCGTGTCGAAGAGGGTGTGAGCGGGCTTGCCGCTAATCATCACTATGCCTGGGTTCGTTTGAGTTCAAAGAATAGTATTACTATTAATGTCTAAGGTATTCTTAGAAAGAGAAAATTTTAAAATTTATAAATCTTACAAAATTTTAAGTACCTGTAATCACCTCCTCTGGGTCCCTCTGTTCCGTGAGATCCAGCGCGTATACCTGCTCCCGGTCTCGGCCTCGGCCGTGATATCCTCGGCCTCGGCCTCGTCCCCGTCCTCGTCCTCGTCCTCGGCCTTGGTGAACTGGAGGGGCCACTGGAGGTGGAGGAGGAGGAAGAGGGTGGACCTGAAGCGGGCACTGCGTCCTGATGTGCCCAGGTTGGCCGCAACCAAAGCAGGTGATCTGCCTCTGACCTCGATCATCCTATCTCATCGGTCCGGGAATCTGCATAGGTGGGGGAGCCAAAGGTGGAGGAGGCCCCTGATCCTGCCTATAGTTGGGACGACGACGTCCCCCACCTCTCCTGTATCCAATCGTCTTTCCCCTCTGAGACGATCTGCTGCTCTCCCCAAACGACTGTCCATCCAACGATCTCTTCCCCCTGCCTTGCACCAACAGCTGGTCAGCCTCCAGCTTCTTTGCCATCTCGATGATCTGCGCCATGGTAACGTGGGCAATGAACAGTAAGGGCTGCCTCAAGGAGTCGCGGAGCCCGTGATAGAATCTTTTCGCGTATTTCTGGTCGTCCCAGTCATGGAAGCCTGCAAACCTCGCCAGATGGGAGAACTCTCTCTGATATTCAATAACTGATCGGCTCCCCTGCTGGAGGCTCAGAAACCTCGCCTCCAAGGTATCTCGGTCTGTGGAAGATACAAAATGCTCCAAGAAGACGTCGCTGAACTCCTCCCAAGATATGTCCATCAGCTCCCGGTCGGCGAATGTAGAGTCCCGCACCGACTTCCACCACCTCTTTGCATGAGCGTCTAGTGCCGAGGTGGCAAGGGGAACTGCCTGTCTGACGGGGCAGCTGATGCCAGCTAGCAGCTCCTGGATGGTCTCCAACCACTCCTCTGTCTTCACGGCATCTTCTGTCCCGCGATACAGTGGCGGAGACAGACTTTTAAATGCACTCAACCAATTCGATCCTGGGTTGGGCAGCTGAACCGGGGCTTGCTTCGCTCTGAAGGCATCCAGGATAGCCGTCAGGGTTTGCCCCATCTCAGTCTGCATGAACGGAATGGCAGCCGGAGGGGGAGGAACCGTATCCTGCGGAGGCTGCATAAAGGAAAACTTAACGTCAAAATTGGCCTAACTCATTGTTTGATGGACTGATTATGTGGCTTTTTACGCATGGGCACACCACTGCTTCCGCTGCATAGTTTGTCCGCAAACTAATGCTGGAGCGGGGTGTTTCAGTGTGGTGGACTGTATTCTCATATGATCGTGGTTTCAAGTGATACCAGTTTGTAAGATCCTGTTCCTCAAATCCGAGGCAACTCGGATCTTATGCCCAGAACCGCCGCCTTACGGTGACACTAACGCACGAGTTAGTCGTCACCGCAAGACGCCGATTCTGCCGGCTAGTACGATCATAACCTGTTCGGCCAATATGAGAATAATTGCATAATAAATCAGAGTAAAAGCAGAAGCAAGTCCACAGCCACATCACATATATATATCAAATGAAATAAAAGCCAGTCCATAATGAGCACAGAAGTGAAAGTAAATAGGGCTTATGCCCAGTACATCATGATCTCTCTCTCACTCTCATACACAGCAGCGGAAAAACCAAAACTCTCTCACATCACACCTGTAGACGTGCTCCGGTAGTAGTAGTAGCAGGTGTCGGCCTCTGCTCCTCAAGTCCGGCCTCCTCGATGTGCTGGTCCACCTCCTCGAGCTCCTAAAATAGTAAGGTCACCGACCATTAGTCAAAAAGACTAAGTCGTATCCTCAGCACCTCCTCCTGCAACTCCTAGGCACCGTGCGGGAGGACGAAGCGGAGGACAACAAGGGGTGGCAAAGGCGAGCAGGTGACAGGAAACTAACAGAGTATATATAATCAAAATATAATGAAATGTAACCTCCACTTATGCGGTACGCATAAGCAAGGGATCTTTTGCAAGGCTCCCATTGTATAGAATGTCCCATACCATTTATACAATGGGGTGTCAGAGTCACAAGCATATATATAAAGGAAGATAACCTCGACCTATAAACATGCCCACTCAGGCTTATAGGCTAAGGGATCGTAAAGCAGGTCCTAATGTATAAGCGTCCCATACCACTTATACATTAGGTGACTTAAATTGTTATGAAGGTTAATGTTATGCATCTATATGGTGGGTATGATATGAACATGCAGTGCAACACACACACACGACTCCGTGATCACAGACCTTTAGTTCCCACTTTTCGAGAGCTAGCATCACTCTCAGGTACTACCGTTGTGGCTACGGCAGCAGCGGAGCGGGCGTCTCCGCCTTCTAGGCGGGTATACACACTACCAGGCCTAGACCTCTCTTGTACGCCTCTGTACACCTACAAGTGCACTCTAGAGTCTCTGCGTACCACTTTGCTGACTACCTGTCAGTCTTGTTGGGTCGGGTGCGCGTTATTAGGAAAAGTCCTCCAGACTCCAGTATAAACATCCTACTGGTCCTTCTAACCCTCGCACCCGCCTGGTCCACCGTACTGCCGTCGGTGTGACGACCGGCCAGTACCGCATGGCCCGCCACTAGTATATGCACATGCAAGTATTATATATTGAGCCTCCAGCTCCAAGGACTATCCTGTCTCAAATCTCTCCAACCCGCCACGGGTGAGTATATGCTACAAACCCTCCAACCCTGGCCGGGTGAGTGTATATAAGCCAATTTCTTTCCTCCAACTCTGCACGGGTGAGCAAGTAGTCAAAAGACTCCAAGTCCCTCCAACCCGGCACGAGTGAGCACATGTCCAGATCACTTAGCCTATTAGACTACTCTTATCTACAGATTATCATACTTAGAGTCTTAAGGTTAGTCCCAGGACTGCCCAAGGTATTCCCGGTGAAAGGCTCTCAGGGGCACTAGGAGCTGCGATGGGCTGAATCCCAAAGCTCCCTTTCTCAAGGATATTTACTTTAGTTGTTTCTTACCCCGGACCCCCTTTTCTCTCTCCTGTTACATAGAGTGACCTAGTGATTTAAGGTATAGATTAAGGAGTGACGGTCCTCCGTCAACCCTACCTAGGCATGACTAATGTTGCACTTTTACTCTCGTCTCTATAATGCATCTGCCACCCAGGGTTATACTTCCGAACTTAGACTCTAACTCAGTTGTTGATTCATCCCCTGGCGGCCTATAGTCCAGCCTACTTTTACTATGCGCACCCCATGACCTAACACCACCCTGAAATCGAACTTCTAAATCCTTGATCCAACTGACCCCAAATATTTATCCTAGGGTGGTATGGACTAATAAAATGAGTGGGTTGATTTTTATAATTTTCCTAGGTCATTAAGGCCTTTAAATAAATCTTTTAAATTATTCCCTAGGTCATTTTACACAAGAAGTATTATCAATTAAAATCTTCTGACCTAAGGGAATTTTCCTGAGTTGCATATGAATAAAATATTACTGTCTACAACATTTCATAATTTCTCTTTTTATATTTCTATTTTTCCCATAATTAATACAAATTCTACCTATTTGTCACTTTCCAAATGAAGTACAAGAAATATATACACCAAAATTCCAGGAAAATTACTGAGCATTTATATTACCATTTTATGACTAATGGCAGAGTTTTATTAATTTCTACAAGGTAATGGTCTATCAAAATCCATTCTTAATTATTTACCAAAAATGCCATTATGCTAATTAATAATTAATATTGTACCCAAAAATTCTGATATAAATCTACAAGACTAATATAATAATTATGCAACTCTAGGATTATTTTCACAATTATCCAACAAGCATTTATACTAATTCATAAACATTTACAAAAAGGGTAAAATGGTCATTTCCATGAATTTTGCTCTAACAGTTGCCAAACAGAGATAAGAAATTTTCTTAAGTCAATTAAAACACCATACTTTGACTTGGCTGAATCTGAAAGTTTTCTATAGCCAAAACCTATTTTTTTCCCATTTATTTTACAAAAGGACCTATAATTTGAAAAATTCCATTAAGTGGTATTTTTAATTCCAAAAATCCCAAAAATAATTCTAGGGGTGAAACATGCCCTAAAGTATCACTGGAATTTATTACATGGTTTTTGGGTGCCTCAGTTAGGTTAAATACACAAAATACAAATTATTGCTAATTGCACACCAAGGCCTAAATTAGCCTACACAAACACATGGAATAACCCTTCATGCAGGGGTCCAATTGCCTTGAAATTTCTACCAGACACCAATAATGTCCCCAAGGACATACCACCAAAATTTTGGGTCATTTGGGTGCCTAAAATTACAATTATGCCCTTAATTTAATTTTTGATATTTTGATAAAAACTATAGAAAAAGTTCTTCCAAAAATTCCAAATTTTTGGCAGGGCATAGGCATGCCCTAAATACACCCATGACCAAAATTTCAGGTCATGGTGATGCTTGGTTTGACTTGGGCATCAAATTTGGTTTCTGCCCTAGTTTAGGGGCAGTCCTAGCAAAACAGCCCTACAGGGCAGCCTACTGGTCCAAAAGTCATGATTTCTGTGGCATTGCAAAGTTAACCCATCTACCTAACTTTTTCATTCAGGGTTCATCCTAAGATGGGGCCTCTAGGTACCTCATAAACAACATGCAAGGTGTCTGATATATTGTGACATTTAATCTTACTATTCATATATGTATTTAATATTAAGAAATTTATATCAGCCAGCACAGATCTTGATGTAGATCTGACGGCTGCTGAGTCTTCTTCCCCATGCATTGCATGCAGGCCACAACCCGAGCAGGTGTCCCTTGCGGGGTGGATTCCGGCCATCGCCGGCGGCGGGGCCTCCGGCCAATTGCTTCCCCGGCCTCACGGTGGCCGGAGCTTGATCTGGCCGGCGACTGGACGGCGGAGAGCGGCGGACGGCGGCGGCGCAACCAACCCGAAAAACCTCCAGGCCGCCATTTTTAAAGCTTTTTCCAAGCTTTTTGATTCCTATGTCGAGCTCGTTTGAGCTCGACCCCTAACCTAGATGATCTAGGATACTAGTACAGTAAGAGGGGAGGGGATACGGACCAACGGCGGCGGTTGTGGCTGAGGGTGGCGGCGATTTCCCATGGCATGCAAGCTCCGGCGATTTCCTCCTCTGTTGGCCATGGCAGCTGTGGTCTCCGGCTCTCTCTCTCTGTCTCAGGGGTAGGAGTGAATGGAAATGAGAGGGGGAAGTGGTTTGGGGCTGAGTTAAAGATGGGGGGGCGATTTCACCAAAGCCTAGGCGATTTTGGGTTTGGGCTTGGCCCAAGGCAGCATGGTGGGGGTCCCACACCTCCTAATACTCATGCATGGTGAGCCAACCCATGGTGGGTTGGTGGGATGAGCCCAAGTGGCTCAAAATAGCTCCTCCACATTTCTCTCTCCTATTTATCATATTTTCTCTCTCCTAGGTAATTCCCAAAATTACCATTGCATGCCCATATTTTTCTCTTCCATAGGGGGTATAGGGTCACTTTAGGCCCACCTAATGAGTTTGGGTTGATTTGGGTGGACCCAACCTAGTGAAATGGGCTAGGGCACCATTTTCACTATTTAGGTCAACATGTTGACTTGACCCAACATGGGTCAACTGGTTGACCCCATGGCCTACCTTAGGGTCCACTTAGATTGTATTTAGGGTTAGGGCATCATGAGGGGGTCATGGTGTGGCTAGAGTTCCTGTTTAGGCTAGTTTGACCTAGTTTGACTTTGGCCCCATGGTGGGCCCCACATGGCTACAACCCTCTATCTAGGGTCAAACCTAGCTCATTACCCTAACACCCACCCCATGCCTAACCCAATCTAAGTTAAGGGGTCTAGAAGTAACATTGGGATGTTATAGTAACACCCCAAATCCCGATATGGAGTTTAGGCTGGATGATACAGCCTGGGACACGGGCATGTCCCAAGGCGTGTCATGCTCTCGGTACTCGAGTGGGTCTCGAGTAGGACTCGAGTGGGGGTCGAGTGTGTATCGAGTGAGGTACACGGCCTGGGACACGGGCGTGTCCCAGGGCGTGTCCTTCACTGTGCCTGTCGAATTGTAGACATAATTTCAGGCGACGATCGTTGAGTGAGGCGACACGGCCTGTGACACAGGCGTGTCCCAGGGCGTGTCCTACTCGGATTGGAAACTGGGCGGCGTTGAGTGCCGTTGAGTTTCATTTAGTGGCATTAAGTGTCGAACATTGCCTATAACACGGGCGTGTCATAGGGGCGTGTTTGGCACACGGCTAAGGACACGGGCTTGTGCCTTTGCCGTGTTCTTCTTGGGGGAGTTAGTTTTGTGTCGATTGAGGAACACGCCCCTCGACACGAGCGTGTACCTTTGTGACACGGGCGTGTTAGGGCTTGACACGGGCGTGTCTTAACCCGTGTTCTGGCATGGATTGAGTCGGTTCCTTAGCCTCTTAGGGAACACGACCTGTGACATGGGTGTATCACAGGCCCTGTAAGCCCAAAAATAGATCTTTGGGGCAGATCAAGGCCGTTTATTTCCTTCTATTTTGATCATGTGGTCCAAGCTTCTCCCTGCAGTGATAAGACCACAGATTGAGAAGTATTTTCTCATTTTATTGCCTTAGCCATTCTCTTTTTAAGAAGAGAGAAGGGAGAGCTTGGAGGAGGAAGAAGGAGATGGCTTCCGACTGCCAAAGGAGCATCAACGGTCTGACTTGATATCCGAGGCCAGTGTTGTTGAGGCAAGGCCGTCGCGGTGACTACCATCCGACTAGTTTCTCCATGGATCCGAAGTGATTGTCAAGGGTAACTATCTCCTTCTTGGACAAGTGAAGTCCTACTTTATGCATGTGCATGTGATCCTCCACCAAGAGGTGGAAAGCGTAAGCGATTCTAGTGGTCGAGTCTGTATTTAGATCCGGAAGTGTGTAGTACGGATTAGGCATGCTGTCTGAAGCCCATCTGGATGGAAATTTTAGATTTGTGATGTTGTGAACCGGAGAAGACTCCATATTTAAACCAAATAGCTTGCGGAGAGCGTGAGAGAGCTTGTAAATTGTGATAATGAAGCTTTGCATACCTCCTTTGGTTGTATGCTCGGCACAAGCTGGTTGATAGATGGGAAAGCGACACTATGTGTCTGTGTTATGCGATGGATTGTGGATACCTCTGACTAGGATGGGCGTAAGAGGTCTTCAACAGAGGTTTGGAGGTTGATGCCCATGGCGAACAAGTTAAGAATCTCTGAGTGGGTGGGCCACCCAACAAGTTCAATGGGAGGATCGCTGTTGGCGTTCAATTGGTAACAATGCATGTTACACTACTGTGGTAGGTCGATCTATAGTGCTCATTGTTGCCGTGAGGTGAATGCCTTTGAGTGGATTGGGTGTGAGAGGTCTCTAAAGTGTTTTTGGAGGCATATGCCCGACCAACAAGCTAATAACCTCTAATCTGTGGTGGGACCTAGTGGATTTCGATACACCATAAGCGTTCCCTGAGTGCACGGAGCGTCTTGCTCGAAGTCCAGCAATTGTGATGTGATTCTGGCAGATATATATATGTTGTGATTGTATTGCATGTAGGGAAGGAACCACTGCCCCGGGTAAGGGGTAGGGCCGTTATAATTGGTCAGCTGAATGATGACCATTGCTTTGTTTCTCACCCATAGGGTGGACGTTCAAATGCAGGTTTTGCGGCCTGATTGGATTGAGCAGACTGAAGCCATTGTTGTTGTTGCTTGTAGGCCCTTGAAGGCCGTGCGAAGCTTTGGATGTCAAGTGTGGTCGGCCTGCGTGCCGATGTATGAAGTCATATTTTGTAAAGAGAAACATGTAAGGCTGTAATGCCGTGAGCGGGGTGTGCTTGTATACATTCCTGGTTATTCATATAAATGTGATATTTATATAGTAGTGGACAGTCAATGGTTGAGTTCTTTCAAGTAATAAGCTTCTGGTAGAATGCTCTGGGTTAGGTGCGATGGTATTTTGGTATTAACCTGTGACCTCACCGTCTGTTTGTTGCATAGAGTATGGGGCCCCGACCGGACCATCTATTATATGTTATTTAACTGGTGGAGTCATTACAATTCACTCCAAGACTAAACTGTCATCTCAAGTCACCATAGTGACACCATAATACATACGAGGGGTCTAGCTCGAAATAGGACGTTACATGGTAGCATATTTAGATTTTGAACTAGCTGGAATTAATAAATTCTCCACCAAATTAGTCGATTCAAAGTTCTATTTTACTACTTGGGAGGTACGAAAGCTTGCATTGATTTCAATTTAGAGTTTAATAAACTGTGGAGGGAGGTGTTGGAGCTTGAGGAACCCTTAGAGGGGGGGGGGGGGTGAATAAGGGCTCTTTTAAAGTTTTATAACAAAGTTATTTCTTAGACAAAGTAATAAAGAAACTTAAGTAAATTATTTCAACAACCATAAATATGAAATAAATACTTAGAAATTTGAGAATAAATTAAATGATACTTTTCTTTTACAAGTGATCAAGAACAAAAACAATGATTTAAATAGAGCTTGAAATCGAGGCTACAAATGAATATCTTCTTTTGAGAATCCACCGATCCTTCTCTGAAAGACCGACCAACTATATACTTTCTCTCCATGGATACAGCCTCTAATCTCCCCCTAGATCTCTCCACGACCTTGTTACTTCACATAAGGCGGCGAATTCCCCTTTAACAACACAAGAGATTGTCGTCACTCACAAAGCGGTGAGTTCTCTACCATTTACAATGAATAATGAAAAGATTACAAAAATTAAAACAGAAATAAAAACTCCTTATGGCCTTGAGAGTTGAAGAGATGGTGAAGCCTTGTGAAGATCACTGGAGTTGAAGTTCACGAACAATCTCTTCTTCTCCTTTAAACTTTCTTGGGTACTTGGGAGTTTTCCTGGTTTTCGAGTTATTTAGTTGAGAATGCATGAGAATGAAGACTCCAGGAGGTGTGTAACAGAAATTTCATAAATTCCAGCCTTTATATAGAATTCGAGCTATTGCCAGGCAATAGGTAGATATCACCTGTAATATCTCCTAACTACTGCATGTCACACTCCATAATAACCGTACTGGGAAGACGGAGATCATATACAAACATAGAGTTATCACGCGATGATATCAATTTTGATTAGAAATATCTCAAAGTTATGCGTACAATTCCGAGATCATTTGGAACATGGTCATCATCATGTTTATGTCATTATTCACTATCGCCTAGCGATATTGAGCTATCGTTAGCGATATCAAATTTCTGGAATTTAGCTACTCATCTCCAAACCAAATTCATCAAAGTATTTTTTCTATTATATCTGCAAACCATAAATACACTGACAAAATACATTCTGGATTATTATTTCCAAACCAAGGAGCACAAAACACAGTCTCCAATAATCTCCCCTTTAGATAATAACAAATCCACTTCGAATGAAATCAGTTATGACCTATAATGATGTTTAAAAATATATGATAAGTAAGACAAAAATGTGAACAGGCATGAAAAAAATGCGAACATGCACAGACTTACCCTATATGGATGCTACCCCTACAATGTAATCCCCCTAAATAAGTTAAACAAGATATTTCATACTTAATTCTTCCCCTTTTATAATTATCAAAAGAAGGCGGGGTTAGTGAATGACAATAGTATTAGAGAGCTTAATGTATAGAGAAAAATTTGAGTTGTAGTTAGTTCGAGATGTGGAAGCATATGAGAGAATACTAAAAGTTTTTTACATGAGTAGTTGAAGGAAGAATTTGAAAAGGAATAAAAGATAAGCAAGTATACTACGTTTAGAATTTGCAAGATAATGTTGAATTATCAAGGAAAGATAGTGCAAATAATGTGAAGAAATGAAATTCACGTAAACAAACACATTGTAAAAGTCTTGCTGAGATATCTAATACAATTACGTAAGATGAGATAGAAATGAGAAAATCATTTTCGGTCCAATGCTCTTGAGAGAAAAAATTTCTAAGAGATAATGTGGTGTACAAGGTGTTCTTTTGTAAAGAAAACTAGTGAAGAAATTTAAAACCACATGAAAATATGAAATGTATAAACATAACAATGAATATACATAAATAACATAACATTCATAAAAAAATTCATTGCACATTAATTTTGAAGAAAATTGCCAAACATGTTTGTACAAGAAACTCTGTGATTCTATCCAAGGTGCTCAACCACACAATGCTCATTAAGACTTATCAGGAGGGTGTGTAGTTCTTGGTGGAGTATCCTTGTCTTTGTACTTTACGTTTCAAATTTTATTATATATATCATCATTTTATTATATCATCATCATTTTTTTGACCAAGGACTCTGAATCTACTTGTGTTACAAATATAGATTACAAAATTTTAAGGCCATGAGATTTCAATAAAGAGTTGCATGAATCATTGATGAAGCAAGTTTTTTATGTAATGCAAGTGGTTAAGTTTTAGAAAACTTATTTATGTAAAAAGAAATTTAAACACACTTGTAGTTTACCAAAATAGTTTATGTACAATTACATTATCTAATATAAAACATTACTAATACATGGAGGCATGCAAAAACAATTTTGAAACATTTGCTATTCACTATTTCATTGCATATTGAAGATATACAAGGCATGAAAGTACTTTAGCAATGTTATCTTAAACTTGAAAAGAAAATCACACATTGAAAATAATCCGTAAATCATAAACCAACTAAATCTAATTATAGCATATTGATGCGCAGATACGGCAAGTGCACCGGTCAAACAAGTAATATAAAATGGGAGTTAATCCACCAATATCGGTCTCAAAGGAGTGAAATTAGGGTGCGTGATTCAATTTTTCAAAAAAGCAATTGTAAGTGTGCAAACAGAGCAATGGGGGTTTGGGTTTGGTTTACTAACAATATAAAACCTAATTTATTTATGTGGGTCACCTTCACTGCTTCGCACGGGTGGATACCCAATTGGCCAAGCATGCGGAATGGAGTAACTTTAGTGAGGGTTGCAAGCACCTCTTCGCTATGCATGCTCCTAAAAATCGCTAGGACGACACAAACGCAAAGAAACCAATAACGAAATGAAACATAGGAGCTATTCACATGCATGAACCACAAAATACCCACTTAGATATGCATGATAATACTAAAATCATATTAGGGTTCATACAAATTTCCAAATAGACAAAGAGAAATCCACCACCAGAAAGGAGGAGGGAAGAATACAATCGATGCACGATGACTCGCCTAAGTTCACGGCCTGAAACGAGGGTTGTCAAACCTCATCAGTGCTCAGACTTTGAATTTCATCTGGAGTCAAGGAGAGCTGTCACCTTCTCCCAATCTACCCGTCTTCTTTGTCAATACTCACCGACCACGTTCTTCACCGAAGAATTCCCAAGGTGTAGCGAGAATTCCATTTAAAATGAGCTTGGAGATTTGTAGATGATGGAGGAGGCTGAGGAGGATGCCTTAGCCTTAGATTTGCAAGAAAATGGTGGTCGGAGCTCCTCCCATAGGTGGGCAGAAAGAATGCGGTGAAAAATGGCTGAAATTCCCTCTAGGACTCGGGAAAATCTTTTTTGATAGGGCGACTACCTGCAAATTAAATAGTAGAAAGTCAAATTTTACGAGATGCACGACCAAACACACGATCGAGCATTTGGATCGTGTGATTATAATAACATATGGACCCAGCCTAAAAAGACCAACCAGTCATACATTTTTGAACACGCACGATCGAACAGCTCGTGCGCGAAAAAATCGCATGGGGCTTGACAGAACTCAAAATTCATGTCTTATAGGAAGATCGTGCATTTTCCTTCTCACACGAATGAATCCAATCATGGGTTTAAAAAAACGCATGGTGGCTGCTCACCAAAATGAACCTGTAGCCATTGGATGATTGAAACGGTTGTGTGTCAAGGAAAACACACGATCGTAAGATGTCTGCAAGCAGCAATTTAAGCCTTAAGGGATCAACGCACCTGCAACCAAACATCATAATCTATAGCACACCTCCAACACAAACAGAAATATAACAAAAATAAGCAATAAAAAGGCAAGGGGAGCACCATGTGGTAAATCCAAGCAATGAGATGCACGATTGCACACCCCAATTGGTCAAAAAGTGCACTTTGTGTGAGAATCATTAATAAGTGAAATATAAGCAATAATGACCTGAAAGTGAAGTGCATGTGCTTGAAAACTAGTCCAAATGAGTCTGCAAAACCCTATATAAATCAAATTCATCACACCCCCACCCTAAACCATTTGCTTGTCCTGATCAAATCATCTCTCAAGTGGACGAGAAAAACAAAAAGCTAGCTTAGAAATTGCTAGGGCGGAGTACCATGCGAATTCGCATGCTCATGCTCATAAAAATATAGTAAAAAACTTTTTAATTATGCAAAAATAGTTTATAATTTTCAAAGAGCGTAACTATATATTATTGAGGCTAAAGAATGGAATCACGGTGAATCGTCCAGTCACACATAGGAAGAAAGTAGACAATTTGATGAGTTGAGCATTGCCAAAGATAGGGGCTTGGGACAACCTCCAAAGAATTCCATCAATGATGGTGACCATAAGCTCACCCTTCCACACTCTCTCTATGGTACTGGCTGGATTCAAAGGGTGAATCAGTAGGAATTTATGTTTAAGATGGGGCTTGGGTTTAGGTGAGGTAGGCAATGGATAAAAATTATGGCTCCTGCACTAAACCCAACTAACCTAGCTCAAAACACTGTCCTCAAGCACCACCAAATAAATGCAGGTGCACCACATCCCCACACTTGCAATTGACTATATGGTGTGTGCACCGCCTACTCCCAATATAAAATTTCACAAATATAATTTTCACTTTAACTTTTTCTCATTTCACTCATTTTTTTTAAATAATAATTTTTTTCTTTTCAACAATTTCTTCCTTTCATTTTTCACAACTTTTTTTTATATTTTTCAGCACATATTCAAGAGAGCCCAACCACATTCACAAATATGATCACCACATCACCCCCCATAATGATAAAGATATAACAAAAGCTCGAATTTAGGTGTGTGACTAGAAATGGCTATTTGACTTTGGTGAGAAAATGGTGGAGCTGTATCAAAGGATGGGTAGGCACAATGGGTCTAGCAAGGATAAGACATTAAGAATGGTACAAAAGCTCAACCAGGCCAAAATGATGGCTTACATCACACTCGCGTGCATGACTAACCGTGTACCCATGCTACGAAAGTAGCTTGGGGCAAGTTCTTAGTCATCGAAAAAGACTATCCTTCCTCCCGACTCGAGCAATATGAGGCTAACTACCGTCTACTCACATCCCTACGCAATGGTCAGATTCACACGAATTCACTAATTTTTGAGTAGAAAAAAAAATTATTTACGCTAAGAGAGAAGTATAAAATTATAAGCAGAAAGAAAAATTTCTTTCACTCGAATTTCTATATGAGACATAAGCACTTGACTAGGAGAACTACAGGAGTCAACATTTTACTGTATCACACAATCCCTTAACAATCCTAAGATAACACATCTATTTTCTCAAATCACACAAAAGTGATTAATTCGACTCGCGACATACTAATGATTCAGCACACGCTCAAGTGGGTGTTGTGGTGTACAATGAATATGAATAAACAATATAAAACTAAAATAAAAGTATTTATAGTATGCAAATAAAATGTGCAAATGCAGCGGGTAACACGAGATCACATTCCACCAATTGAATTAGATCACAATAACCATAATATCATAAAAACATGAAGATAAGGGAGTCAAGGGAGGCGTTACACATGCTCTGAAAAGAGCATACCAGAAGATTGGCATGAAATTTTTTGAATGAGATGGGGCACACCTGCAGCCAAGGCACCACCTACGATGAAATAAAACTCCAACACAAATGAAATATTCTAGTCTAAAGGCAACTAAGCATTACGGAAAGATAGATAAGCAAAAATGGGGGTGTCTCCCAAAAGCCTTTTCTTTATCGTCCTTAAGGTGGAACAAATACCTGTATTAACAATGATAAGAGAGTTCTAAACCAAAAAGTATGAGTACTAATAAAGCCCAAACAAACATCCAATTAGAATAGAATAAAGAAACAGAACATCAAAGAGGAAAAGAACCCGGAGACCCATCACACCTCAACGAAATGCTGATTTGTGATGGCTCTCCCCAGCCACGTGAATTGGGGTAGAGGTGAAGGCTTTACGGCCCAAGGAAGAGTTACGTCCCTTGCCCCTAGCCACTTCCTTCTCGTGCTAGAGGGCGGTAGAACGAGCCTTTCACAGCAATATTTCACATTTTAATTTCTCCACCGTGAGAGAGCTCAAACAAGCACCATTCACTCGCATAGAATCAGTTTTTTGCTTTCTGAATTGACTTGAGGCATCATTTCTTCACCCCCTGTGGGTGACAAATCAGCCCAACGGACCTGTTTTAATGGTTTACATACATAATCCATATTAACATGCAATTTTTATTAATCATCGACCAAAGTCTCAGTAGTAACACTGATCGTCTCAACCTTATCGCACTCTTCTTTCACAATCTCATCATGCACCATATCCTCAATCACATGCTTAGCTTTATCAATATCCGCCACAGGTTTTGCTTCAAATGTCACCACCTTTTTCTCGGCATTCTTACTATTCACAGCCACCATAGACCTGCACTTATCAGAACTCAAACTGTTATTAGATACAACATAATTGGACCTGTGCTTATCAGAACTCAAACCATCATTAGATATGACATAAATAAAGGTATTTCAATGGCTCACCCAGAGCCTCAGTAAAAATGGGCGGACAAGAATGGTGTGCTATCTTGGATGCCAAGGTAACGCTGTCATCATCAAAATGCAAAGTTGCTCCACTCTCTTTCAGGAATAGAATACCCAGGATAGGAATGGATTTATTCTCCATGGGTCCGAGCACCTGATATTTTGTGATGATAACCGTTTTGTCCACTATGACCTCTACTTCTTTAATTTCTCCTTCAGTAATAACAATTGCCCCATTTGCTAACACAAGTGAAGTATGTTCATTGGTATCAATATTCAAATTGAGCTTATCAACATCTTGGAAGGAAATAATTTTGCGCTATGATCTAGAATCACACAATGCGGCCTTATCACTATTATTAATCTTAGATTTGATAGCACACGTACCATCCCGGCGACCATTAGTCTCGCCAATGCTCTTCCCCTATTCACGTGGATTTTTCTCAGTTGTACTAGACAAAGAGCCTTGTGTACGTTTAGAGAGAACTTGGTCTAACTGGCCTTGTTGTGTCTTAAGATTACTTATGGTGGCAGTCTGGTTGGCCATCTTTGACTGGTACATATGCATAAACTTCTCTACCATTTCTTCAAGGGAACTTTTTCTTTCTGTATGGGAAGGTTTGTTATAACCCGGTTGTGGAGGCCTCGGCTGGCTCCTGGAGGCTTGAACATCAAATTTATGCTAGCCCGATTTCCATCATTGTCTTGGTGCATTTTGGTTCCATGAAAAGTTTGGGTGATTTCTTACGCCTGGTTCCATGAAAAGTTATAAAATACTGATATTAGAAAATCACAAGGTTGCTCACCAGCAGGTAATTCATAAGCATGATGCCCAAGGTTCTGGCATCCTTGGCATGAAATAGCCAATACCTGACCTGGGGGTGCAGCCGGTCTCTTCAGCAGCACCATGCTATCCATAGCTGATTGGGAATTCTCCACTGGTGGCCTAGAAGTGTTTACCTCAAAAATATTTCATGCACCCCTTGGTGTATTTGTTTCGGTGGTCCAATATGTGCAATGTGACACGGTGTCTCGCAGAATTCTCAAAGCCTATTCTAGTGTCAGCTTCATAATAGCTCCTCATCCAGCAGCATCGATCATAGCCCAATAATTCGGTTTGATTGCAAAGTAGAAGATATCCACGATATTCTATGGCTCGCATCCATGCTATGGGCATCTTCGCAAAAGCTCTAAAAACCTTTCCCAAGCCTCACAATCTTATCAACTGGATGAAATTTGGAGAGGAACTTTGAATAGAGTGGGTTCCAAGTTGTAGCAGCACCGGGTTGAATGGTATGAAGCCACGACTTGGCCTTAGTGCACAAAGAGAATGGAAATAGTCTTAACCTCACAACATCATCAGGAATACCTGTATAGCAGATTGTTCCACAGATTTTAGAGAACTTTGCTAGATGGAGTTGAGGATCTTCACTCAGTAAGCCCGAGAATTGAGCATTACTATGAATCATGTTGAGGATGGTCGGATTAATTTCAAACTGATTGTTGATAATTATAGGGCCAAAACCAGGATACACACTCCCGACAGTAGGAGTGGTGAAATCTTGCATAGTCCATATTCTAGGGTGGATTGCCTCCTGCTCACCCACATGGTTGTAAGCATCCCTACCCTGGTTATTTATCACAACTCTCTCTCTTTCCATTTCTCTTAGACACGCACCCCTTGTTCTCTCAGTCTCAAGATCAATATCGTCAAGAACTTTAGCATCCTATCCTTCCATAAGAACACAAGAAAAACAAAACTATCGATAGAAAGAACAGCACTTATAGTACTTTCCTTTCAATAAAAAAATCACACAACACCTGCACTCCACGACAACGGGGCAAAAAACTTGATACGTAGATACGACAAGTGAATCGGTCATACAAGTAAAATAAATGTGAGTTAATACCAAAGTATCGATCTCAGAGGAGTGAAATTAGAGTGTCTTAATCAATTACTCAGAAAAGCGGATGTAAGTGCACAAATAGAGCAATGGGGGTTTCAGTTTGGTTTACTAACAGTAAAAAATCATATTTAACTATGTAGGTTGCCTTCACTGCTTCATATGGGTGGATAACCAATTGGTCAAGCTTGTGGAATGTAGTGACTTTAGTGAGGGTCGCAAGCACCTCTTCGCTACGCACGCTCCTAGCAATCACTAGGAAGATATAAACACTAAGAAATCAACAACGAAATGAAATGGAGGAGCTACTCACATACATGATCCACCAAATACCCACATAAACATGGATGATTATACAGAAATCAAATTAGGGTTCATACAAATCAAACACAAATCCCCAAATAGATATTGAGAAATCCACTACACGGAAGGAGGAGGAAAGAATACAACCAATATACGAAGACTCGCCTAGGTTAATGACCAGAATTGAGGGTTGTCAGGACTCGTCCATGCTCGGGATTCGAATGCCTTCTGGGGTCAAGGAGCGTTGTCACCCTCTCCCAATCTAGCTGTCTTATTCATCAATACTTGATAGGCATGTTCTTCACCGGAGAAATCCTGAGGAATAGCGAGAAATCCCTTGAAACTGAGGTTGGAGGTTTGTAGATTATGAAGGAGGCAAAGGAGGATGACTTAGCCTTAGATTTGCAAGGAAATGGTGGTAAGAGCTCCTTCCGTAGGTAGGCGGAAAGAATGGGTTGAAAATGGAGAAACGTCCATTCAGGATGTAGGGAAGAAGAACTTTTTTTGATTGGGCGACTACCTACAACTTAAATAATAGACAGTCAGATTTTAAGAGATGCACGACCAAACAAACGATCGTGTGTTTGGATCATGTGATTATAACAGCATAGGGACCCATCCTGAGAAGATGAAACAGTCGTGTATTTTTGAACACGCACGAGCGAACTGCTTGTGCGTGAATAAATTGCATGGGCTGGACAGAACTCAAATTAAGGCCTCACAGGAAGATCGTGCATTTTCCTTATCACATGATTGAATCTAATCATATGTTAATAAAAATGCATGACGGCTTCTCACAAAAATACTATGTTAATTTATTGCTCTACCCCTCACTTCGCTAACTCGCAAGGATCAGAAGTTCGTGTGGACTCAAGAGTGCAGTCAGGCGTTTGAAACCCTGAAGGAGAGGCTGATGATGGCACCGATCCTAAGTCTACCAAAGGGGACCGAAGGATTTCAGATTTTCAGCGACGCATCTGGATGCAGTTTAGGGTGCGTGTTGGTGCAGCACGGCAGTGTGATAGCTTTTGGGTCGAGGCAGCTGAAGCCTCATGAGAGAAATTACCCCGTCCATGATCTGGAATTGGCGGCGGTAATTTTTGCTTTGAAGCTGTGGAGGCACTACGTTTACGGTGCGAAGGTGGAGATCTTCACGGACCACAAGAGTCTAAAGTATCTCCTAGACCAGAAGGACTTAAATATACGGCAGCACAGGTGGGTCGAGTTCCTTGGGGACTACGAGGTGGTGATTCAGTACACGCCAGGAAAAGCAAATGTGGTGGTGGATGCTTTGAGTAGGAAATACTCGGGGCAAGGAAGTTGGATTGAAGCTCACGATGAGCTGTTAAGGCGGGACTGGGAGTCCCTTGGTTTGGAATGTGTGGCAAGAGGCGAGTCTAGCGTGGCTCGGATAAACTGGATTGAGATGCAGAATGACTTGTGCGATCGTATTCGGGAAGCGACCCGTGTGGATGAGGAGTTCCAACCCTTCGTGGAGGAAGCTCTTAAGGGTGAGGGTAGCGCCTGGGAGTTGGTTGATGGGGTTCTGAGGAAGGGCGGAAGGATTTGTGTACCGCAGTTCGGCAAGCTCCGCGAGGAGTTGATGTTTGAGGCCCACTTCACCAAGTACTCCATTCACCCGGGTAGTACAAAGATGTACTCGGACTTGAAGAAGTCCTATTGGTGGCCTGGGATGAAGCGGGACGTAGCTTTGTGTGTGAGTCGGTGCCAAACTTGTGCCTTGGTGAAGGCCGAGTGTCAGAAGCCGGGCGGGTTCTTGAAGCCTCTTCCAATCCCCGAATGGAAATTTGATGACATTTCTATGGATTTTGTGCATGGGTTGCCTAGATCGCAGCAGGGTAATGATGCCATTTGGGTGATTGTAGACCGCTTGACCAAAGTGGCACATTTCATCCCAAACCGGAAGGAGGACGGTGTGGAAAAGTTGGTGGAGTTGTACGTCCGCAATATTGTGCGACTTCATGGGATTCCGAAGAGTATAGTCAGCGACCGGGATGGACGTTTCACGTCTAAGGATTGGCGGTTGGTGCAGAAGAGCTTGGGCACAAAACTCAAGTTCAGTACGGCTTTTCATCCTTAAACCGATGGGCAAACTGAGAGAACGAACCGTACTTTGGAAGATATGCTAAGGATGTGTACTCTCGACTTCGGCAAGAAGTGGGAGGATCACCTCTTCATGGTGGAGTTTGCGTATAACAATAGCTACCAAGCTAGTATCAAGATGACGCCCTATGAAGCTCTTTATGGGAGGCGGTGTCGAACACCGATGTCTTGGACAGAGGCGGGAGACACAAAGCTTTTGGGGAAATAAGTGGTAGCCGATGCTAGTGAGCTAGTGCGGACCATCCAAGAGCGCATGAAGGTAGCTCAAGATCGGCAGTCAAAGTATTTCAATGCTCGCCACAGACATGTGGAATTCGCGGTGGGCGACTGGGTGTATCTTAAGATCAAGTTGTTCAAAGGCGTTTCACGAATTCGCCGACTCAAGAAGCTGAGTCCGAGATTTTTGGGACCATTCAAGGTCATCGAGCGAGTGGGAGAGGCAGCGTACCGGTTGGCGTTGTCCACGGAGCTAAGTGGATTGCATGACGTTTTTCACGTCTCTGTCTTGAGGAAAGCCTTGTTAGAGGCCAGCGTGGTGATTGAACCGGCAGCGGTGCAGGTAGAGGAAGACTTGAGGACACGAGTACGTCCTGTCGGGATAGAAGATTCGGAGGTTCGGCAACTGCGGAACAAGGAGGTCCGACTCGTAAAGGTCCGATGGGACAATTGTGGCTGCGAGGAGCTCTTATGGGAGCGAGAGCAGGCCATGCTGGAGGAGTACCCGAGCTTTTCTCCTCAGGTATCGTTTAGAATTTGTGTTCTTTCCATGTTTTAAATTTCGGGACGAAATTCTTTTAAAGGGGGGAGAATTGTAACGCCCCCAAAATGTTGTAGGAGCGACGGGGATCGCTTTTGGACAAAAGGTTTTTTTTGAGCAGGTGATACGGGTCCCGACACGGCAGTGTCGGAGGCCGTGTCGGCCGTGTCGAGCTGGCCGTGTGGTCGACCATGTAAAGGTCGACGATCGTCGGGTGTGGAATACGGCCTGGCACACGGCCGTGTCCCAGGCCGTGTAGCATCGGGTCGTTTCGAACTGTTTGAGGTTTTGTACACGGGGCATGACACGGGTCTGTACACGGCCGTGTCCCAGGTGAAACGGGCGTGTCAGGGGCCATGTCATAGGCCGTGTACTTCTCTGACTGAAAATTTTGAAAACGGGTGCCGTGACACGGGTCACGACATGGCCGTGTGTATCGCGACACGGCTGTGTCGAAGGCCGTGTCGGAGGCCGTGTTAGGAGCCGTGTGCTGGTTTTCGAATCGATCGAGACGGCGAATGGCTAACACGGCCATACACACGGCCGTGTTGCAACCCGTGTTCGGCCCAGATTTTCTAATTTGAGTTCCGATCATGGCCGTTCGTTCTTTTATTTGGAAGATCCAACGGTGGGGAGCCTCCCTGGGTGGTTTAAGGCCTGGAATAGGGTTCCAAACCCTCATTCCCCACTTTCTTTTATCTCTCTAAGTTCTAGAGAGAAGGGAGAGCAAGGAGGCCAAGTTCCGGCCGCCGGGGAAGCTATGGAGGTCCGTTTCGCGAGCGGAGTTCAGATCCGCGAAGGTGGGAGCGTTGCGGTGGTGTTCATCCGGGCAAATCTTCTCCATGGATAGGAAGAGGGGACGGAAGGTAACGACACTTCTCCTCTCGGTTTTTAGGATTTAGGATGCATTAATAGCATCCCCTTCCTTTCGTATTTCGAGCGCCGAATCTCTCAAATGAGAGGGATTCGTGTAGCGGTTCAAAAGGAACCTCCGGGTTGAGTATGTGCATCCTGGCATGCTTGCATTAGAGATCCGCTCTGTTAGCGGATTAGGCATTGTGGGTGAAGCCGTGGTCGCGACCGATAGTCCGACCCGGTGATGTTGCATAGCGAGCTTCGGTAGAAAATCCGTTGCGGCAATACGCCGTTGTATTATGCGTTTTCCCCCTTGTGTTTGAGTGAGTACTCGTGGTCGGAACCAGACGAGGTTAGCTCCGCTTTGTGCGGTAGATGGTTTCCTTGGAGCACAGGAAAGACACGGTGCGAGTAGTAATTGGGGTGGGGAAACCTTGTTTTGTGCTGTGCAAAGGTGCGGCTAGGTCTCCGTGGTCGGCTGGCTATCCCGTGACACGCAAGTCATGTGGGGAAAGTATCCCGGCGAGACTAGCCCTTGTGTGAGACTGACGAGAATGCCGAGCGGAGGGCAAGCACGGGCATTGTGGCCATGAGCGGGTGGGGTCCAGCAAGGCTTCTTAGAATCGGTCAGTGTGAGATGGAACCCTGACGTGCGACGTCAGATTATGCGGGCAAGCCCGGGGTTTAAGACCCATGTGCGGGTGGGGCCATTGCAAAGTTTCGTGTGACGGCCTGTGTGCCGTTGGGGACACGGTGTTTCCCTTTTGTTTGCGGCTTTAAGCCAATGGGGAAACGGAAGTACCCAATGTTTGATGTTGTGCTAGATGCATACGAGCTAGGGTGCCTTGGGTGAAACCCGGGTTGCATTCATGTTGCATAGTAGGCCCCTTTTACTTTGTACAAAACATAGAAAACATGTATGCTGTTTGAGACATCCAAGTCTGTTTACTGCTTTAATATATGTATGCTCTTTTGGTATACGAAGTGCTAACTTGCAGGTGGAGTGGTACCCCGGGGTCCGTTAGGGACGGCCGGGAGGAGATGTGTTTGTAACACAGTAGAGGTCAGCCTTTGCTGACCCACGTTACTTCAAATCCTTTCAGGGCAAGGATTGCATGCAAGAGCTAGCGCGCCGGGCGAAAAGCCCTAAGCCTCATGAAGTGTTGCTGTGCTTGGCTAGTTTCTTTTCCTTGTTTTGTTGATGTTGTTTGATCATGTCCGGCTTGCATGCCGAGGTAGCATAGGGGTGCTTGGCACTTTTATATTTTTGGACTTATATTGTGTAAGGCCTTAAGGCCATTTCGATACTCTAAGGTTAGTGGATAACTTCTGTCTTTTAGTTTTATGTTTCCGCTATTTATGTATGGAGTTTTGAGTTTGGGTAGTTTCATATCATCTTTTAATTCTAAAGCTGTGGTGTTCGTATGTTGTGGGGCACCGGCCGGACCCATATTATATGGTCTTTACAGGGGAGGTGTTACAATTTGGTATCAGAGCCAGTTTAGCGTTCCAAGGAGAAGTTTCGCGGTCGAAATTATAAGTCGAGTCGCGTATTAGAAGTTATCCACATAGGAGTATCGCGGGACCATGAGTGTCCTTGTGTTCGAGTCTTGCGATTAGAGGCTGATTTGTGTTTTCTTGCTTGTGTTTAGAGTGCAAGCAACGAGGCTGGGACCTCGAGGCCGAGAGAAGAGCTCTCGGCAAGTAGTGCGACTGCGCAAGGTCCGCTAGGGATGGGGGTCACACCGGCCGACTTCTGCCGCATGCTTGCAGAAGCAATGGTGGCGGCCCAAGCTACAGCGACAGCACAGGTAGCAGCTCCCGTTGCTCAGGTAGCAACTCCTGCTACCCCGGTCACGGCAGCGACCGCGCAGGTTGAGGAGGCCAGGCGGGCGGAGCCGCAGGCCGAGTGAGTGGTTGTCGGGCATGGGGACTGGCAAATGAAGTACTTTTTGAGTTTCCACCCTCCAACCTTCAAGGGAATCAGCACGCCCACGGATGCAGAGGATTGGTGGGCTAGGATTCAGGAGCTTCTGAGGGCGGCAGAGGCGCTAGATGAGAAAAAGGCAGAGTTCGCAGCCTTTATGTTGGAGGGAGATGCCAAGTTATGGTGGGTGAGCCACAGTGGTCGGCAGTTCCCAGGACGCACACCGTCCATCGAGGAATTTGGGGATGCCTTTCTGAAGAAGTACATACCCGCCTCAATAAGGTTTGCCCTCCAGAGGCAGTTTCTACATCTTGTGCAGCGAGACAAGACAGTGGATGAGTATGTTCAGGAATTTACTCGATTGGGTCGTTATGCGGGGACGACCATGGCGGACAATGAAGAGAGGGACAATCTCCTCTACCATGGATTGAGGGAGAATCTAAGACAACCCCTCATATCGATGAAGCATGCGGGCTTCAACGAATTGGTGGAGGCGGCCCGAATTTTGGAGAGCGATATGGAGCGATCCCAGCGCCGAAAGGGTTTCACACCCAAGCAGGGGGAAGAGAAGAAGTCGGCTCAGTCCCATGGAAAGGCGGAACGGAGCCGATGGAAGAGGAAGCCTTCCCCGTTTAAGTCGGGCGAGAAAAGTAATTGGACGTCCGGAGGGTCACGCTCTAATGGACCGCAGACGTGTTACAGTTGTGGCAAGCCATGCCACATAGCAAGATTTTGTACCCAAGGGGGCGCTGAGCAAGATCCAAGGCAGGAGCAGACTGTGCGCTCCGGCCCTAGTACCGTAGAGAAAGGGAAGATAGCGGAGTCGAGTGCTTCCTGGTTTCAACCAGTGCAGCCAAGGGCCTACAACCTTGGGCAGCAGGAAGCAATCCGTCAACCCGATGTGGTGACAGGTACGAGAATTCAACCTGCACCTTAGACTTCTTCCTTTCAAGCCTTTTTATGTTTGTTGCATGTGTGTAGGCTTTGTAGTGGTATCAGGGTACCCCGCTAGGGTACTTTTCGATACGGGAGCGTCGCACTCCTTCCTTGCGGAAAGTTTCATCCGGAGGATTGGAGTTGAGTCCTTCTCAACGGACTCAGAGTTGAAGGTGCGCATGCCCAATGGGTCATCTATGACTACCAGGGCTAGAGGCCGGATTTGTTGGAGACTTGAGGGGGTCGACTTCGTGTTGGTAGCGGCGATCTTGCCATTGTCCGAGTTCGATGTGATCTTGGGGATGGACTGGCTAGCGGAGCAGCGTGCGAGTATCGACTGCTTGTCCAAGGTGGTAACCCTGAGGGGCGTGGGGCAAGCGGAAGTCAAGTTTGAAGGCCTACATAGAGTGGCCTGTTCCCTAGTTTCGGCACTTCAGTTAGTGCGAGCTGTTAACCAAGGAGGTGTAGCTCTAGTAGCATTGTTGGAGGTTAGCCTTTCCAGGCTTTCTCTTGGGGAAGTGCCCGTGGTGGCGGAGTTTGGAGATGTTTTTCCCGAGGAGCTACCGGGAGCACCTCCTCGGCGGGAGATTGATTTCTCCATCGAGTTAGTGCCCGAGGCTAGACCGGTGTTACGTACACCATTTAGGATGGCACCAAAGGAGTTGGCCAAGCTCAAGGTTCAGTTGCAGGAGCTTTTGGAGCAAGGGTATATCAGACCCAGCTCTTCACCGTGGAGTGCGCCGGTGTTATTCGTAAAGAAAAAGGATGGTAGTATGCGTTTGTGCATAGACTACCGAGAGTTGAACAAATTGACGGTTAAGAACAAGTATCCGATTCCTCGGATAGACGACCTTTTTGACCAGTTGGTGGGGTCGGTGGTGTACTCCAAGTTGGACCTGAAGTCCGGTTATTATCAGTTGCGGATTCGTGACGAAGAAATACCCAAGACCGCGTTTGGTACGAGGTATGGTAACTTTGAGTTCTCGGTGATGCCGTTCGGGTTGACGAACGCGCCGTCCGTGTTCATGGACTTGATGAATCGAGTTTTTCGTGAATACTTGGACAGGTTCGTCGTCGTTTTTATCGATGACATATTGGTGTATTCCAAGTCGGAAGCGGAGCACGAGGTGCACCTGAGGACAATTTTGCAAGTATTGAGAGAGAACTAGCTCTATGAGAAGTTCTCCAAGTTCGAGTTTTGGTTGGAGAAGGTGGCGTTTTTAGGCCATGTGATTAGTGGGGATGGGGTGGCGGTAGATCCAACGAAAGTGGAAGCCATCAGAGATTGGCCAGTTTTGAGGACTGTGGCGGAAGTCCGGAGCTTTCTTGGACTAGCCGGGTACTATCGAAGGTTTGTGGAAAACTTTTTGCGGATAGCTCTACCCCTCACTTTGCTAACTCGCAAGGATCATAAGTTCGTGTGGACTCAAGAGTGCAGTCAGGCGTTTGAAACCCTGAAGGAGAGGTTGATGATGGCACCGATCCTAAGTCTACCAAAGGGGACCGAAGGATTTCAGATTTTCAGTGACGCATCCGGATGCGGTTTAGGGTGCGTGTTGGTGCAGAACGGCAGTGTGATAGCTTTTGGGTCGAGGCAGCTGAAGCCTCATGAGAGAAATTAACCCGTCCATGATCTGGAATTGGCGGCGGTAATTTTTGCTTTGAAGCTGTGGAGGCACTACGTTTACGGTGCGAAGGTGGAGATCTTCACGGACCACAAGAGTCTAAAGTATCTCCTAGACCAGAAGGACTTAAATATGCGGCAGCGCAGGTGGGTCGAGTTCCTTGGGGACAACGAGGTGGCGATTCAGTACACGCCAGGAAAAGCCAATGTGGTGGCGGATGCTTTGAGTAGGAAATACTCGGGGCAAGGAAGTTGGATTGAAGCTCACGATGAGCGGTTAAGAAGGGACTGGGAGTCCCTTGGTTTGGAATGTGTGGCAAGAGGCGACTCTAGCGTGGCTCGGCTAAACTGGATTGAGATGCGGAATGACTTGTGCGATCGTATTCGGGAAGCAACCCGTTTGGATGAGGAGTTCCAACCCTTCGTGGAGGAAGCTCTTAAGGGCGAGGGTAGCGCCTGGGAGTTGGTTGATGGGGTTCTGAGGAAGGGCGGAAGGATTTGTGTACCGCAGTTCGGCAAGCTCAACGAGGAGTTTATGTATGAGGCCCACTTCACCAAGTACTCCATTCACCCGGGTAGTACAAAGATGTACTCGGACTTGAAGAAGTCCTATTGGTGGCCTGGGATGAAGCGGGACGTAGCTTTGTGTGTGAGTCGGTGCCAAACTTGTGCCTTGGTGAAGGCCGAGTGTCAGAAGCCGGGCGGGTTCTTGAAGCCTCTTCCAATCCCCGAATGAAAATTTGATGACATTTCCATGGATTTTGTGCATGGGTTGCCTAGATCGCAGCAGGGTAATGATGCCATTTGGGTGATTGTAGGCCGCTTGACCAAAGTGGCACATTTCATCCCAAACCGGAAGGAGGACGGTGTGGAAAAGTTGGTGGAGTTGTACGTCCGCAATATTGTGCGGCTTCATGGGATTCCGAAGAGTATAGTCAGCGACCGGGATGGACGTTTCACGTCTAAGGATTGGCGGTTGGTGCAGAAGAGCTTGGGCACAAAACTCAAGTTCAGTACGGCTTTTCATCCTCAAACTGATGGGCAAACTGAGAGAACGAACCGTACTTTGGAAGATATGCTAAGGATGTGTACTCTTGACTTCGGCAAGAAGTGGGAGGATCACCTCTTCATGGTGGAGTTTGCGTATAACAATAGCTACCAAGCTAGTATCAAGATGGCGCCCTATGAAGCTCTTTATGGGAGGCGGTGTCGAACACCGATGTCTTGGACAGAGGCGGGAGACACAAAGCTTTTGGGGAAAGAAGTGGTAGCCGATGCTAGTGAGCTAGTGCGGACCATCCAAGAGCGCATGAAGGTAGCTCAAGATTGGCAGTCGAAGTATTTCAATGCTCTCCACAGACATGTGGAATTCGCGGTGGGCGACTGGGTGTATCTTAAGATCAAGCCGTTCAAAGGCGTTTCACGAATTCGCCGACTCAAGAAGCTGAGTCCGAGAGTTTTGGGACCATTCAAGGTCATCGAGCGAGTGGGAGAGGCAGCGTACCGGTTGGCGTTGTCCACGGAGCTAAGTGGATTGCATGACGTTTTTCACGTCTCCGTCTTGAGGAAAGCCTTGTTAGAGGCCAGCGTGGTGATTGAACTGGCGGCGGTGCCGGTAGAGGAAGACTTGAGGACGCGAGTACGTCCTGTCGGGATAGAAGATTCGGAGGTTCGGCAACTGCGGAACAAGGAGGTCCGACTCGTAAAGGTCCGATGGGACAATTATGGCTGCGAGGAGCTCTCTTGGGAGCGAGACCAGGCCATGCTGGAGGAGTACCCCGAGCTTTTCTCCTCAGGTATCGTTTAGAATTTGTGTTCTTTCCATGTTTTAAATTTCGGGACGAAATTCTTTTAAGGGGGGGGGGGGAGAATTGTAACGCCCCAAAATGTTGTAGGAGCGACGGGGATCGCTTTTGGCCAAAAGGTTTTTTTTGAGCAGGTGACACGGGTCCCGACACGGCCGTGTCGGAGGCCGTGTCGGCCGTGTCGAGCTGGCCGTGTGGTCGACCATGTTAAGGTCGATGATCGTCGGGTGTGGAACACGGCCAGGCACACGGCCGTGTCCCAGGCCGTGTAGCATCGGGTCGTTTCGAACTGTTTGAGGTTTTGCACACGGGGCATGACACGGGTCTGTACACGGCCGTGTCGCAGGTGACACGGGCGTGTCAGGGGCCGTGTCATAGGCCGTGTACTTCTCTGACTAAAAATGTTGAAAACGGGTGCCGTGACACGGGTCATGACACGGCCGTGTGTATCGCGACACGGCCGTGTCGAAGGCCGTGTCGGAGGCCCTGTCAGGAGCTGTGTGCTGGTTTTTGAATCGATCGAGACGGCGAATGGCTAACACGGCCATGCACACGGCCGTGTTACAACCCGTGTTCGGACGAGATTTTTTTATTTGAGTTCCGATCGTGGCCGTTCGTTCTTTTCTTTGGAAGATCCAACGGTGGGGAGCCTCCATGGGTGGTTTAAGGCCGGGAATAGGGTTCCAAACCCTCATTCCCCACTTTCTTTTATCTCTCTAAGTTCTAGAGAGAAGGGAGAGCAAGGAGGCCAAGTTTCGGCCGCCGGCGAAGCTTCGGTGGTCTGTTTCGCGAGCGGAGTTCAGATCCGTGAAGGTGGGAGTGTTGTGGTGGTGTTCATCTGGGCAAATCTTCTCCATGGCTAGGAAGTGGGGACGGAAGGTAACGACACTTCTCCTCTCGGTTTTTAGGATTTATGATGCATGAATAGCATCCCCTTCCTTTCGTATTTCGAGCGCCGAATCTCTCAAATGAGAGAGATTCGTGTAGCGGTTCAAAAGGAACCTCCGGGTTGAGTATGTGCATCCCGGCATGCTTGCATTAGAGATCTGCTCCGTTAGCGGATTAGGCATTGTGGGTGAAGTCGTGGTCGCGACCGATAGTCCAACCCGGTGATGTTGCATAGCGAGCTTCGGTAGAAAATCCGTTGCGGCAATACGTCGTTGTATGTATGCATTTTCCCCTTGTGTTTGAGTGAGTACTCGTGGTCGGAACCGTACGAGCTTAGCTCCGCTTTGTGCGGTAGATGGTTTCCTTGGAGCACGGGAAAGACACGGTGCGAGTAGTAATTGGGGTGGGGAAACCTTGTTTTGTGCTATGCAAAGGTGCGGCTAGGTCTCCGTGGTCGGCTGGCTATCCCGTGACGCGCAAGTCATGTGGGGAAAGTGTCCCGGCGAGACTAGCCCTTGTGTGAGACTGACGAGAATGCCGAGCGGAGGGCAAGCTCGGGCAATGTGGCCATGAGCGGGTGGGGTCCAGCAAGGCTTCTTAGAATCGGTCAGTGTGAGACGGAACCCTGACGTGCGACGTCAGATTATGCGGGCAAGCCCGGGGTTTAATACCCATGTGCGGGTGGGGCCATTGTAAGGTTTCGTGTGATGGCCTGTGTGCCGTTGGGGACACGGTGTTTCCCTTTTGTTTGCGGCTTTAAGCCAATGGGGAAACGGAAGTACCCAATGTTTGATGTTGTGCTAGATGCATACGAACTAGGGTGCCTTGGGTGAAACCTGGGTTGCATTCATGTTGCATAGTAGGCCCCTTTTACTTTGTACAAAATATAGAAAACATGTATGCTGTTTGAGACATCCAAGCCTGTTTACCGCTTTAATATATATATGCTCTTTTGGTATACGAAGTGCTAACTTGTAGGTGGAGTGGTACCCCGGGGTCCGTTAGGGACGGCCGTGAGGAGATGTGTTTGTTACATAGTAGAGGTCAGCCTTTGCTGACCCACGTTACTTCAAATCCTTTCAGGGCAAGGATCGCATGCAGGAGCTAGCGCGCCGGGCGAAAAGCCCTAAGCCTCATGAAGTGTTGCTGTGCTTGGCTAGTTTCTTTTCCTTGTTTTGTTGATGTTGTTTGATCATGTCCGGCTTGCATGCCGAGGTAGCATAGGGGTGCTTGGCACTTTTATATTTTTAGACTTATATTGTGTAAGGCCTTAAGGCCATTTCGATACTCTATGGTTAGTGGATAACTTCTGTCTTTTAGTTTTATGTTTCCGCTTTGTATGTCTGGAGTTTTGAGTTTGGGTAGTTTCATATCATCTTTTAATACTAAAGCTGCGGTGTCCGTATGTTGTGGGGCCCCGGTCGGACCCATATTATATGGTCTTTACAGGGGAGGTGTTACACTGCCCCAGTCTTTGCTTTGCCTACTGCGGGAGTGGAGTTTACAGTTTATATTGATGCTTAATGTGTTTGGCTTGGTTATGTCTTGATGAAAGAATGTAAAGTGATATCATATGGTTCAAGACAATTGAAGGTTCTTGAAAGAAATTACCCTACCCATGACCTAGAGTTTGCAGCAGTTATTTATGTTTTAAAGCTATTGAGACACTTATTATATGGAGTGTCTTGCAAGATCTCTATGGATCATAAGAGTCTTAAGTATGTGTTTACTCAAAAGGAACGGAATCTTCTCCATTAGAGATGATTGGAGTATGTTGCAGACTATGATGTTAATATTCTCTATCATTAGGGCAAGGCTAATGTAGTGGCTGATGCCTTGAGCCGAAAGGGCGCACATATCTTTAGCTTTTCAGTGCAATCACTGGTGGAAGAGTTCTTATTAATAAATATCACCTTTAGAAATACCATCTTGTCGACTAGCTTAGAAGTTGAAGATCCTTCATAGATTACTCTCACGAGACTACATCAGAAGGATGATCCTGATTTGTAGCGCATCTGAAGTAAAATAGAAAAAAAAGAATTACTAGATTTCTCTATATATGATGATGGTGCCTTGAAGTACTGAGGTGGTTATTGTATTCCCACTATTGGGGATATTCAGGCAAAGATTTATGGTGAAGCGCATGGTTCTAATATTTCCTACCATCCTGGCTCTACAAAGATGAATCGAGATCTGAAGTAGATTATTTGGTGGTCGGGTATGAAGAACAATATAGCAAAATTTGTATCCGAGTGCATCGCTAGTCAGCGTATTAAGGCAGACCATATAATGCCTAGTGATAGGTTAACACCATTGGATATACCATGTTGGAAATGGGAGAGAATTTCTATGGATTTTATTACTACTTTGTCGAGGTCTCCAAGAGGTCATGATGTTGTGTGGGTTATTGCCAACAGAATGAAAATGTGTGCTCATTTTGTGCCTTTTAAGATCGATTAGTCCATGTAGAATATAGAGGAGCTTTATTTGAATAAAGTTATCAGGTTACATGGTGTGCCTGTGAATATAGTGTAAAATTGGGACTTCATATTTATGTCTCGATTCTTGCAAAGCTTGCAGGGAGCTTTGGGTTCTGACCTTAAGTTTTCTATCGCTTATCATCCGCAGACTAATGGTCAAACAAAGAGAGTAAATCAGTTTGTGGAAGACATGATTAGATGTTGTATCAAAGAATATGGTGGAGCCTGGGATGAACGTCTTAGACTCATGGAGTTTTCTTATAATAATTTCTATCAAGAAAGCTTGTAGATGGCCCCCTTTGAAGCTTTGTATGTGAGACATTATCGAACTCCCCTATTTTGCTTTGAGGTTGATGAGAAGCCATTTTTAGGTCAAGAGTCCTGGGAAAAGATGAGTATTACGGTGATGCATATTTGTGAGAAGCTTCAATTGGCACAAGAGCATTACGAGAAGTAAGCAAATTGGCTGAGGGTTGATTTGGAGTTTGCTGAAGGGGTATGGTTTTCTTGAAAATTTCTTAAATCTCATGTTTTAAGAGATTTGGGAAGGACTGTATGTTGAATCGCAGGTATTTGGGATCTTTCTTAATTGTTGAGCGCGTTGGGATGTCTTCTTATAAGTTGGAGTTGCCTACTACTTTCCTTAGTGGTTACAATGTGTTTCAGGTAAGATAGTTGCGAAAGTGTTTTCTTAACGATCATCATGTCCTTAGGTATGCACCCCAGTTGTAGCCTAATATGTCCTATGTTGAAGAGCATGTCTGTATTCTCCATACGCAAGATTGAGTGTTGAGAAGGAAGATAATTCCTATGGTTAATGTTCTTTAGAAAAATAAGGATGTCGGGAGCGCAACTTGGGAATTGGAGTTGGTAATGAGAGAATCACATCCTCATCTGTTCTCCTTATTTTCTTCAGTGAGTGTTTCTATCCAAAAAACTTTAATTATCTTTTGGTACATTAGGTTTGAATTATGCTCTAAGTTTCATGACGAAACTTCCTTTTATGGAGGGTGACTATAACACCCCTGAATTCCCGTTAATTAATTTCAATCTTCTAATTTGAGTAATTTTGGAGTAAGGGCATAATGTTAATCCAGAATTAATGGAGTGTCATCATTAGTAAGGGCAAGGTCGAAAATTTTTAGCGCGAGATCGGTTCGTCAATTTCTGATTTTGGCTATGCGGTCTGAGCCATGTTTGAACTATGCGGTCCGAGCCATGTTTGAATCTAGGCCCTCACCTCTGTTTCTTGCCAGCCTTCCTAGATTTTTCTTACTGAGCTTTAGTTTGGGGTCGATCCTCGAGGTGGAGTACTTGAAAGCGTGAAAATTTGGCGATTTAAAGTCAAGGCAAGTGGTGGTTCGTTCCTCTTACATGTCCTCCTTTAAATTATATTATTTCCTTTGTGTCATTTTGTATTTTTTCATGTATTACTTGTGCTGCTTCTTTTTCATAAGAATTAGATAGTTATATTTTAAGAATGGTATCTTTTTGCTAATTTTTTTTTAGAAATTTTGTTAAGCTGACTGCATAGAACTTCATGAATAAAGTTTAATTCAAATACACCTTTTGTTGGCAGCATGATAAAATTATATAAGAACTAAGCCATAAATCGACTACAAAGTTCAAATTCGACTACATTGTTCAAAATCAAATGTATAGTTCAAATTCGACTGCATAGTTCAAATTTGACAAAATAGTTCAATAAGCTGCACTAAGTCAATCAACATCACAGTTTAAAATTGATTGCATAGTTCAAATTCGACTGGATAGTTCAAAATCGACTGCATAGTTCAAAATCGGCTACATTATTAAAATTCGACTACATAGTTCAAAATTCGACTGCATAGTTCAAAATCGACCTCATAGTTCAAAATTGACTGCATGGTTACTTCATATTTCAAGCTTAATGATAACATATGAGTATGTTCTACTCAGAAACCCCTGTGTTGTTCCTTTCCATATTCTTGGAATTTGGTGGTCAGTTGTTATGAATGGGAAAGATGTTACCATAACGATTCCTATTTTTTGTTATTATATTGATTGGCTTATGGGTATTAGTTGATTATACAACCATCACAGTGCCTTTTTATGAATCATTACACTCAGTGATATTGTTTTGGACTGTTGGATTGTGTTGGAAAGATAGCCACCACTATAGTGCCTTTCATGATATTTTGGACTGTATGGCTGTGTTGGAAAGATAGCCACCATCATAGTGCCTTTTATGATAATTTGGACTAAAGGTTTTTGTTGGAATATGAGCCAACGCCTATGTATCGATTTATGCCTAGTGTAAATGATGCACTTCCTCGAGCTGATTAATCTCAATTATTCTTGTATATTTATATAATTATAAGATAGATCCTTAATGCTCATAGGGCATGTTTTCCTTTTCTTATAGTTCATCTCTATAGAGCTAGTTTTGCGATTTCTTATGGTAATCATGTTTAATTTATTGGTTCTAGCTACCATTTGCTCTTTCTTTTTTAAGGCGTTCTTTTCTTTTGAATGCCTTGAGCCCTTAGCAATAATAATTCTGGTGGTTAGAGTTTGTGATTCTTGGCTTGGTTGCAGCAGCTATTGCTTTTCCCTTCACTATTTGAGGTAGTACCTGACTCTGTCTCTGATTAGATTTGTTTTTAGTTTCTGTGGGGTCATGTCAAGTTGTTGACACCCATAGCTTTTTTATAAATGTTAGTCCACATGTAGTCTTTTTTGTTGTTACTTACTGGTTTTTTGCTTTCCTTCTCTCTGGGAATGTTTTATGTTAGGATGCATGTTACATATTTTTAAACATAAAATTTACATTCTATCTTAGACTCATAGCTTTTCTTTCAACTAAATGTCATTCTATTTTACCAATTATAAAACTCTTTTTCTACCTATACTAAATTTAGAAACTTGCACATCATTACCATGTTTGTCGGGTCCTCGTGCTCATGTAGGATAAAATGAAGTTAGCCATGTACTTTTCCTTTATATATATATATATATATTCTTTTTTACTTGTGAACTAGCTGATCCACTAAACCGAGGGACGCTGTTATTGAAAATTTAAATCTAAAATTATGTTTTTCAAATGCATAGTTTATGTCTTTTGTGAAACTGAATGAATTGTTGATTTTTCCTAAGCATCTGCAGTTATCCCATGCACACCATGGCATCACGACACGTATTTTCTCATACTCTGATAATTTGTTAATATTGAGAAAATGCTGGTTGTGACAATATCTCTTGGTGATATCGTTTTTATATAAAAGGGTCGATCTGAGTCAAGATTTCACTTTGACTCTCATTTCCTGAAACCCTATTGTGAAGCGACGTTGCTGTTGCCGGCGAAACAAAAAAATTAAGGTATTTTTCTTATAAATATCTTGAATTTTTTAGGAATCATGGATTTAAAGTAGATTTAGAAGATCCTTTGTAGTCTTTTGAAGATTTTATGAGAAAATGTGGATTTTGAGAGATCATACGTAGATCTTGAGAAACTATTAAGAAAACTTGATTTTGTGGTGACATTTCCATAGATTTATTGATTTAGAGATATTATTTTTGTTTGATTTGATTTTATAGTTAAGAACATAGAGATCTAAAATCTGGAGTTGTAGATTTCCATGGTTTTCATTTGAATAGGAAGAAGATGATGAATAACAAAATCATTCAAAATTAAGATTGTGATTGTTTAAGGATGTCTTCTTATTATGGTGAATATATGCCACTTTATTTTTATAAATGTCTAAAGTAATATAATTTGTGAAATTTTTGTGTGTGAGATGAAATCTTGTTATCGCTCGGGGATAGTCACTATCACCGACGATAGTGAAAATTAATTATTTTTTTATTTTCATTTCAGGAAAATGGCTTCCAGTTATTGAACATGAAAGAGCACTTCCAGAAATCCCCATTTCTCGTATCATACCTATACATGAATTGATGAAGTTATCATAGGTGTGGCTATAGTTGTGGAATTTAATCAAACACGAGATGCTCACATTTATGACTTGTCAGCTCAAGCATGCATAATGTCAATTATGAAAGTGATGATAGATATAACTCTAGAGGGGGGGTGAATAGAGTATTCAAAAATTATGACACCCTACTCAACTCCCTTAGAGTTAATTTGCGGAAAGAGTTTATAGATATTGATAACCCTAGAGCCTAACACAAAGTGAAGTGCACTAGAGAAAGCTAACTGTAATTACAGTTAAGCTTTGGTCCTAACACAACAACTAGCAATCCTAGTTATTTCTACTCACAGCCATAGTGCAGTGAATTAAATAAGCAACACAGACGACACAAGAAATTTTATAGTGGTTCCCTCTAAATAGGTACGTCCACTCTTCTACCACCCTGGTAGGAATCCACTACAGGTTTTTGTTCAGGTTCCCTGCCACCAACTAATCTGCTTCAGGTAGATCAAGTAGACCCTTTGAGCTTTTGATCAGGAGCTCAAAATCCAACACAGGTTTTTGATCAGGTGCCCTGCCACAAAGGTTCACTTTTGAAGGGAGTAATAACCCTTTATACAGGAGGTTGAGGTAGTTAAAGTTTCTTCTCTATTGTTAAAACAGATTAGAGAAGCTAGTGGATTGCACAGAGCTAGAAAGCTCTAAAGAATCAAGGCTCCCACTGGCTTAGAGAATATCCAGGAAGGAGTCTTGCTTCAGGGTGCAGGAACTCTTCAGAATTGAGACAAAGAACTGTCTTAAAGTTCTGAAGGAGAAGCTTGAAGAAGACTCTTGATTTGGAAAAGGTGTTCTTCTTCAATCAGCTTCCTTTCTTCTTCTTCTTCTTCTAAAAGCCTCTGAGTGAATGTCTTCCTGTGAGCAGGATGAACTCAGGATGAAGAAGAATGCTGAAGAGATTTGATCTTCTCAGTTGAATGTGAATTTCTGAGAGCTGTAGATCTCTATGCTGCTGAGAGTAAAAACTTCTTGTATTTTGAGTTGTATGTCTGTGTATATATATCTATTTTTCTTTCAAAAGAAGCTCTTTATATATGAGCCTTTGCAACGGCTCTAATCTGAGTTTGAACTTTGTCTTCTTCTGGAATCTGCAATCTGGGCTGCAAAAAGCATAAAGCAAACATATATCCTGTAGGCAGACATGCTATAAGGGGATAAAGCTTTCTAAGAAGCTGCATATCCAATATGATAAAAGAGTGCTAGAAAAAGTCACATCAGAAAGAGCTCTTTACGGCCAGAGAAGACTTTTGAGTCCAACGGCTATAAAGGACAGCCTGACAGATAAAGCAAAAAATATTTTTCAACTAATAAGACAAACCACTTTGTCAGATAAAGATTGACTTATGCATTAAGAATGGAGCAAAGATTGCCTGGAAATAATAGCATAACATCAATGAAATATACTTTAATAAAATATGCCAAGCAGATAAGAAATAAATAATATAACTTTACTAAAGGCAGACAAAAAGACGTCGAACGACCCTCGGAGATCGTCGACCGAAGCACAGAGATCGTCGACCTATCAGACAGATAGTCGAACGACACAGATAGTCGACCTATCAAAGAAGATAGTCGAACTACCACAGCAGATAGTCGACCTATCAGAATAGATAGTCGAGCTATCAGATAGTCGACCTATCAAGATAGATAGTCGAGCTATCAAGCAAAACAGATAGTCGACCTATCAATCAGATAGTCGAACTATCAAAGACAAACAAATAGTCGACCTATCAAACAGATAGTCGAACTATCAAAGAAGATAGATAGTCGACCTATCAAACAGATAGTCGAGCTATCAGATAGTTGAACTATCCAAGCAGATAGTTGAACTATCAAGAAGAGCAGATAGTCGACCTATCAAACAGATAGTCGAGCTATCAAACACAGCAAATAGTCGACCTATCAAACAGATAGTCGAGCTATCAGATAGTTGAACTATCCAAGCAGATAGTTGAACTATCAAGAGATCTGTCTGGTCAAAAGAAGTCGAGCGGGGTTCGATGATCGACGAGGCAGATTCCACAGAACGTCGAGCTAACAAGAGTTGAACTAACTCAGAGATAGACGATCTGCTAACAGACGATAGTCGACCAACTGATAGACGATCGTCGAACAGTCGATAGACGATGGTCGAGCGGCGTTCGACTATAGTCGAACCAAAAATGACTTAACCAAATTCTCATCTGGATAAGTGACAACTCTACAACTAGACAACTAACCTTTGACCATAGATAAATGTTGGGTCAAGAGACTAAAAGAGTAGACTAAACACAAATCCAAACTAGGGTACCAACAATCTCCCCCTATTTGAGTTAAGTCTCTCAAAACAAAACAAATAAACTACATGAAATAAATATAATACAGGAAAGAACCATCTAAGCATCAAATGCATCAATCAAACAGTTAACATAAACAGATTGACAATAAACTTAAGCAGCATCAGAATCTGGTTTAGAGATAGAAGAGTCAGGAATTAAAGAGATTTTTCTGAGAGGATCTAGAAATTCCTTCTTTGATGTCTTCAGATCTTACTCTCCAATAACTTTGGTTTCTCCTGCTCTTGGAACAACTGCTTCTGGATATTTTTCCATATATTTGGTAGCATCAAAAACTTCAGGTCTTACCTGGAATCTATCAAGTTCTTTCTTTCTGAATTTGGACATAGTAGTTAAGCCTTTAACATCTTTTCCTTTAGCTCTGGCTTTTCTAATCTGAGCTGATCCAACCAATTCAAGGAATCTGGCCATCCTGAAGTCAGGATTAAGCTCTAAGCTTTCATACTCATTTTCATCAGCTGGATTTAGAGGATTTACAGTTCTGAATTTAGTAGAAGGTTCTAACACGCTTGCAGCTGGCTCTTTCTTTTCTTGAATAACTAAAGATGTTGGAGGAGCAAATTCAGCATATCTTTTACTTGATTTCTCAGAGTATATAACTCTTTTACCTTTTGCATCTATTTTCCTTTTCTGATCAGATTCTCTGGAAGATATAGTCTTGCTTTCTTTATCTGGTGATGTCCTTTTCTTGGGTGAAGGAGGAGGCGAAAAGGTTGGCTTTAGGTAAAGTACCTCTTTCACTTGTTCTTGTAACTCAGCTTCCTATCTCTGATGTCCAGATTGAGACTTTCCATGGTAGCTTTGATTTCCTTTCTTCTGATAAGATTGAGAAGAAGAGAATCTAGAAGGAGGAGCAGAGGGACTGACAACACTTCCGGATGCTCCTGCACTGGGAGGAGGAGGAGGAGGTCCTTTAGAATTCCATTTAGGAGCTGGAAAGTCATATCTTTTAGATTTCTTTCTTTGTTTTTGCTGATTCTTGGAGAATCCCATCTAGTGTTGATATTCTTTTGACTTGGGATCTATTCCTTTCAAGATGTAATAAGGAATATCATGGTCAGGGTTAGATGGAGGAGGAGCAGCAGCTTTTCTTTTTCTTTTGGCAGATTTCTTCTTCTTGGTTCCTTCTGAATCATCAGAGTCATCTTCATCATCAGATGATTGAGGATGATCATAAGGGTCAACAGCTTCTCGCACAGCTTTTTCTCTATCCTTTAAAGCAGCTTTTTCTAACTCTTCTTCCAAGGCATCCTGTGCAAGACGAGTGTCTAGATCCAGTCCTGGGGTGTCATCCCAGACTATAGATTTCTCTTCCTGAATATCTGAAACATTCTCTTGTTCAACTGTAACTGTCATGGAGACCAGTTCTTCTTGCACAACTATCTGAGCTGGTTGAGCAGACTCAGGATCTTGATCAGCAGGTTCTAGATCAGCTGGTTCTGGAGTAGGTTGTTGAACAAGTTCTTGGATAGCTAAAACTTCTTACACTATATTTGTACTATCATGAACACAGGTTTGCTAAATGAAATTGAAACAACCCTTCAAGGTATTCATAGACTAGCATGCCAGTTAACATGTCAAGAAAATGAGTAAATGAATTACCTTCAGGATTTTCCTCAGAATGTCCTAACTCCAATAATTCATCTAGAAAAGAGGTAATGACTCCTTCTAGGAAAAAGGGCGACTAAGGGAGTGGAGGATTCTTCTAAGCAGACTTTGACAACAAATTCTGTTTCCATTATAGCATCAGAAATCTCTTTTTCAGAAAGTTGAGGTACTGTTTCTTCTTGAGTTACTATCTCTTTTTCTGTAAGCGTTGTTTCTCTTTGAGTATCTGCTGGAGGATCTGCTGGAAGAGAGGCCAGGGGCAGTCTAGAGGCATCTTCATAGAACATCTCCCCCTTCCTGATTTCAGTGGAAACTGAAACCAGGCCCCTAGATGAAGAGGGCTCAGCAGATTTTGAGAGGGCTTGGATGGAGGTAGTCAGGGAAGAAATGGAGGATATAAGAGGAGCAATTGCTTCTTCAATCATGGTTTTGATTGAAGGAGTAATTAACTCAAGGATATTGGCTATGAGTGCTAGAGATATTTCAAAAGATGTGGATGGGGGAACAACAGAAGATGGAAGATCATCAGTAAAGGCAGTTTCCTGATGAGATGTGTTGTGAACTGGTGATTGAGGAGTGGATGAGGGAAAGTCAGTGTGATCTGGAGGTGTAAGTGGTGACTGAGGAGGGGTTGGAATTCTCTCAGATCCTAACAAATCAAAACTGGGAATAGATGTCCCAGTTAGATGTGCAGGAATGGGAGATGCTGGAGATGAAGTATGGAGAATTGTGGAGGACTCAAGAAGAAGAGAGGCAGAAGATGGTACTTCAATTGAAGTAGATGGTAAGGTAGATGTCGATGGTACTTCAGTAGAGGTAGATGGGAATGCAGCAGAAGTAAGTGGAATGGAAAGAATGGATGAGCCTGCTTCATGTAGAAGGGGAGAGACTGAAATAGTCCTTGTGTTCTCTAACACAACTGGAGCTACCCCTGCAGGAGAAGGCTTCTGAAAACTTCTTTTCCACTTAACAAACAGTGTTGGGTCCATCTTCTTACTGGCATTGATAGTTATTGAAACTGTTACCAACAGGTGGGAGTATTTCTCTTTTAGAAAAATCCCAAGTACCCTACCTAGGGTGACTTCCTTCTTGCCATTCTTCTTTCTTATCAAATCAAACATAATCCCTGCCCAATTGATCTGTTTCTTATTTACTATGACACACATCAAGGCAAACTGCTGCCTGGTGATGTTGTCATGAGCAGAGTGCTTGCCCAGAAGCACTTTTCCAATGATTTCAGCCAAGAACTTTATTTTTAACGGAAAATTAACTTTTAACAACTCAGTAGGAATGCCTTCGCATGTCCTAACTCGATTAACATCCTTCCAAACTCTTGGGTATCTTGTTCATAATCTTCTTCACCGTTCAGTAATCCAAAAACATCAGTTAAAACGGAGGGAGTCAAACTTACCTCTTCGCCGCCAATCGTTCCAGTCATCGATTCATCATTGGAAGACGAAGTGAAAACCCACTCTTTAATCTCTTGGATGTTTATCTTGATCCTTGTGGTCATAAGTCTTTCCAATCCTTGTTCTTTGTAAAGCTGGAGGATTTCCACTATTTGAGAATCACAGGCGCCGAAGGAGTCGAAGTCCACGCTGAATCTGGCGTCGAACTTCATCGCAGACAGAAGGGCTGGAGCAATCGCCATCGATTTGTCGGAGAAGACGAGAGAGACGAGGAGGAGAAAGAGCGAGGTAGAGCTCAAACAGAAAGACGAAATACGAAAAGATGAGTTCCGTCGACTATAACAAGCACGATCTCTTAACCTAGATCGAACATCGGTTTAAATAAAAACCGCAATCGTCGATCTATTTTAAAAGATACTGGAGACGATGGTCGAACGGTCGTTCGACGATCGTTTCCTGAAGCAGAGTAGTCGATCAATCGTTCGACTATTTCTGTCTTCACAAACAAATAAGCTGTCGTCGCCCGTAGGTCGACGATCGGCTCAATCTGATCGACTATCGTCGAACGACGTTCGACGATCTTCAAGCAGATATCAACAAAGGCAGACGTCACACTTAGTCTTTTCATTAATCATGCCTAGTGGAACCAAAAAGAACAGATGCTTCTGTTCATCTAAAGTCTTGGTGAAAATATCACCTCTCTGAAGGTCAGTGGATATGAACTCAAGGCAGATCTTGTTCTTTTCCACACACTCTCTCAAGAAATGGTGTATAATCTCAATGTGCTTGGTTCTAGAGTGGTGCACAGGATTTTGTGAAATGGAGATAGCACTGGTACTGTCACACATGATTTTTGTGTTCTTGTGTGTGTACCCATAATCCAAAAGCTGGTTTTGAATCCACAGGATCTGTGAAAAACAACTAGCAACTGCTATATATTCAGCCTCTGTAGTTGAAGTTGAGATAGAAGCGTGCTTCTTACAGAACCAAGAGACCAATCTCTCTCCCAAGAACTGACAAGTTCCTGAGGTACTTTTCCTGTCAACTCTACAACCAGCATAGTCAGAATCAGAGTATCCAATTAACTCAAATTCTGATTCTGCTGGGTACCATAGTCCTAGATTTGGACATCCCTTCAGGTATCTCAAGATTCTCTTGAGAAGAATCAAATGAGATTCCTTGGGGTTGACATAGAATCTAGCACATAGGCATGTAGCAAATATTATATCTGGCCTACTTGCAGTTAAATACAATAGGGAACCAACAATGGCCCTATAATTCTTCCGATCAACAGGCTTTCCCTGATCATCAGAATCTATAACTACATTAGTAGCCATATGTGTATGCATTGCTGAAGCATCAGCCATCCCAAACTTCTTTACCAATTCCTTTGCATATTTGGATTGGGAGATGAAGATGCCATCAGCATCTTGCTTTAATTAGAGACCAAGAAAGTAAGACAGCTCACTCATACTACTCATCTCAAACTTAGAATGCATCAAGTCAGAGAACTTTTTGCACAGTTTGGGATCAGTGGAGCCAAAAATAATATCATCTACATACACTTAAACTAACAGGATTGTGTCCTTGTGGTGCTTAACGAAAAGGGTTCTATCAACTACTCCCCTAACAAAGTTGTGCTCTAACAGGAAACTAGCTAGAGTCTCGTACCAGGCTCTGGGTGCTTGTTTAAGTCCATAAAGAGCTTTGTGCAACTTGAAAACATGTGAGGGCTGAGTTGAAAAAACAAACCCAGGAGGTTGTTAAACAAATACCTCTTCCTTTAGCTCACCATTTAGGAAGGCACTCTTGACATCCATCTGAAAGACCTTAAACTTCATATAGGCTGCATAGGCTAGAAAGATCCTTATTGCCTCTAGCCTTGTAACAGGAGCAAAGGTTTGGTCATAATCTATACCTTCCTTCTGTCTGTTGCCCTGAGCTACAAGCCTAGCTTTGTTCCTTATAATAATTCCATTTGCATCCAACTTGTTTCTAAACACCCACTTGGTTCCTATGATTAGTTGGCCTTTAAGTCTTGGAACCAAAGTCCATACTATATATCTTTCAAACTGATTGAGTTCCTCTTTCATAACAATGATCCAGTGGGGATTTAGCTCAGCATCTTTTATGGTGAGGGGCTCAATATGTGAAAGGAAATAAGCATGCATCACATCCTGTCTTAATTGATATCTTGTTTGAACACCAGATGATATGCCTCCAATCACTTGAGATGTAGGATGATCTCTAAGTGTGACAACATCAGCAGGTGGGATGTGATCTTCAGCAATAGTTGGGATTAATTCCTCAGGAGGAATTGGATCAACTGTTGGTGGTACAGCAATAGCTTCTGTAAAGTCTTCATCACTGTCTGAATCAGTGATATGAAGAGTTGATAAATGGAGAATCTCTTGAGTGACATCTTTATTAACTTCTGGTACCTGCAATGAACTTGAGGAAGGGGAAGTTTCCTTCTTCTTATAAAACATCTGAGATTCATAAAAAGAAACATGTACATATTCCTCAATTTTAGAAGTTGATTTATTAAATACCCTATAAGCTTTGCTTACTTGGGAATATCCAAGAAAGATTCCCATTGAATCTTTTGCTTCAAACTTTCTAAGGTATTCTTTGTTATTGTTATAAATGTATACTACACAACCAAACACTCTAAAATAATTAATTTTAGGTTTTTTCCTTTAATCAACTCATAAGGAGTTTTACTCTTAAGCTTGTGTATAAGACTTCTATTATGAACATAATTAGCTGTGCTAACAGCTTCTGCCCAATAGGAGAGAGGCATATTAGCATCTGCCAACAGTGTTCCTACTGCTTCAATCAGGGTTCTATTCTTCCTTTCCACTACCCCATTTTGTTGGGGAGTTCTAGGAGCAGAGAAGCTATGTTTGATACCTTCTTTCTCACAGAATTCTTGCATGAGAAGAGACTCAAACTCAGTACCATGATCACTTCTGATCAAGGCCACGTGAGTAGAATACTCAGTCTGCACACAAAGTAGAAAGTCTGTAAGAACTTTGAAGTTATCAGCCTTAGTTCTCAAAAAGAACACCCAAGTGAACCTAGAGAAGTCGTCTACAATTACTAAAGTGTAATACTTCCCTCCTAGACTCTGTATATTTATTGGGCCAAAAAGGTCCAAATATAATAAATACAGGATTCTAGGTGAATCACTTTTATTTACAGATTTAAAGGAGTTTTTGGTTTGCTTGCCTAGTTGACAAGCCTTGTATAGGCTCTCCTTCTTGTAGGGGCAAGAAGGTAAACCTCTAACAAGGTTATATTTAGATAACCTAGATAAGTTCTTGATGTTAACATGGCTAAGCCTCCTATGCCATAAGGTGTTGTTATTATTTGTTACTTCATTAAATAAACAGATTTCAGATTGGGTTGAATTAAAATCTACTAAATAAATATTACCTTGTCTAATACCTACTAACACAACATTACTATTTAAAGTAATATTACAGAGAGTGTTAGTGAAAGATACCTTATATCCTGTATCACATAACTGACTTACTGAGATAAGATTATGCTTCAGTCGAGTTATATATGCAACCCTTTTAAAAGTTACTGCTCTAATGGTAATCCTACCATATCCTTTAGTTTGACCACAGCTAGAATCCCCAAAGATCACCTTTGGTCCAAGCTTGGCCTTGTACTTTGACAGATTTTCTTTGTTCCCAGTCATATATTTGGAGCAACCACTATCCAAATACCACTTGTCCTGAGTGATAGGATAGGTCTTCACCTGCAGTTAGTTAAGTTAAACATTGTGGACCCAGGTAACCTTGGGTCCATTATTCTTCACATAATGAAAACTAGAAATAAAAGAATAATTAGGTTGGGGTTTATATCCTAAAGGGTAAGATCTCCTAGGTGGGATGCTCCATGTAGTTAATGGGTCCACAAACCTAGGGTTTCTATTCATATTAAGATTTCTAAGGTTCTGTTGGTAATTTTGAAATTTATATTGAGATCGTCGATCTATGTTCGACGATCGATGCTCAGATCGTCGAGCTTCGTTCGACCATTGAGCCTCCGATCGTCGAGCAGCGTTCGACGCTTTTTGTATTTCTTTAAACTTTTGTTTTCTCTTTTCTCTCTTAGCTTTATTTAAGGCTTGATTAACTTGTCTTACTTGCTCAGTGTTCTTTATCCCATCAGCTGAAATAAAGTTCACTGGAGTTGAAAGATGATTTTTAAGAATAATTGGGGGTTCACATGATAAAGCTCCTAAGCCTAGCTTATTTTTGCCTGACCTAGTGTTTGTCATGATGGTGATTTCTAGCAGCTTAAGGCTTCTACCATTTAAGGATTCTTCTAATCTCTTGGACTTTGCTAGTTCATTTTAAAAAAACTTTATTTCTTTACTAGACTTAGTGAGTTCTGCTTCTAACCTAGCATTTTCAAAGGAAATAGATTCTGATTCAGCTAACTTATTTCTAAGTTCCTTAATTTCCTTTTCTGAACTAATTAGATCTAAGCAAAGGGATTTAAATTCAGATTTAAACTCAGAAGAAGAAAAATCATATGAAGATAATACCTGATCTTCTGTAGGCATTTCTTCATCATCATCAAAACTCTCTGCAGCTGAGTGATTTCTGCAGGCATCAATTACCAAAAGGCAGATTTCCTTTGCCTTCTTCTCTTCCTCATCCTCACTGGAGCTTGAGGAGGAAGATTCCTCATCTGAATCACTCCAGGTCTCAGCAACAAACCCTTTCTCCTTCTTCTTATTTTTGTAGGAGGAAGACTTGGAGTGTTTCTTGTGATGTTCTTTTTCCTTTCTCTTTTCTTTGCTCTTTTCCTGTAACATCCCATTTCCGGCTAGACCCCTGGGAATGGTTTTGCCTTAACAGAATCCTACGAAGCCCAGGAATTGAAGTTTGTTGACCCTGATTTTGAGTCAAGGGGCGGTCACGCCCGTGACCGACCCGTCACGCCCGTGACCTAGGGCGTGACTCCTTCGACGATCGTCGATCTCAGGGAGACGATCGTCGGGCGCAGAATTTTCAACCCGGCCCTGCCACGCCCGTGACCCAGGTGTCACGCCCGTGACCAGGGGCGTGACCCCTTCGGCGATCGTCGATCTCAGCGTGACGATCGCCGAGCGCGGAATTTGCCTCATGACCCTGTCACGCCCGTGACCTATGTGTCACGCCCGTGACCTAGGGCGTGACCACCCTTCGACGATCGTCGATCTCATTTTGACGATCGCCCAACCCAGAATTTGGTCACCCGGCCCTGTCACGCCCGTGACCTATATGTCACGCCCGTGACCTAGGGCGTGACCACCCTTCGACGATCGTCGATCTTAGTTCGACGATCGTCGATCTTAGTTCGACGATCGCCGAACCCAGAAATTGGTCACCCGGTCCTGTCATGCCCGTGACCCATGTGTCACGCCCGTGACCTAGGGCGTGACCATCCTTCGACGATCGTCGACCTCAGTTCGACGATCGCCGAACCCAGAATTGGCCACCCGGGCCTGTCACGCCCAGGACTTATGTGTCACGCCCGTGACGTTGACCGAAATGACGGTTCATGCCCGAAATTATTCTAACACGCATGGTAATAAATGCTGGTGTGGAAAGTTACACCACGAGTAATTATGGGGCATTTTCCTTCTGTAATTATATAATAAAAGAAGGAAATGTTGGTCAAATAGGAAATCGCCACATGGCAAACATCTCTTCATTTCCAGCGTTTCAACTGCCCCTACCATAACCGAAACACCATTAAGGGGAGAACATTCATGGCCATTAAGGCTTTACCCTTTACCCTCCCCACTGGATGATCAATAAAAGCCCCATTAGAGTAGGATGAGAGGTTTACTCTCTTGACCAACGGATTGAAGCCTTGTACCTTGCTGTAGGAGAAAATCAGCAACGCCACCACCGCGCCATGGCACCCCGTCGTTCATCTCACCTCCAAACCACGAACAAGGTCCTCCTCTACTTCTTCTCTTATGGGTAGATCTTAGGTTCTTAGAAATGAAGTACGTGCTCAAAGGAGCCGGACCAACCTCGTGTTTTCATGGAAAACCATGGAAAAAATATTGTTTTGAGTTCGTCGGAAACCTCCACCTCCGGCGGCCAAACCACAGCCGACCGCTAGCCATCGCCTCGACGGAGGTGGTGGTGGTGGTGGCTGGCCAGGGAAGTGACCAGACGGCCGACGACGGATCACGGAAAGGTTATAGGAAATATGGGTTTTCTATGTTCTGTTTTCGGGTTCATGTAGAAGATGAACAGTAAAACCAGTTTATAATTTATAAATAATGTATATAATAAATAGTGAAAATTTATATTATTTGAGTATATCTTGAGGCTGCAAAATGAGGCACTTAGAGGCCGATTTAGGAAAAATGACCTGTCAAAAAAGTCGTAGCCCTTCGAGTCTAGATTAATTTAAAATTAGTTTCAACTCGTTTGCATAGGCGGTTTGACCGCAGCACCTGTTTTAGTGGGGGTTGTACATAGAGTTGGGCAGAAATTAAAATGGGTGCCCACTCTTTATCCCTTGTCCAAATGACCTGAAATTTCGGCAGGGGGCTAAACTTAGCTATATCTAAAGGTAGTCCAAAATTGGGAATTTTTGGAGAGACTTTGCCTAATGTTTTTGTATTAAATTAATAAAGATAGAGGAATTTATTTATGTAGCCAAATAACCTCCAAACCCTCCCAAATTTTGGTGAGTGGTTCCTGGCTATAAAACTTAACTCTGTACAAATTTTCAACTCATTTGGATGAGTTTTTGATAGGGAGTCACCTATTCTTAACTAGGCAAGAGTGAGGCATTTTTGAGTAAAAAGTGCACTAGAAGTTAAAACGGTCATATCACCTCAACTGAGGCTGATATCTTGACCACTGACTTGGAAGGGTTACTATAACCAACTTGGAGAAAATGATGTGGTTTAGGGTTGGTTTATCCTAGGATCCAAACTCAAGCCCTAGATGGAGGGTTTTGAGGGTTGTGAAGGATATGGGGGCAATTGCCCTCGTATTGCCTTGAAACTCTGTAGAGTTGATATTAGCATGATAATAATCGTCCGGATGGAATCTTGGAAAATTTGGAGACAAGTAGATGCCTCGAAACCTTAATCTTAGCTTTAGGTTAAAATACTAAATAAGCACAATCCATCACTAATAATTGTCTAAAGGCTGTGAAACTCGGGTAGAGTTAGTTTTGAAGTGGGTAGAATTTATAGAAATTTTACTAGAATTTTATGATGTTTATTTCTAGCACTTCGTTTGTAAAGTTGATTATAACCCCAATTTATATTTTAATTATTTGTACCTTTCTGTTCATGGAGATCTCATGAAATCTTGGAAATACATGTTTTAGGACAGAATGGTTACCCTTGAATTTTTGTATAATTTTTAGTTGAGTAAAACCAATACTTCTTTCACAAAAGTTAAAAAGGGGTTCTATGCTTTGAAAATTATTTAGGGATGATTTTATTGCTGAAAAATTATGAAACTGGGCCAGTGCTATTTTTAGGTCTTTATCTGCATATTATAATTTACTTACTTTCAGTGGACTTGCTCTTACTTCAATTATTGTGCTATCTTTTCTGTGATCAAATTGGCCAGCAGAATCGGCGCCTTGTGGTGATGACCCCTTCAGGACGTGAAGGTGTCACCGCAAAGCGGCGATTCTGGGCCTAAGACCCCGGGTTTTAAAAAAGAAAAAAAAAGGGGGTCTTACAAGTGGTATCAGAGGCAAAACATCAATCTGAAAAAGGTAGCAGTCCACTATCCCTGGGTCACCCCCGCTCGAGTTTAGTTTGGGGACAAACTAAGCAGCGGAAGCGTGGTGTGCCCAAATGGGGATCACATATAAATTGTCCACTTTTTTTTAAGATTGAACGTTTTCTCAGTATGGGTTTTTGTTATGCAGCCTCCAGCACAGCCTACGCCGCAAGGCGGAGTTCAGCAGGCTCAGGGTGTTGCATCACCTCCACCGGTCCCCACTCCTTTCCTTCAATCAGACATGGGACAGACTCTGACTGCCATCCTGGAGGCCTTCAGGGCCCAGCAGGTTCCGGCCCCGCAGCCAAATCCGGGGGCCAACTGGCTAAGCATCTTCTGAGGACTATCTCCCCCGTCTTACTTGGGGACAGAGTCGGCGGTTTGGACGGAAGAGTGGCTGGATATCATGTATGAGATGCTGACCGGGATACGGTGTCCCTGGGAGGAGAGGGTGGCTCTGGTTTTCTCTTGCCTGGAGTCCCATGCGAAGAGGTGGTGGAAGACGCTATTGGACACAATATTTGCCGATAGGGAGGTTGCGGAGGTTACATGGGAAGAGTTCAGGGCCACGCTGCTGGAGCATTTCGTCACGCAGTCGGCCAGGGATGAGTTGGAGGAGCGGTTTTTACAGCTGAAGCAGGGCACCCGGACGGTGGTGGAGTACCATCGGGAGTTCGACCATCTGGCTCGATATGCAGATTCCTACCAACTGGACGAAGCAGGGTACATCAGTAGGTTCTATAAGGGCCTGTGGGAGGATTTGAGGGAGGCCTTGTTGTTTGTATCCGACGGACCTATCTCCCGGATTTTGGAGATGGCAAAAAGGATTGAGGCTGATTGGCACACCACCCGGGGCCGGAAGCGGCCAGCAGAGGATCAGGGACGGAGAGGTAGAAATGACCAGCGGCGAGGTGCTGTACCAGAGGGGAGGAGGACAGAGGACTAGCCTCGTCAGGACGTGAGGCAGGAGCCGAGGGAATATGTGATATTGGCCCCTCAACCTCTTTGGATGCAGAAGATGCCGAGACCCGGGGGAATGACGTATCCCCCACCAGAGTGCTTCCTTTGTCATCAGATTGGGCACATTCGGAGGAACTGCCCCATAAGGGGGGCACCACCTCCAGCACCACAGGGTGGCCCACCAGCTCAGCATTACGGAGGACGAGGACGCGGACGCGGTCGTGGATACCAGGGGGGAGATCGTAGACAGGAAATGGAGCAGGTATATGCCTTGGACCTTGCGCAGCCTCGGAATCCGGAGCAGGTCATAGTAGGTACGCTGCAATGCCTCTTTATTTTCATAGAATTCCCCTTTCAATGGTTAAAACTTTGAATCGCACTAGATAGATTAGCAAGGAATGTAAAACTCACTATAGAACCCTAAGTCATCTTATCACCCCAGGTATAGTCTTCATCAGTGGCAAGCCGGCCCGCACGCTGTTCGATACTAGAGCTACTCACTCCTTTGTGTCGGAGACGTTCGTAGAAGGACTGGAAGGCGTGGAGCGATTCACAAGCTCGAGGATGAGGGTGCGACTACCGGATGGATCTGAGCTCCTTACCACGGATCACTGCAATATGGAGGCAGAAATTGGTGGAAAGGCATTCGAGGCTCTAGCGATGATTTTGAGGCTGACAGACTACGACTTGATCCTGGGTATGGTATGGCTGCACTGGAACCATGCCCAGATTGACTGCCAGGCAAAGAGGATCACCGTGAGACACGGGGACTCTTTCATTGTCATCGAAGGTATAAGACCTGCCTCTCGTATCCTCTTATCTTCGGTACAGGCCGTTAAGGCCCATCTGTAGGGAGAGGAGGTCTATCAGATTCTTTTTGAGATGGCGAAAGTTAAGGAGTCAGTGACAGACATTCCGGTGGTGCGAGATTTCGCTGACATTTTTCCAGAGAAACTGCCAGGACTACCTCCACACCGAGAGAAGGACTTTCAGATACAGCTTGTGCCGGGGGCCAAGCCGGCATCTAGGGCCCCTTATCGGATGGCCCCGAAGGAGTTGGCTGAGTTTCGGACTCAGTTGCAGGAATTGGTTGAGGCAGGATTTGTTAGACCGAGTTCCTCGTCATGGGGAGCCCCGGTCCTATTCGTGAAGAAGAAGGATTGTACACTTTGCCTGTGTATCGATTATCGAGCACTAAACAGGCTGACCGTACGGAATACCTACCCACTCCCACGGATAGACGAATTGTTCGACCAGCTGGAGGGAGCCCATTATTTCTCGAAGGTGGAGTTGAGGTCAGGATACTACCAGGTACGGATCCAGGAAGAGGATATCCCGAAGACGGCCTTCAGTAACAGATATGGCCTGTATGAGTTCACCGTGATGCCCTTCGGGCTCACGAATGCTCCGTCGGCGTTCATGAGTCTCATGAATCGGGTTTTCGAGGCCTACTTGGATGTGTTCGTCATAGTATTCATAGACGACATCCTGATCTACTCTAGGACGGAGGAGGAGCACACTCGTCATCTTGCACTGACTGTGGAAAGGTTACGGGAGCATCGCCTTTATGCGAAATTCAGCAAGTGTCAGTTTTGGCTGAAGGAGGTGGCTTTCCTAGGCCACATTATCAGCGGAGCCTGGTTGGCGGTGGTTCCGGCAAAGATTCAGGCAGTCCGTGATTGGCCGCAGTTAAAGACAGCCACCGATGTACGAAGTTTCTTGGGACTTGCCGGGTATTACCGGAAGTTCGTGGAGGGGTTCTCTCAAATTTCCCTCCCACTCACGTCTTTGACGAAGAAGGAGGCACCTTTCGTTTGGACCCCGCAGTGCTAGGCGGCTTTTCAGGAGCTGAAGGACCGACTCATCTCAGCCCCTATTCTGGCCCTTCCATCTGGAAAGGAAGGATTCCAGGTGTATACCGACGCATCATACCAGGGGATGGGAGCAGTGCTGATGCAGAACGGACACGTCGTAGCATATGCCTCCCGCCAGCTGAAGACCCATGAATAGAACTACCTGATGCACGACCTTGAGATGGGAGCGGTCGTTTTTGCTCTGAAGGTCTGGCGCCATTATCTTTATGGAGTCCACTGCGACATCTACTCCGACCACAAGAACTTGAAATACGTGGACACGCAGAAGGAGCTGAATATCAGGCAAAGGCGCTGGGTGGAGTTCTTAGCAGAATATCAGTATGAGATGCACTACCATCCAGGGAAGGCAAACATGGTGGCCGACGCGTTGAGCCGGAGAGCTGCCACTTCCAAAGCTGGGCCCCAGGTTATGTCCATGGAGCTAGTCCGGTCATTCAGAGATATGCAGATATCCCTAGTGTCCGAGGATGATCCAGAGCTGTATAGGGAGTATCTGACATCGATGGTGGCCATAAACGATATTCGGGATCGCATTCGGGACGGACAGAGGACAGATGCGTGGGCAGAGCCGATGTTAGCCTTGGAGGAGGGTTCGACAGGAGATTATTCCCTGAGAGATGGATTGCTACATTTTAGAGGCAGAGTATATATACCCGCAGGAGGCCAGATCAGAGAGGATATTATGACGGAGGCGCATTGCAGCCGGTACTCTATGCACCCAGGGATCACAAAGATGACCGCTGATCTGAAGAAGACGATGTTTTGTCCGGGCATGAAGAAGGACATTACGTACTTCGTGACCCATTGCAAGGCATGTCAGTTGGCGAAGGCGGAGTGCAGGAACCCCGCAAGATTATTGCAGCCACTCCCGGTGCCGGAGTGGAAGTTTGACGATATAGCTATGGATTTTATACATGGTCTTCCCCGGTCTTAGACGGGGAATGACTCGATCTGGGTGATTGTTGATCGGTTGACAAAGGTGGCCCGCTTTATACCAATCAGGAAAGATAAATCGGTGGGAGTGCTGGTACGGAAGTTCGTGGAGCAGTATGTCCGATATCATGGCGTGCCCCGGACGATAGTGTCGGGCCATGATGGACGGTTTACATCCAGGGAGTGGCGGTCAGTGCAGGCATACCTGGGCACCCGACTGACTTTTATCACGGCCTTCCACCCTCAGACGGACGGGCAGACAGAGCGCACCAACAGGACGTTGGAGGATCTACTACGACTGTGTATACTGGACCGAGGGGAGCCGTGGGAGAAGATGTTGTCGTTGGTCGAGTTCTCCTATAACAATAGCTACCAGTCCAGCATCAGGATGGCGCCTTATGAAGCCTTGTATGGAAGAAAATGTAGGACCCTGCTTTCTTGGGTTCAAGACGAGGATCCGAAGGTGCTGGGATCGGATTTTTTTGAAGACACCGAGGCTCAGGTGAGACTGATAAGAGATAGGATGTTGGAGGCGCAGAGCAGACAAGCTAAGTACTATGATGCTCGACATCATCAGGTGGAGTTTCAGGTAGGGGACCGAGTGTTCTTGAAGATCCGGCCCATGCACAGAGTCTCACGAGTGCGCGGTCAGAGGAAGAAGCTCAGCCCTAGGTATATGGGCCCTTATCGGATCCTGGAGCGGATCGGACCCCTAACATACAGGCTAGAATTGCCACCAGAGCTGGCAGCTCTACACAACATCTTCCACATTTCTTCGCTGAGAAGGGCTCTACTATGCCCGGAGCAACAGATTTTGACCACCGAAGGGCCGGTAGCTTCAGACCGATCTGTTCACTTGGAGCCGGTCCGGATCGACGACAAAGGAGTACGGATCTTGCATCACAAGAAGATCCCCTTATTCAAGGTTCTGTGGAGAAACCACGGTCAGGAGGAGCACACCTGGGAACCGCAGGACCTGATGAGGCAAAAATACCCGAAGTTTTTCAGTCAGGTATACCTCACCACCTCTTGGAATACTATAAATTACCTTGTTGTACTAAACAGGTAGGACTATATAAGGAAAAATTTAGAACCTAGGCATGCGCAGGAAAGTAGGGGCTAATTTTTTTTTTTTTGGGGAGATTGACTTCGTTTATCAAACAAGTGGTCGCTTGAACCCAAAAGAAAAAAATCGTATGGGATGTTACAAGTTTAGTTTATTTCGGTAGAAGTCCCCGTAGGCTTAACCTTGATTTCGGGGACGAAATCTTTGTTTTGTTTATAGGGAATTGTAACATCCCATTTTGGCTAGATCCCTGGGAATGGTTTTGCCTTAACAGAACCCTGGGAAGCCCAGGAATTGATGTTTGTCGACCCTGATTTTGAGTCAAGGGGCAGTCATGCCCATGACCGACCCGTCACGCCCGTGACCTAGGGCGTGACTCCTTCGATGATCGTCGATCTCAGGGAGATGATCGTCGGGCGGAGAATTTTCAACCCGGCCCTGCCACGACCGTGACCCAGGTGTCACGCCCGTGACCGGGGGCGTGACCCCTTCGGCGATCGTCGATCTCAGCGCAACGATCACCGAGCGCGGAATTTGCCTCATGATCCTGTCACGCCCGTGACCTATATGTCACGCCCGTGACCTAGGGCGTGACCACCCTTCGACGATCGTTGATCTCATTTCGACGATCGCCGAACCCAGAATTTGGTCACTCGGCCCTGTCACGCCCGTGACCTATGTGTCACGGCCGTGACCTAGGGCGTGACCACCCTTCGACGATCATCGATCTCAGTTCGACGATCGCCGAACCCAGAAATTGGTCTCCCGGGCCTGTCACGCCCGTGACCCGTGTGTCACGCCCGTGACCTAGGGTGTGACCATCCTTCGACGATCGTCGACCTCAGTTCGACGATCGCCGAACCCAGAATTGGCCACCCGGGCCTGTCACGCCCGTGACTTATGTGTCACGCCCGTGACATTGACCGAAACGACGGTTCAGGCCCGAAATTATTCTAACACGCGTGGTAATAAATGCTGGTGTGGGAAGTTACACCACGAGTAATTATGGGGCGTTTTCCTTCTGTAATTATATAATAAAAGAAGGAAATGTTGGTCAAATAGGAAATCGCCACCTGGCAAACATCTCTTCGTCTCCAGCGTTTCAACTGCCCCTACCATAACCGAAACACCATTAAGGGGAGAACATTCATGGCCATTAAGGCTTTACCCTTTACCCTCCCCACCGAATGATCCATAAAAGCCCCATTAGAGAAGGATGAGAGGTTTACTCTCTTGACCAACGGATTGAAGCCTTGTACCTTGTTGTAGGAGAAGTTCAGCAACGCCACCACCGCGCCATGGCACCCCGTCGTTCATCTAGCCTCCAAATCGCGAACAAGGTCCTCCTCTACTTCTTCTCTTATGGGTAGATCTTAGGTTCTTAGAAATGAAGTATGTGCTCAAAGGAGCCGGACCAACCTCGTGTTTTCATGGAAAACCATGGAAAAAATATTGTTTTGAGTTCGCCGGAAACCGCCACCTCCGGCGGCCAAACCACCGCCGACCGCTAGTCATCGCCTCGACGGAGGTGGTGGTGGTTGTGGCTGGCCAGGGAAGTTACCGGACGGCCGACGATGGATCACGGAAAGGTTATAGGAAATATGGGTTTTCTATGTTCTGTTTTCGGGTTCATGTAGAAGATGAACAGTAAAACAAGTTTATAATTTATAAATAATGTATATAATAAATAGTGAAAATATATATTATTTGAGTATTTCTTGAGGCTGCAAAATGAGGCACATAGAGGCCGGTTTAGGAAAAATGACCTGTCACGAAAGTCATAGCCCTTCGAGTCTAGATTAATTTAAAATAAGTTTCAACTTGTTTGGTTGGGCGGTTTGACCGCAGCACCTGTTTTAGTGGGGGCTGTACCAGAGTTGGACAGAAATTAAAATGGGTGCTCACTCTTTGTCCCTTGTCCAAATGACCTGAAATTTGGGCAGGGGGATAAACTTAGCTATATCTAAAGGTAGTCCAAAATTGGGAATTTTTGGAGACACTTCGCCTAAAGTTTTTGTTTTAAATTAATAAACATATAGGAATTTATTTATGTAGCCAAATAACCTCCAAACCCTCCCAAATTTTGGTGAGTGGTCCCTGGCTATAAACCTTAACTCTGTACAAATTTTCAACTCATTTGGATGAGTTTTGGATAGGGAGTCACCTATTCTTAACTAGGCAAGAGTGAGGCATTTTTGAGTAAAAAGTGCACTAGAAGTTAAAACGGTCATATCACCTCAACTGAGGCTGATATCTTGACCACTGACTTGGAAGGGTTCTTATAACCCACTTTGAGAAAATGATGTGGTTTAGGGTTTGTTTATCCTAGGATCCAAACTCAAGCCCTAGATGGAGGGTTTTGAGGGTTGTGAAGGATATGGGGGCAATTGCCCTCGTATTGCCTTGAAACTCTGTAGAGTTGATATTAGCATGATAATAATCGTCCGGATGGAATCTTGGAAAATTTGGAGACAAGTAGATGCCTCGAAACCTTAATCTTAGCTTTAGGTTAAAATACTAATTAAGCATAATCCATCACTAATAATTGTCTAATGGCTGTGAAACTCGGGTAGAGTTAGTTTTGAAGTGGGTAGAATTTATAGAAATTTTCCTGGAATTTTATGATGTTTATTTCTAGCACTTCGTTTGTAAAGTTGATTATAACCCCAATTGATGTTTTAATTATTTGTACCTTTCTGTTCATGGAGATCTCATGAAATCTTGGAAATACATGTTTTAGGATAGAATGGTTACCCTTGAATTTTTGTATAATTTTTAGTTGAGTAAAACCAGTACTTTCTTCACAAAAGTTAAAAAGGGGTTCTATGCTTTGAAAATTATTTAGGGATGATTTTATTGCTGAAAAATTATGAAACTGGGCCAGTGCTATTTTTAAGACTTTATCTGCATATTATAATTTATTTACTTTCAGTGGACTTGCTCTTACTTCAATTATTGTGCTACCTTTTCTTTGATCGAATTGGCCGGCAGAATCGGCATCTTGTGGTGATGACCCCTTCAGGACGTGAAGGTGTCACCGCAAAGCGGAGATTCTGGGCCTAAGACCCCGGGTTTTAAAAAAGAAAAAATAGGGGGTCTTACATTTCCTCTGGACACTCTGGTAGAATGTGTCCAGGTTTCCTGCAACCATAACAAATAATTTCTTTAGCAAGAGATCTGTCATACCTTGGTTTATCTTCATATCTTGAAGATTTCTTTCTGAAGTCTTTTCTTCCCATCTTGAGAAACCTTTTGGCAAAGAGTGCCATCAGTTTCTCATTGGATTGGCTTCCTTCTAAAGCATCAACAGCTTTGAGAGCAAGAGTTTGCTCTTTTCTTGCTGGAGTTGGAGTCTTTGCTTCAGCCTCAGCTTCCCTGGTCTTCAGCACTTTCTCAAAAGACTTGAGCTTGCCAAGGAGAGCTTCAGTTGAGATTTCAGTTGTGCTTTTGGCCTCCTTGATAGGCCAGATCCTAAGATCCCATGTGCTGGGGAAGAACATCAGTATCTTATCATTGACCTCTGTCAATGTAATCTCCTTATCAAGAGTTCTCAGCTCATTGATGATTGAGTTGAGCCTGGTGTACATGGCTTCAACTGATTCAGCTTCAGTTTTCTTGAAGTTTTCATACTGGGATATAAGGTTGGACCTTTTATCATTCCTTTCATCAGCTGAACCAGCTACAATATGGTTCAGTGAGTCCCACATGGCTTTTACAGAGGTGCAATCAGCCACTTTCTGGAAGATTTCATCAGACATAGTCTGAGCCAGAATGTTCATATCTATGGCATTAGCTATATTTGCCTTCTTGTAGGCATCATTATAATCTGAAGGAGCCACTGCACTTAGATTTGTAGATGTTGTAGCAGTGGCTACGGCAGGAGGTGTTGGAGGTCCTGTCAAAATAGAAGAGATAATGTCTTCATCAATAGAGTTCATATATAATTTTATTCTTGCCTTCAACATGCTAAACTTAGCTAAGTTGCAAGCCGGAGGTCTGGTGCTAGAGTAATCCTTGGACTGGGCCATGAAGTGAATATCTATAAGCTTGGTATCTATCAGGATCTTGTGACTCAAGTGTTAGCCTGTACAGTCAGTCAACCTCCCTCTGATACCAATTGAAAGTGATGATAAATACAACTCTAGAGGGGGGGTGAATAGAGTATTCAAAAATTATGACACCCTACTCAACTCCCTTAGAGTTAATTTGCGGAAAGAGTTTATAGATATTGATAACCCTAGAGCCTAACACAAAGTGAAGTGCACTGGAGAAAGCTAACTGTAATTACAGTTAAGCTTTGGTCCAAACACAGCAACTAGCAATCCTAGTTATTTCTACTCACAGCCACAGTGCAATGAATTAAATAAGCAACACAGACGACACAAGAAATTTTATAGTGGTTCCCACTAAATAGGTACGTCCACTCTTCTACCACCCTGGTAGGAATCCACTACAGGTTTTTGTTCAGGTGCCCTGCCACCAACTGATCTGCTTCAGGTAGATCAAGTAGACCCTTTGAGCTTTTGATCAGGAGCTCAAAATCCAACACAGGTTTTTGATCAGGTGCCCTGCCACCAAGGTTCACTTTTGAAGGGAGTAATAACCCTTTATACAGGAGGTTGAGAGAGTTAAAGTTTCTTCTCTATTGTTAAAACAGATTAGAGAAGCTAGTGGATTGCACAGAGCTAGAAAGCTCTAAAGAATCAAGGCTCCCCCTGGCTTAGAGAATATCCAGGAAGGAGTCTTGCTTCAGGGTGAAGGAACTCTTCTGAACTGAGACAAAGAACTGTCTTGAAGTTCTGAAGGAGAAGCTTGAAGAAGACTCTTGATTAGGAAAAGGTGTTCTTCTTCAATCAGCTTCCTTTCTTCTTCTTCTTCTAAAAGCCTCTGAGTGAATGTCTTCCTGTGAGCAGGATGAACTCAGGATGAAGAAGAATGCTAAAGAGATTTGATCTTCTCAGTTGAATGTGAATTTCTGAGAGCTGTAGATCTCTATGCTGTTGAGATTAAAAACTTCTTGTATTTTGAGTTGTATGTCTGTGTATATGTATCTATTTTTCTTTCAAAAGAAGCTCTTTATATATGAGCCTTTGCAACGGCTCTAATCTGAGTTTGAACTTTATCTTCTTCTGGAATCTGCAATCTGGGCTGCAAATAGCATAAAACAAACATATATCCTGCAGGCAGACATGCTATAAGGGGATAAAGCTTTCTAAGAAGCTGCATATCCAATCTGATAAAAGAGTGCTAGAAAAAGTCACATCAGAAAGAGCTCTTTACGACCAGAGAAGACTTTTGAGCCCAACGACTATAAAGGACAGCCTGGCAGATAAAGCAGAAAATATATTTCAACTAATAAGACAAACCACTTTTTTAGATAAAGATTGACTTATGCATTAAGAATGGAGCAAAGATTGCCTGGAAATAATAGCATAACATCAATGAAATATACTTTAATAAAATATGCCAAGCAGATAAGAAATAAATAATATAACTTTACTAAAGGCAGACAAAAAGACATCGAACGACCCTCGGAGATCGTCGACCGAAGCACAGAGATCGTCGACCTATCAGACAGATAGTCGAACAACACAGATAGTCGACCTATTAAAGAAGATAGTCGAACTACCACAACAGATAGTCGACCTATCAGAACAGATAGTCGAGCTATCAGATAGTCGACCTATCAAGATAGATAGTGGAGCTATCAAGCAAAACAGATAGTTGACCTATCAATCAGATAGTCGAACTATCAAAGACAAACAGATAGTCGACCTATCAAACAGATAATCGACCTATCAAACAGATAGTCGAACTATCAAAGAAGACAGATAGTCGACCTATCAAACAGATAGTCGAGCTATCAGATAGTTGAACTATCCAAACAGATAGTTGAAATATCAAGAAGAGCAAATAGTCGACCTATCAAACAGATAGTCGAGCTATCAAACACAGCAGATAGTCGACCTATCAAACAGATAGTCGAGCTATCAGATAGTTGAACTATCCAAGCAAATAGTTGAACTATCAAGAGATCTGTCTGGTCAAAAGAAGTCGAGCGGGGTTCGACGATCGACGAGGCAGATTCCACAGAACGTCGAGCTAATAAGAGTTGAACTAACTCAGAGATAGATGATCTGATAACAGACGATAGTCGACCAACTGATAGACGATCGTCGAACAGTCGATAGACGATGGTCGAGCGGCGTTCGACATTAGTCGAACCAAAAATGACTTAACCAAATTCTCATCTGGATAAGTGACAACTCTACAACTAGACAACTAACCTTTGACCATAGATAAATCTTGGGTCTTAAGACTAAAAGAGCAGACTAAACTCAAATCCAAACTAGGGTACCAACAAATTATTATTCCTGAAATGTTCTGTATTATTCCTATGAGAGAGTTTTATTATTGTTTGGAATATCTGATGCTTATTGAATTGAATGGAGTGTGACCAAAAATACAAGGAGATGTAGTGGAAATTACTTATGATGACCTGAGAAACGAGTTAGGACAGATATTTAGTAAAAATGTGCTAGATGTGGTAGAAAACTACAGGAAAGATAGAAATTGGTCATTTCTAAATCATGTTCTTCATTAAAAATCTACCAGAATACTAATTCAATCAACTGTCACTCTCACTCCCGAAACTTTTGGAATTAAGTATATTTTGAGAAATATCATCATGCTAAAGGCAGGAGATAATAAGAAGATTATCGCACAGTTAACTTTGGTGATATATATGATTATAGAAGGAAAGCGGTCCGATGTGGCCGTTTTGGTTTTGTACATCATAGGTTAAACGTTTAAGATTAAGAATTCCATTAGAAGAAAATCAATTAACTCCCACTAGGAGGCATCATCCAATGAATCATATATCAGAAGTACAAATGGATTGATCAGAACTACTGTATGGATGATTGCATTCCTGTAATATATAATATAGAAACGACTTAATTTTTATCATCTTGAGGTGAAGCCACATCTCTGGCAAGTGTGCCACTTCCATGAGGAGAATATCTTTGAGAAATGGTTGATGAAATACGAGATTCATTGGAAGAACACAAGGCTGAGGTGAAGGCAAAAAGCTGACTGGTATATAAAAGTTTATGATATTTTTTGTTAGAGGTTTGAAGTAGAAGGCAACCCCGGCTGAAGAAAAGGAATGGAAGTTTCTAGTGGTGGATCCTCCATGTCATTCAATTTATCATACAAGACGACCGGGGTACAGAGATCATACAGAGACTAGCAGAGATTGAGAATTTTTATTTGATGTTGGATGCTGGTGCTAAACTACTGGATGATATCACCTGGTGACATTCACTGCCACCGACGATAGTGAATTTTGATTTTTAATTCTATACTTATTATTATAGTTCTGTGTGGAATGTTGAAAAATTTTAATTTTATGCACTTGTTTAGGAATTGTTGATTTTATCTAATTATCATGGCTTTATTCTTTATGTAATGTTTGTGTTTTATATAACCCAATTGTTTTATTGTTTTTAGGTTATTTTTTTGCAATAAAAACTTTTATTTTAATTTGAAATATCAAAGATTTCTAATTCCATTCTTAATTGTTGGGTATTGTATCCATAATATCCCTGATTTAAAGAAGGGCTCAGTCAAGCTAAGATGAAATTAGTTTGTATTTGATGTTGTATTCTAGTTATTTACTTGCAGGTTTATTCTGCTAAGTACCCACCAATGTCAGGTTATATTAGGTCAGTAAACACGGGACTATACAATGTAATCCTTCATTATATTGGCCAATGTGTTGACTCACATATAATCTCTCTATTAGGGTGTACTTCTATCCCAAGTATATGAGAAGGATCAAGGAAGGCCAAAGAAAAGGACTTAGAGAAGAGGAATTTTTCCTAAGTAAAATTTGGCGAGTACGGTGAATTATACACGTCCAATTCATCGAGTATCCCCTTGATACTCGCCAAATTAATCGTGTATGCTTCCCAATACCCGTCTAATTTTTTGTGTATACTTAAGGTAAAATCTCTGGAAATCTAGTTTTCGTAAAAGGAAAATTCGTCGAGTATCACATGTGATACTCGCCGAATTCGCTGAGTATCCCAGGCGATGCTCGCCAAATTCGATGAGTACCCTAGGCGATACTCGCCGAATGTGTCGAGCCATATGTCCACCACTTTGGATTTCTGGTTAAGGCAAATTCGACGAATATCACTTGTAAATTCAGCGTGTATCATAATCGATATTTGACGAATTCCGCCGAATTTGACTTGGGCTGTTTTTCCGAAAATTTCTCTGGTTCGGGATTTTCTGCCATGCACAGTAATTTTTTAGGGTTTGTTTTTGGAAATCTTTTATAGTTGTTATTTTGAATCTCTCTATAAAAAGGAATATGATGATTTCGAAATGGCAAATCTTTGCCCTAATTAATATTCAATTTCAAAAGATTCCAAAGAAACGAAACCGTTGGCGGCACTAAGTGATTCGTGATTTTCCTCCCGATCGGCCACCGCCATTGTGCGATCTTCTTCATCATCGACTTCCTCGACTGGATCGCTTCTTCTTTCAAGATCTATTCTACTCCAATTCTATTTGTTTGAAGATCAAAGGCTAAAGATTCAAGTTCTTCCAAGATTTCAAGTTTCCGAGTTCTCCAAGTTTCAAGATCTACTTCTATGAAGAACATTGGAGAGAAGACTTGTTATCGTCTGTGTGTTATAATATTCCTTTACACTTTGTAGGAGTTTTATCTCCGAGTTTGTAGATTCGTTTGTTGATCGAGTTTGTAGATTCGGTTGTGGATCGAGTTTGTAGATTTAGTTTATGGATTGAGTTATAGGAGAGGTTATTCTCTGAGTGGTAAGGCCGTCATCTCCGAGTTGTATGAGTTGCAGCACTTAGGTGTAATATTTGATGAAAACTGAGTTTGGTTAAGTAGCCAAATCTGCCCTTCGTGGTAGATAGGCGAGGACGGACTGTGGACGTACCCAACTCGGGGAACCACTATAAAATTTCTATGTTTGTGTGCTTGAATAAAGGGTTCTCTACTCCCTTCAAAAGTGATTCCTGGTTGCAAGTCACCTAACCAAAAGACTTGAGGTTTGATTTTTTAGCACCTGATCAAAAGCTCATTGGTATCAGGCACCTGATCAAAAATCTGAGTGGATTCCTACCAGGGTGGTAGAAGAATGGATGTACCCAGGTTGGGGAACCACTATAAATTCTTGTGTTGTCTGGTTTCCCTTTTCTTTTTTTTCTTGCTGTGGCTGTGCTAGTTAGGACAGCTTTGTTTTTTTGCTTAACTAATTTTTCATTCTGCAATTTTTATTTACTACAAAAGTTCAAATAGTTTTTAAGGATACCCTATTCACCCCCCCCCCTCTAGAGTATTCCAAATTTAAAGTGGGGTGTTAGATCTGGAATACCCTAGAGGGGGGGGGGGTTAATAGTGTATCCTTAAAAACTATTTGAACTTTTGCAGTAAATAAAAATTACAGAATGAAAAATTAGTTAAGCAAAAAAATAGAGCAGTCCTAACTAGCACAGCCACATCAAGAACAAAAAGAAAAGGGCAACCAGAAAACACAAGAACTTATAGTGGTTCCCCAACCTCGGTACATCCACTCTTCAACAACCCTGGTAGGAATCCACTCAGATTTTTGATCAGGTGCCTGACACCAATGAGCTTTTGATCATGTGCTCAAAAACCAAACCTCAAGTCTTTTGGTTAGGTGACTTGCAACCAGGAATCACTTTTGAAGGGAGTAGAGAACCCTTTATTCAAGCACACAAACATAGAAATTTTATAGTGGTTCCCCGAGTTGGGTATGTCCACAGTCCCTCCTCGCCTATCTACCACGAAGGGCAGATTTGGCTACTTAACCAAACTCAGTTTTCAACAAATATTACACCTAAGAGCTGCAACTCATACAACTCGGAGATGACGGCCTTACCACTCAAAGAATAACCTCTCCTATAACTCAATCCATAAACTAAATCTACAAACTCGATCCACAACCGGATCTACAAACTCGATCAACAAACGAATCTACAAACTCGGAGATAAAACTACTACAAAGTGTAAGGGAATATTATAACACACAGACGATAACAAGTCTTTTCTCCAACGTTCTTCATAGAAGTAGATCTTGAAACTTGGAGAACTCGGAAACTTGAAATCTTGGAAGAACTTGAATCTTTAGCCTTTGATCTTCAAACAAATAGAAATGGAGTAGAATAGATCTTGAAAGAAGAAGCGATCCAGTCGAGGAAGTCGATGATGAAGAAGATCGCACAATGACGGTGGCCGATCGGGAGGAAAATCACGAATCACTTAGTGCCGCCAACGGTTTCATTTCTTTGGAATCTTTTGAAATTGAAAATTAATTAGGGCAAAGATTTGCCATTTCGAAATCATCATATTCCTTTTTATAGAGAGATTCAAAATAACAACTATAAAAGATTTCCAAAAACAAACCCTAAAAAATTACTGTGCATGGCAGAAAATCCCGAACCAGAGAAATTTTCTCAATTATAATACGTGAGAAGACTCTGTGGATTTGATGGTAGCAAAAGCTCCCCCGGAGATAGTGAATAGATTCAGGTGGTTTGAACTTTGGTTCAGGGTGATAGGCATTCAAGCTTTTAGCTACAACCAGAAGATCTTCAAGAACTTCTTTGACGGATGCAGTAGTTATTGTCCTTTTAAAGTTCCTGAGTGAATGACAGAAGAAGAAGACTCTTGTTTTGAATAGTTGTTCTTCTTCTTCTAAAATCTATTCTTCTTCTGGTCTAGCAGTTCTTTCTTTCTAGCACTTTGTTGTCAAGAGAGAGCGAGAGCAGAGAGAATCTTGTTGCAAGACGATGGTGTTCTACTCTTCCTAACTAGTTTTCTTGGTGTCTGTATCAGTTGTACATGTTGGAAGAGGAAAAATCAATCTTTATATTTTCCATGTAAACGTCCTTTTGAATTTCGTAATCCTTTCTGCATTCAATGCTGACGGCCATAGAATATTTTGCATTGATTGATTTCCCCAACTGTCCCAATTAAAAACGGCAGGCAAAAACTATTGGAACACCCTATTACTAATTTGGGCAAGGATCACTATGTTTTTAGGAAATCACTTTGACCTAGATGTATAGTTTAAAAGGTCAAGTTAGAATGAGTCTAGGGCTTAGAACTTAGGTTTGAAGCTGCCCCAAGGACTATTCAAGGATTCAGACTTAGAGCTGAGGCAAAGACAATTATCATCGAACTTAGGTCGATGAAACGTCGAACTCCGTTCAACGCTCTCTGAGCTCAACTCTACTAAATCGTCGAGCTCCGGTCAACGATCTTCGAGCTCAGATCGACGATCTATCTTCAGCTTATTCTTCAGGTCGCTGAGCTCTGGTTGACGATCTTTGAGCTCAGGTCGATGTTTTCTGTCTGATGTTCATTTCAATCTCTGAGCTCAGGTCGACGATCGTAGAGCTCAGATCGACGTTTTTCCTGAGAGATCGACGACATTGAGGATTCAAATTCAGTCAGCATTTGGAATATTTTTCAAATTCTCTCAGCATTTATTTCAAGAGATCTGCTAGCCATTTTCATTTATTCTGGAGCAAGTTTCAAGGGATTTATCAGAGAATGTTTATTGGACTTTCCTCTAGAAGACAAAACATTAATGGAAGACATTTATTGACTGTTAACGGCTATCTTGGATAGAGGATCTTCAGAGAATAAATCATCTTTTCTAGTCTGACAGATAAACAACAAGAGACTACACAAGAATAGACTATCTACAACAAGAAATTCTTAGTACAGATTCACAGGATAGTGAGATCAATTCAAAAAAAATCAAGTGATCAATCCTTGAGAATTAGTTGAATATTGGCATACTGAAAAGTGATCATAGCTTCAACATCAAGGACTCCAGACAATTCATATTTCAGCCTCTGCTGGAGATTTGAAGCTTCTGAAGACCTATCACCATAGCAAAGCTCTCATCTTTCTCAGGGGAAGCTTTGATAACACAATCAATCCACTAAGTCTTCTCTCATTGATTGAGACAGAGAAGACAACTTCACCTCTTCCTTTTTCTTTTCCTGCTGTAAAAGGGTTATCAAAACTCCTTTCAAAAGTCTTGATTCTGGTTCTGAGAGCCTTTTCAAAACTCAATGGTGGCAAGACACCTGATCAAAAAATCTAGTTTGGTTTTTGAGCACCTTATCAAAAGCTCATTGGTTCCCAGGACACCTGATCAACTCATCCTGCAGTGGATTCCTACCAAGGGTGGTAGAAGAGTGGATGTACCCAGGTTTTTGGGGAACCACTATAGTTTCTTGTGTCTTCTGGTTTCTTGTGGATATTCTTTGCTGTGTGCTGTGGTTTTTGTTTTACTGCTTTAGTTTTATTTTCTACATCAAAGAACCTTACACCTATACATAAATTAAGCCTTTACTGCTGTGCATTTTAAAATTGTAAATTTACTTTAAAATACTCTATTCACCCCCCCCTCTAGAGTTAAGATAGATCTTACCCTCACTTTCAATTGGTATCAGAGGGAGGTTGGTTGTTCATACAGGCTAACACCTGAACCAAAAGATCCTTGATAAGATCAATCTTTTAAGAGGGTTATTTTCATTATATTTAACTTTATAAAAAGACATGGCACAGAACAAAGATTATGCAAGCACCAGGCCTCAGTGTGCAATCTATCCAAGTTTGCACTTTGGAAAGCAAGGATTAGACTTTATATGAACTCTATTGATGAAGACGTATTTAATTCTGTTTTGACAGTGTGCCCAAGTCCACCAGCAAGCTCAAGTACAAATGTTGTTCCACCTCCTTCTGGAACAGATGCTGAAATAAAGAAGTGGAAGACTGCAGATGGCAAGGCCATGAATATCTTAGCTCAGACAATGTCTGATGAGATATTTCAGAAGGTAGCTGAATACAACTCAGCCAAAGGAATTTGGGACAAAATCTCTGAAATTGTCTTAGGATCTACTGATGAAAGGAAAGACAGGAGATCCCATCTTATAAGCCAATATGAGAATTTCAAAAAGGGAGAAGCTGAATTAGTGGCTGACATGTATAATAGACTAAGTCTGATTGTCAATGAGTTAAAGACTCCAGATAAAGAAATCTCATTGATTGAGCTGAATGACAAAATCCTAATGTGCTTCCCCAGCACTTGGGATTCAAGAATCTGGCCAATCAAAGATGCCAGAAGTCTAAATGAGATTACAACTGAAGCTCTCCTGGGCAAGATCAAATCTTATGAGCTGCTCATTAAAAATAGAGAAGAAGAACAGAAGGCTGCCTCACCAGCAACAAGGAAGGAGAAGACCATAGCCTTCAAAGCTACAGAAGAGGAGCCTGAAGATAAAGCTACAGGAAATGATGAGCTCCTAAGTCTACTGGCCAAAAGATTCTACAAAATAGCCAGAAAAGACTTCAGAAAGAGATCATACAAGGGACATGATAAGCCAAGGTATGATAAATCAAATAACAACAAAGAAATTATATGTTTTGGTTGCAGGAAACCAGGCCATATTGTGCCTTACTGTCCAGAAAACAAAAACAAGGACAAGAAAGATAGAAGAGAAAGAAGAAAGGAGAAAGACTTCAAGAAGAACACCTCAGACAAACCCTCATACAGCAAGAACACACATACAAGGAAGGGATTTGTTTCTGAGACATCGAGTGAAACTGAAGAGGACTCTGAAGCCTCATCCAGCTCCAGTGATGATGAGGATGATACTGATGAAAAGGAATTTTGCATGATGTCTATCAATGCCTCTCAAACAGATTCAGAAGCAGAAGAGTCAGAATTAGATTCAGAAGTTCAATTAGAAGAAGATCAGGTAATCAATTCATTTGATTTCAGTTCTGAGGACTTTAAACATGAGTTTTAAGTACTATGCCTAGATCTGTCTGAGTCTGAAAAGGAAATCACTTCCCTCAGAAAACAACTGTCCGAGTATAGCACTTTAAAATCAGGGAACCTCAAACTCTCTTAAGAGTTAGAATGCTATAGGGAGGAGATAGCTTCACTGAAGAGTGAACTATCTAAGGCAAAGCAGTTTAAAGAATCCCTTAATGGGAGAAGCATCAAACTGATGGATATCACAAGCACAGTGAACTCTAGACTTAATAGTACACTGGGTTTGGGAGCTTCATCCAGCCAGCCTATAGTTCTGACAACTCCAATCAAATTTATCTCTGATAAAGGGAAGGAAGTTGTAGAGGTAGCTAGGAAGAATGCAGATTTACCAAAGAAAAATATAGTTCAACAGAATGCGTCGAACAGAGCTCGACGATCGTCGAACGGCGCTCGACGATCCAAGAAACGATCGTCGACCTTAGCTCGATGACACCTGAACTCTGAAATCCAGGATAGTCGATCTTCGAACAGAGATCGATGATCTGACCCAAGATCGTCGACCTCAGCTCGACGATCGTCGAACAGAGATCAAGACTTTGAACAATCCTTCAAAGGTACATCTAGATTCAATCCTAGAAGTCCTACATCCCAAGGTTTCAACCCCTATACTGAATGGATAGTACCTCCTAGGAGATACCATCCTGAAGGTTATAAAAGTCAACCTGGGATGTCTTTCATTTCTGAATTTAAGGGATATCAACCTAGGCCCAAGTTAAACTGGGTCAAAAACATATAAGCTGTTTATGTGCAGGTGAAGACCTATCCAACATCAAACCAGCCATGGTATCTGGATAGTGGGTGCTCAAAGCACATGACAGGGAACAAGGACAACTTCACATCCTTTAAAGCCAAGCTTGGACCAAAGAAATCTTTGGTTATTCAAACTTTGGAACAACAAAAGGATATGGTGCAGTCCAAATTGGAACAGTCACCTTCAAGAAAGTAGCTTATGTTGAAGGACTCAAGCACAACTTGATAAGTATCAGTCAACTTTGTGATGAAGGATATCAAGTAACTTTCAACAAAGCTATATGCAAGGTCAACTCAGAGGACAACACAACTGTATTGACAGGTAACAGAAAAGGTAACATTTACTTAGTAGATTTTCATTCATCTAAAGTAGATATTTGCTTGTTCAATTCCATATCTAGACCTAATATTCTATGGCATAAGAGACTAGGACATATTTACCTTAGAACCATTGCTAGGCTATACAAGGACAACCTTGTTAGAGGACTACCTTCTGGCCCCTACAAGAAGGAAGGACTTTGCAAGGCTTGTCAATTAGGCAAGCAAACTAAAAATAGTTTTAAATCTCTTAACAAGAGTGACTCACCTAGAATTTTGTATCTGTTACACATGGATCTTTTTGGACCCATTACAGTATAAAGCCTAGGAGGGAAATCCTACACTTTAGTGGTTGTAGATGACTTCTCAAGATTCTCATGGGTGTTCTTTCTGAGGAAGAAGTCTGATAACTTCAAGTGTTTGACAGAGTTTCTCAAATGCATACAGATTGAGTTCAACACTCACATTGCCCTGATCAAAAGTGATCATGGGACAGAGTTTGATTCTCTTCTTATGCAAGAGTTTTGTCAGAGTGAAGGGATCAGGCATACATTCTCAGCTCCTAGAACTCCTCAACAAAAAGGGGTAGTAGAAAGGAAAAATAGAACCCGAATTGAATCTCCAACTATATTATTGACAGATGCTCACCTTCCACTATCCTTTTGGGCTGAGGTAGTGAACACCTCCAATTATGTGTTGAATAGAAGTCTAATACATAAAATGAAGGGCAAGACTCCCTATGAATTGCTCAAAGGGAAGAATCCTAAATTAGACTATTTTAAAATCTTTGGTTGCATTTGTTATATTCACAATAATGATAAGAGATATATAGCAAAATTTCAAGCAAAAGCTGATGAAGGAGTGTTTCTAGGATACTCCATGATCAGTAAAGCGTATAGGGTTTATAATAAAACTACTCTAAATATAAAAGAATCTGTTCATATTTCTTTTGATTAAACTAATATGTCTTTCAAGGAGAAGAATGCTTCTACCATAGAACAATTGTAGGTACATTCTCTAGCTGAAGACTTGGACAGATTAAAAGTTACTCAAAAGGATGAAAGTAGTGAAGATGAAGAAGCTGCTCCACATCTGGAAGAAAATCTTCTTGAAGAGCCAGTTGTTGTTCCACAAGAGGGAACAGCAACACAGGTTGGTGAACAATCAACACCACCTATTGATTTAGTAACATCAAAAGATCATCCAATCTCCCAATTGATTGGAAACATCTCAGCTGGTGTGCAGACCAGAAATCAGGTCAACCAAAACCTGATGCACACTTGCTTTCTCTCTCAAATTGAACCTCAATCCATTCAAGATGCAGAGCAAGATCAACACTGGATCATTGCAATGCAAGAGGAGTTGCATCAATTTGAAAGAAACAAAGTCTGGGAACTAGTGCCTAAGCCAAAGGATCATTCCATTATTGGAACAAAATGGGTATTCAAAAACAAATTGGATGATCAAGGAATTATTGTAAGGAACAAGGCAAGGTTAGTTGCTCAAGGATATTCTCAAGAAGAGGGGATAGACTATTACCAGACCTTTGCACCAGTTGCAAGGTTAGAGGCCATAAGAATCTTCCTAGCTTATGCTGCTCACAAGGATTCAAAATCTACCAAATGGATATGAAGAGTGCTTTTCTCAATGGGGAGATCAAAGAAGAAGTCTATGTCAGACAACCCCAAGGTTTTGTCTCTCCAACTCATCCTGATTATGTTTTCAAATTGCATAAAGCATTATATGGTCTAAAGAAAGCTCCTAGAGCATGGTATGAGACCCTAGCATGCTTACTTCTGGAAAATGATTTTATTAGGGGGAGAGTAGACCAAACTCTTTTCATTAGAACCCATAAGTCCCATACCCTACTAATACAAATCTATATAGATGATATTATATTTGGTTCTACTGCCAAGCTTATGCACTCTAAATTTGAAATGAGTAGCATGGGTGAGCTATCCTTCTTCTTAGAATTGCAAGTCAAACAACATGCTGAAGGCATATTTATTTCTCAAACCAAGTATGCAAAAGAACTGGTTAAGAAATTTGGTATGTCTGATGCATCATGTATGAAAACACCCATGCCTACCAATGTTATATTGGATGCTGATGAACATGGGAAACCAGTTGATCAGACAACATATAGAGCAATGATTGGCTCTCTATTGTACCTTACAGCCAATAGGCCTGATATAATGTTTGCTACATATATATGTGCTAGATTCCAAGTTAGCCTTAGAGAGTCACACTTAACTTTAGTAAAGAGGATTCTTAGATATGTTAAAAGCTGTCCAAATCTAGGTCTCTGGTATCCAAAAGATTCAGCATTTGACTTAACTGGATTTTCAGATGCTGATTATGCTGGATGCAGAATAGACAGGAAAAGCACCAGTGGAACTTGTCAGTTTCTTGGTGATAGACTTGTCTTATGGTATTGTAAGAAACAAACATTTGTGTCAACTTCAACTGCTGAAGTTGAATATATGGCTGCAGGCAGTTATTGTTCACAAATATTGTGGATACTAAATCAACTCCTAGACTATTGTTACAACTTAGAGAAGTCTAAAATATTTTGTGACAATACCAGTGCTATCTCCATTGCACAAAATCCAGTCCTCCATAGTAGGAAAAAACACATAGAAATTACGCATCATTTTCTAAGGGATAATGTTGAGAAAAATAAAATTGAACTTCAATATATCCCAACTGATTTGCAAAGGGGAGATATTTTCACCAAGCCTTTGGATGAAAAGAAACACAACTTCTTCCTCAATCAGTTAGGCATGTTAGATGGAGGAAGCCTAAAATAAATTACAAGATTTTGAAAAGCTAAAAACAGACCAAGATTAGGCTAAAAACTCATCTCTTTTTGTGTCTGAAGGATAGTTTTTGTCTCTGAACTGCGCTCGACGTTTTCCCAGAAAGCGTCGAACGGAGATCAACATTTACCCGAGAAACGTCGAACGGAGATCGATGTTTTCCCAAAACGTCGACCTGAGTTTAGAGCGTGTCAGATAGTTGTATACTATCTCTTTCAGGCCTTCGATCGTCGAACTAAGCTCGATGTTCTCTCTAGATCGTCGAACTGAGATCTACGATATTGAAGACCTTTCAGCTTCCCTTAGGAGTCCTGATCGTCGAACGGAGATCGACGATCCTTCCTTTATCGCGTCGAACCCTAATATAAAATCATTTTTCGGCCGCCGCTCGTCGTTTACGCTTTCATACTCTCTGAAAATTTTTCTCTTTCCCTCCAAACTCTCTACACTTGGTCGTGTTTGTTGAATCTTTGCAGGTAGAGATGGCAATGTCGGTCGCCGCTCTCTCCAAAATGAAATTTGATACAGGCTTTGACATTGATATGAACTCCTTTGATGGCAGCGATCAGCGATTCATTGTTAGATCGAATGAGTCACTCTGCTGTGAACCCTAATAAACTGTTGAAAAAGAATTTATCTATTGAATTTCAATTCTTGGCTGATGTTGTTGGAAAAGTGCTTCTTGCAAAGCACTCCGCCCATGATACAATCTCAAGGTATCAGTTATGCTTAATGGGAGCTTTAGTTGATAAGAAACATCTGGATTGGGGATCAATCTTCTTTAATTTGATTAAGAAGAAAATTAGCAAAAGTTGTGTTAGTTTGGGGAGGATTATAGGGGTTTACCTACATCACAGGTTCCCTGATCTGCTGGTTTCAAGTGGGATGCACATCAATGCATCCAAAAGGCTCACCTGTGCCCTCTTCAGTAGGTGGGACAGGCAGATTATAAACCCCAACAGGGCTGCTGCAGCAACATCTGCTTCAGGCACAATGACTGCCTCAGTAACTCCTCCTCAGGTCTCTGCCCCAACAGAAGATTTGCCTGCTTCTCCTCCTCCTCCAGCTGTCTCTGCACTAGTCATATCAACCTCACCACTCATCTCAACCATAGCCATATCTTCCCCCATTACAGTCTCATCACCCATTTCACCTCCTCCAGCCACTACCTCAGAATCATTCAATCCCTTATACTACTATCCACCTATTACCACTCAATCATTTCATCTTCTGGATGACTCCTTCATGGATGATTCTCCTCCCTCTCCTCCTGAGATTCCATCTACATCTTCCTACCAACAACTTCTTCAGGACATAATCTCTCAACCATCCTTCACCCCATCCTTTACCTCTCCCATATCATCCATCTCCACTTCAGTAACATCAATCTCAACAATTCCTTCTACTGAGCCATCCATCTCTATACCTCCTACCTCCACACCATCCATTCCATCAGTCCCAGCCAACATCATTCCAGCTACATCAACTCCTATCTCTACTCAAGCCCCTCTTGAGCATGTAGATCTCTAAGCTTTGGCAGACAGGTTGTATGAGCTGCTAGCCCCCATGCTAACCTCATTGCTGGAGACCACCTTGGCTCCACTTCTGAAAAATGTTCAGGAGCTGTCTACCAGGCTATCTACCTTCCTCTCCTCTCAGGCAATCCCTTCTTCTGGGTGCCTTGATCTAGTTTTCACTTAATCCAGGCAGGGGGAGATGCTTAATGAAGCTCTGGTTTTGCCTGAGGCTGCTGAAGTTTCAGAACCTTCTCCAGTATTTGCAGTAGATCTTCAGAGCCTGCTGTCAGTTTTTGATACTATATACTTCAATTCTTTGCTAGTTCTACAAGTTGAAGACCTTACTAAGGACATTGTGCCTGTTTTAGAATGTGATCCCAGCCTGATTGCATCTTATGTAAACTCTTTCAAGGCTGAGGATGTTGTTGCTTCTATTTTTACTTCTGCTGCTACTGCTGTTACATCTATTGGATTTTATGACATTGAAATGCTGTCTGTTATTGCTGATGCTGCTGCTTATCTGGAAGAACCTGAACCTGCTGCTCCAATTACTTCTGCTCCTATTGCTGCTTCCATAAGTTTTATTTCTGTTGCTGCTGCTGCTGCTCCTGCTCTGACTTCTGAAACAACTGAAACAACAGAGAAGTACATTAAAAGCATTGATAATCTGTATGATAGACCCCAGAGATAAGAAAGTGATAAGTTTCACACTAACTCTGATGACTCTTCTGGTACCATTGCAAAGAAAAGGAAGGCCAGAAGCAAGGCCATGATGAAGGTCCCTCCTGCTAAGGCCAAGGATGCTAATGATATACCCTACTATATTCTGCATGATTGCCAAATTACTGAACCATGGATGCAATATTCTAAAAACCAACTAAAGGCCATGAAGAAGAAAAGAAAGTTTGATAAGTATGAGAAAGGTTCATCCCAATTTCAGCCTCCTCCTCCTCCTCCTCCAGATTCAGGATCAGGTGGAGGCTCAGCTTCTCTAACCTCAGCTCCAAAGCAAAGTTACTCCCAATCCTCTTAAAGATATCATCCCAGAGGGCAATATCAAAGGGGTTATCAGTCCAGAAGGGACAATATAGAGGAAATCAAAGAGGACACAGATTTCAAGTAAGGGAAGGACAAAGACACATGGACTCAACTCAAGGTCCTTTCCCCTAAAAACTCAGAGAAATGGTTGATACAAGAACTCCTACTGCTTCAGAAACTATCAACAGATATGAGCCTGTAGTTCCTTTTGAAGATCCAGAGAACAATCCATTATCATGGACTACTAGGATGAAAGAACTTGCTGCTTTAGATCAGCTGAAGAAGGCCAGAGAACAAGGGAAAGACACTTCCAACATTACTACTTTGTCAGATCAAAGAAAGGCAGAACTGGAAAGGTATATATCAAGGAAATTCTTTGACCCAGTGGACTACATGAAACTGCATCCTGGGGATGTGGTTCCCAGGCCTAGATCTCAAACCTACTTAGGTGCAGAGGATGATAGAAGGTCAAAGAAAGAAGCTCTAAATCCCAACAGGGAAATCTTATTTAAGAAGGAAAGTGAAAAAGAAATGACATTTGTAAGCAGACAGTATACTCATTTTGAACATTTGCTGATATTCCATCTGTTTGCTGCTATGTTGCATGATCTGCTCTTTTGTGTTAGATTTTTGTTTTTCTGTATGTTGATTTTCTATTTATTACTGAGTTCTGTAAATAGTAACCCGGTCCCAAATAGGGGGAGATTGTTGGAACACCCTATTACTAATTTGGGCAAGGATCACTATGTCTTTAGGAAATCAGTTTGACCTAGATGTATAGTTGAAAAGGTCAAATTAGAATGAGTCTAGGGCTTAGAACTTAGGTTTGAGGCTGCCCCCAGGACTATTCAAGGATTCAGACTTAGAGCTGTGGCAAAGACAATTATCGCCGAGCTTAGGTCAACGAAATGTCGAACTCCGTTCGACACTCTCTGAGCTCAACTCTGCTAAATCGTCGAGCTCCGGTCGACGATCTTCGAGCTCAGATCGACGATCTGTCTTTAGCTTATTCTTTAGGTCGCTGAGCTCCGGTCGACGATCTTCGAGCTCAGGTCGACGTTTTCTGTCTGATGTTCATTTCAATCTCTGAGCTTAGGTCGACGATCGTAGAGCTCAGATCAATGTTTTTCCTGAGAGATCGACGACTTTGAGGATTCAAATTCAGTCAGCTTTTGGAATGTTTTTCAAATTCTCTCAGCATTTATTTCAAGAGATCTGCTAGCCGTTTTCATTTATTCTAGAGCAAGTTTCAAGGGATTTATCAGAGAATGTTTATTGGACTTTCCTCTAGAAGACAAAACATTAATGGAAGACATTTATTGACTGCTAATGGCTATCTTGGATAGAGGATCTTCAGAGAATAAATCATCTTTTCTAGTCTGACAGATAAAAAACAAGAGACTACACAAGAATAGACTATCTACAACAAGAAATTCTTAGTACAGATTCACAGGATAGTGAGATCAATTCAAAAAAAAAAATCAAGTGATCAATCCTGGAGAATTAGTTGAATATTGGCATACTGAAAAGTGATCATAGCTTCAACATCAAGGACTCCAGACAATTCATATTTCAGCCTCTGCTGAAACCATCTTCTGCTGGAGATCTTAAGCTTCTGAAGACCTATCACCCTAGCAAAGCTCTCATCTTTCTCAGGGGGAGCTTAGACAACACAATCAATCCACTAAGTCTTCTCTTAGTGATTGAGACAGATAAGACAACTTCACCTCTTCCTTTTTCTTTTCCTGCTGTAAAAGGGTTATCAAAACTCCATTCAAAAGTCTTGATTCTGGTTCTGAGAGCCTTGTCAAAACTCACTGGTGGCAAGACACTTGATCAAAAAATCTAGTTTTGTTTTTGAGCACCTTATCAAAAGCTCATTGGTGCCCAGAACACCTGATCAACTCATCCTGCAGTGGATTCCTACCAAGGGTGGTAGAAGAGTGGATGTACCCAGGTTTTTGGGGAACAACTATAGTTCCTTATATCTTCTGGTTTCTTGTGGATATTCTTTGTTGTGTGCTGTGGTTTTTGTTTTACTGCTTTAGTTTTATTTTCTACATCAAAGCACCTTACACCTATACATAAATTAAGCCTTTACTGCTGTGCATTTTTAAATTATAAATTTACTTTAAAATTCTTTATTGACCCCCCCCCCCCACCCTCTAGAGTTAAGATAGATCTTACCCTCACTTTCAATAACCCTGATGAAGACCATAATTAATGCTCTGTCTAACGGTAATATTCAAAGAATATTTTGGCATTAATTACTCAGGAATTATTACATTATAATAGGGACAGAAGGATGAAAATAACCAAGTCTAGATTCGTCGACCTGAGTCCACAGTTCGTTGAGCTAAGATCCAAGATCATCGACCAGAGTTTGATTCTGTACTTAGAATATTTGATATGTTCTCTGATGTTGAGTGTTGAAGAATCAGATTCAGAATTAGTAGACCTTTGACCTGAGAACTGAGTTCATCGATCTGAGATCCAAGATCATCGACCTAAATTTGATTCTGGACTTAGAATATTTGAGATATTCACTAGCATTGAGTGTTCAAGCATATGATCCAGAATTAGTTGACCTTAGACCTGTGAACTAAGTTCGTTGAGCTCAGCTCATAGAATCTTTCTCTGATTTCGTCGAGCTGAGCACGACTTTTGTCGAACTGAGTTTGATGAACGTCAAACTCATTTTTACTAAGTCTTTGATATCTATAAGTCTTGAGTCTCTTGCAGTCCGTTGATTGATGATCAAAGTGATGGTGACTCTAAGGACTTGGCCTAGACTCTAGGACACAACCATGACCCTGACTATACATATTGGGTCATAAGATCCTAACTTAGTGAACCTAGCCCAAATCCTACTAGGGATCCAACAATCTCCCCCTATTTGGGAGAGGTCACTAATTACAGACTCAATGATAAAAAGAAATGTACAAAGCAAGAAAAACATATATTCGGTAAAGAATGAAACAATATATGCAACAGATATATTTATACATAGTAAGCTTTGTATCATAAGAGCATAGTTTTTCAAAAATAATACCATAAACACAGCAGTTCAGGTTTTATTTCTTCTGCTTCTTTTCCTTTGGCCTCTCTTCTTTGCTACTATCCCCAGGCTTAGTGAAAATGATCTCCTTATTGGGATTGGTATCTTCTTTCTATGATATGTACAGATCTGATTCTCCAATAATAGTCAGGGTAGAATTTCTATGTACAATAGCCTCTGGATGTAATGCCATGTATTCTGCTGGATTAAACACTTTCTTGCTGACATGAAGTTTATCCAGTTCTCTTTCTCTATATGATGACATAGTTGTGAACCTTGATATATCTTCACCTTCCTCCATAGCCTTCTTTATTTGTGATAGATCAATCAACTCCTGAAGCCTTGCCATCCTGAAATTGGGATCAACATCCTGACTGACAGATGACAGATCATCTTGTGGAGGTAGCAAGGTAACAGACTTGAATTGTGTGGATTGTTCTTTAAAACTTGTCACTTTTTGGCTTTCTTCACTTTGAGTGTATATGGACTTTGGAGGAGCACCCTCACTATATTTTCTTTTGGGCTTATGGGACTCTGTGTGCCTTCTGTATTGGTGTTGTGGAGCTATCTGTTTGGGAGGTGAGAATTCTGGTCTTTGATAAATGACTTCCTTGATTTCCTTTGTAGAACTGATATTCCTTTGCTGACTGCCTCCTTGGGAATGGTGTCTGGATGACCTTTCCTGCCTTTGATATGTTCTGGTTAAAGATGTAGGCATGGAAGATACATCTGAACTTTGAGATGTAGCTCCGTAGGCACCGACAGTAGGAGGAGAGGACCTCTCTTAAATTTCTGTGGAGGAGGAGAGTATCTTCTGCTCTTCTTCCTTGTCTTCTGTTCATTTTTGGATAGCCACATCCATACTGGCATACCCTTGTATGGAGTTATATTCTGCAAGATGTAGTAGGGTGTGTCATTTGCTGGATTGGGTTTTGGGGCAGGAGGTTGAGGAGCTTTTCTCTTCTTTGAAACTTTCTTCCTCTTTGGATCCTCATCAGAATCATCATCATCATCATCATCATCTGATTTCTTTAGATTGTAATACAGTGCATCAATCTCTCTTATTGTGTCATCAGGAATTGCTGACTTTTCTGTCTTGGAAGGAACTGGAGCAGAAGTTGGAAAATTAAATACATCAGTGCATTCAGTAGCTGATTTATTTTCTTCCTCAATATCAGCCATGACCAGTGCATCTAGATCAGGCTTTAAAGAATCATCCAAAACATAAACAGGTGCATTAGGGGATGAGATGGTGGGGGAAGCAACTCTAAGAGGAGACTGTGGAGCTGCATTAGTGGCCTTGAGCCAGATTGGTGTGATATAGGGAATTATGTCCATGGATGGCTTAGTGCTGTCAGCTGGTACATCTGCTGCTATAGATTCTTCTTGTACATCTACTGCTACATTTGATACTGTTTCCAATTCAGTTTCAGCTAACTTTGCTGCTGCTGTTACTTTTGTTGCTACATCTACTGCAGCTTCTACTGTGTCCATATCCTTTTCAACTGATACTGCTGGTGCTGCTGGTTCTGCTACAACTGCTGCTGCTTCTACATCAAGTATCTCCCCCTGCCTGGTTTCAGTAGGAACTAAAGCCAGGCCCCCAACTGAAGAGGGAGCAGAAGTGAAAGCAGATATTTGTGCAGCTAGAGAGGAGATGGAGGCAGTAAGAGGAGAGATAGCCTCTGCTATTATTTATTGTAGAAGGGGTGTAAGGAGGGTAATCAGTGGAGAGATAATGGAAGAGTCCAAGAGGGGGTAGGTAGATGTTGTGGCAGGGGTTGGTTGAGTGGAGGTGGTATTTGCTGGTGGAGTTAGAGGTGGAGGTGGAGGTGGGAGTTGAGTGTCTTGGTAAGATTCATTTGGAGGAGAGAGAGTATTGAGAGGGGATGTGTAACACCCATATCCGTCATATAGAATATAGCAGTAGGTCCGGCTGGTGCCTAACGCCATACACTACGGACAGACCGGTTGGTTACTTATTGAAAACATTCAACCAATCACAACGTCCTACACAGAGCACCTAGTGGAAGCAAATTATTAAGTTGCAAGATAAAAGAACCCAACCAAAGCATGAATGTCCACTACAAAAGACCCATAGGAATGTATAATACAACAATCGATGGCCTTATAGCCTTACAAGAGTTTGCTTAATAAAAGTGTCTTCCAAACCTCGGCACGCAGGCCGGTCATACATGAGTACAAAAGAAAACACTCAAAACTTGGCCTTCGAGGGCCGGCAGAGCAACTTGGTCTTTAGCCCACTATTTTCCACTCGGCTCCGCAGCACCTGCAAGCAACAATCCACCGCATGGTGGTAAATAAAAGCAATGGTCAACTATGCCGACCAAATTATAATGACCCCACCCCCAACTCGGGGCGGCGATGCTCTTACCTGCATTTTGTTAGCATAAACAAGCGGTATAGTGTAAACACACACTTCATCACAAGTGCAAGCACGCACGACCACACACCTCGTGCACTCAGGGCATATTCACGGCAAACTAGCCAACGTCACGTCAATCTAAGCCATTGACGTTCTTGTCTCACCACCGTCCCTTGGACGGCCAACCATATGAGCATTTTGTCTCCCTGGCATTGGTCACGTCAATTTAAGCCATAGACCACCGAAGAACCTCATCTATGCCAACGATTCTTCTGAACGACATAGATTGGGTACAGTTCCGCCTGACCCATGCTTATACCGCAACGACAATTTAAGCCATTTGCGCAGGTCAAGACTCCCCGAGTCTTGTTTCCATCACACAATACACATAACCCGGTTATGTTCAAGTTGGCTCCTCAGCCACCATGTTGGCAACATCCCGCTTTTGCCCAGTTTTTCGGGTGGACCTTGGAGTTAGTCCCCAAGGATCCCTGTTGCAATCTACCTCGTAGAAAACCCGAAAAACAAACATTCACCCGGAGTCTTCTCAAGTTATTATGTAATGCAACATCACCGATCCAGACCAACATGCCCGGATAGGCTTCACACAACATGCCTATGTCCATTTTCGCAAACGGACTCTACACAAGGGGGAATTTACATATCTACCCCAATGAATGCCTCAACTCATCGCACACTCGCGTGAGAGGGCTTCCTATGCAAAAGAAAAAAGGACTTCACATGTCCTAGGATGAGAATTGATACACTAGAGTTCTTCCTTGGCGTCATGGAAATCTATGCAGATAGAAAGCACCGCAATCGCCTTGCCTCCGCGGATCCAAAGTTATCTCGCGATTTGGAGCTCCGAAGCTCCGCCGGTGACCAGATCTAGCTCCTCTTCCTCCTCCTTGCTCTCCCTTCTCTCTAGAACTTAGAGAGAGAGAACTAAAATGGAAAATAAGTGTTTTCTAACCCTATTCCTGGGTTAAACCCCATCAGGAACAACCCCGGCCCTTGGATCCCAAGCCAAGAAAACGGACGGCCACAATTTAGGCTGAAAATAAAAATCTGGGCCGAACATGGGTTGCAACACGACCGTCTGCATGGCCGTGTCACTCATTCGCCGTAACCAGAATTCCCGACCAGAACACGACCTCTAACACGGCCAAAGACGCGCCCGTGTAATAATGTGACATGCCCGTGTCATGTCTCGTGTCACGGCCCGTGTGCAAAATCCACGTTTCCCCCGAGAAGGACACGGCCATGTGACACGCTCGTCTCACATGCCGTGTGGTAGACACGCCTTGGGATACGCCCATATCCCAGGCCGTATAATCTCCTTAGCACAAAATGCCGCACGACCCGAGGAGGACACATGCATTTTAAACGCCTGTGTCGAACCCGAACACGCCTGGGCTCAGGTCGTGCGCCCCTCACTCAACGATCATTGAGTGTAAGGCTCACAGTGGCTGACACGCCTGTGTCCCAGGCCGTGTTCACCACCCCCCCCCCCGACGACCATTGACTCCAAAATCGTCGACCACGCGACCAACACCTACCCGTGCACGACACACACGCCCGTGTCCCAGGCCGTGTCACCTCTAGCAAAACCCAGATTTGGCTAAAAAAACGTCACCCGCCCCTCTTTTGAGTTTAGAGCCGTTACAACTCTCTCCCTCTTAAAAGAATTTCGTCCACGAAATTACCAAAGGAAAGATAACGAAAAACTATAAGCGGTACATGAGCAGAATAACTCTGGGTAGTCCTCCAGCATGGTTTGCTCCCGTTCCCAAGAGAGCTCCTCCCGATCGCAATTGTCCCACCGGACCTTGACCATCCGGATCTCCTTGTTACGAAGTTGTTTAACTTCAAAGTCCTCAATACGAATGGGCTTGACCTTAGTCGTCAACCCTTTGTCCATCGGCACTTGATCCACTGCGATCACCTGCGAAGGCTCTTGCACCGCCTTCCGCAATACAGAAATGTGAAATACATTGTGTAGTCCACTCAACTACACCGATAGATTCTAACGATAAGCCGCTTTGCCGATCTGCTCTAGAATCTCAAAGGGTCCAAGGTATCTTGGGCTCAGCTTCTTCAAGCGTCTCACCCACGAAACACCTTTGAACGACTTTATCTTCAAGTACACCCAATCGCCGACCGCGAACTCCATGTTCCGGTGCTTGGCATTGTAGTACTTAGCTTGCCTGTACCGAGCGATCAGCAAATACTCTCGAATGATCCGCACCATAGAAGTAGCATTCTCCACCTCTTGCTTCTTGTACAACCTTGCCTCACCCGTTTCTAGCCACAATAACAGTGTGCGACACTTCCTACCATACAGGGCCTCGAAGGGCGACATTTGAATACTCGCCTGGTAGCTGTTGTTGTACGCAAACTCCACTAAATACAGGTGGACATCCCAATGCTTCCCAAAGTCTATAACACACATGCGGAGCATGTCCTCCATAGTTTTGTTGACCCTCTCGGTCTGCCCATCCGTCTGCGGATGGAAGACTGTGCTGAACTTCAATTTAGTCCCCAGCATCTGGTTCACCAACCTCCAATCATTGGACGTAAAACGCTCATCGCGATCACTCACAATGTTTCGAGGTACACCGTGTAATCTGACTATATTATCCACATAAAGTTTCGCCAGTCTCTCCACTGAATCATCCTTCCTATGCAGAATAAAATGCGACACCTTAATTAACCGGTCTACGATCACCCAGATGGCGTCGTTCCCTTTCTGCGACCTTGGCAAGCCATGTACAAAGTCCGTTGATATGTCGTCGAACTTCCATTATGGAATAGGCAAGGATTTCAAGAATCCTCCAGGCTTATGGCACTCCGCCTTTACCAAGGCGAAGGTTTGACACTTAGCCACAAACAGTGCCACATCCTTCTTGAGCCCTGGCCACCAAAATAGCTTCTTTAGGTCCCGGTACATCTTCATGCTCCCTGGGTGGATTGAGTACTTAGTATTATGAGCCTCGTACATCAACTCCGCCCGAAGATTTTCCCCGCTTGGGACGCAAAAACGATGGTCCTTCCTTAACAGCCCATACTCGACTGAAAACTGGGAATTTGACCCATCCAACGCTGCATCCATAAGCTCCTTCACCAACTCCAATGCCTGCCGAACACGATCAGCCAGGTCATACTGAACTTCCATCAAGTTCAACAATGCTTTAGCGCTAGACTGCTTGTTCACTCAACAGATCTCCAACGCCTCCAACTCCCGAATTAGCCTCTCATCGTGCACCGAAAACTAGTTGGCTTGGGCGGGAGCCCTGCTACTCAACGCATCCGCAACTGCATTGCCATTGTCAGGTACATAATGAATCTTGAATGTATAGTCCCCCAGGAACTCCATCCATCTCCGCTGTCTCATGTTCAGATCCTTCTGATCCAACAGGTACTTCAGGCTCTTATGGTCGGTATAAATATCGACCTTAACGCCGTACAAGTAGTGGCTCCATAGCTTAAGCGCAAATATCATAGCCGCCAACTCCAAGTCGTGGACCGGATAATTCCTTTCGTGCACTTTTAGCTGACGCGATCCATACGCTATAACATTACCATGCTTCAGCAGCACGCAGCCCAAACCACTACCTGAGGCATCACTATAAATCTCTAAGCCCTCGGTCCCACTCGGCGAACGTAGCACTGGCGTCGTGGTCAACTGTCCCTTCAGCTCCTCAAACGCTTGCATGCACTCCTGCGTTCATAAGAACTTCTGATCCTTCCTTGTCAACTTCATGAGAGGTAACGCTATCCGAGAGAAGTTCTCTTCAAAGCGCCTGTAATAGTCGGCAAGCACGTGAAAACTAAGGACTTCTGCTAGCGAAGACAACACAGGCCAGTCCCCTATCGCAATAATCTTCGTCGGATCAACTGCTATACCTTCCCCACTGACAATATGACCCTGAAATGCTACTGAGGGTAGCTGGAACTCGCATTTGGAGAATTTTGCATAGAGTTTATTCCTTCTCAGCATCTCCAAGACTAGATGCAGATGCTTGAAGTGATCTTCTTTGCATTGCGAGTACACCAATATGTCGTCAATGAAGACGATCACAAAATGGTTTAGGTACTCTTGGAACGTCCTGTTCATCAAATCCATAAACACCGATTGCGCATTCATCAATCCAAACGGCATGACCGTGAACTCTAATTGCCCAAAACTTTTGCTGAATTCCATCTTCGGGATATCACACTCCCTTATCCTCGGCTGATAATACCCAGACTTCAGATCCAACTTAGAATATACCGACGATTCAACTAACTGATCGAAGAGATAATCAATCCTTGGGATCGGGTATTTATTCTTCTCTGTTAGCTTGTTCAACTCCCTGTAGTTAATACATAGCTGCAAACTCCCATCCTTCTTCTTAACAAAGTGGACCGGTGCACTCCAAGGAGACGAGCTCGGACGCACATACCCTTTCTCCATCAACTCCTCTAGCTAAACCTTCAACTCCGCCATCTCCTTAGGCGCCAACCTATAAGGAGAACGTGACACAGGTTTGGCTCCTGGCACTAGTTCGATAGTGAAATCAATTTCTCGCTATGGTGGGGCTCCAGGAAGATCACCCGGGAACACGTCGGGGTACTCATATACCATTGGGATACTCTCCAAAGTGGCCTTAGGCTTTACAGCCTCCAAGAACGTGAAGAACAGCTCTGCTCCAACACAAACCTCCTTCACCACCTGAAGAGCAGACATCAGCATCTTGCTCGACCCCTTCAGTCCTGCAAACGTCGTCTCCTGCCCAACACCCAGCTTGACCTCCTTACGGTTGCAATCAATACAAGCCTTCTGCTCCGAAATCAAATCCATACCAAAGCTGACGTCGAACACTGCTAGCAGCAGCAACGAAGCTAGCAAGTCGAACTCTTGGCTTCCAATAAGAATCTTCACGGCTCATACTCTGTCCGCACGCATCAAACACCCATTCAGTAGCAACACATCCAATTTGTCCTTTGCCATCGAAGAAGGGACTCTAATGCGAGTTACGAAACTTTCGGACAAAAAGGAGTGTGAAGCTCCCGTATAAAAAAGTGCTCGTGTCGGACTACCACCAATCAGAACAAAGCCTATACAACAGTATTAAGCTAACAAGTACTGGGTAACAGTATTTAAAGCTAACTTACTATAAATTAAACCCTACTTGTCACCACGTCGGCCTATTTGATGGCCTCTTTCTGGCCCAAGTTATATACTCTCGGTTGAGTCGGAGCATAGTGGGACGCGGTTGACTCCACCGCCTTGCCCTTCTCTTCATAAGTGGCTCCATGTTTTCTCTCAGACTTCGGACGTCCTCTCCAACAATCGCGGGCAAAATGCCCCTTCTTTCCACAAGTATAACAAGCACCGGGGGTTCGGTTGGTTGATGCCCCCGAGGTACCTGAAGAAGGGGCTGGACTCGACGTCTTAGCCTTCTTGTAGAACCTGCGATATCCAGACTTCGAAGTAGTCGGCACTTTAAACTCCGATTTCTTGCCGCCAGATTCCATCTTTGCTTGAACATTCTTCATGTCCTTTTCCAAGGACCGGGCCGAGTTGACCAAGGTCAAGAAACCCTGCGCCATAGGCCCCGAAAGTAACAATCTCAGATCATCTCTTAACCCTTCATAGAAACGGTTCGTCTTGTGCTCCTCATCGGCAAAGGTAGCGCTTGCATATCGTCCCAAACGAGTGAACTCGTGGAGATACTCATCCACGGTGCTATCTCCTTGCACCAACTTTTGAAACTCGTTTTCTAACGCGATTCTCTGTGCTGAGGGGAGGTATCGATCCATAAACAACCTCAAAAATTCCTCCATAGAGACATCAGCCAACTGCCTTCCCCACAGGTGGTGTAGCTCCAGCCCTTCTCACCATAACCTCGTATCCCCGTCCCACAAGAACGTTGCAATCGTGGTCTTCTGCCACTCTTCAGTTTCCGTTGTTGTCAGCACTCTCTTGACTCTCGATATCCAATCCTCTGCCTGAGTCGGGGTTCCCGTTCCCGAGAACACTAGCGGATGGAAACCCATCACATGCTTAAGTTGTTTTTAAGTTGCCCTCCGAGGCAACTTCGGCTCTACCATCACTTGTTCCACCCTCCTAGGCTCTGCCGCTTGGAGCAGTACTTGCTCCATAGTAGGAGCACGCTGCTGCACCTGCCTTGCAGGCTGCACATTGATTATTGCAAGTACAGCTTCCGCCACCAATCTAATGGTCTCGGCTTAAGGAGGTGTTGCAGGCGCATCATTTGGTGCACTTCTTGCCTCAGAGCCTGGCCGTTCCGATGGTCCAACACCACTTCTTGTCAACTATAATCGTGCAAAACACCGATAAGTGACCAAACAATATTGCAAACAGCAATAATAGGGACACGCTGGTTCCTAAAACATGTGTATTTTCATTCCTAAGTGGACATTCATGGGTTTTTCATGTTATAATGATGACACACACACCAGTGCTCAATACCCCTTAAAGTTAATTTGCCCACAAATTTATTTAAGCTAGACAAAAACCGGTAGTCTGATTCCAATTTGTAACACCCCTATCCCTCACATAGCATATAGCAGTTGGTCCGGCCGGGGCCCGACGCCATACACTACGGACAGACCGGTTGGTTACTTATTGAAATCATTCAACCAATCATAATATCCTACACAGAGCACCTAGCGGAAGCAAATTATTAAGTTGCAAGATAAAAGAACCCAGCCAAAGCATGAATGTCAACTACAAAGACCCATAGGAATGTATAATACAACAATCGATGGCCTTATGGCCTTACAAGAGTTTGCTTAATAAAAGTGTCTTCCAAACCTCGGCAAGCAGGCCGGTCATACATGAGTACAAAAGAAAACACTCAAAACTTGGCCATCGAGGGCCGGCACAGCAATTTGGGCTTTAGCCCGCTATTTGCCACTCGGCTCCGCAGCACCTGCAAGCAACAATCCACCGCACGGTGGTAAACAAAAGCAATGGTCAGCTATGCTGACCTAATTATAACGACCCAGCCCCCAACTCGGGGCGGCGATGCTCTTCCCTGCATTTTGTTAGCATAAACAAGCGGTATAGTGTAAACACACACTTCATCACAGGTGCAGGCACGCACCGCCACACAATTCGTGCACTAAAGGCACATTCATGGTGAATAGGCCAACGTCACGTCAATCTAAGCCATAGACGTTCCCGTATCACCACCGTCCCTTAGAAGGCCAACCATATGAGTATTTTGTCTCCCTGGCATTGGTCACATCAATTTAAGCCATAGACCACTGAAGTCCCTCATCTATGCCAACGGTTCCGTCGAATGACATAGATTGGGTACGGTTCCTCCTGACTCGTGCTCATACCGCAACGACAATTTAAGCCATATGCGCAGGTCAAGACTCCCCGAGTCCCATTTCCATCACACAATACACATAACCCGATTATGTTCAAGTTGGCTCCCCGGCCACAATGTTGGCAACATCCCACATTTTCCCAGTTTTTCGGGTGCACCTTGGAGTTAGTCCCCAAGGCTCCCTGTTGCAATCTACCTCGTAGAAAACCCAAAAAAGAAACATTCACCCGGAGTCTTCTCCGGTTATTATGCAATGCAACATCATCGATCCAGACCAACATGTCCGGATAGGCTTCACACAACATTCCTATGTCCGTTTTCGCATACGGACTCTACATAAGTGAGACTTTACATATCTACCCCAAGGAACGCCTCAACTCATTGCACACTCGCGTGAGAGGGCTTCCTATGCAAAGGAAAAGAGGACTTCACATGTCTTAGGATGACAATCGTTACCCTAGCGTTATTCCTTGGCGCCAGAGAAATCTATGCAGATAGAAAGCACCGCAATCTCCTTGCCTCCGCGGATCCGAAGTCGCCTCGCGATTTGGAGCTCCGAAGCTCTGCCGATGACCGGATCTAGCTCCTCTTCCTCCTCCTTGCTCTCCCTTCTCTCTAGAACTTAGAGAGAGAACTCAAATGGAAAATAAGGGTTTTCTAACCCTATTCCCAGGTAAAACCCCATCAGGAACAACGCCATCCCTTGGATTCTAAGCCAAGGAAATGGACGGCCACGATTTAGGCTGAAAATAGAAAATTTGGGCCGAACACGGGTTGCAATACGGCCGTGTGCATGGCCATGTCACTCATTCGCCATCACCAGAAATTCCCGACCAGAACACGGCCTCCAACATGGCCACCGACACGCCCGTGTCACAATGTGATACGCCCGTGTCATGGCCCGTGTCACGGCCCGTATGCAAAATCCACGGTTCCCCCGAGAAGTACACAGCCATGTGACATGCCCGTGTCAAAATGCCGTGTGCTAGACAAGCCCTGGGACACGCCGTGTCCCAGGCCGTATAATCTCCTTAGCACAAACGCCGCACGACCCGAGGAGGACACGGGCATTCGACATGCCCGTGTCGAATTGAACACGCTCGTGTCGGACCCGAACATGCATAGGCTCAGGTCGTGCGCCCCTCACTCAATGATCGTTGAGTGTAAGGATCTGTGTGGCTGACTGCCCTGGGACACGCCCATGTCCAAGGCCGTGTCCCCCCCCCCTGTAACATCCCATTTCCGGCTAGACCCCTAGGAGTCGGTTGGTTGTGGTAGAACCCTAGGGAGCCCAAAAATTGAAATAAATCGACCAAGAATTTGGCTCACGGGTTGGTCACGCCCGTGACCGACCCGTCACGCCCGTGACCTAGGGCGTGACTCATTCGACGATCATCGATCTCCGGGAGACGATCGTCGGGGCGCAGCATTTTCAACCCGGCCCTGTCACGCCCGTGACCCAGGTGTCACGCCCGTGACCTGGGGCGTGACTCCTTCGACGATCGTCGATCTCAGTTAGACGATCGTCGGGTGCGGAATTTCAATCATGGCCTGTCACGCCCGTGACCCGCAACGTCACGCCCGTGATATAGGGCGTGACCATGTTCGATGATCGTCGATTTCAGTTCGACGGTCGTCGGCAAGAATTGGCCGCGCGGGCATGTCACGCCCGTGACCCACAATGTCACGCCCGTGACATAGGGCGTGACCACGTTCGACGATCGTCGATTTCAGTTCGACGGTCGTCGAACCAGAATTAGTCACCAGGCATGTCACGCCCGTGACCCGCAATGTCACGCCCGTGACATAGGGCGTGACACGCTCGACGATCGTCGATTTCAATTCGACGTCGTCGACCCAGAATTGGCCACACAGGCCTGTCACGCCCGTGACCCAGGTGTCACGCTCGTGACCACCCTTCGACGATCGACGATCTCAGTTCGACGATCGTCGAACCCAGAATTGGCAACCCAGGCCTGTCACGCCCGTGACCCAGGTGTCACGCCCGTGACCACCCTTCGATGATCGTCGATCTCAGTTCGACGATCGTCGAACCCAGAATTGGCTAACCGGGCCTGTCACGCCCGTGACCTATGTGTCACGCCCGTGACCAAGGCCGAAACGTCAGCCAGACTGGAAATTTCGGTAACCGACGCCATAATAAATTCTGATTATGGGAATGAAAACCGAGAGTGTTTATGGGCCGTTTTCTACTTTAATTATTTAAATAATTAAGGAAATGTTGGTCCAATAGGAAATCGCCACCTGGCGAACACCTCTTCATCTCCAACGTTTCAAATGCCTTTGCCATAACCGAAACGTCATTAAGGGAATTATTAATGGCCGCGAACGTTTCATCCTTTCCCCCTCCCCACTTGCTGATCTATAAAAGACTCCTAAGAGCAAGAGGAAAAGGTTACACTCTCCCTCAAACTGTTTCAGATTTTCCCCCTTGCTGTTGAAGAATTTCCGGCGACGCCACCACCGCGCAAATGGCTTCCCGACGCTCTGCATGCCTCCAACCCGCGAACAAGGTCCTCCTCTACTCTTTCTTCTATGGATAGATCTTAGAAATCATTAGGAGAGATATTGGGCTCAAAAGAGCCGGATCGGGTGAGCGTTTCCATGCTTTTCCGAAATTTGCATGGTGGCGGGTTCGTCGGAAACCGCCTCTCCGGCGGCCGTGCCGCCGCCCGACGGTAGCCCTCACCTCAACAGAGGTGGTGGTGGTGGTGGCCGGCCAGGGAGATGGCTGTATGGCCGGGAAATAGCTTTGGAAAAGCTACAGGAAAATGAGTTTTCAGGGCTCTGGTTCGGGCTGTAGAAGAAGATGAACAGTACCGTTAAATTAGATTTTATTTTTTAAAAAAATTTTGAATGAAATATCTGTCATTTTAGATAATTTGGGAAAAATACCTAGAGGCTCCTACAGGAAAAGTAGTCAACATAGAAAATGTAGCCCTTGAAGTCTAGTTTAATTTAAAATTGATTTCACTCAATTTGGAGTCCTGGATAGACCACAGCACCCTTTTTGGTGAGGTCTGTCCATAGGGCCGTCTTGACCTTAGAAAAATTCCCCACTCCAATCCATTCATCAAAATGACTTGAAATTTGGGGTGTGGCCTAATCTTACCTATATCTAAGTGCGATCCAAAAGTGAGAATTTTTGCAAAGTAGTTTTCTATAGTTTTTAGAAAAATTCAATAATCCTAGCCGAATTTAATTAGATAGTTAAATAATTTCCAAACCCTCCCAAATTTTGGTGAGTGGTCCTGGGTTCACCATAGGTTCTGTATAATTTTTTCATCTCATTTGGAGATGGTTTGGATTATAAATGATCAACCCTAAGTTTTGCCCTAATAAGGGGTCTTAGGTTAAAAGTGCACTTTTGAAATTTGAGTGGTCAGATCACCTCAACAGAGGCTGAGATTTTTACCACTGGCTAGTAATATTCTCTAGCACCCCCCTCATGGATTTTGAGGTGGATCGGGGTAAGTTTTCCCTAAGAACCAAGGTCAAATCCTAAGAATGGATCTTGGTGGTTTGTGAAGGTCTTGTGGTCAAATGACCTTGGATTGACCCGAAATTGGGTGAAGAGAACCATAGGGCCAATATAGTTCTCTGGATGAAATCTAAGTAAATTTGGAGACCGTTGAGATACCTAAAAATCTAACCCTAGTTTAGGGCACAAAACTTATAGAGATAGGAAATGACACCAAATCACATTGAAAAGTAATGAGAATTGGGTAGAGTGGATTATAGGGATGGTACAAGCTCTGGATATTTTTCTATGAATTTTATGATCATTATTTTGGATACTTCTTTAATGATTTAGTAGTTGTATGATTTACTTAGAAAATTTATTATGGAATACACACTTTTTGGAAATTGATGAAATTTAAGCAGAGAACGTTTATTATGAGTTTAAATCTCTGTGAATTTTTATGGGATTTTTGGAAGATTAATTCTAAGCTTGCTTCATTAAGTATGTTTTACCTTGATTATTTGATTAAATCTTTAGTGGTGTTTAGCAAGCTAGTAAAATTATGATTCTCTGCACAAATATCTTTTATATATCATACTACTGACTAGTAATTTTTCTATAGTTTTTCAATGAATAATTTCAGTACTTTCTTCTTTACGTAGGATTAACATGATTATACTGGATAAATAAATTAGAGGCTAAATACCTTCTATAAAATTCTGAGAATTTGTATTTGAGGTTATCTTACAGTTATTTAATGATCATGATTTTTGGGTAGCCATTACTTAAGAGGATCATGTACTTCATGTTTAAAATGACTCATGGCTCGTCCTTTGGGAAAATTAAATAAATATCAGATTAATTAGGAAAATTATAAGTTTCTGGATTTAGACAAATTATGATATGGTAGACCTCCAGTAAATATTATAGGAGATTTGGAAGACAATTTGGTGTACCTCCCCTTGTGTGACTCATATAGCTTAGGATGGTCTGCATATAGTAAAGCCACGGAATTCTGGTAGTTGATGGTTGGTAGGGCAAGTTAAGATTGAGTGCATCATTGGAAGTCACGATAAGTAGAGTGTGAGATAGGTTAGGATAAGGGAGTACGGGAACGACGAAAGATCGTCCACCCCGGGAGGAAGAGGAAGAGTCTTAATGCTCCAGGGTTAGAACTAAAGTAACTAAAAGAGGATCGGGTTAAGGGAGATCAACCAATAATAATAAGTGCCTTGCGAAAGGGAACTTCGGGCCGTAATGCCGCCGTCTTGGTTCCTAGTGCCCCTTGAGAGCCCTTCACGGGGTATACCGGGGGCAGTCCTGGGCTAACGTAAACCATAGGAATAATAAATTAAAAGAGCAACTAGTATAACTAGGGTTGCACATTTACACTCCCCGATAGCTAGGAAAGTAGAATTATAGGATTGGTTGCCATTCAGACAGTAGCTCTGAAGGTAGATGCACAGACGGGACTGTCCGGGGGGCCGAGGGCTCGAGGGTTGGAGTACAGAATAAAGGTGGTGGGTCTTCGGTATCTGACTGTCGTTCACACCGACATCGGTACGCTGACTCGGCGGTGTGGGACACATAGCCAAAGAAAGTCTGGTGGGTTTAAGCCAGTAGTAGTACGCGGATACTCTAGGTTGTGTTCTTCTAGGGGCGTACGGAAGGGCTAGGCCTGGTAGTGTGGATGCCGATGCCTAGGAGTGGGGGCCCGACCCACTGTCTCCGTTTGCCACTACGGAGGTTCCTAGGAGTGAAGCTAGCTGCCCGAAGAGGGGGAACTAAAGGTCTGTGTGCATAGAGTCGTGTGCGTGAGTTGCACTTGCATGAATCATGGCATAGCATATCACTACACTCATATTTGCATACAACCGATACCCCAACGTATAAATCGGTATGGGACTTTTTATACGATGGGAGCCTTGCAGAAGATCCCTTAACTTATAAGTTTGTATGGGCATTCATATAAGTTAAGGTTACATACTTATTTACTTGTTTGTTTACTTACTGTTCTCTAGCTGCCCTTTTATACAATTTGCTACTTATTAATTTCTCTACCTATTACAACATTTATACTGTTCACCTGTTATAACTTGCTAGTTAGGTCCACCATCACCTGCTTGACTATTCTCCACTTTTGTAGCTTCCCTTTCCTCCTCTCCGCCCGGTGCTTAGGAGCCGTGGTGGGATGGGTAGGGGATGATAGGGCTTAGTCTTTATGACTAATGGTTTTCGAACCACAACATTACAGGATCTCCGGATGGGAGACAGGGACCAGCAGTCCAGGGACCAGCACCAGCGGAGTACGGTGCGCATGGAGGTGGGACAGTCTAGCACCGGTGCACCTGCGACCAGCTCCGTGAGTGATTAGTATTTTCTTAGCTTCCGCGATGAGCGACTTGTAGTGAGGACTCTGATGTACTGGGCTCGAGCCCATTTATCTATTTTCCTTTTATTATATATTGATGGACTGGATATGATTCTCTCTTATTTACATGTTTCTGTGGACTTGTTTACATTTCATGTATAAATGCTTCTCTCTCTTGTGATCGAAAAGGGCCGGCAGAATTGGCGTTTTGTATGGTTGCCTTCCGAGAGTCGGTGCCACCGCAAAGCGGCAATTCTGGGCTAAGACCCCGGTGGTGGTCCAAAAAGAAAAAAAAAACGGGGGGGGGGGGGGGGGGGTCTTACAAGTGGTATCAGAGCGAAACCTCGATCGAAGAGAAGTAGTCCGCAAAATCTTGGGTCACCCCCGCGCAAGCTTAGTTTGCGGACAAACTAGCAGCGGAAGCAGTGGTGTGCCCATAAGGGAAATCACATGTGAAAGTCCATCCTAACTCTTCTTAAAATCCATTCATTCGCTCTCTAACAATGGAATTTTTTTACTTGTAGCCTGCGACGAACCCTACATCGCAGTAGGGGACACCTCAGGCTCCGAATGTGGTCCCGACTCCGCCAGCACCAGTTCCGTTCCAGCAGACGGAGATGGGGCAAACACTGACGGCCATCCTGGAGGCCTTCAGAGCTCAGCAAGCCCGGCCCCACAGCCAAACCCCGGGGCCAATTGGATGACGGTCTTCCGAGGACTTTCCCCTCCATCCTACCAGGGGACGGATTCTGCAATACGTACGGAGGAGTGGTTGGACACCATTTACGAGATGCTGGCAGGGATTCGATGCCCCACGGAGGAGGCAGTCGCTTTGGCAGTCTCCTGCTTAGAGTCACACGGAAAGAGATGGTGGAAATCTCAGCTGGACACCACCATTGCAGGGATGGACTGTGCTGATATTACCTGGGAGGAGTTCAGAGCAGCGCTCTTGGGACATTTTGTACCTCAGTCGGCGAGAGATGACCTGGAGGATAGGTTCCTGCGGTTGAGGCAGGGGAACAGGACTGTGGTGGAGTACTATCAGGAGTTCACTCACCTGGCCCGTTATGCAGACGCTTACCAGCTAGACGATGCTGGCTATGCCCGGAGGTTTTATAAGGGGCTACAGGATGACATGAGACAGGCCCTCCTTTTCGTCTCAGAGGGGAGTCTGGCCAGGATTCTGGAGATGGCTAAGAAGAGAGAGGCGGATCAGCTTACAGTGAAGAACCGGAAGAGACCAGCTGATGATTCAGTGATTGGAGGTCGTAGAGACCGTCCTCGGGGCCAGGTTATCGGGGAGAGAAGGAACGGGGATCAGCCTCGTTAGGAGTTTGGGCAGGAGCAGAGGAGTCAGGGGGTATTGGCTCCCCAGCCTATACAGATGCTGGAAATGCCAAGGACGGCAGAGCAGCCACCGGTATGCTATCAGTGCAACCAGCCGGGGCATATCAAGAGGAACTGCCCTGTGAGGCGAGCACCCCCACCAGCACATCAGGGCGCTCCACCTCCCTGATAGTTTGGCGGACGAGGACAGGACCGAGGACGAGGATTTCAGGATCGAGGTCGCAGGCTAGAGAGGGAGCAGGTGTATGCTCTAGACCTGACACAGCCCCGGAACCCAGAGCAGGTTATCACAGGTATGGCAGCACTTTTAAATTTTCTTCATATAAACTACTATTTTAGACATAACCTGGTTAGAAACTAAGAGAAGATAAATTGCAACAAGAATACTAAGACACTTAATTACCCCAGGCATAGTCTTCGTTAGCGGCAAGCCCGCTCACACCCTCTTCGACACTAGTGCGTCGCAATCATTCGTGTCGGAGGATTTCGTGAAAGGACTGGCAGGAGTGGAGCTATTCACCGGGAAGATGATGAGGGTGCGCCTACCCGATGGATCAGAGATATTGACCTCTGCTCATTGTAATATGGAAGCGAGGATCAGCGGGAAGGCGTTTGAGGCACCAGAGACGGTTTTGAGGATGCCAGATTACGATCTGATTATGGGCATGACCTGGCTGTATTGGAACCATGCCCAGATCGATTGCGTGGCGAAGAGGATCACTGTGAGGCACGGCGACTCCTTCATCATCATCGAAGGTATTATACCAGCACCCTGTACCTTACTATCGTCTATGCAGGCCGTTAAGGCCCACCTACAGGGGGAAGAGGTTTATCAGGTCCTCTTTGAGGTGGTCGTAGCCAAGGACTCCATTGTAGATATTCTAGTGGTGCGGGACTTCGCCGATGTGTTTCCAGAGAAGCTACCAGGGTTACCCCCGCACCGAGAGAAGGACTTTCAGATTCAGCTCGTACCGGGGGGTAAGCCGGTATCCAGAGCTCCCTATCGAATGGCCCCAAAGGAGTTGGTGGAATTCCGAAGCCAGCTTCAGGAGTTAGTGGAGTCCGGGTTCGTTCGGCCTAGCTCTTCACCATGGGGAGCTCCGGTGCTGTTCGTTAAGAAGAAGGACGGGACCCTTTGATTGTGCATCGATTACCGGGCTCTGAACAGGTTGACAGTCCGGAATATGTATCCCTTACCAAGGATAGACGAGCTGTTTGACCAGCTGGAGTGAGCTCATTGGTTCTCAAAGCTGGATCTGAGGTCAAGATACTACCAGCTTCGCATTCGGGAGGAGGACATCCCGAAGACAGCCTTTAGTAGCAGATATGGCTTGTACGAGTTTACCGTGATGCCGTTCGGGCTCACGAATGCACCCTCCGTATTCATGACTTTGATAAATCGGGTGTTCGAGGAGTATCTGGACGTCTTCGTCATTGTATTCATCGACGACATCCTCATCTATTCAAGGACGGAGGAGGAGCACGCGAGACATCTGGCCTTGACTTTGGAGAAGCTGCGTGAGCATGAGATGTATGCCAAGTACAGCAAGTGCCAATTCTGGCTAAAGGAGGTGGCCTTTCTGGGCCATGTCATCAGTGGAGCAGGTCTGGCAGTGGATCCGGCAAAGATCCAGGAAGTACGGGATTGGCCATCACTAAAGTCGGCCACGGATGTTCGAAGTTTCTTGGGACTTGCCGGTTACTACCGGAAGTTCGTCGAGGGGTTCTCTCAGATTGCCCTCCCTCTTACGTCTCTGACGAAAAAGGAGTCCCCTTTTATTTGGACGCCGCTATGCGAATCTTCCTTCCAGGAGCTGAAGGATCGTCTCACCTCGGCCCCCATCCTTGCTCTTCCCTCAGGGAAGGAGGGATTCCAGGTATATACAGATGCTTCCTATCAGGGGATGGGTGCCGTTCTAATGCAGAATGGGCATGTAATAGCCTATGCCTCCCGTCAGTTGAAGCAGCACGAGTAGAACTACCCCGTGCACGATTTGGAGATGGGGGCAGTCATCTTTGCTCTTAAGATCTGGCGACACTATCTCTACGGAGTACATTGTGATATCTTCATCGACCATAAGAATCTGAAGTATGTCGACACCCAGAAGGAGTTAAACATCAGACAGAGACGTTGGGTGGAGTTTCTGTCGGACTACCAGTATACCATGCACTACCATCCGGGGAAGGCGAACGTGGTCGCGGATGCTTTGAGCCGGAGAGCGAGTACGACTGGAGTAGGCCCGCAGCTGATGGCCTTGGAGTTAATTAGATCATTCGAGGAGATGCAGATTTCGCTAGTGTTTGAGGATGACCCGGAGCTGTATATGGAGTACCTGGGGTCGATGGCTACTACTGATGATATTCGAGACCGCATCAGAGATGGGCAGAGGCTGGATGAGAGAGCTGAGCCGATATTTCGAGCCTTGAAGGAATGCACGACAGGAGATTACTCTTTGAGGGATGGGCTCCTGTGTTTCCGGGGCAGAGTCTACATACCAGCAGGAGGACGGATCCGGGAGGATATTTTGACTGAAGCTCACTGCAGCCGGTATTCGGTACACCCGGGGATCACCAAGATGATAAAGGATTTAAAGAGGACGATGTACTGGCCGGGTATGAAGAAAGATATTACGTATTTTGTGACGCATTGTGAGGCCTGCCAGCTCGTGAAGGCGGAGTGTAGGAACCCGGCAGGCTTGCTGCAGCCGCTTCCGGTGCCGGAGTGGAAGTTTGAGGATATAGCCATGGACTTCATACATGGGCTACCTCGATCCCGTGCGGGTAATGACTCGATCTGGGTGATAGTGGACAGACTAACAAAGGTGGCCAGATTCATTCCAGTGGCAAAGGACACACCGGTCAGTGTATTAGTACGGAGGTTCATTGAGCAGTTTGTGTGTTATCATGGGGTGCCCAAGACTATCGTTTCGGATCGGGATGGGCGGTTTACATCCAGGGAATGGAGGTCAGTCTAGGCCCATTGATAGTTTTACTTTCAAGACAACCTAAACACCTAGAGGGGGGGTGAATAGGTTCTACTTCTTTATTAAAACTTCTAGGCAGAATTCAATTCAATGGCTAACACAATAATCACAGCAATCACAGAAAATAAAACATCACAGATTGCACAATGATTTATAGTGGTTCCCCAAGGTCTGGGTACATCCACTTTCCCCCTTCACCTATCTAGCAATATGCTAGATTCGGCCAAATTTCCACTAATCTCAGATCAACAGATCCTACACTCAGAACCCAACTGGTTCCTACAACTCAGGCACAACTGCCCTACCTCAGCCTTGCCCCAAGGCCTACAACTCAGAGAAGATCCTTCTCCTACACTCAGGCAAACAGCCCTACCACTCAGAGTTCAACACTCCTACACTCTGCCTTTATAACACAGGCTTACAACTCAGATCTGTGTAAACAGATCCTACAGAAATATAGAAAAGTTTATCTAACTGTCTTGCCTAAATTGTGAGAGAAAAGGCCAAGACAATTCTTGATCAGCTGATGAAATCAACTGTATCTGAGCTTTCTTCAAAGCTTCTTGAATAAGAACTTAGCTGAGTTGATTTCCAAACAGCTTCTTGAGAATCCACTGGTTGTTTCTTTCTTCTTCTTCAAATTCTTGCTTGATCTCTCTCTATCCAGCACTTTGAATGATTCTTCTGAATTCTGATTAGAACTCTTCTTTGATCTATCCTTAGATAGTCTTCTTAGATCTTCCGGAGAAGATCTTCTTAAGTGCCAAGCACTTTCTTGAAATGAATTGGATTGTAATCCTTCTCAACTTTTTGATTCTTATTAATGTTTTTTAAAAGTTACTTTCTCCTTCTGAATCTGTCTATTTATAGACTTTCTTCATGGTAACCGGCTGATCCGGTTTCTAACCGTTTTCTGACAAGTCTGACAGCTTCAGTTAACCGGTGGCAACCCACAGCTGTCAAGTCTCCAAACAAGTCCTGTGCCTTAGTCTTGAACCATAAGTTGTCGAGACAGTCTGTCAGAAAGTGTCGAGACCATCTGTCTATTTGTGTCGACACAATTGACTTTGGTGTCGACACAGTCTTCAGTGATGTCGATTAAGTTGCCTTTAAGTCGACACAGCTTCTTCTGAAAATAACTTGGTCTTGACTCTTTAGTGTGTCGACACAAGTCCTGTGTGTCGACACAGTTGTTGTAGAATCATAACTTAGTAAGTGTCGACTTAGCCTTCAGGTGTCGACACAGTCTTCTTTTAACTTTGCTATAATGTGTCGACTCAATCACAATGTGTCGACACATTCTGCTGGTGTCGACAAACTTGAGGTCGACTATATTCTTTTGTGTCGACACATCCAGCTGGTGTCGACAAATCTTGAGATCGACTTTACTCTTCTGTGTCGACACATTTTCCCAATGTTGAGGTCGACGCTTTTCTTCTGTGTCGACACAAATTCCCAGTGTTGTGTCGAACTTACTTCTTCTGTGTCGACACTTTTTCCCAGTGTAGTTGTAGACTAACTGCTATGTGTCGACACTGCTTCCTCTGTGTCGACACTTTTTCCCAGTGTAGTTGTAGACTAACTGCTATGTGTCGACACTGCTTCCCAGTGTTGTGTCGACTATTTTCTTCTATGTGTCGACACTGCTTCCTCTGTGTCGACACTTGGACTTAGAATTTTTCTGCATACTTTATCAATTCTTCACCTGCACATGTCAACTTAAAACAACATCAAATACACCTTGATGTATATCATTGAGCTAGGTTGGGCTTCTTCAAATCAGGTACACATTTTCCAATGTACCCAACAATCTCCCCCTATTTGGAGAAGTCATAACCCTTATAGCCAATGATATACACCATTTATAAACAGTACTAAATGATGATATATGACATGACAGGAATACTTAATATAAACAAAACATAAAAACAATCCATCACAGAATGCTCATTATAATATGCCAAACAACATTTTGTTTATAACTGGGTAATGTTTGATTACATTGTTTTACATTTAATGATTACATCACAACATTACAAAACACTATGAAGGAACTTAAAAAATAATCAGGATTGATCAGGCTCTCTTATGATAATTCCTTTGCCAGATTGAATTGTAGCTGTCACAGGAGTTTCTGATTCTTTAGCTATCTTCTTTCCTTTTAGATCAGCTTTCTTCTGAGCTTCTTCCTTGATCCTTTGCCTTTCAAAATAATGAAAAGGCTTTGGGAAGTACTTGCTTGGCTCCTTAGCATCTCATGGCTGCCTTCCCAGCTTAGCTTTCCTTCTGAATTGTACTATTGCTTCTTGTCTTGCCTCATACTTCTGCCATTCTATTTCATTGTACCACTTCCCTCTCTCATGAACTTTGTCTTGTACAGCTTTCCATGCAGTGAGTATTATGTTCCTTGAAGTAGGACTCCACTGCTCATAATCTGGCTTAAGTACAGCCTGCTCTCTGAATCTCTTCTTTGCTAATAGAGCATCTTGCTGTTCTTTCAGAGTAGCCTCAGGCTTATCAACCTTCCAAAGACAATATTAGTAACCTCCTTTGGAGGACTATACATTCCTTGAACCTTCTGATCAATCATGTCAAAATCTGGAGGGGGGTAAATGACTTGGGCAACCTCAGGTTGATTGCCTTCAAGTATATTTGATTGTATTCCTAACTCAGCCACCATAGCATCATCACACAATGGGGGATATCCCAAAGTGGCTCGGATACTATTGGTCACCCATTTGGAGTGCTCTGAGCCTGCATGAATTAGCATCCTCTCCCCCTTTATGGCTTCTCTAGAGACATGATCTCTTAGATCTTCCTTTTGAAATCTGATTTGGCCATCCAAATAATTCACACCCTCTTTAAAAAATGGTTTTAACTTTTGAAGCTTTTCAGATATTTCTTTTTGAGAGGTTGTGATGGCAGTCTTAACAGAAGCAATGGCAGCTTGAAAATTCTTATCAAATTCTTCCCTTTCTTTGGCTCTATCTGCAGGCAGACCTGGAACAATCTTCTTTACCTCCTCAATGATCTCATTATGAGATTCAGTTAAATTATCATTCATTCTTAACTGATTTTCCAATACATAGCTTTGCTTCAGGGCAATATCATCCACCTTTGTAGTAATAGCCTCCTGTTGTTTAGCTAGATAAACCACAGCATTGCCACCCTTGTGGAAGCAATCTGTCATTTCCTTTTTATGCATGTTGACTTGAAACTGGATGGACTTTATATCCTGAGCTAAGTCAAACTGAAGTGACTTGCTATTTTCATCAACATACTTTTCCAGAGCCATCCTTTGTTCATCCAATTTTACCTGTAGATCTACCATAAATTTGTTATAATCAAAGGCTGGAGATACTTGTGGAGGTGTTGTTTGTAAAGCCTGCTTATAATTCTTGCTTCTTCTCTTAAAGACAATAAGTTTTCTTTTCTTTGCCATCCTGGCTCCTTCAGTGTCAGTTTCAGATGAAGTATCTAAATGAATTCTCTCTTGAGGAGGATGAATTGTATCTGTCCCAGTGTCCTGTTGCTCAGCTTCAACAGCCACTGGCTCCCCCTCAACTTGTGCCTCAACTTCAGCTTCCTGATCAATTTCCATATCTATTGACTTCTCAATTTCTTGTCCACCTCCTACTTTATCAGTAGTAGTATCAGCATCAGGGAATAACTCCTCCAGAGTAAATTCCAGTTGAGCTGTAACTTCTGCAGTAGTTAAATCTTGAGATAAGTTTAACTGTGCTTCCTCTTGCACTTGTACTTCAGTATTTGTAGTATCTAGAGGAGGAGTGGACACTAGCTCCCCTGAACCTGTGCAGTAATAGAATATGAGCAATGTCTTTTATAGTAAAATACATTAGCTCCCCCTACACATGTACCTGATCAGGTGTAGATACATTTTGAGCAGGAGTGGAAACTGGCTCCCCCTGCATCTGTGCAGGTGTTGACACTTGCTGGACTACAGTTGAGTCTGGCTGATCTTCAACCTGTGTCCTGAGTGGGTCTTCTTGTAGTTGTTCAGGTTCTTGGTTTTGAGTAGGGGATTTCACAGGGGTGTCTGGCCTGCTCTCTTCAGGCACATCCTTGGACAGCACCCTATCCCACCTTGAGAACAGTCTCATATCCATTCTTCTCATATGATTAATCTTTGTCCCTGGCACTTGCTGCATCACTTCAGGAATCACTCCAGTTAGGTATAAGCTCATGATCCTAGCCATGTTAGGCTTCTTGATTCCTTCTTTGATCTTGTCAAAGATCACTCCTGACCAATCAGTAGGAATTGTAAAAACAATCCTGGTCATCAGGCTGAACATATAGGCAGAAATCCTATCATGTCCACCTGTCTTGCAGAGGATTACTTTCCCAACTATTTCAGACAAGAACTTCCCTTGCTGATTCATACCCTTCCTGTTGAATGCAGCTCCAATCTTCAAGCCTGAGTCCAGTCCACACCATTGAAGGGCTTCCCTTGTCTTAGAACTAGGAACTTCCTCTTCATTCTCAACTACTTGCAATTGAAAGATCTTTCTTAAACTTCTTTGATTAATCTTCACCTTAGTCCCTTGAACAGTGGACTTAATCTTGAGGCCAGTCGAGTGGACTGATGCAGAGATAAAGAACTCGTGCACCTCCTTCTTCCAGATTTTAGTTGGTTCTGAGATGAGAAATTCTAACCCTGACTCAGAGAGGAGGGTGATAACCCCTTGAACATCTGGCGGTGCCTCTGCAAAGGCCTGGCGCACCAACTCATACCCTTCATTAATGTTGTCTTCAATCCTTGGCGCCATCGATTCGTCGAGAAAGCTTGAGAGAAGAGAGAAAGATAGACTGTCGACACAGGGTTTTAGTCTCGAAAACCTTGGAAGCGTGTCGACAGAAAGAGTTTTTGACCTATTTATAGCTTCAGTTGAAAGAAGTTCAAAAGGCGCCAAAAACAGTCTAAATGTGTCGACACAGACGGAATGTGTCGACACAAACTTCTATTGTCTCGACATTACTTCAGCCTACTATGTGTCGACACCAATTTGTGGTTATGTCGACACCTTAGATAAACAGAAATTCTGTGTCGACTCTAAGGATAAGTGTCTACACATATTCTGTAAGTGTCGACACCATTTTCCTGGTTGAGTCGACATTACATTTCTGGTTAAGTCGACAATATAACTCTTAAGTGTCGACACATATTCCTGTGTCGACACATATTCTCTGTGTCGACACAATATTTCTGACTTGTCGACATAATTTCTCTGAGTCGACACATTATTACTGAATGTGTCGACACATTCTTACTTAGCCAATTTCTGTAACTTCAATGTGTCCTTTTTAACACTTGATTATGTTGTTATTACTTTTACTTACTTATATACCACTTCAATTGCATTGTTAATGATTTTGTTAATACATTAATCAATGGTTTACATACCTAATTCAATTTTGAATTTATTGAATTTGGTTTCATCTAAAGGCTTAGTAAATACATCTGCTATTTGATAATCTGTTTTTACAAATTCCAATGAGATGTCTCCTTTTTCTACATGTTCTCTAAGAAAATGGTATTTGATTTCTATATGCTTAGTTCTACTATGAGAAACTGGATTATTAGCAATAGAAATAGCACTCTTAGAATCACATAAAAGGGGTGTTCTACTTACCTGAATACCATAATCCTTAAGCTGATGCTGCATCCATAATAGCTGTGCATAGCAGCTTCCAGCAGCAACATACTCTGACTCAGCTGTGGAAATTGCCACACTGGTCTGCTTCTTACTACTCCATGATATTAGTCTTCCTCCCAGGAATTGACAAGTACCTGTAGTACTCTTTCTATCCTCTCTACATCCTGCAAAATCTGCATCTGAATAGCCTGTTAGTTGAAAATCTCTATTCCTAGGGTACCAAAGACCTAGAGTAGGAGTGCCCTTTAGATATCTCAGAATCCTTTTGACTGCAGTATAATGAGATTCTTTAGGGCAGGCTTTGTACCTAGCACAGACACATGTTGCATACATAATGTCAGGTCTACTAGCAGTAAGATATAGTAGAGACCCAACTATTCCTCTATACAATGATTCATCAACAGGTTTACCTGCCTCATCTTTGCATATAGGCATACTTGTTCCCATAGGAGTTCTCATGGTGGAGGATGACTCCATACCATATTTCTTAATTAATTCTTTGGTGAACTTAGACTGGGATATGGACAATCCATCATCAGTCTGTCTTACTTGGAGTCCCAAGAAGAACTTAAGTTCTCCCATACTGCTCATCTCAAACTTCCCTTGCATAAGTTTGGCAAACTTTTTACAAAGGTTGTTTTCAGTAGATCCAAAGATTATGTCATCAACATAGATCTGGACTAAGATGATCTTTCCTTTGGATTCCCTAAGGAATAGAGTTTTGTCTATCTTTCCTCTTGAGAATTTATTCTCAATGAGGAAGGTAGACAGGGTTTCATACCAAGCCCTTGGAGCTTGTTTTAACCCATACAAAGCTTTCCTAAGCTTATACACAGAATCAGGTTTAAGAGGATCTACAAAACCTGATGGCTGCTCTACATATACTTCTTCTTTAAGATCACCATTCAGAAATGCTGACTTCACATCCATCTGGTATACTTTGAAGTCTTGGTAGGCTGCATAGGCAAGGAACATTCTGATTGCCTCCAGCCTTGCTACTGGAGCAAAGGTTTGATCAAAGTCAATCCCTTCTTCCTGCCTGTATCCTTTTGCAACTAACCTTGCTTTATTCTTCACTATTATCCCACTTTCATCTAGCTTGTTCCTATAGATCCACTTAGTGCCAATTATGTTGTGGCCTCTTGGTTTAGGAACAAGCTCCCAGACTTTGCACCTTCTGAATTGATTCAGCTCCTCTTGCATAGCATCAATCCAGTGCTGGTCTTGGATAGCTTCTTCAAACTTCTTAGGTTCCATTTGAGACAAGAAACTTGAATGCAAAACTGTGCTTTGATTTCTGCTTCTAGTTTGCACTCCTTGTCTTGGATCACCTATTATCTGATCAGCAGGATGATCTCTTAGATATCTTATAGCTGGAGGAAGATTCCCTTCAGGTTGTGCATCTCCAGCTTCTTCATTCTGCTGAACCTCTTGGTTTTCATCAGCTTCCATTATCTCTTGTACTCCCCCTGGACAGCAGCCTTCATTTTCCAATGCTCCATCTTCCTTTGAAGCTTCAGCAATGGAGAGCTTGTCCATCCTCTTGCTTATACATGTTGAGTCATTTGATCTACAAGACAACTCACAATTGATTAATCTAGTTTCATCAAATACAACATGCACAGATTCTTCAACAACTTGAGTTGTTAAGTTGAAGACTCTATAGGCCTTACTATTTGTGCTGTACCCAACAAATATCCCATCCTGGGATTTGGCAGCAAACTTAGTCAAATATGACTTGCCATTGTTAAGTATATAGCACTTGCAACCAAAGATCCTAAAATAGGATAGATTTGGTTTTCTGCCTTTCACAATCTCATAGGGAGTCTTTTTGTGGCTTTTGGTGATAGAAGCCCTATTGATGACATGACAAGCAGTGTTAACTGCCTCAGCCCAAAAATATTCTGGGAGAGAGGTGTCACTCAATAGAGTTCTACCAGCTTCAATTAATGTTCTATTCTTTCTTTCAGCAATTCCATTTTGCTGAGGTGTTCTAGGTGAGGAGAACTCTTGGAAAATCCCAAAGTCTTTACACAAGTTTGTTATGCTTTCAGATTGAAACTCAGTACCATGGTCACTTCTGATTTTGACCACTGTACTATTCAGTTCATTCTGAATTTGCTTTACAAAATTAAGTAATACACTTGGGGTTTCAGATTTTTGTCTCAGAAAGAACACCCATGTAAATCTAGAATAGTCATCTACAACCACAAAAGTGTAGACCTTCCTACCTAGACTATGAACTGGCATAGGACCAAAAAGATCCATATGCAAGAGGTATAAGCACCTCACAGAATCCTTGTTTTCAAGGCTTTGAAATGAGGATTTTGTCTGCTTGCCCTTTTGACAAGCTGAGCATACCCCTTCCTTTATACACTTAACTTGAGGCCCATTCCTCACTAGTTCTTTACTAATGAGTTGGCCAATTGTCTTGTAGTTTAGATGAGCCAATCTCTTGTGCCACTTAACACAATGGGAAGCATTGTCATCAGCTACAAGACAAATGGGGGAAGCCTTATTTTCACATTCAAAATTAAGGCAATATACATTTCTCTTCCTATACCCAGTCAATATGATCTCTTGATCACTTGACCTTTTGATATGACATCCATCCTTACCAAATGAAATGTCATATCCTAGATCACTCAGCTGGCTTATGCTTATTAGATTATGTTTCAAACCTTTTACATAGGCCACTTGGGTGATAGTAATTAGGTTAGAAGAAATGTTACCAAACCCTTTGATGACTCCCTTCTTCAGATCCACCAAAGATCACTTTAGGTCCATCTTTGACAGATGAATACTCCTTCAGCAGCCCCTTTGTTCCAGTCATGTGCCTGGAACAACCACTATCCAAGTACCATATAGGGGCATGGTTACTTGGATTCACCTGCAATACAGAATTACTTACCCTTAGAACCCAAGTAAGTCTTGGGTCCTTGGTTCAGGTTAGCATTAATAAAGTTATCATAACCTCTTCTAACAGGTAGACTCTTATTCTTTATAACACTTGTGTTATACCAGCAGTCTAATGCAAAATGGCCTCTCTTGCCACAGCACCAACATTCAAACTTATTGTATCTAGATCTAGATACATCCTTGTCAGAAGAATTTCTGTTCATTGCTGGTGCTGTTGCAACTTCACCTACTGATTTCTTAAAACCATTGGGTTTATGACCATAGGTAGGCCTGCTTGCATTAACACCCTTGTTCTTCAGAACATTAGTCTTAATATGACCTTGAATGTCTTCATGATCATATATGTTAGAAGGCACTTTCACCTTACTAAACTTTATGGGGACTGAAAGGTTTAGTGGCTGAATAGGGGCTTTGCCTTTCCTCTTGAATCTGCCAGCCCTGGAGTTACCTTTAAATCCTAATCCAGCCTTACCCTTCTGAGTGACAAATTCATCTATCAAGGGTAAGACAGATTTTGGCTTAGAGTAACTAGCCACTAAATCCCTTTCAATTCTAAGTCTGGCCTCCAGACTCTTCACTTGATCATTAGTATAATTAATTGTGCCCATCTGAATAATAGTTATATTCTTCAGCTTGGCAATTTCATTTAATTTTTGATCAAGGACTTTTTCTAACTCAGTTGTTGCTACCCTTAGTTCAGCAATTTCCTGAGCCTGAGTTTTAACCAGGTTCTTGCTTTTCTTAAGGGCCTGCAACAAGTCCCCATACTTGTCTATCAATTGATAGACATCTCCTTCAGATTCAGATGCATCTTCATCACTTGATGCAGATGTAGCTGATTCTTCACTTGTACTACAAACAGATGTACTGGAAGGACATTTTACCTCATTAGGACCAGACTGATTCTGGCATATGTCCTCTTCTTGATCTTGTCATCAACCCCATGCATTGATGTTCATTGATGGAGTCTAGCAACTGCATAAACTCCTCTTCCTCAGATGCAGCATATAGTCCAATATATGCTTCAGCTTCAGATCCTGATTCTGAAGTTGACTGGTCTGACAGACTTTTATCTTTCTTTGCTACAAAGGATTTCTCCTTCTTGCCTTTCTGATAAGTCTTCTTCTTTTCTGAAGATTCCTTCCTCTTGTCAGGACAATCAGCCACTACATGTCCAGGCCTATTGCAACAATAGCAGACAATCTTTGAAGTAGTGGCTTTGCTGGGCTTTGATCTGCTTTTCTCTTTCCTTGATGACCTTCTCTTCTGATAATAGTCATCAACTTGCTGTGATGTGGAAGGCCTAGACTTCCATTGCTTCTTTTTCAAGAACCTTTGGAATTGCCTTGTGAATGCAGCAAAGTCTGCATCTGAATCACAGCTTTCTGAACCCTTATCTGAATTTTCAGAACTATCTTCTTCAACTTCTTTAGGAGGAGATGGTGATTTCCTCCTATTCTTTCTAGTGGCTTCAACATTAAATGCCACAGTCTTTTCTCTGTGATCTCCTCTTGAGTTTCTTTCCTCCTCCTTCCTCACCATAAGTTGCATTTCATAGGATAGCAACTTTCCAAACAGGGTTGGAGGAGATATCTCTGCCAATTTAGCCACTTCTCTTATGGCACAGATCTTTGTATCCCAATCCTTTGATAAGGATCTTAAGAATTTGTCATTCAGTTCATAGGTACTGAAGACTCTTCCATAGGATATCAGCTCATTTACAATTCTATAGAATTTCTTATAGCACTCAGTTATGCTATCAGATTTGCCTTGTCTAAAGCTTTCATACTCCTGATTTAGCATAGACTTTCTGTCCAGCCTTACTTCTTCAGATCCCTCCATGTAGACAATCAATGTGTCCCACATCTCCTTGGAGGTCTTGCAGTGAATCAGATTCTGAAATGTTGAATCATCTATGGCAATAACAATGATGTTCTGTGCCCTTTTGTCCATGGTTGCCAAGATGATTTCATCCTTGGTCATTTCTGAATAAGTCTTTGGTATTTGGATATTTGCATCAAGAACAGATATCTTCATTGGAATGAAGGGGCCTTCCTGTACTGTGATGTAAATCCTTGGGTCAGATGCCTCCATAAACAATCTGACTCTTTCTTTCCAGATCCCAAAGATTTCCTTCTTGCATATGGGTTAATTTCATAGACCCTAGCTCCTTATGATTCTCTCCAGAACCCATCTTCTTGAATCTTGAATCTGCCTTTCAGATCTACCTCAGACTGTTAAGTCCTTTTTGAGGAACCTCCCTCTGATACCACTTGATTGTTTTACTTTCAAGACAACCTAAACACCTAGAGGGGGGGGGGGGGGGTGAATAGGTTCTACTTCTTTATAAAAACTTCTAGGCAGAATTCAATTCAATGGCTAACACAATAATCACAGCAATCACAGAAAATAAAACATCACAGAATGCACAATGATTTATAGTGGTTCCCCAAGGTCTGGGTACATCCACTTTCCCCCTTCACCTATCTAGCAGTATGCTAGATTCGGCGAAATTTCCACTAATCTCAGATCAACAGATCCTACACTCAGAACCCAACTGGTTCCTACAACTCAGGCACAACTGCCCTACCTCAGCCTTGCCCCAAGGCCTACAACTCAGAGAAGATCCTTCTCCTACACTCAGGCAAACAGCCCTACCACTCAGAGTTGAACACTCCTACACTCTGCCTTTATAACACAGGCTTACAACTCAGATCAGTGTAAACAGATCCTACAGAAATATAGAAAAGTTTATCTAACTGTCTTGCCTAAATTGAGAGAGAAAAGGCCAAGACAATTCTTGATCAGCTGATGAAATCAACTGTATCTGAGCTTTCTTCAAAGCTTCTTGAATAAGAACTTAGCTGAGTTGATTTCCAAACAGCTTCTTGAGAATCCACTGGTGGTTTCTTTCTTCTTCTTCAAATTCTGGCTTGATCTCTCTCTATCCAGCACTTTGAATGATTCTTCTGAATTCTGATTAGAACTCTTCTTTGATCTATCCTTAGATAGTCTTCTTAGATCTTCCGGAGAAGATCTTCTTAAGTGCCAAGCACTTTCTTGAAATGAATTGGATTGTAATCCTTCTCAACTTTTTGATTCTTATTAATGTTTTTCAAAAGTTACTTTCTCCTTCTGAATCTGTCTATTTATAGACTTTCTTCATGGTAACCGGCTGATCCGGTTTCTAACCGTTTTCTGACAAGTCTGACAGCTTCAGTTAACCGGTGGCAACCCACAGCTGTCAAGTCTCCAAACAAGTCCTGTGCCTTTGTCTTGAACCATAAGTTGTCGAGACAGTCTGTCAGAAAGTGTCGAGACCATCTGTCTATTTGTGTCGACACAATTGACTTTGGTGTCGACACAGTCATCAGTGATGTCGACTAAGTTGCCTTTGAGTCGACACAGCTTCTTCTGAAAATAACTTGGTCTTGACTCTTTAGTGTGTCGACACAAGTCCTGTGTGTCGACACAGTTGTTGTAGAATCATAACTTAGTAAGTGTTGACTTAGCCTTCAGGTGTCGACACAGTCTTCTTTTAACTTTGCTTTAATGTGTCGACTCAATCACAATGTGTCGACACATTCTACTGGTGTCGACAAACTTGAGGTCGACTATATTCTTTTGTGTCGACACATCCAGCTGGTGTCGACAATCTTGAGATCGACTTTACTCTTATGTGTCGACACATTTTCCCAATGTTGAGGTCGACGCTTTTCTTCTGTGTCGACACAAATTCCCAGTGTTGTGTCGACTTACTTCTTCTGTGTCGACACTTTTTCCCAGTGTAGTTGTAGACTAACTGCTATGTGTCGACACTGCTTCCTCTGTGTCGACACTTTTTCCCAGTGTAGTTGTAGACTAACTGCTATGTGTCGACACTGCTTCCCAGCATTGTGTCGACTATTTTCTTCTATGTGTCGACACTGCTTCCTCTGTGTCGACACTTGGACTTAGAATTTTTCTGCATACTTTATCAATTCTTCACCTGCACATGTCAACTTAAAACAACATCAAATACACCTTAATGTATATCATTGAGCTAGGTTGGGCTTCTTCAAATCAGGTACACATTTTCCAATGTACCCAACACCCATCTGGGTTCTCGGTTGACATTCAGCACAGCTTTTCACCCTCAGACCGACGGACAGACAGAGCGCACTAACCGTACACTGGAGGATCTGTTGCGACTATGTATTTTGGACCGTGACGAGCCTTGGGAGAGATTGCTACCACTAGTCGAGTTTTCGTACAACAACGCTCATCAGTCCAGCATAGGCATGGCTCCATACGAAGCGTTGTACGGAAGGAGGTGCAGGACCCCACTATCATGGGTTCAAGATGAGGATCCGCAGGCACTAGGCTCGGAATTTGTGGGAGATACAGATGCTTAGATTAGATAAATCCGGGACAGGATGTTGGAAGCCTAGAGTAGACAGGCCAAATACTACGATGCGAGGCATCGTCAAGTAGAGTTCCAGGTAGGAGACCGGGTTTTCTTGAAGATACGGCCGATGCACGGAGTCTCGCGGGTTCGCGGGCGGAAAGAAGCTCAGTCCGAGATATATGGGGCCCTATAGGATCCTGGAGCGGATCGGCCCCTTAGCCTATAGACTGGAACTACCGCCGGAGTTAGCGGGATTGCATGACGTGTTCCACGTCTCCTCACTTCGGAGGGCACTACTACGCCCTGAGTAGCTGATTTCCTCGGCAGATGGCCCAGTGGCCTCGGATCGATCGGTCGATTAGGAGCCTATCAGGATTGACGATACAGCAGTGCGGGTCTTACGACGGAAGAAGGTCCCGTTAGTCAAGGTTCTGTGGAACAATCAAGGGCAGGAGGAACATACTTGGGAGCCACAGGACTTGATGCGGCAAAAATACCCGGAACTTTTTCAGGTATACCTCACAACCCCTCTGGACAATCAATTTGCCTTCCTGTTTTAAACCAATGGGATTGAAATTTCAAGAATAGGGGCTAATCTTTTGTTTATTGGGATGTATATACCTAGTTAAGTGGGCGAATTGATCTTAGATTTGAAACCGCACAAAGCAAACATAACGTAGAGAGGTAATCTTTCAGTTCTCATGGGATGTTACAAGCTTATTTTTCCCAATTAGAGTCCCGTAGGCTTAACCTTGATTTCGGGGACGAAATCTTTGTTTTGTTTATTGGGATTTGTAACATCCCATTTCCGGCTAGACCCCTAGGAGTCGGTTGGTTGTGGTAGAACCCTAGGGAGCCCAAAAATTGAAATAAATCAACCAAGAATTTGGGTCACGGGTTGGTCATGCCCGTGACCGACCCGTCACTCCCGTGACCTAGGGCGTGACTCATTCGACGATCGTCGATCTCCGGGAGACGATCGTCGGGCGCAGCATTTTCAACCCGGCCCTGTCACGCCCGTGACCCAGGTGTCACGCCCGTGACCTGGGGCGTGACTCCTAAGACGATCGTCGATCTCAGTTAGACGATCGTCGGGCGCGAAATTTCAATCATGGCCTGTCACGCCCGTGACCCGCAACGTCACGCCCGTGACATAGGGCGTGACCACGTTCAATGATCGTCGATTTCAGTTCGACAGTCGTCGGCCAAGAATTGGCCACGTGGGCATGTCACGCCCGTGACCCACAATGTCACGCCCGTGACATAGGGCGTGACCACGTTTGACGATCGTCGATTTCAGTTCGACGGTCGTCGAACCAGAATTAGTCACCAGGCATGTCACGCCCGTGACCCGCAATGTCACGCCCGTGACATAGGGCGTGACATGCTCGACGATCGTCGATTTCAATTCGACGTCGTCGACCCAGAATTGGCCACACAGGCCTGTCACGCCCATGACCCAGGTGTCACGCCCGTGACCACCCTTCGACGATCGTCGATCTCAGTTCGACGATCGTCGAACCCAGAATTGGCCACCCAGACCTGTCACGCCCGTGACCCAGGTGTCACGCCCGTGACCACCCTTCGACGATCGTCGATCTCAGTTCGACGATCGTCGAACCCAGAATTGGCAAACCGGGCCTGTCATGCCCGTGACCTATGTGTCACGCCCGTGACCAAGGCCGAAACGTCAGCTAGACTGGAAATTTCGGTAACCGACGCCATAATAAATTCTGATTATGGGAATGAAAACCAAGAGTGTTTATGGGACGTTTTCTACTTTAATTATTTAAATAATTAAGGAAATGTTGGTCCAATAGGAAATCGCCACCTGACAAACACCTCTTCATCTCCAACGTTTCAAATGCCTTTACCATAACCGAAACGTCATTAAGGGAATTATTAATGGCCGCGAACGTTTCATCCTTTCCCCCTCCCCACTTGCTGATCTATAAAAGACTCCTAAGAGCAAGAGGAAAAGGATACACTCTCCCTCAAACTGTTTCAGATTTTCCCCCTTACTGTTGAAGAATTTCCGGCGACGCCACCACCGCGCAAATGGCTTCCCGACGCTCTGCACGCCTCCAACCCGCGAACAAGGTCCTCCTCTACTCTTTCTTCTATGGATAGATCTTAGAAATCATTAGGAGAGATATCGGGCTCAAAAGAGCCGGATCAGGTGAGCGTTTCCATGCTTTTCCGAAATTTGCATGGTGGCGGGTTCGCCGGAAACCGCCTCTCCGGCGGCCATGCCGCCGCCCGACGGTAGCCCTCACCTCAACAGAGGTGGTGGTGGTGGTGGCCGGCCAGGGAGATGGCTGGATGGCCGAGAAATAGCTTTGGAAAAGCTACAGGAAAATGAGTTTTCAGGGCTCTGGTTCGGGCTGTAGAAGAAGATGAACAGTGCCGTTAAATTAGATTTTATTTTTAAAACAATTTCTGAATGAAATATCTGTCATATTAGATAATTTGGGAAAAATACCTAGAGGCTCCTACAGGAAAAGTGGTCAACATAGAAAATGTAGCCCTTGAAGTCTAGTTTAGTTTAAAATTGATTTCACTCAATTTGGAGTCTAAGATAGACCACAGCACCCTTTTTGGTGAGGTCTGTCCATAGGGCCGTCTTGACCTTAGAAAAATTCCCCACTACCATCCAGTCATCAAAATGACTTGAAATTTGTGGTGTGGCCTAATCTTACCTATATCTAAGTGCGATCCAAAAGTTAGAATTTTTGGAAAATATTTTTCTATACTTTTTAGAAAAATTCAATAATCCTAGACGAATTTAATTAGATAATTAAATAATTTCCAAACCCTCCCAAATTTTGGTGAGTGGTCCCTGGGTTCACCATAAGGTTCTGTATTATTTTTCATCTCATTTGGAGATGGTTTGGATTAGAAATGATCAACCCTAAGTTTTTCCCTAATAAGGGGTCTTAGGTTAAAAGTGCACTTTTGAAATTTGAGTGGTCAGCTCACCTCAACAGAGGCTGAGATTTTTAACACTGGCTAGTAATATTCTCTAGCACCCCCCTCATGGATTTTGAGGTGGATCGGGGTAAGTTTTCCCTAAGAACCAAGGCCAAACCCTAAGAATGGATCTTGGTGGTTTGTGAAGGTCTTGTGGTCAAATGACCTTGGATTGACCCGAAATTGGGTGAAGAGAACCATAGGGCCAATATAGTTCTCTGGATGAAATCTTAGTAAATTTGGAGACCGTTGGGATACCTAAAAATCTAACCCTAGTTTAAGGCACAAAACTTATAGAGATAGGAAATGACACCAAATCACATTGAAAAGTGATGATAATTGGGTAGAGTGGATTATAGGGATGGTACAAGCTCTGGATATTTTTCTATGAATTTTATGATCATTATTTTGGATACTTCTTTAATGATTTAGTAGTTGTGTGATTTTCTTAGAAAATTTATTATGGAATACACACTTTCTGGAAATTGATGAAATTTAAGCAGAGAACGTTTATTATGATTTTAAATCTCTGTGAATTTTTATGGATTTTTGGAAGATTAATTCTAAGGCTTGCTTCATTAAGTATGTTTTACCTTGATTATTTGATTAAATCTTTAGTGGTGTTTAGCAAGCTAGTAAAATTATGATTCTCTGCACAAAGATCTTTTATATATAATACTACTGACTAGTAATTTTTCTATAGTTTTTCAATGAATAATTTCAGTACTTCCTTCTTTACGTAGGATTAACATGATTATACTGGATAATTTAATTAGAGGCTAAATACCTTCTATAAAATTCTGAGAATTTGTATTTGAGGTTATCTTACTGTTATTTAATGATCATGATTTTTGGGTAGCCATTACTTAAGAGGATCATGTACTTCATGTTTAAAATGACTCATGGCCCGTCCTTTGGGAAAATTAAATAAATATCAGATTAATTAGAAAAATTATAAGTTTTTGGATTTAGACAAATTATGATATGGTAGACATCCAGTAAATATTATAGGAGATTTGGAAGACAATTTGGTATACCTCCCCTTGTGTACCTCATATAGCTTAGGATGGTCTGCATATAGTAAAGCCACGGAATTCTGGTAGTTGATGGTTGGTAGGGCAAGTTAAGATTGAGTGCATCATTGGAAGTCAGGATAAGTAGAGTGTGAGACAGGTTAGGATAAGGGAGTACGGGAACGACGAAAGATCGTCCACCCCGGGAGGAAGAGGAAGAGTCTTAATGCTCCAGGGTTAGAACTAAAGTAACTAAAAGAGGATCGGGTTAAGGGAGATCAACCAATAATAATAAGTGCCTTGCGAAAGGGAAATTCGGGCCATAATGTCGCCGTCTTGGTTCCTAGTGCCCCTTGAGAGCCCTTCACGGGGTATACCGGGGGCAGTCCTGGGCTAACGTAAACCATAGGAATAATAAATTAAAAGAGCAACTAGTATAACTAGGGTTGCACATTTTCACTACCCGATAGCTAGGAAAGTAGAATTATAGGATTGGTTGCCATTCAGACAGTAGCTCCGAGGGTAGATGCACGGACGGGACTGTCCGGGGGGCCGAGGGCTCGAGGGTTGGAGTACAGAATAAAGGTGGTGGGTCTTTAGTATCTGACTGTCGTTCACACCGACATCGGTACGCTGACTCGGCGGTGTGGGACACTTAGCCAAAGAAAGTCTGGTGGGTACAGCCAGCAGTAGTACGCGGATACTCTAGGTTGTGTTCTTCTAGGGGCATACGAAAGGGCTAGGCCTGGTAGTGTGGATGCCCGCCTAGGAGTGGGGGGCCCGACCCACTGTCTACATTTGCCACTACGGAGGTTCCTGGGAGTGAAGCTAGCTGCCCGAACAGGGGGAACTAAAGGTCTGTGCGCATAGAGTCGTGTGCGTGAGTTGCACTTGCATGAATCATGGCATAGCATATCACTACACTCATATTTGCATACAACCGACACCCCAACGTATAAATCGGTATGGGACTTTTTATACGATGGGAGCCTTGTAGAAGATCCCTTAACTTATAAGTTTGTACTTACTGTTCTCTAGCTGCCCTTTTATACAATTTGCTACTTATTAATTTCTCTACCTATTACAACATTTATACTGTTCACCTGTTATAACTTGATAGTTAGGTCCACCGTCACCTGCTTGACTATTCTCCACTTTTGTTACTTCCCTTTCCTCCTCTCCGCCCGGTGCTTAGGAGTCGTGGTGGGAGGGGTAGGGGATGATAGGGCTTAGTCTTTATGACTAATGGTTTTCGAACCACAACATTACAGGAGCTTCGGATGGGAGACAGGGACCAGCAGTCCAGGGACCAGCACCAGCGGAGTACGGTGCGCTTGGAGGTGGGACAGTCTAGCACCGGTGCACCTGCGACCAGCTCCATGAGTGATTAGTATTTTCTTAGCTTCCGCGATGAGCGACTAGTAGGGAGGACTCTGATGTACTGGGCTCGAGCCCATTTATCTATTTTCCTTTTATTATATATTGATGGACTGGATATGATTCTCTCTTATTTACATGTTTCTGTGGTCTTGTTTACATTTCATGTATAAATGCTTCTCTCTCTTGTGATCGAAAAGGGCCGGTAGAATTGGCGTTTTGTAGTGGTTGCCTACCCGAGAGTCGGTGCCACCGCAAAGTGGCAATTCTGGGCAAAGACCCCGGTGGTTCAAAAAGAAAAAAAAAGGGGGGGTCTTACACCCCCCCCCCCCGACGACCGTTGAATCAAAAATCATCGACCACGCGACCAACACCGATCCGAGCACGACACCCCCTGGGACGCGCCCGTGTGCCAAGTCGTGTCACCTCTAGTAAAACCCAGATTTGGCTAAAAAAATTTCACCCATCCCTCTTTTTAGTTTCGGGGCGTTACAGGATGATAGGAGGTTGAAGGATGGGAGGGATGAGAGAGTGATTATGTCTTCTCTTTCTCAATTATACAGCTTGAGAAGACTCTGTGGATTTGATGGTAGCAAAAGCTCCCCCTAAGATAGTGAATAGATTCAGGTGGTTAAAACTTTGCTTCATGGTGATAGACATTCAGGCTTTTAGCTTCAACCAGAAAATCTTCAGGAACTTCTTTGACTGATGCAGTAGTTGTTGTCCTTTGAAAGTTCCTAAGGGGATGATAGAAGAAGAAGACTCTTGATTTGAATTGTTGTTCTTCTTCTTCTTCTTCTGAAAGATATTCTTATTCTGGTCTAGCAATTCTTTCTTTCTAGCACTTTGTTGTCAAGAGAGAGCGAGAGCAGAGAGAATCCTTATTGCAAGACGATGGTGTTCTACACTTCCTGACTGGTTTTCTGTGTGTTTGTATCAGTTGTAGATGCTGGAAGAGGAAAAATCCATCTTTTATATTTTCCATGTAAATGTCCTTTTGAATTTTGAAATCCTTTCTGCATTCAATGATGAAGGCCATAGAATATTTTGCATTGATTGATTTCCCCAACTGTCCCTATGAAAAATGTCAGGCAATAACCCTGATGAAGACCATAATTAATGCTCCGTCTAACGGTAATATTCAGAGAATATTTTGTCTTTAATTACTCAGGAATTATTACATTATAGTAGGGACAGAAGGATGAAAATAACCAAGTATGGATTCATCGACCTGAGTCCATAGTTCGTTGAGGTGAGATCCAGGATTGTCGACTTGAGTTTGATTCTGGACTTAGAATATTTTATATGTTCTCTGGCATTGAGTGTTAAAGCATATGATTCAGAATTAGTCGACCTGAGACCTGAGAACTGAGTTCATCAATCTGAGATCCAAGGTCATCGACCTAAATTTGATTATGTACTTAGAATATTTGAGATGTTCTTTGGCATTGATTGTTCAAGCATATGATCCAGAATTAGTTGATCAGAGACCTGTGAACTGAGTTTGTTGAGCTCAACATAGAGAATCTTTCTCTGATTTCATCGAGCTGAGCACGACTTTCATCGACCTGAGTTCGACGAACGTCGAACTCATTTTTACTTAGTCTTTGATATCTCTAACTCTTGAGTCTCTGGCAGTCTGTTGATGGCTGGTCCAAGTGATGTTGACTTTAAGGACTTGGCTTAGACTCTAGGACACAACCATGACCCTGGCTATACATGTTGGGTCATAAGATCCTAACTTAGTGAACCTAACCCAAATCCTACTAGGGATCCAACATAAGATTTGATGAAATCTAAGTTTGGTTAAGTAGCAAAATCTACCCTTCGTGGTAGATAGGAGAGGAGGGACTATGGACGTACCCAACTCGGGGAACCACAATAAAATCTCTATGTTTGTGTGCTTGAATTTTTAGATAATTTTTATTCCGCAAAAAGAGAAAAATATCACATATTCCCCCCCCCCTCTAGGTAATTTAGGTAGACGCTGGATACTTTCAATTGGTATTAGAGGGGCATTTTGGGTTATAAGGTTAACACATTGATCAAGATCCCTGATCTAGCATTAAGAGATTTAGCATTGTCACTGAAAGATAGGGTAAGGTCAAAATAACTCTAGAGGGAGGGGGTGAATAGAGTTTTTAAAATCTTTTGATTTTCTGCAGAAATAAGGAGTCTTTTTAACTAAGTATGTTACTATGATATATGTGTAAGAGTGACTTAGTGCAGCAGATGAACTAGAGAAAATATGATTGAGTTACTCAGCAAAATGTATCACAGTACAAGCACACAGGAAAATCACAGCCACACAGAAAACACCAGAATTTATAGTGGTTCCCCAAACTTGGGTACATCCATTCTCCTACCACCCTAGGTAGGAATCCACTACAGGTTTTGATCAGGTGACTGCCACTAATGAGCTTTTGATCAGGTGTTCAAAAACCAAACTTCAAGTCTTTTTGTTAGGAGACTTGCAACCAGAATAATTTTGAAGGGAATTAAAACCCTGTACAGAGGTAGGAAAAGAGAGTGATGGAAGTCTTCTTTTATCAAGTCACAATGAGAAGACTATGTGGATTCTTGGTGGTGTCAAAGCTCCTCCTGAGAGGTTGAATGGTTCAGGAAGATGAGAGCTTTGCTTCAGGGTGGAGGACTGTTAGCCTTCAATCTTGACTAGAAAATCTTTAGAAATAGTTTGACAGATGCAGTAGTATTGTTGTCCTTCAAAGAGTTCCTGTGAATGTGAAGGATGAAGATGCTTGAATTTTTTTTATTGATGTTCTTCTTCTTCTTGTCTGGCATCCCTTCTTGTTCTGACTTTTTTATTTTGAATTTCCTTCTACAATAAATGCTGATGGACTTGGAATATTTTCTGCATTGATTTGTTTCCCCAACTATACCTTATAAAAATGGCAGGCAGTAATCCTGATGAAGACCATAATTAATGCTCTTGTCTAACGGTAATATTCAGAGAATATAAGAGCATTAATTACTTAGGAATTATTGCCACATAATAAGGACAAAAGGGAAAAAAGAATCAGACTGAATTCGTCGATCTGAGTCCACAGTTCGTCGAGCTTAGAATATCTGTTCGTCGAGCTGAGATCCAAGATCGTCGACCTTTGATTGCTGCTTGATAACTTCCTTCTGTGCATCAAATTCGTCGAGCTTAGGTCTAAGATCGTTGAGCTGAGCCTTAACAATAGAGTTAGTCCAGTAGAGGTCCAAGATCGTCGAGCTGAGTCTGAAAAACTAGACTTAGAATATTTTCTGAGTGTTGAACCACTTTAAACATGATTAGTCGATTAGAGAACAGAGTTCTTCTAGCTGATTTTTTGGTTCGTCGACTGAGTTTCTGACTAAAAAAGTTAGTAATTTGTCCAGAGTTCGTCGAGCTAGGCTCAGAGAATTCTCCCTGAGTTCATCTAGCTGAGCTCGACTTTCATCGACTGGAGTTCGACGAACGTATAACTTCTTTTTCTAAGTCTTGAATTCTCTGAGTCTTGAGTCTCTTGTAGGGTTGGAGGCTGGTCTTTTGTACTGTTGAATCAAGAAATTGACCTAGACTCTAGGACACAACTATGGCCCTGATCTATACATGTTGGGTCATATCCTAACTCAGTGAACCTAGCCCAAATCTAACAAGGGGTTCCAACAATCTCCCCCTTTTTGGTTGAGGTCACTAATAACATACTCAATACAAAAGAAATATACAAAGAAGAAACACAATATATATATGGCTGATAAAAATAACAAGTGCAGCAGATATATGTACATAGCTTTGTAACAGAAAAACAACATAAATTTAACAAAGTATACCACAAGTAGCAATTTTTCTTTAGGATTGTCTGCTTTTACTTCTTGGATTTTTCTTCCTTCTTCTTTTCTCCAGGGTTTGAAATATAATTTCCCTGTTAGGATTGGCAGCTTCTCTTTTCTACATATATAAATCAGCTGCTCCAATCATTATCTGAGTTGAAGTTCTTGGAACAATTGCTTCTGGATGTCTAGTCATATATTCAGTAGGGTCAAACAACTTCTTGCTTACTTGAAGCCTTTCAAGTTCTTTTTCTCTGTATGTGGACATTGTATAGAATTTTATTGGATCCTATCCTTCTTCTCTGTCCTTTTTCATCTATGATAGAGAAATCAATTCTTGAAGCCTGGCCATCCTGAAGTTTGGATCATCATCCTGACTGACAGATGATTGATCTTCCTATGAGGATAGCAGTGCAACAGGCTTGAAATTTGTAGACTGTTCTTGAAATTTGTCTCAGCTTGGCTTTTAGTACTTTGAGTGTATAAGGATTTGGGAGGTGCTGCCTCACTGTATTTTCTTTTAGGTACGAAGTGTCTTCTTTGTTCAACCTGTGGTTGAGGAGGAGAGAACTCTTGTTTTTGATACACTATCTCTTTTATTTGTTCTGTACTACTAGTATTTCTCTACTGACTGCTTCCATGGGACTGCTGTCTTGATGATCTTTTATGCCTCTGATATGTTTTGGTGTATGAGGGCTTGTAAGGTGCATCTGACTTTTGAGAACTAATTCCAGAAGCACCAGCAGCTGGTGGAGAAGGAGGAGGAGGGTCTCTTCTGAATTTCTGTGGGTGAGGAGAATACCTTCTGCTATTATTTCTTGCCTTTTGTTCATTCTTGGAAAGTGAAAGTATCGAGTGTCGACAAAATCCACCTATGGGGGGGGGGGAATAGGTATCGTGTGGTCTTTTGCGGAATTAAATTAACCTGCACAAATTAACAAACAAAGCGCAGAAAACACACAAAAAGTTATAGTGGTTCCCCGATTTGAGTATGTCCACTTTCCCCCTTCGACCTGTCTCCTACCAAGGGACGACTCGGTCACTTCTCCAAACGGATTGAAATCCAATCCTCACACTACGGAAGGAATCCTTCCAACAAAGGAGTCACAACTCCACCACCACGGGTTGCACCCAACCCTTAAAATTAGGAATAAAAATTCCTTTACAACAAAACAAAATTAGAATGTATAAGAAAATACAAACAACGCTTATGGAGAATCTGATGTCCTTCTTCGTTTGTTGAGGCTTTCTTGAAAGTAACGAAGAGTCCACAACCGGATTTCTCTCTTGGAGAGGATCTTGACAAGATTGACGACGGCAAGTGAATGCGACGGCGATACTTTGTAGATCCAAACTTCTTGACGAAGCAAGCAAGGTCTACGAACGATCTCAGTCGGATCAGTCGTCTTCACCGATTCGAAATGGGGAACTAGTCTCATTCAACGAATCGAGAGACAAGAGATCTCAAGAGAGATGTATGAGATGCACTGCTAGCCTTGGTACTGTCATCGGAAGATCAAAGATGACCGGAGATTATCGGCGACGATGAACTGCGAGCGGCGACAAGCGATTCGCGGTTTCTGCGATCGGCTAGGGCACGTCGTCAGCTTCTTTTGATTTCTCGTGAATAGTTGCTGTAGAAGTTCAAAATATGCGAGTATTTATACCTAAGTCCAACCCTAAAGTCTGTTGTGGGACCCACAAGGAGAAACCCTAGCCCCGGCCGAAACAGCGCATGGCCTCTTGGTTCGGTCCAGCGAACGGTGGAAAAATGCCTAAGGCAAAATCGGCGAGAATCGTTGGTGATTCCCGGCGAAGTCGGAGGGAATCACTCACGATTCCCGTCGATTCTTCCTTGGCCGAATTTCAGTAGGAAACCTTGTTAGCCGGAGGAAATCGGCGGGAATGCAGACTGATTCTCGTCGAATCGGCGGGAATCACTAACAATTTCCGTCGAAGATGGCGAGAATCACTTAGTGATTCCCGTTGATTCTCCCTTGGCAGAATTTCTGTTTGGAAAACTGATAGCTGGAAGAAGTCGGCGGGAATGCAGACTAATTCTCATCGAATCGGCGGGAATCACTAACGATTCTCGTCAAAGTCGGCGGGAATCACTTAGTGATTCCCGTCGATTTTGACTTAGATGAAAGTGATTCCCGCCGTTTTTGACTTAGATGAATTTCTCTTCCTTCCTTTAAAGACTTGGTCTTTGACCCATCTTTGCTCCTCTTCTGCTCTTGATCTACCTCGACCCTATAAATGAAAATAAGTACACTCCAATAGAGAGAGCACACGTGAGTCAAAACACTTATCTACTCAACGAGGGATTACGTTGCGTAGACCCGTGTATATTGACCCACTGCACCCTGATATTGGTGTGTACTTAGCATGGAATAGCTGCAAGCACAACTTGATAGAAGATCATCAAATACATTGTCAATTCAATTTAGCTTGTTCAGGGGCTTCTTTAAATCAGGTACATTGTGGATACAATACCCAACAATCTCCCCCTTTTCGGCTTTTGCAAATCTGGGACTTCACTTGGAGCATAATGCTCCCCCTCAATTCTTGCAACCGTGCTCAATCTTGAATTCATAGCAAATGTTCCCCCTTTAACCAAGATCCTTGAGCCCTTCAGTCTTCAATCTTCATATTTCAGCATGATGTGTTCAGTTTTGAAGATACTGAACTCTTCCTCGTCTAGGGGCTTTGTGAAGATATCTGCAACCTGCTTATCCATGGGGACATAACAGAGAGATATATCTTTGTTTTCCACATGCTCCCGAATGAAGTGGTAGCGTACTTAAATATGATTTGTTCTGCTGTGCGACACTGGATTGTTCGCAATTACTATTGCGCTCGAGGAGTCGCAATACATAGGAACTTCTCTGAACTGCAAGTCATAATCTTCGAGTTGATTTCTACTCCATAGAAGTTGTGCGCAACAGCTGCCTGCTGAGATGTACTCAGATTCAACCGTAGAGGTTGCGACACAGTTCTACTTTTTACTATTCCACGATATAAGCCTTCTTCCGAGGAATTGGCACGTCCCGGAAGTGCTTTTCCTATCATCCCTGCTTCCTACAAAGTCAGCATCTGAAAAGCCTATCAGCTCAACATCATTGTTTCTTGGGTACCACAAGCCAAGATTTGGTGTACCTTTAAGGTATCTAAGAATTCGCTTGGTAGTGACATAATGAGATTCCTTAGTGTTCACCTGATATTTGGCACAAATGCATGTGGAAAACATAATTTCCGGTCTACTCGCAGTAAGGTAGAGCAGGGATCAAATTATGCTTCTGTATTTGGTTTCGTCAAAAGGTTTCCCTTTCTCATCCTTGTCCAGAGACATAGTGGATCCCATTGGAGTCCTCATAGAGGTTGCATTCTCCGTTCTGAATTTCTTGAGGAGTTCATTTGTGAACTTCGTCTGAGAAATGAAAATTCCATCCTCAGAACGTTTCACTTGAAGTCCCAAGAAATACTTTAGCTCTCCCATGCTGCTCATTTCAAACTTTCCTTGCATAAGTTTAGAAAACTTCTTGCAAAGATTGTTGTCAGTTGAGCCGAATATTATGTCATCGACATAGATTTGCACCAGTAGAATCTTGCCTTTGACTTCCATAAGAAACAATGCCTTATCTATTTTTCCTCTCGGGAACTTGTTACCAAGAAAAAAACTAGACAGAGTCTCATACCAAGCTCGAGGAGCTTGTTTTAAGCCATATAATGCTTTATTAAGAAAATAAACATGATAAGGGAGTGATGGATTAACAAAACCTGGGGGTTGCGCGACATATACTTCCTCTTTCAAATTTCCATTTAGAAACGCAGATTTCACGTCCATCTGATTGACAATGAATCCTTTGTGAGAGGCATATGCCATGAACAATCTGATCGCCTCCATCCTTGCAACTGGTGCAAAGGTTTGGTCGAAGAAAATCCCCTCCTCCTGTCTGTAACCTTGTGCAACCAGTCTGGCCTTGTTCTTAATAATGACACCATGTTCATCTAGTTTGTTTCTGAAGATCCACTTGGTGCCGATCACATTCTGTTTCTTTGGTCTGAGAACAAGCGTCCAGACGTTGCATCGTTCGAATTGATGCAGTTCATCTTGCATTGCCAATATCCATGATGCATCTTTGTTCGCTTCGTCAAACTTCATTAGCTCAACCTGTGATAGAAAACTAAGGTGCAGAATCTCGTTAATTGTACCTCTGCGAGTTTTGACACCGTCACGAGGATCTCCTATGATCTGATATCTAGGATGATCCCTCACGTGTCGGAGCTCTAAGAGTCTAGCATCTGGAGCTCCAACAGCTTCTCGGGCCCCTCCCTCTTCTGGGAGATTCTCTCCATTCTGATCGTCATCTTCTCCAGTTGGCATTGAGGTGGAAATCTTGACATACTTGGGAGTTGCACCTTTAGCAGTCTCATCGAGACTTAGCTGTTTAAGCCTTGCACCTGCATCTTCAAGAATGCCACTGGAAGAATTGCTATAAAGCAAGCTTCCTTCATCAAAAACAACATTAATGGACTCCTCTACCACTAGGTTTTTCTTATTGAAGACCCTATATGCCCGACTATGGCTACTATAGCCCATGAAGATGCCTTCGAAGCATTTTTCTCCAAATTTAGTACGTGGGTACTTCCCATTATTGAGTACATAGCATCTATAGCCAAAAATCCTTAAATAGGACATGATCGGTTTCCTTCCTTTCAATAGCTCATAAGGCGTCTTACGATGATTCTTGTTGATCAATGCTCGGTTCTGCACATGACAAGCCGTATTGACAACCTCAGCCCAGAAGTACTCTGAAAGAGAAGCGTTATTCAACATTGTCATACATGCTTCAATGAGCGTTCTATTTCTCCTCTCCGCAACTCCGTTTTGCTGAGGAGTACGCGGGGAGGAAAACTCATGAAAGATACCATGTTCTTCACAGAATTCTGTCATAGCACCAGACTCGAATTCTGTTCCATGGCCACTTTAGATTTTGACCACGGAGAAGTTAAGTTCGTTCTGAATCTGCTTGATAAAATTAGTGAAGATGTCAAACGTATCTGACTTTCGTTTCAAGAAGAACACCCACATAAACCGAGAGTAATCATCAACAATCACTAGCGTATACGATTTGCCTCCTAAGCTATGAACTTGCACTGGACCGAACAAGTCCATATGTAGAAGATAAAGACATCTGGAGGAGTCTTTGTCTGCAATGCCCTTAAAGGTTTCCCGAGTCAGTTTGCCCTTCTGGCATGCAGGACAAGGGCTATCTTTGATGCACTTAATAGTAGGGGCATCCCTTACTAAATTCTTGGAAAACAACATATTAATTGTCTTGAAATTAATATGTGCTAATCTCTTGTGCCATTGTTCACAAAGAGATGCACTGCCGTTTTCTACTAGGCACACGGGGGTAGAAGAGTCTCAGCTAAGAAAATCTAAGCAAAAGATATTTCTGCTCCTAATGCCAGTTAATACCGTCTCCGAAGAGGCACGTGATATTATCAAGCACTTCTCCCTGCAGAACTTAACATCGTATCCTTTATCACACAACTGTCTTACACTAATCAGGTTATGGTTTAACCCTTCAACATATGACACGTAAGTGATAGAGAATACACTGTTGGAAATCATACCATAGCCTCTGGTGACTCCTCGATCAGATCCTCTAAAGATGACTATGGGTCTATTTTCGACTGGGGAGTAATCACGCAACAGGCTTCTTGTCCCGGTCATATGCCGGGAACATCCACTGTCCAAGTACCAGATTGGCGTTTTGGTGGCCTTTGGACATACCTACAAAACAGAATTAGTTTCCCTTAGGAACCCAATCGAACTTTGGTCCTAGATTCCTTGTTAGCACACTCCCCCTCGGATGGTTAACCCTACGAGTGGTCGGCCTCGCATTGCTAACATGAGGAGTCTCGTTGAATCTTTGATTAAACTAGCAATCCACAGCAAAGTGACCAACTTTTCCACAGCACCAACAGTCAAATCTGTTGTACCGTTTCCTAGGCTCCTGCTTCACCCTTGGAATGGTGGGTCTAGCCGGGGCCTTAGATCTAGAGGTGGAGGCATCATGATGACAGCGGTCACACGATTTCTCCACTTCCTGTTCCTTCAGTATAATAGGCTTGGCCTTTTGTGCCTGCTTCCTATTATGGCCGCTAGAGAAGTGGCCATAATTCTCCACTTGAATTTCCTCATATGGTGCCTTGAAGACACTCTCACCATAGTTTTGGGGGAAGGTCCAACCATCATACCGGCTTTTGGGCTTTTCAACTGTGGGCCGGAGGAAGTGGCCATAGGTTGACTCAAAGTCCTGCTTATTGCAAGGAAAACCAGGCTTTCTGAATGAAACAGGATCGAGTGGGGCCTTTCCATTTTTTGCAGCGGAGGCCTTCTTAGCAGCCTTATTTTTCCTCTATTTTCTGTTTCTCCTAGATGATTTACCAGGCACACCCACATGCCCTAAGTCAGCCCCCTTAGCCTGAGCAGAGAATTCATCAACCAGAGGAGGAACGGTTTTGGGCATAGAGAAGCTTTTGACAATCTTCCTTTCTGCCACAAGCTGTTCTTCCAACTTGTTGATTTCTTCTGGTTTTTGGTCAAGGAGCCTTAGAGACTCTGAGTTCTCAGAAGTCAGGTCAATGTGTTCCTGTCGGAGAGAAATCAAGCTAGTGATCTCTTCTCATAGGGACACACCCTCAACCTTAAGGAATTTGACTTCCTTTTTCCGAACCCTGAACTTCTTGCGACATTCCTCAAAGGTATTAAGCAGAAGCTCATACTTTTCGAGGAGCTCAGCTTCACGAGCAAATGGGCTATCCTCGAGATCATCATCAGGAGACTCAGAGTCAGAGTCAGAGAGAGGGGTACGATCTTTTACCTTCCCAATAAATTGGGGGCGGTCTCCTTCTGAGTTGGAGCGACCCATTAGCCCGAAGTAGGCTTCCTCATCATCACTGGAGTCTGAAGAATCAGATTCACTCGGTGTATTTTGATTTTTAGCAATGTAGCTCCTCTCCTTCTTCTTATCTCTAGAGGATCTGTGCTCCTCTCCCTTCCCCTTGTCTCTCTTGCTTTGGTGGCAGTAAGCAATGACGTGGCCTGTCTTATTGCATCCAAAGGAAATGATGTCAGCAGAGCGATGTTTGTTCTGTTTGGATTCATACCTGTAAGAAGAGTAGTTCTTCTTCTGATGTCTGGAGGAGGAGCCGCCTCTCTTTCTTTGATTCCTAAACTTGAGGAACTTCTTGAACTCTCGAGTGATGAAGGAGAATTCTTATTCAGATAGCTCTTAGCCGGAAGAGCATGGCTCAGAGTATTCTTCCTCATCCTTTTTCCAGGAGCGGGACAAGGCTGCACCCTTGCCTTTCCTTGAGTGATTGGCTTTCAGGGCTATAGTATTTTCTTTGGCACCTGCTTTATCGGCTTCTTCTTCAGCTTTTCTGGTGTTCAACTGAAGCTCATAGGACATAAGCTTTCCAAACAGAATCTGGGGATCAGTTTCTGCCAGCTTGCAAAACTCTCTGATGATGCAGATCTTGGTGTCACATTCCTTAGTAAGGAATCTAAGGAATTTTTCATTTAGTTCACCATCGGTGAACACTTTGCCATAACCCTTCAGGGCATTGACGATCTTCAGGAAGTTCTAGAATGTCACTCAGATTTCTTCCTTGGGACCTTGCCTAAAGGCCTCATACTTTTGGTTTAGAAGGGATCTTCGATCATCCGTTACTTCATCTGTGCCTTCCATCAGGATGATCAGGCAGTGCCAGATGTCCTTGGCAGTCCTGCAGTTGCTGAAATTCTGCATCATGGAATCATCGACAGCGATTACCAGAATGTTCTGAGCTTTCTTGTCTAGTCCGACAAGCACCATCTCATCCTTATCCATTTCGGAGAGCTTCTTGGGCACCATCTTGGTAGGATCAATGATGGAGGCCTTAGTGGGGATATAAGGGCCCTCCTCTACTACCATGAAGAGTCGAGGGTCGACTGCTTCCATGTAGAACCTGATCCTTTCCTTCCAGATGGGAAAGTTCAGCTTGGTGCACACTGGGATCTTTCCTGAATACTTGAGTCCGTCCATTCCCGAGATCTTCTTTCCTCTTGACACTAGACACAGGATCTTACTTAAGGTGTTAACCTTATTGACGAGTAACCTCCCTCTGATACCACTTGAAAGTATCTAGTGTCGACTAAATCCACCTATGGCGGGGGGGGGGGGGGAATACGTGTCGTGTGGTCTTTTGCGGAATTAAATTAACCTGCACAAATAAACAAACATAGCGCAGAAAATACACAAAAAGTAATAGTGGTTCCCCGATTTGGGTACGTCCACTTTCCCCCTTCGACTTATCTCCCACCAAGGGACGACTCGGTCACTTCTCCAAACGGATTGAAATCAAATCCTCACACTACGGAAGGAACCCTTCCAACAAAGGATTCACAACTCCACCACCACGGGTTGCACCCAACCCTTATAACTAGGAATAAAAATTCCTTTACAACAAAACCAAAATAGAATGTATAAGAAAATACAAACAACGCTTATGGATAATCCGATGTCCTTCTTCATTCGTTGAGGCTTTCTTGAAAGTAACGAAGTGTCAACAACTGGATTTCTCTCTCTGAGAGGATCTTGACAAGATCGGCGGCGGCAAGTGAATGCGACGGCGATACTTTATAGATCGAAACTTCTTGACGAAGCAAGCAAGGTCTACGAAAGATCTCAGTCGGATTAGTCGTCTTCACCGATTCGGAATGGAGAACTAGTCTCGTTCAACGAATCGAGAGACAAGAGATCTCAAGAGAGATGCTTGAGATGCACTGCTAGCCTCGGTGTTGTCGCTGGAAGATCAAAGAAGACCGGAGATTATCAGCGACGACGAACTGCGAGCGGAGACCAGCGATCGGCAGTTTCCGCGATCGGCTAGGGCACGACGTCGGCTACTTTTGATTTCTCGTGAATAGTTGATGTAGAAGTTCAAAATACGCGAGTATTTATACCTGAGGCCAACCCTAAAGTCCGTTGTGGGACCCACAAGGAAAAACCCTAGCCCCGGCCGAAACAGCGCACGACCTCTTGGTTCGGTCCAGCGAACGGAGGAAAAATTCCTAAGGCAAAATCGGCGAGAATCCTTGGTGATTCCCGTCGAAGTCGGCGGAAATAACTCACGATTCTCGTCGATTCTTCCTTGGCCGAATTCCAGTTGGAAACCTTGTCAGCCGGAGGAAATCGGCGGGAATGCAGACTTATTCTCGTCGAATCGGCGGGAATCACTAACAATTCCTGTCCAAGACGGAGAAAATCACTTAGTGATTCCCGTCGATTCTGTCTTGGCAGAATTTCTGTTTGGAAAACTGATAGCTGGAATAAGTCAGCGGGAATGCAGTATGTTCATCGTCGAATCGGTGGGAATCACTAACGATTCCCGTCGAAGTCGGCGAGAATCACTTAGTGATTCCCGTCGATTTTGACTTAGACGAATTTCTCTTCCTTCCTTTGAAGACTTGATCTTTGACCCATCATTGCTCCTCTTCTGCTCTTGATCTACCTCGACCCTATACTTGAAAATAAGTACACTCTAATAGAGAGAGCACACGTGAGTCAACATACTGATCTACTAAATGAGGGATTACGTTGCGCAGACCAGTGTATATTGACCCACTGCACCCTGACATTGGTGTGTACTTAGCATGGAATAGCTGCAAGCACAACTTGATAAAAGATCATCAAATACATTATCAATTCAACTTAGCTTGTTCAGGGGCTTCTTCAAATCAGATACATTGTGGATACAATATCCAACAGATAGCCACATCCAGGCTGGCATACCCTTGTTTGGAGTTATGTTTTGTAGAATATAGTAGGGTGTGTCATTAGTGTTTCTAGGTTTGGGAGCAGGAGGAGGTGGAGCTTTCCTTTTCTTTTAGACTTTCTTTTTCTTGGGTTCCTCATCAGAGTCATCATCATCCTCATCATCATCATCAGACTGTCCTTGAGGATTGTTATACAAGTCATCTATCTCTTTTAGGAACTCAGCAGAAATGGAGGGTTTTCCATACTGGAAGGGAGCTGGAGGAGGAATATCAATTGATCCTGGAGAGTTACTTATGACAGTGCTTTCAGCACCTGCCTTACTCGCTTCTTCAATATCATCCATGATCAAGGCATCCATATCAGGCATTGGTGAATCATCCATGATAAATGTTGGAACAGAAAATGTTTTTGGAGGGGAGGAGGCTCTGACTGAATCAGCCTTGGTTGTCTGTGCTGGAGTTTCAGAAATCTTGGCAAAACTGTCTTTAAGTTGCTTAGCAACATCAAAACTTATTGGGGAGGAGTAGGGGATAATAGCCAATGATGGCTTAGTATATTCAGTCGGAGGGAGACTTAGATAAGCTGTATCAAAAGTCTTTAACAAACTTACCAAGTCTACTGTGAGATGGATGAAAACATCACCAATAGTATTTATTTCTGCTATAACTGACTCATCAATATCCATGTCAGTTTCAATAAATTGAATTAAATCAATTATATCAGAATCTATACTATCTGCTGCAGCTTCTACTGTATCTGATGTTTGTACAACTGGTCTTGTTGTAGCTACTACTTCTTCATGAAGTATCTCCCACTTCCTGGTTTCAGTAGTTGCTGAAGCCAGGCCCCCAACTAAAGATGGAGCAGTGGTCAGGGCAGAGATCTAGGAAGCAAGGGATGAGATAGAAGCAACAAGAGGGGAAATGTACCCTTCAATAGTAGTTTTGAGTAATAGGGTGAGAAGAGAGATGATGGTGGGGGTAAGATATGGGTCTAGGGTTGGAGAGGCAGAAACTGGTAGAGTAGCTGACTGAGTAGATGGTGCTGGATCATGGATGGGTGGAGTTGGAGGTCGAGTTTCTAATAGAGACTCATGTTGTGGAGATGGAGAGTTCAGGGGAGAGGAAAGCAAGTTGAAAGAGGGAAGGGAGGATAGGTTGATGTCAACCAGATGAGATGGTAGAGGGGATAGAGGTGGTGTCGGGATGGAAGTGTCAAGTTGAGATGAAAGATGAGGAGATGGGAGATGTGTATGTGAAGAGGGATTGGAGATGCTGGAGCTGTTAAGGTATGGATGTGGATGGTAGTGGAAAGTTGGGTTGACTAGACTTGTTGTTGGGATGGAACTGGAGGGATAGGAGGTGGTGGAGGAGTGGAAAGGAGCCCTTCAGTGGGGTGGGGAGTGGCTGTAATAGCCCTAGTATTTTTGGAAGCTTGGGTGGCAGAGGATGAAGCCTTAGAGGGCTTTGTGATTGTCGTCTCCCACCTGCCAAACAAGGCACATGTAAGCCTTTTGCTGGCATTGATGAATATGGTCTGGGAGACCATTGATTGAGCAGCCTTTGCTGTCAAGAAGATTCCTAGGATCCGTCCGAAGTACACTTCCTTTTTACTGTTTCTTTTCCTGATAAGATCAAAGATGATCTGAGCCCAGTCCACCTGCCTTTTGTTTACCACTGCACACATGACCAGAAATTGATGCCTGGTAATATAATTGTGTGCAGTCTGCTTGCCCAGCAAGACTTTCCCAACTATATCTGCGAGAATTTGAACTCGGCAGATAGGTGTTTCTTCAGTAGTTTATTGGGGTTGTCTCCAGAGTACCTGATGAGTCCTTATTTCATACCGAATTCCGGACTCATCTAGGCTCATTTGCATGTCTTTGTACTACCATTTAGCGCCATTAGCACTTCATTTTAGTTCGCTACGACATTCCACGTCTTGTGCACCTTTTTAGCCTATTTTTGTGCATGTGTGTATTTCCCTTTTGCTGTGCATTATATTTATGTCTGTGACTGCCATGTCGACATCCCGTCCAGTTTTCCTACAGGTTCTGGGATCGTGTGGGCGTCCGGGTTAGGACTTTCACCATTTTTGACAAAGGAGCCAGTGGTCGTGCGTTTTTACTCACGCACGACCATCGACCTCTTTGGCGCACGATCATTGGTCGTGCACAGTCTGCCCTCTTTTATTAAAGTTCTGCCCCTGCCATTTCGCACGATCACCAGCTATACCGCGCACGATCACTGCTCGTGCGCTGCCGATCGTGCGTAGTCATGACATCTTTTTCCACTTTTCTGCCTCCATATCGCACGATCACGGACCATATCGCGCACGACCACTGGTCGTGCGCCTGTGATCGTGCGCAGTGTTTAATTCTGCTTTCTATAAATAGCGCAGGTTTCTCCTTATTTCGGGGGATCGCCAAAGTCCGCCGTTTTTCCGCCATTTTCGTCTCCAAGGAGGGTTTCCACCGTCCTCCTTCATCTTCCACCTTAGGGAGGTGGTCCGGGCAAGCTTTCAACGCCAAATCATAGCCGGAGCTTCCTCTCGGCCTCCTCCTTCATCATCGAGCTTCAAGGGAGATTTGACCTAGCTTTCTCCATCAAGCTAGGAGGAGCATGTGCTTTCATCTTTCGCAGCGTGATACGAAGAAGACGGGCCATTGGGAGTGAGTGACAGCCTCCTCTACCCCGGACACAGTTGAGGACCGAGCTTGGACTTGGATTGACAACCAGGGATTCCAACCGTGAACCCTCAATAAGGCTTCGGACCCGGTCGATTTCGCACACTACTCTTATGTTGTTGTTGATAGCTTAGTTTAATTTCTATGTATTCATGAAGTATTTTTATTGATTAGCATTTTCACTTATTCATGTCTATGTGAGTTATTGTGATTTTGTTATTATTGCTTGAGGTGCGCCATATCCCATCCACCACCATCCATCCTTGCCGCACTAGCAATTGCTAGTGACGTGCGTAGCGAAGAGGTGCTTACGACCCTCGTTCCGCCGTTCTCTCCACCTCATCCGCTAGCCTACTCGCCCATCCGCCTAGCGATTCGGTGCATAGCGTCCCGACTAGTCTTTATCCCGCCAAGCGAAGCTTTGCATAGCGGCATTGCATAGGAGTAGTTGATAGATTTTTACTTTATTTTCCACAACCATCAAAACCCCCATTTCATTACCTCCGACCCGAGGACTTCAATCTCAAGTCCTCCTCGAAATTAACTCCACCTTACTGTGTTCCTTGTGAGATCGATACTTGGGAAAACTCGCCCATTTTATATTACTTGTGCGACCGGTTCACTGCCGTGATCTTTCTGCATCAAGTTTTTGGCACCGTTGCCGGGGACCACAGTCGTGTGAGTTTTTGGAGAGGGAGATTATAGATTGAAGCCCTTTTCCATCTGTTCATTCCATGTTTTATTTTTCTTTGCTTTAGTTTTTATAATTTGTTGCTTATTTTTCTTTATTCCTTTACTAATTTTGATATTTCAGTAGCAGGTATTCCTTTTTATTTATCTGCTTGTGTGTAGTTAATTTTGTCTTAGAAAATTCTTGTGGTGAATTCTTTCTTGCTGCACCATGTATTCTTATGCGAATATTCGTTGTCGTTGGTGCGGGGATTATAGGCATAGCAGTGATGAGTGCCCCACTGAAGAATGGGAGCATAATTTTCGTGGTTCAGTGTATGGAGCACCGTTGTCTTATGGTACTTCATACACCGTACCCCAGTCTTATGGTCACTACTCTTCTCCGCCTTCACCTTTTTCATATTCCTCTCCGGTCCCACCTGGACCAAGGAGTAATGGAAAACGGTGTTTGTGTTGTCGTAGCACCGACCATGTGTTGAAAGATTGCGCAGAATTTCATCGCCAGTTAGAGGCGGATGATGAACCGGATATCCGGATTGTCTCATCCACCTCTCAAAGGGCTGCTCCTTCTGATTCTGATGATGTATTCGCAGTACCACCTTGTCTATGGGGGACTGCTGTGGATACACCCATCAGACTTTCTACTGATCGATGTGACGACATTGCGGTACCGTTGCCCTCTATACCTTCTTCCCCTCTTCTTGATTCACCCCCGGAGGAACCTGCACCTATTTTCTCTGATGTCGTTGTTCCTTCGCTTTCTTTGCAAGAATCATCTACTCCTCTTTTTAGTGAGTTGGTTGATGATGTTGTGCCCTTTGGAGATTGGGAATATGAGGATGCGCCATGGTGTGACGAGGACATTATTCTCTTCAATGGAGAGTATTATGTCTTGGAACATGGTGACGCACCGAGGTGTGTTGATGAGGAGATCCTTGCTGATGAGGAAGTTTCCACTTCCTTATTGGTTGAGGAGGTCCAAATCACCATCGAGGACCTCATGGTCTCAGCTTCCCCTCGCCATGACTCACATGACACCGACAGTGATCTATGCTTGGATCCTGCTGAGAGTGATTCCGGGATCACTCTCCATATTTTTGATTCTTTTAGTTCTTCTTCTACTTTATTTCTTGATCCCCCTTCTTTATCTGAGCCTGTGCAGATGGAATCTCCACAGGTATGTGAGGTTGTCGATGCGCCTGGCATTTTTGCCGCTGCCGTCGCTTCCTACGAACCGGTGGTCGACGATACCTTGCTAGGCAAGGATATTTCTTGTGGTGAGTTGAGTGAGGACCAGTGCTCCTCCTCATCTTACTTCCTATTTCCTCTACCTGTGCATTTCAGGTATTATTATTCAGGTAGAGGGGTAACTGTTCTATCACCGTATCGGTACCTATTACCGACACGGATATTAGGACAGTTGCCTGTGCACTTTTCTTTTCATAGGCCCATTAGCTAGAACTGTATAGAATTTAATAAGTCATGCTGGGATGACAGTAACCCCAGTAGTTATCTTATATTTTCTGCATTTTCTTTCTTTTTGTATATTTTTCTTTTGTTTTTGCGGAGCTCACCCCTGCAGGTATTCATGGAAACTACTCATTGGCGGGGTTGTGATCCTTCGTTTGGCGGGCCTGCTTCTTCTTTTCATGCGTCTTCTGGTATGCTCACTAGCTGAGCATTGGGTAACTTCTCCCCTTTTCCCTTTTTGATTTTAATTTCAATATCATATGTTGTTTAGTTTAAGTCTGGGGGAGAGCTATTAGTTGTTGCCTTTTGCACGTGCACATTTCATGTGCATACTAGAAGCTTTTATAGTTTTATTTTGATTAGTTCATTGCATCGCACACCACTGCACCCACATGAGCGCGTGCTTAGCTGTTAGCGTGCCGCGAGTTAAACTCATTTCTTTTGTTTGATTTGGAAAAATTATTGTGCTAGTTTAGGATTGCACGATAGAGTAAAATGTTGGCCTTGGTGTGTTCCTAGTCAATTGCTCTCATTTGGTGTAGAAATATGTGTAGATTTAATTTTTCTGTATGCTTATAGTTTTATATTTTTCTATTTGTGTAAAGACATTTTATTCTACTCAAAAGTTGTGAATCCGGTGTGAATCAAACGGTAGTGTAGGAATGTGTGTTGCCGTCACAAGACTTGTTTTGCTCGAGTCGGGAGGAAGGATTATCTTTCTCGGTGGCTAAGAACTTGCCCCAAGCTACTCTCGAAGCATTGGTACATGGTTTTCCTAGCGGGAGCGTGATGTAGGCCATCATTTTGGCCCGGTTGAGCTTTGTACCATTCCGAACGTCACACCCTCGCTAAGCCCTGTTGTGCCTACCCTTCTTTTGATTCAGCTCCACCATTATTTCACCATAGCCTTATAGCCGATCCTAGTCGCACACCCAAGTCGAGCTTATTGTTTAATATTTTCATGTTGGGTTGTGATGCGGTGTTTTTATTCGTGAAAATGTGGATGTGCGCCCAAGTTTTAATTGCTGAGATTTTGAAAATAAAAAGAAGAAAATGAAATGTTTGTAAAAAGAAAAAAAAAATGTTGGAGAAAAAGTTTAATTGAAAATCTTTATGGAGATGATTATGATTTGGAGTAGGCGGTGCACACACCCATGTTGCAAAAGTTAAGTCTGGGGGTGTGGTGCACTCGCGCGTCTTGCGGTTTGCCGAGGGACTCTTTTAGCCGAGCTCATTTGGGTTAGGAGCTGAGCCTTTCTTTTTATCATTGTTTACCTCACCGTCACCCAAGCCTCTTCATTACCCGAAGTCCTACGGACTCACGCTAGAGTCTAACTAGTGCCGTGGAGAGAGTGTGAACGGGCAAGCGTATGGTCCCCGACATTGGTGGATTCCTTTGGAGGTGATCCTGAGCCCCGATCTTTGGCAAAGCTCACCTTAGTGGCCTGCCTACTTTCTTCCTATGTAGGACCGGATTATTCACCGTGATTCTATTTTTTTGAGTAATAATAACTTGTTGATACACATTGTGGAAAATATAAACTATTTTGCATACTTAGAAATTTCTTCTATTGTATTTTTATGCACACGGGCATGCGACTTCGCAGGGTACTCCGTTCTGCAATTTCTTTGTTAGCTAGCTCTTTTTCCTTGTCTGCTTAAGTTGTGTTTGCTCGGGACGCGCAAACAGTTAAGTCTGGGGGTGTGATGAGTCCCTATTTCATACCGAATTCGGGACTCATCTAGGCTCATTTGCATGTCTTTGCACTACCATTTAGCGCCATTAGCACTTCTTTTTGGTTCGCTACGACATTCCACGTCTTCTGCACCTTTTTAGCCTATTTCTGTGCATGTGTGTATTTCCCTTTTGCTGTGCATTATATTTATGTCTGTGACTGCCATGTCGACATCCCGTCCAGTTTTCCTGCAGGTTCTGGGATCGTGTGGGCGTCCGGGTTAGGGATTTTACCATTTTTGACAAAGGAGCCACTGGTCGTGCATTTTTACTCACGCACGACCATCGACCTCTTTGGCGCACGATCATTGGTCGTGCGCAGTCTGCCCTCTTTTATGAAAGTTCTGCCCCTGCCATATCGCACGATCACCAGCTATACCGCGCACGATCACTGCTCGTGCGCTGTCGGTCGTGCGCAGTCATGACATCTTTTTCCACTTTTCTGCCTCCATATCGCACAATCACGGACCATATCGCGCACGACCACTAGTCGTGCGCCTGTGATCGTGCACAGTGTTTAATTTTGCTTTCTATAAATAGAGCAGGTTTCTCCCTATTTTGGGGGATCGCCAAAGTCCGCCGTTTTTCCGCCATTTTCGTCTCCAAGGAGGGTTTCCACCATCCTCCTTCATCTTCCACCTTAGGGAGGTGCTCCGGGCAAGCTTTCAACGCCAAATCATAGCCGGAGCTTCCTCTCAGCCTCCTCCTTCATCCTCGAGCTTCAAGGGAGATTTGACCTAGCTTTCTCCATCAAGCTAGGAGGAGCATGTGCTTTCATCTTCCGCAGCGTGATACGAAGAAGACGGGCCATTGGGAGTGAGTGACAGCCTCCTCTACCCCGGATGCAGTTGAGGACCGAGCTTGGACTTGGATTGACAACCCGGGATTCCAACTGTGAACCCTCAATAAGGCTTCGGACCCGGTCGATTTCGCACACTCCTCTTATGTTGTTGTTGATAGCTTAGTTTAATTTCTATGTATTGATGAAGTATTTTTATTGATTAGCATTTTCACTTATTCATGTTTATGTGAGTTATTGTGATTTTGTTATTATTGCTTGAGGTGCGCCATATCCCGTCCACCACCATCCATCCTTGCCGCACTAGCAATTGCTAGTGACGTGCGTAGCGAAGAGGTGCTTACGACCCTCATTCCGCCGTTCTCTCCACCTCATCCGCTAGCCTACTCGCCCATCCGCCTAGCGATTCTGTGCATAGCGGCCCGACTAGTCTTCATCCTGCCAAGCGAAGCTTTGCATAGTGACATTGCATAGGAGTAGTTGATAGATTTTTACTTTATTTTCCGCAACCATCAAAACCCCCATTTCATTACCTCCGACCCGAGGACTTCAATCTCAAGTCCTCCTCGAAATTAACTCCACCTTACTGTGTTACTTGTGAGATCGATACTTGGGAAAACTCGCCCATTTTATATTACTTGTGCGACCGGTTCACTGCCGTGATCTTCTTGCATCAGTACCCCATTTTATTCACCATTATATCAAACTCTTCTGAATCAATTTCTAACTCTTCCTCACCATTTTTCAATCCAAAAAGTTAAGTAAGAATATCGGGGGTAAGAGAGATTTTGTTACCCGCGATGGTGCTGGTAATCTTGTTCTTATCGACGGTAGCTGTGTACACCCATTCTCTGATTTCTGTGTTGGGTAATTTGATTCTCTTGGTCAGTAGTTGTTTCAATTGCTGGTCTTCCAGCAGTTGTCGGATGGGAAGAAATATTGGATCTGAGTACTGGAATGAGGCAAAATCCATATCGAATCCTGTATAAAATTTCATTGTCGCAAGAGAGCCTGTTGGAATCGTCATGAATGCACCTGCAAGAGAGAAAATGAAGATCAAGTGCAAAGGGAAACTTAAAGTGCGGGATGGAGGTCGAAGAAAACCTAAGATGTAAGGTTTTCCAGAATATGAACCGACAAACTCCGTTCGACGAAAAGTTAGAAGATCTTTGATCTGAGGTCGATGAAATAATTTAGAGTCAACAGGTTCGTCGATCTCAGGCTAAAGATTTAAAAGCATTTCATCGATCTCAGGTCGACGAAAGGTTTCAGAAGTAAGTTCGTCAAACTTAGATCAACGAAAATTACTTCACCAGGAGATTTCGTCGAGCTAAGGTCGACGAGAAATCTCAAGAACTGTTATCAGTTTGTCGATCTCAGGTCGAAGAACATAGACAAATCTTTGACCAGGGACAGAGCATTAGATTAAATCCTGACCATTTATCATACCAAGCTAATTGACAAAGAACAGATGCTTGGATAAGTCCAATGGCTTAGTGAATATGTCGTCTCTTTGCAAATAGGTAGAGATAAATTCACGTTTAATCTTTTGTTTGTCAACACAATCTCTAATGAAATGATGTCTATTGTCTATATGCTTGGTTCTAGAATGCAAAACTGGATTTTGTGCAATTGAAATAGCACTTGTATTATCACATAGAATAGTTAAATTATTTAAGTTGACACCATAATCCAGTAATTGGTTTTGTATCCACAAGATCTGTGAACAACAGCTGCCCGCAGCCATATATTCAGTTTCAATAGTTGATGTTGAGACAGATGTTTGCTTTCTACAGAACCATGATACAAGTCTGTCACCAAGGAACTGACAAGTTCCAGAGGTTCTTTTCCGGTCTACTCTGTATCCAGCATAATCAGCATCAGAGAATCCAGTTAACACAAGTACTGATTCTGTTGGATACCAGAGGCCAACATCTGGACAAACTTTTATATATCTTAAAATCCTTTTTAATAAAATAAGGTGAGATTCTTTAGGGTTCACCTGGAACTTAGCATATAGACATGAGGCAAACATAATATCTGGTCTGCTTGCTATTAAATATACTAAGGATCCAACAATGGCCCAATACCTAGTTTGATCAACTGGTTTTCCAGATTCATCAGCACTTACAATAGCATTGGCAGCCATGGGATTTTTCATGGTAGTGGCATCATTCATCCCAAATTTCGTAATAAGCTCTTTAGCATATTTAGATTGAGAGATGAAGATTCCTTCAGGAGTTTGTTTCACTTGGAGACCAAGGAAATATGATAACTCACCCATGCTACTCATCTCAAACCTTGAGTGCATTAAATCAGAAAATCTTTTGCACAGATTTGAATCATTGGAACAAAAAATTATGTCATCCACATATATTTGTACTAAGAGAATTTTATCATGATGTAATTTTGTAAAAAGGGTTCTATTTACCATGCCTATGGAAAAACCATGCTATAATAGAAAGCTGGCTAAGGTCTCATACCAAGCTCTTGGAGCTTGTTTTAAACCATAGAGAGCCTTATGCAATCTAAAAACATAAGAAGGATGAGATGAAGAGATAAAACCTGGAGGTTGTTCAACATACACCTCTTCTTTGAGTTCTCCATTTAGGAATGCACTCTTCACATCCATCTGGTAGACTTTAAACTTCTTGAATGATGCATAAGCAAGGAAAATCCTTATAGCTTCAAGTCTGGCAATAGGAGCAAAAGTATGATCATAATCAATTCCTTCCTCTTGCCTGTAACCTTGAGCAACAAGCCTTGCCTTTTTCCTCACTATAACACCTTGGGCATCAAGTTTGTTTCTGAATACCCACTTAGTTCCAATTACTGGATAGCCCTTAGGCCTTGGAACTAATTTCCAAACTTTACACCTCTCAAATTAGTTGAGTTCCTCTTGCATTGCAGTGATCCAGTGTGGATCTTGCTCTGCATCAGATATGGATTGTGGCTCAATTTGAGAGAGAAAATAGGCACGCACCACATCAGGGTTGAGTTGATGCCTTGTCTGCACTCCTAGTGATATGTATCCAATTACTTGAGATCTTGGGTTATCCCTATGTGTGACAAGATCATTGGGTAGAGTTGGTTCAGTGACAGTTATTTGATTTAATTCCTCTTGTGGAATTGTATCAACTGTTGGAGGGGAATTAATTTCTTCCACATTCTCTTCTTCACTTTCACCTTCTGATATAGCTTGTGGAGAGGAGTGTGATTCAACCTTTTTGGTAAGGTTTAGATCATCTAAGCTCTCACACAAATTCTATACCTGCAGATTGTTGTTGGTAGAGATATCTTTCTCCTTGTAAAACATGTTAGATTCATCAAATGTCACATGCATAGATTCCTCAATTTTTAATGTTGATTTGTTGAATACCCTATATGCCTTGTTGAATTGAGAATATCCTAGGAAAATTTCCATTGTAACCTTAGCTTCAAACTTTCTAAGATGTTTCTTGTCATTATTGTGAATATAGCATATACATCCAAATACTTTAAAATAGGTTATTATAGGTTTCTTCCCTTTGAGTAGTTTATAGGGAGTCTAAAGCTTTAGTTTATGTATTAAACGTCTATTCAGGACATAGTTTATTGTGCTTACAGCCACTGCCCAATAGGATAGGGGCATGTAGGCATTTGCAAGTAATGTACCTGCAGCTTCAATGAGTGTTCTATTCTTCCTATCAACTACCCCATTTTGTTGAGGATTTCTTGGTGCTGAGAAACATTGTCTGATACCTTCCTTCTCACAAAACTCTAGCATAAGAAGAGAGTCAAACTCAGTTCCATGATCACTTCTGATCAATCAACTTGAGTAGAGTACTCAATCTGTATGTTCTTGAGAAAATCTGTGAGAACTTCGAAAGTATCTGACTTAGTTCTCAAGAAGAAAACCCATGTGAATCTTGAGAAGTCATCTACAATAACTAATGTATAAGACTTTCCTCCTAGACTTTGTACTGTAATAGGGCCAAAGAGGTCCATATGAAGCAAGTACAGGATTCTAGGTGAATCACCCTTGTTAGTTGATTTGAAACTAGATTTAGTTTGCTTGCCTAGTTGACAAGCCCTACAACGGCCTTCCTTCTTATAGGGACCAGAAGGTAAGCCTCTAACAAGATTGTCTTTAGATTACCTAGCTATATTTTTATGGTTTACATGTCCTAGTTTTTTGTGCCATAATCTAGTTTGTATGCTGACAAAATTGAATAAGCAGATTTCAGATTTAGCTGATTCAAAATTTACTAAGTAGATGTTACCTTGTCTAATTCCTGTTAAAACAATTGTGTTGTTTAAAGAAATAAGACATAAGGAGTTAGTAAAGCTGACTTGATAACCTGTATCACATAGTTGGCTTACTGATATCAGGTTATGCTTAAGACCATTTACATAAGTCACTTTTTTGAATATAACAGCTCCATATTTGAAATCTCCATAGCCTTCTATCAGTCCAAAGCCTGAGTCACCAAAGATTACTTTAGGTCTAATCTTGGCTTTATAGTTGGTTAGGCATTCCTTGTTTCCTATAATATGTTTAGAGCAACCACTATCCTGGTACCACTTGTTTTGAGTGACATGGTTCTTTTCTACCTGCAAGGAGAATTAGCAGTTTTTGACCCAGATTACCTTGGGTCCTTTTTGTTTAACATAACTAAAACTTGAAATAAATGAGCATTCAGGTTGATCCTTATAACCTACAGGATGATACCTTCTGGGAGGTATGAACCACTGACTAAGGGGATTAAAGGATTTATTGGTCTTTAGGTTACTCAGGTTATGAACTGAGTTTGAAGAATTTGAATATGTTCGTCGACCTGAGCTCGACGATCTGGGTTTAGTTCTTCGATCTCTGCTCGAAGAATGGAGGTATTCATTCTCAAAGCCCCAGAAATGTTGATCTCCGGTCGACAAACCCTACTGGTTTCGTCGATCCTAGTTCGATGAATAGGTTACACTATTATTTGCGTTCAGAGTTCGTCGTTCTGCGTTCGACGAACTATACCCATTTTGTCATTCTGAGTTCGACGAAATATGCTGAACATAGTTATGTTGTTTATCTTTCTTTTTTTGATTGGTTTTACTAAGTTCTAATTGTTTGAGAACTTCATTAACCTTTTCTACTTGTTCAGTATTTCTCTTTCCATTTTCAGAGATGAAGTTAATGGGTTTTGATAAATGATTTTTCTGAGTTAGGATTGGTTCACTAGATGAGGCTCCTAATCCTAATTTGTTATTGTTAGATCTTGTGTTAACTATGCTGGTTATATCTAATAGTTATAAACTTCTACCATTTAAGGATTCTTCTAGTTTCTTAGCTTTACTTAATTCAGATTTCAGAAAGATGATTTGTTGAATTGCTAGGCTTAGTTCTTCGGTTAGCTTTTCATTTTCAACAATGAGTTTATCTTGTTCTAAAAGTTTTTCCCTAAGAAGTTTGATTTCCTTCTAAGACTCTATCAGGTCTAAACACAAGAGTTTGAATTTAGATTGAAATTCTTTAGATTTAAAGTCATAGGAAGCAATTACCTGATCCTCTTCAGAGAGGAATTCTTCATCACTTGATTCTTCTAAATCTAATCTGCTACTTCCAGCATCAATTACCATAAGGCACATTTCTCTTACCTTCTTTTCTTCTTCATCATCTTCTCTGGAACTGGAGGAGGATGTTTATTCTTCAGTATCAATCCAGGTTTCAGCAACAAAGCCCTTCTCCTTCTTCTTGTACTTGCCGGAGGAGGCCTTGCTGTGTTGATATCTTCTTGAGTCCTTGTCTTGCCTTCAGTCTTTCTTTTGAGCTTCTGGGCATTCAGATATGAAATGTCCAAGTTTCCTGCACCCAAAACAGACGACCTCTTTAGAGGGGGTCTTATCATACCTTGGTTTATCCTCTTTCCTTGAGGGCTTTCTCCTGAAGTCCTTCCTATCCATTTTATAGAATTTTTTAGCAAAGAGAGCCATAAGATCTTCATTGGCTGGCTAGCTGGGAGATTCTTCTTCAGCTTTGAGTGCTAAGTTATGTTCCTTTCTAGCAGGTGTTGAACCCTTTAGCTCAACTGCAGCTTCTCTTGACTTGATCAATTGCTCATAAGATTTGAGCTTTCTAAGTAGAGATTCTGTTGATATTTCAGCCATGCTCCTTGCTTCTCTGATGGGCAAGATCCTAGAGTCCCAAGTGCTAGGGAAATACATGAGGATCTTTTCTTGACCTCAGTCAGAGTAATTTCCTTGTCCAATGTTCTGAGCTCACTGATGATGGAGCTCAGCCTGTTGTACATCACTTCCACAGATTCTGCTTCATCTTTCATGAAATTTTCATATTGAGATATGAGGCTGGATCTTCTATCCTTCCTCTCATTAGTAGAGCGTGCTACCATTTGGTTGAGGGAATCCCAAATGGCTTTGGCAGATGTACATTTAGCAACTTTCTGAAATATGTCATCTTACATAGTCTGGGCCAGTATGTTCATAGCTCTGGCATCAGCAATCTTTGCCTTTTTGTGTGCATCAGCTTGATCTTGAGGAGGCACTGCACTAAGATTTACTGTGGTTGAAGTAGAGGGCACTAGAGCTGGTGGTCCTGTCAGAATGGAATTAAATTTGTCTTTATCAATAGAGTTCATATAAAGTTTGATTCTTGCTTTCCAGATTCCAAACTTTTGCAAGTTGCAAACTGGAGGTCTGGTGCTTGCATAATCCTTATTCTGTGCCATAATATCAGAAAAATAAAATCTAATCAGTGAGTCTAACAATATTTATTCAGAGTTTATCCTGAGGATCTTAGTTAATCCAGTTGTAAGCCTGTATGATGTGATTAACATCCTCTTATACCAATTAAAAGATAGGCTAAGCTCAGAATAACTCTAGAGGGGGGGGGTCAATAGAGTTTTTAAAATCTTTTTATTTTCTGCAGAAATAAGGAGACTTTTTAACAAAGTATGTTACTATGATATATGTGTAAGAGTAACCTAGTACAGCAGATGAACTAGAGAAAATATGACTGAGTTACTCAGCAAAATGTATCACAACACAAGCTCACTGGAAAATCACAGCCACACAGACAACACAAGAATTTATAGTGGTTCCCCAAACTTGGGTACATCCACTCTTCTTCCACCCTAGGTAGGAATCCACTATAGGTTTTGATCAGGTGACTGCCACCAATGAGCTTTTGATCAGGTGCTCAAAAACCAAACCTCAAGTCTTTTGGTTAGGAGACTTGCAACCAGAATAATTTTGAAGGGAATTAAAATCCTGTACAGAGGTAGGAAAAGAGAGTGAGGAAAGTCTTCTTTTCTCAATTCACAATGAGAAGACTATGTGGATTCTTGATGGTGTCAAAGCTCCTTCTAAGAGGTGGAATGGTTCGGGAAGATGAGAGCTTTGCTTCAGGGTGGATGACTATTAGCCTTCAATCTTGACTAGAAAAGCTTCAGGATAAGTTTGACAGATGCAGTAGTATTGTTGTCCTTCAAAGAGATCCTGTGAATGTGAAGGTAGAAGACGGTAGAATTTTTTTTATTGATGTTCTTCTTCTTCTTGTCTTGCAGCCCTTCTTATTTTATCTTTTTAATTTTGAATTTCCTTCTGCAATAAATGCTGACGGCCTTGGAAAATTTTCTGCATTGATTTGTTTCCCCAACTGTACCTTATAAAAATGCCAGGCAGTAATCCTGATGAAGACCATAATTAATGCTCTTATCTAACAGTAATATTCAGAGAATATTAGAGCATTAATTACTCAAGAATTATTGCCACATAAGGACAAAAGGGAAAAAGAATCAGACTGAATTCGTCGATCTGAGTACACAGTTCGTTGAGCTGAGAATATCTTTTTGTCGAGCTGAGATTAAAGATCATTGAACTCTGAATGCTGCTTGATAACTTCCTTCTGTGCATCAAGTTCGTCGAGCTTAGGTCTAAGATCGTCGAGCTGAGCCTTGAGAACAGAGTTAGTTCAGTAGAGGTCAATGATCGTCGAGCTGAGTCTGAAAATTTCTACTTAGAATATTTTGTGAGTGTTGAACCACTTTAACCAGGATTAGTCAATCAGAGAACAGAGTTCTTATAGCTGATGTTTTGGTTCGTCGACTGAGTTTCTAACTAAAGTAGTTAGTACTTTGTTCAGAGTTCGTCGAGCTGGGCTCAGAGAATTCTCCCTGATTTCATCTAGCTGAGCTCGACTTTCGTCGAACGGAGTTCGACGAGCGTAGACCTTCTTTTTCTAAGTCTTGAATTCTGTGAGTCTTGAGTCTCTTGTAGGGTTGGAGGCTGGTCCTTTGTACTGTTGACTCAAGAAATTGACCTAGACTCTAGGACACAACTATCACCCTGATCTATATATGTTGGGTCATATCCTAACTCAGTGAACCTAGCCCAAATCCAACTTGGGGTTCCAACAGTCACCATGGATAGAAGTAAAGATATGTCATCCATGAAGCTACCGGTGTGCACCAAGGAAAACATTCCCTTGTGGAAAGAACGAGTACAGTTCTTTATGGAAGCTGTTGATCCGAGGATTTTTTAGATTGAGGAAGAAGGACCACACATCCCTACACAGGCTTTAACAATAAATCCAGCGATTATGATTCCAAATAAGATGATGGATCTCACTAAGGATGAGATTACCTTAGTCTCCCTAGACAAGAAGGCCAAAAATATTATTTCAAGTGTAGTGGACGGCTTAATGCTCCAAAACTTATTCCACTGCCTGTCTGCCAAGGAAATGTGGCACTATCTTGATGTCCTTATGGAAGGTATTGAAGAAGTGAGAGACGATCGTAGATCATTGATGAACCAAGAGTACGAAGCCTTCAAGCAAGGTGCCAATGATTCCATAGCTGACAGCTTCGAGAAGTTCTTCAAGATAGTGAATGGTCTCAGGAACTATTGTCGCGTCTTCACTAATGGTCAACTGAATGACAAATTCCTTAGATCCCTGACAAAGTATTGGGACACAAAAGTTGTTACCATTAGAGAATTCGGGAAGCTGCTGGAGATAGACCCTCAGAACCTGTTCGGAAAGCTGCTCTCCTATGAGCTTCAAATGAACACACGTAAGAAGGAGGAGCTGAGCAACATAACTTCCAGGAGAGAAAAGTCAGTGGCTCTGAAGGCTGAAGGTTTGAGGAAATCTAAAGCTGTGTCACCCATATGTACACGTGCTCCTGAGACACCAGAAGACTTAGAGCCAAGCGCGCCAGGCTCTGAGCTATCAGATGGAGAATTTTCTCTTAACTCAAAGCAGTTTAAGAAAATTCTCAGTAAGAGGAGATAGATGAAGAATCATTCATACTCCTCAGACTATAGAAAATCACACCGAGATGGAGATCTCTTAAAGAAAAGCTACAATAAGGAGGACAGGTATAAATCATGACCGAATAAATATTTTTCCTCTAACATTGTTTGCTATTGTTGTAATAAGCCAGGACACGTGATTGCGGATTGTCCCTATAAAAAGAAGAATGGTTCCAAGAAGGAAGAAAAGAGATCCTTCAAGGGAAAAAGAAAAGAAGAAAATAGCTCCGTCGCCCAGAAGTCGAAGACTCTCAACGACAGTGACTCGTGTGAGTCGATTTTAGATAATGAGGAAGCCTACTTCGGGCTTATGGAACAATCAGACGAGGATGTGGGAGACTTCGAGTACCACGGGAAGGTAAACTCGCACACAATACTGTCTGAGTCTTAAACGTCCACCAGTGGTCGTGAAGGCTATACTTCTGATGAGGAAGAATTAGAATTGATGGCTCACCACGAGCACCTGCTAAAGGCTTTTGACAAATGCCATAAGGTAGTCCGAAAGCAGTTAAAAAAGATTGTCTCCCTCAAGGAAGTGGAAGCTAATCTGAAGGAAGAAATTACACAATTACTTCCTCTCAGAGATGAAGTACACTCCTTGAAAGAGAAATTCAAGGGCTCCGCTGAGATGTTGAGTCTGAAAGAAAATTATATTGATGAGCTGGAAGAAAAGCTTGCGGTGGAGAGAAAACTCGTTGAGAGTTACTACAAGCCGAAGACTGTTCTCCCGCTTATTGATTTGTTTTCAGTTAAGAAGAAGGGTAGTGGTCTTGGCCACGTCGGTGGAAAGTATAAGGCGGCCAAGAAGGCTATCGCCAAAGAAAAGGGGAAGGTACCCATGAGTCAACCCTCGTTTAGGAAGGTAATCTTCCCAACGAATAAGTTTGACCTTGAGTCGTCCTATGGTCATCATGCTAGGCCTACTCATGTAATGCCCAAGAATAGACACCGAGGATGGACCCATCCCCGTGACTTTGGTGCCAGCGTGTTCAAAGCACCTTATGAAGAGATTTAGATGAAGAGTTATGGTCCATATGTCGGTCATAACAATATGAAGGCACCAAAATCCAAAACTCATGTGCCTAAGGCTAAAGAGACGGGGAGTGCTTGTGTATGCATCAACCAGGAGGCCTCCACCAAAAAGAATGCTTCCCCTACTAGACCTCGGCTCCAAAAGGTAAAGTAGGAGTATTAAAGGAGGTACAAAAGATTTGACTTTTTGTGCTGCGAAAAAATTATAAATTTGGCGCAGGTTATAAGTATAATCCTGCCAATTATATAACCCCATGAGTTAGCAATGTGAGACCAACCACTCGCAAGGTTAATGTTCCTAGTGGTGTTCTGCTAACAAGGAACCAATAACCCAAATACGTTTGGGTTCCTAAGGTAAAATTATCTATTTCTGCAGGTATGTCCAAAGGCCAATTGAAATCCGATCTCGTATTTGGATAGTGGATGCTCTCGGCACATGACCGAGACAAGAAGCCTTTTACTTGAGTATACCCAATCGAAGACGGACCAAAAGTGATCTTTGGAGGGTCAGATGGGGGAACAACAAAAGGTTATGGTATGATTTCCAACGGCATAGTCTCTTTCACACACGTAGCTTATGTTGAAGGATTACACCATAACATACAAGCATAAGTCAACTATGTGATAAAGGCTACATCGTTGAGTTCTGCAAGGACAAGTGTTTGATAAAATAGTCTAAAAATTTTGAGATGGTCTTAATAGGCACTCAGAGCAGAAATATTTTCTGTTTAAATTTCCTTTGCTTAGACAATTCTACTCGTGTGTTTTATGGCCAAAAGTAGTGTGTCTCTATATGACCAATGACACAAGAGATTAACACATATTAATTCCTAAACTATAAATATGCTATTTTCTCACAACGTAGTGCACGATTCCCACAATAATAAGTTCCTTAAAGAGATTCCATGTCACTCTAGTCAAATGGGTAAGCAGACATGGGCTACCTTCAAGGTTATTGTTGAAAAAGATTCTTTACGAAGCTTATACTTGCATCATATGGACTTATTCGGTCCTATGCCTATTCACAGCTTAGGAGGTAAGGTTTATAAGTTAGTAATTGTTAATGACTACTCGCATTTTTCTTGGGTGGTCTTTCTGAAACACAAGTCAGACACCTTCGATTCTTTCACTAATTTTGTCCGGCAAATTCAGAACGAATTGAACTCTTCAGTGGTCAAAATCAGAAGTGATCATGGAACAGAATTTGAGTCTGTTGCCATGACAGAATTTTGTCTAAGTCAAGGTATATTTCATGAGTTTTCCTCCCCGCGCACTCCACAAAAAAATGGAGTTGCTGAGAGAACGAACAGAACCCTAATTGAAACATGTATCACTATGTTGAACGATGCCTCACTCCCAGAGTACTTCTGGGTTGAAGCAGCCAACACGGCTTGTCACGTGAAAAATAGAGCACTCATCAACAAAAACTATCGTAAGACCCCCTTTGAGCTATTGAAGGGCAGAAAACCAACTGTGTCCTACTTTGGAATCTTTGGAAGTAAATGCTTCGTACTTAATAATGGGAAGTATTACCGCACAAAGTTTAGTGAAAAGTGTTTTGAAGGTATTTTTGTACGATACAGTAGCCATAGTAAGACATATGTGATCTTCAATAAGAAAACTCTGGTGGCAGAAGAGTTGATAAATGTTGTATTTGATGAGACTACCATGCTCCATAGCAGCTCGTCTAGTGTTATTGGTGCAGATGCAGGTACCAAGTTCAAGGATCTAAGCTTGGATGAAGCTGTCAAGGAAGAAGCTCTAAGCTCAGTCAAGCTTGTCGATCAAGGCTTGGTGGATGAAGAACCCCTAGAGGAAGAATTGTCATAGCCTATATAGGATGCACCGGATGTTGCAAAGCCTACTAAAGGAAGAGCAAGGATTTAGAAAACTAAGACATCAACCAACTGATCAGATCATTGGAGAGCCAGGCGACGGTGTTAGAACTAGAAGAGGTATAGCTAATGAGATTATGCATCTCAGTTTTTAGTCTCAGGTTGAGCAGAAGGAGTTTTAGGAAGCAAAAAAAGATGCTTCTTAGATATTGGCAATGCAAGAGGAGCTCAATAAATTTAAATGATGCAAAGTCTGGGAGCTGGCACCTAGGCCAAAAGGATAGAATGTAATAGGCACCAAGTGGATATTCATAAACAAGCTAGACGAAAACGGAGCAAACATAAAAAAAAAACCAGACTTGAAGCACAAGGATATAAACAAGAAGAGGGAATCGACTTCGACTATACCTTTTCTCCAGTGGCTCGGCTCGAAGCGATTAGGTTATTTCTTATATATGCGGCCCACAAAGGCTTCGCCGTCTACCAAATGGACGTGAAGTAAGCATTTCTCAATGGAAATCTGAAATAGGAAGTATACGTAGCGCAACCCCCAGGTTTTTTCAATTCTAATTTCCCTGATTACATTTACCTTTTGAATAAAGCATTATACGGCTTAAAACAAGCTCCCCGAGCTTGGTATGAGATGTTGTCTAGATTTCTTCTTGAGAACAAGTTCACAACATGGAAGATAGACACAACATTATTTCTTAGTGAAGTTAAAAGCAAGATTCAGCAAGTGCAAATCTATGTCGACGACATCATATTTGGTTCTACAGAAGACAACCTTTGTAAGAATGAAAGGAGGGGTTAGATCTGACTTACTCTAGAGGGGGGGGGGGTGAAAAGAGTATTTAAAAATTCTTGGCAGTTTTTCTTTTAATATATATCAGAGTGAAAATAAGTGATACCAAATATAATAATATAAGGAAAAACAAGCAAAGCTATTCTAACTATCACAGCCACAGCAAGAACAAAAATAGAAAATGAGCAACCAGATAACACAACAAGATTTTATAGTGGTTCCCCTAAACTTGGGTACATCCACTCTTCTACCACCCTGGTAGGAATCCAGTAGCAGGTTTTGATCAGGTGTTTGCCACCACAATATCTATTTGCAAGGAGATATTGCAACCCTTTAGGCTTTTGATCAGGTGCCCAAAAACCATCCCAAGTCTTTTGATCGGGAGACTTGACAACCAGGGTTTAACTTTTGAAGGGAGTTGAAACCCTTTTACAAGAGATGAGAGGAGGTGATGGTGTCTTCTCTTTCTCTAATCAATAGAGAAGACTAGTGGATCTTTTATGTTGACAAAGCGCCACCTGAGATGTTGATGGTTCAGGAAGACTGGAGCTTTGCTTCAGGGTATAGGTCTTCAGCCTTGTCTTAAAGTAGTCCTGGAACCTTTCTGACTGAATAAATCTTTGTTATCCTAAAATGTTCTTGGAAGTAAAGCTTGAAGAAGACTCTTGATTGTGATGATTGTTCTTCTTCTGTCTTCAGACTTGACAAGGTGAAACACAGAGAATTTTTTGCACTGTGAGAGAAAGAGTTTTGAAAAATTTATCTGTCTCAATGCTGTATATTTTTCTCTGTAAGTTCTGGTGGTTTCTTCTATGTGTGTGTATTATTATCTAAAAAATCAAAATCTCTTTATACTCTCAGTCAATAATTTCTCCTTTGAAATTTGAATTACTGCCTTAATTGCTGGCTGATCTGGAGAATACAAACAGTTGGAATATATCATAAATGAGTTTCCCCAACTTTCCCTTAATAAATTAAGCAAGTAAACATCTTGATGAATACCATACTTAATGCTGCCAATAACGGCTATATTCAGAGGAATATAAGCATTAATTACTAAGGAATAATACAACTATTAAGTTAGAAATTAAGGAACAGAAGGAAGAAAACTTCTCATTTTGGAACTAGACAGATATCGTCGATCACTGAATAGAATTCATTGACCTGAGATCCAAGATCGTCGACCTAAGAATTCCAGTTTGTCGACCTAAGCTCTGCAAACTGCGTACTAAGAATGACTTGCCAAATCTGTACTCTGAGTTCGTTGAGCTGAGATTCTGTCCGAAGAAAACTAATCGGCGGCCTGTGCTGAATATTGTCGAGCTCGGCTCAGGGAAATAACTCTGAGTTCGTCAATCTTAGGTCGACGTTTGTCGAGCTGAGTTCAAAGAACATCGAACTGATCAAACTGTTCTCTAAAAACTTCTAAGTCTGAGTCTTCTGAGGTCCTCTACTGACGGGTCCAAGAATGTTGAACTTAATGACTTAGCCTACACTCTATGACTACTAGACTTGACCCTGGCTATATAAGGTGGGTCAGACTCAGCCTAAATTAGTGAACTTAGAACAAATCTAACTAAGGATCCAACAATCTCCCCATATTTGGGTCAGGTCATAAAGTATAATGCATAAGAAGAGAAATTACAAACGTACAACATGAAAGAAAATATCTGACAGAATGAGAAAAAATTTAGCAGATAGAAAGAATATCTATAGAGAATTAAAATAGTTTTTAGAGCCTGTCTGGAGGAGGAGTAGAAGAAGATTTAGTGAACTCTATTTTTCTGAGAGGTTCTTCTGCTTCTTGCTTAGATATCTTCAGGTCTTTAGCTCCCAGAAGAGTTATAGTAGAAGCTCTAGGCACAACAACTTCTTGGTGAACCTGCATATAAGAATTAGGATCAAATAGTTCTTTGTCTACCTCAAACTTTTCAAGCTCTTTCTGTTTGAAGGAATACATAGTTGTAAATTATGATGGATAAGTTCCTTCTATCTTTGCCTTGTTTATCTGAGATAAGCCTATTAGTTCATGGAATCTAGCCATCCTTAAATTTGGATCAAGCTCTGGTTCATATCTTGGATCAGCTGAATAATCCTGAGTAGTTCTTTGAGGCTTTCTAAAAGTAACAAACTGTTGTTGAAAATTTGTTGAAGGATAATTCTTTATAGATTTTTTAGCAAAATAGGAACTTGGTGGTCTGTATTCACATTATTTTCCAAAAGGAATGGAAGATTGTCTTTGAGCTGGTCTGGAAGATTGTCTTGAGTAAGAAGGAGCTGGTTTAGAAGATTGTCTTGAATACTAATAATGATCTAGCTTGGGAGGTTGAGAAGCACTGGAAGTAGACCTTATAAGATTGCCTGAAGCTCCTATAGCAGGAGGAGGAGGAGGTGGTGGATCTTTCCTGAATTTCTTCACTAGAGAAGATCCAGAACTCTTCTTCTTCTATTCTTTAACCTGGTTCCTAGATAGTCTCATCCAGTGAGGAGTTGTTGGAGTAAGAGGAATGTTGTGCAAAATATAATATGGAACATCATTATCTGGATTGAGCTTGGGAACAACCTTTCCTGGAGCTTTCCTCTTCTTTGATTTGGGTCTATTGGAAGTATCAGAATCAGAATCATCATCTGAATCCTCATCATCATTAGATGATCTAGGAGGATTATCATATAAATCATCTATTTCTTATAATTTTTGCTTTTATATCTATTTATATGCTTGAGGAGGAGTTGGAGGTAGCATAATTACAGGAGGAACAACAATCTCTGTAATTAACTGAGAATCTTCTAAGTCTTTATCAGATCGAAAGAAAATTACTCAACTCTGGATTATTTTACATCTGTTCAATCTCTAGTGCAACATCCTGTAAAATTAAATCATTTAGACTTGGTATTGGACTATCATCCATTACATAGGTTGGGCCAGAAGGTTCCACAACCATGTTAGTAGCAAACCATGCCTGAATAGCCTGAAGAGTTTCTGTACTAATTGGAGCTGTATAGCAAATAATATCTGTGCAGAACTTAGGAGAAACAAATAAAAGAATGTTTCAATGAAAGAGGTCAAAAGAATCTAGAACTGACTTCAGTTCACTTGCTGGAGAAATGGAATAGTCTTCAGAAAGAATAACCAAGGATTCAACTGCATCTGAATCTGGTATATCTTTATCAACAAACTCTACTGCTGATGTTGCTGTTGTTTCTGTATGTAGTATATCAGTATCTACAATATTAGTATCAACAATATCAGTATCAAAAATATTTACTTCTGCTATTACTATTGCTGCTGGAGCTGCTTCTTCGTTGAGCATCTCCCCCTGCCTAGTTTCAATTGGTACTAGAGCCAGGCCCACAACTGAAGAAGGATGGATAGAGGGGGCAAAAAGTTGGGCAGCTAGAGAAGAAATGGAAGCAGCAAGAGGTTAAATAGCCTCTGATATGAGTTATTTTAGAAGAGGTGTAATGGATTCCAGAAGAGATTAAATGGGGAAGGAATCTATGTCCATGAATTACAGAGGGGTTTGAGTTGATAAAGATGGGTTGAAGGAGGAGGATGATGAATGAGAGGGTGAGGAATCTAGCATGGGCTCATCGTGAGGTGATGGTGTATTGAAGAGGGATGACATCAGTTCAATAGATGGTAAGGAAGATATGATGTGAATGGGAATATCATTAAGATGTGGGGGATGGGGAGACAGAGGAGGAGTAACATGCTCTGGTGTAGTAGCATGTACTGGAGTCTGAAATGGTGATTCTTAATGTTATGGGGATTGATGTGGTGATGGATAATGGACTGTAGTATGAACTGGTGAAGAAATATGGATTGGGGAAGCAGGAGGTGTTGGTTGATGTTCTTGAGATGTAGAAGGATGCTGGAGGATTATTGAGGGAGTTTGAATAAGAGGAGGTGGAGGTGGAATGGAAACATCCTCAGTAGGGTGGGGAGTGGCTGGAGAAGCCCTTGTAACCTTAGAAGGTCTGGAAGAGGAAACCTTGGATGGCTTAGAGATATTCCTCTCCCACCTGCCAAATAAGGCATAGGTAAGCCTCTTGGAGGCATTAATGAATATGGTTGGGGAGATCAGTGATTCAGTGGCCTTGGCCTGAAGGATGATTCCAAGTATTCATCCAAAACACACTTATTTCTTGGTGTTTTTCTTCTTAATCAAACCAAACATGATTTTTGCCCAGTTCACAGCCTTCTTGTTCACCACTGCGCACATCACTAAAAACTATTGTCTAGTAATGTAATCATGGGCAGTGTGCTTGCCAAACAGTACTTTTCCTACAACATCTGCTAGAAACTTATAGTCTGCAGATAGATGTTTCTTTAGCAGTTTGTTAGGGGTGTCTCCAGAATAACCCATTCGTATAAACATCTCATCAAATTCAGTAGTGTCGATTTCTAATTCCTCTTCTATATTCAGTAAACAAAAAATTTAAGTAAGAACATCAGGGGTAAGTGGAATAGAGTTACCCGATATTATCCCGATCAATGTATCAGCATCTGGAGTCGATAGAGTGAAGACCCATTCACTGATTTCTATAGCCACAATCTTTATCCTGGTATTCATCAGACTCTTAAACTGTAAATCTTCAAACAATTTTAGGATGTCAAGAAAGATCTAGTCCGAGTGTTATAATGACTTGAAATCTATGTTGAAACCCATGTCGAATTTCATAGCTGCAAGATCGCTTGCTGGAATCGCCATGATCACCTGCAACAAAGAAATAGAGAAATCAAGTGAAAGGGAACTAAAAGCGCGGGATGGAGCTCGTAGAAAACCAAGATATAAGGTTTTTCGGAATATGAAATGACAAACTCCTTCCTCCGAAAAAGAAAAACTCGTCGATCTGAGGTCGACGAAATATTGGATCGACAAAAGAGTTCGTCGATCTCAATATGAAGAAGGGAAAACTTTTCGTCGTCCTCAGGTCGACGAAAAATATCTAAAGCCAGATCGTCGATCTCTGGTCGATGAAAATGACTCACACAGAGAGTTCGTCGATCTCCAGTCGACGAATTTTCTCATGAACTTTTCTCAGTTCGTCGATCTAAGGTCGACGAACTGTGGAAAATTCTTCGACCACAGACAGAAAGTTAAATTAAAGCTTCCCCATTAATCATACCAAGCTGATTTAGAAAGAACAAATGGTTTCTTTCATCCAAGGGTTTGGTGAAGATGTCCGCTCTTTGCAAATCAGTGTAGATATAGACAAAATTCATTTTCTTTTTGTCTACACACTCTCTAATGACATGATGTCTTATCTCTATATGCTTAGTTCTACTATGATGAACTGGATTCTAAGCAATAGAAATTGCACTTGTATTATCATAGAGTATGGTAGAATTATTTAAGTTTTATCCATAGTCTAGAAGTTAGTTTTGAATCCACAGCATCTGTGAACAGCAACTGCCAGCTGCTATGTACTCAGCTTATGTTGTTGATGTAGACACAAATGTTTGTTTTTTTGCAAAACCTGGAGACAAGTCTAGCACCAAGGAACTGGCATGTTCCTGATGTGCTCTTCCAGTCCACTCTACATCCAGAAAAGTCAGCATCTGAGTATCCAGTCAACTCAAATTCTGACTCAGTTGGATACCAGAGTCTTAGATTTGGGCAACCCTTTATATATCTTAAAATTCATTTAAGGAAAATAAGATGAGATTCTTTAGGGTTCACTTGGAACCTAGCACAAAGGCATGTAGCAAACATTATGTTTGGCCTACTTGCTATGAGATACAATAGGGAACTAACAATGCCCCTATATAATTTCTGATCATCAGGCTTTTCATGTTCATCAGAGTCAACCACAACATTAGTAGTCATGGGTGTTTTCTTTGCTGAGGCATCTGACATCCAAAACCTTTTGATTAAATCCTTAGTATACTTGGATTGGGATATGAAGATGCCATCAGGCAATTGCTTCACTTGGAGACCAAGGAAGTATGATAGTTCACCCATACTACTCATCTCAAACTTTGAATGCATATGGTCAGAAAACCATTTGCAAAGTTTGGGATCAGTTGAGCCAAATATAATATCATATACATAAATTTGTACTAACAAGATTTTATCTTTATGATGCTTAATAAAAGAGTCCTATCTACCATACCTCTAATAAATTTATGCTCTAATAAGAAGCTAGCTAAGGTCTCATACAAAGCTCTTGGAGCTTGCTTTAGACCATAGAGAGCTTTATGCAATCTAAAGACCAGAGAGGGATTAGTTGGAGAGATAAAACCTTGTGGTTGCTCCAAATAAACTTCCTCTTTGAGTTCTCCATTCAGAAATGCACTCTTGACATCTATTTGATAGACTTTGAACTTTTTTAAGGCAGCATATGCAAGGAAGATTCTTATAGCCTCAAGCCTTGCAATAGGGGAAATGTCTGATCATATTCAATGCCTTCCTCTTGCCTATATCCTTGAGCTACTAGCCTTGCCTTATTTCTTATGATAGTGACCTGGGCATCAAGTTTATTTCTGAATACCCACTTAGTTCCAATGACTGGGTAGTCTTTGGGTCGTGGAACTAAGTCCCAAACTCTACATCTCACAAACAATTTGAGCTCCTCTTCCATAGCAATGATCCAATGTGGATCTTGCTCTGCATCTTTGATGTATTAGGGATAAATTTGAGAAATGAAACAGGCATACATCACATCCTTGTGGAGTTGATGCCTTGTCTGCACACCTACTAATATGTCTCCTATTACTTGAGATATAGGATGATCTTTAAGTATGAAGGAATTAGTTGGTGGAGTTAGTTCAGCAAAACTTGGGGAGTTAATTCCTCTGGTGGAATTAAGTTAGCTGTTGTTGGATCTCCATTAAATTCAGTATCAGCATCATCACTTTCTTCAGCAATATGTGGAGAAGGAAGTGTAATAGCCTCATTGGTGAGGGTCAACTCATACAGCTTCTCACAAATGTTAGGTACCTGCAAGGTTTCACTGGTAGAAGCTATCTTCTCCTTGTAAAACATGTTAGTCTCATCAAAAGAGATGTGAATATAGTTTTCCATTTTCATGGTTGATTAATTATCTACCCTATAAGCCTTGCTTACTTGGGAATATCCAAGAAAAAATCCAACTTCAGCTTTGGCTTCAAACTTTCTAATGTATTTCTTGTTATTGATATGGATGTAACAGAAGTAACCAAATACTCTAAAATTGTCTACTTTAGGTTTCTTCCCTTTGAGTAGTTCATAGGGGGTCTTGACGTTAAGTGTGTGTATCAAAATCCTGTTCAGGACATAGTTTGTTGTGCTCACAGCCTCTGCCCAAAAGGATAGTGGCAGGTGAGCATCTGCTATTAATGTGCCTGCAGCTTCAATGAGTGTTCTATTTTTCCTTTTAGCTACCCATTTTGTTGAGGAGTTCTAGGAGAAGTGAAACAATGCCTGATACTTTCCTTCTCACGGAACTCTTGCAAAAGAAGAGACTCAAACTTATTGCCATGATCACTTCTAATCAATGCACCTGTAGTAGAGTACTCAATCTGTATGCTCTTGAGAAAATCTGTAAGAACCTTGAAGTTATCTGACTTGTTTCTCAAGAAGAACACCCAAGTGAACCTTGAGAAGTCATCAACAATCACTAAGGTATAAGACTTCCCTCCTAGGCTTTGTACAGTAATGGGTCCAAAAAGATCTATGTGGACCAAATAAAAAATCCTAGGTGAATCACTCTTGTTAAGTGACTTGATACTATTTTTAGTTTGCTTGCCTAACTGACAAGCCCTGCAATGGCTTTCCTTCTTGTAGGGATAAGAAGACAATCCTCTAACACGGTTGTCTTTAGATAACCTAGCAATATTTTTTAAGTTAACATGTCCTAATCTCCTATATAAAAGTTCATTGTAGTTACTTGTTTTGTTAAACAAACAAATTTCTGTTTTTGCTGATTTGAAATTAACTATGTAGATATTTCCTACTATAGAGCCAGTTAAAACAGTTATATTGTCAACAGAGGAAATAATGGAAGAGGATTTATCAAATGATACCCGAAAACCTTCATCACAGAGTTGACTTATGGAAATCAAGTTGTGCTTTAATCCACTTACATAAGCTACTTTCTTGAATGTGACCACTCCAATCTTTATATCTCCATAGCCTTTAGTCTGGCCACAGTTGGAGTCACCTAAAATATCTTTAGGACCAAGCTTGGACTTGTAGTTGAATAGATTGTCCTTGCTGCCAGTCATATGTTTTGAACAACCACATTCCAGATACCACTGTTCCTCTATGGTAGGATAGTCTTTCACCAGCAAAAAAATAGGTTAGATATTCTTGACCCCGGTTATCTTGGGTCCTTGTTGATTTATAAAATTAAAGCTAGAGATGTACGAATACTCAGGTTGATTTTTATAGCCTAAGGGATGATATTTTCTTGGTGGAATTATCCATTTGTTAAAAGGATTAATGATTTGTCTAGGTTGATTAAAAATCTTGTAGGAATTAAAATTTTTGTTAAGATAAACTGGGGTTGACGAATTTTGGTACGTTCGTCGATCTGAGGTGGACGAACGGGGATGAGTTCGTCAAACTCCACTCAAAGAATGAAAGTATTCATTTTCTGGGCCCCAATTTCATCGATCTCTAGTCGATGAACCATACTGGTTTCGTCGATCGCAGTTTAAAGAATAGTTATAGTAGAAATTTCCGTTCGGAGTTCGTCGACTTAAGTTTGACGAACTGGACACATTTCGTCGATCTGAGGTTGACGAAATCTGCTGAACTTTGTTATTGTTAAGAATTTTCTTATTCTTTCTTCTTGTCTTATTCTTTTGTTTTAATACAATTTGTTTATCATGATTACATTCTATTTTCTCTTTACCCTTTTTAGAAACAAATTTTATGGGGGTGGATAAAATATTTTTCTGAATAAGTGGGGGTTGGCTTGATGAAGCACCTAAGCCTAGCTTGTCATTAATTCTGGCATTCACTGTGCTTGTGATGTTTATCAATTTGATGCTTCTCCCATTCAGGGATTCTTCAAGTTTCCTAGCCTCAGATAATTTAGGCTTTAGTTTAGTTATTTGTTCATTAGCTAAAGTGATTTCATCCTTTAATTTGTTGTTTTCTGACAGTAGGTTTTTTTTGTTCATTTACTTTCTCTCTAAGTTATTTAATTACTTTTTCAGAGTTAATTAAATCAAGACATAAAGATTTAAATTCAATTTTAAATTCTTCTGAATCAAAATCAAAAAAAGATAAACCCGATCCTCTTCAGATAGAGGTTCTTACGTGTCTGATTGGTTAGCTTCAGAATGGGTGTTTGATGCATCAATTGCCATCAAGCATATTTCCTTGGCCTTTGCTTCCTCTTCATCTTTACTGGAGCTGGAAGACGAAGATTCTTCTTCAGTGTCACTCCAGGTTTCAGCAATGAAACCTTTCTCCTTCCTTTTATGCTTGTTGGAGGAAGGCTTGTTATAATGCAATTTCCTGGTCTCCTTTTCTCTTCTTTTATCTTTCTTTTGAGTCTCTGGGACTCTGAAATGAAGTGTACAAGCTTCCTGCAACCAAAACAAACTACTTCTTTAGTTGGTGTTTTGTCATACCTGGGTTTGTCATTTTGCCTTGATGACTTTCTTCTGAAGTCCCTCTTGCCCATTTTGTAAAATCTCTTGGCTACAAGACTTAGGAATTCTTCATTGACAGTTGGGGATTCTAAATCTTCAGTAGCTTTGAATGCTATATTTTGCTCCATTATCCCAGATGAAGGAGTCTTCTGTTCTACAGCTTCTCTTGACTTAATCATTTTCTCATAAGATTTGAGTTTACCCAATAGAGATTCAGTGGAAATCTCATTAAGTCTTCTGGCTTCCTCGATAGGCCAGATTCTAGAATCCCATGAGCTAGGGAAGCACATATGGATTTTGTCATTCACTTCTGTAAGAGTGATGTCCTTGTCCAATGTCTTCAGCTCATTGATTATTGAGCTTAATCTATTATACATATCAGCAACAGTCTCTGACTCATCCTTCTTGAAGTTCTCATACTGAGAGATTATGTTGGATCTCCTATCCTTTCTCTCATCAGCAGAACCAGCAACAATCTGGTTAAGAGAATCCCAAATAGCCTTGGCTGTTGTGCATTCAGCCACCTTCTAGAAGATGTCATCAGACATTGTCTGAGCTAGAATATTCATGGCCTTTGCGTCAATAATCTTGGCCTTTTTCTGATAATTTGTTCACTCAGGTGGTGGAAAAGCATATGTTCTTGATGTTGAGGCCGATGCAGTCACTAGAGCAGGAGGTCCTGTTAAAATGGAATTAAAAATGTCCTCATCAATAGAGTTCATATAAAGTTTTATTATTGTCTTCCAGATGCCAAACTTATTTAACTTGCACATTGGAGGTCTGGTGCTTGCATAATCCTTATTCTGTGTCATGTTATAAGAAATAGGCTAGAGAAATTTAGATCTAAGAAGGATCTGTTGGTTCAAGTGTTACCCTATTCAACCAAGAGAACAACCCTCTGATACCAATTGAAAGGAGGGGTTAGATCTGACTTACTCTAGAGGGGGGGGGTGAATAGAGTATGCAAAAATTCTTGGTAGTTTTTCTTTTTATATATATCAGAGTGAAAATAAGAGATACCAAATATAATAATAGAAGGAAAAACAAGCTAAGCTATTCTAACTATCACAGCTACAGCAAGAACAAAAATAGATAATGAGCAACCAGACAACACAAGAAGATTTTATAGTGGTTCCCCTAAACTTGGGTTCATCCACTCTTCTACCACCATGGTAGGAATCCACTAATAGGTTTTGATCAGGTATCTGCCACCATAATATCTATTTGCAGGGAGATATTGCAACCATTTAGGATTTTGATCAGGTTCCCAAAAAACAACCCAAGTCTTTTGATCAGGGGACTTGACAACCAAGAGCTATCTTTTGAAGGGAGTTGAAACCCTTTTATAAGAGGTGAGAGGAGGTGATGCTGTCTTCTCTTTCTCTAACAAACAGAGAAGACTAGTGGATCTTTGATGTTGACAAAGCTCCCCCTGAGATATTGATGGTTCAGGAACACTGGAGATTTGCTTCAGGGTGTAGGTCTTTAGCCTTATCTAAAAGCAGTCCTGGAACCTTTCTGATTGAATAAATCTTTGTTGTCCTAAAATGTTCCTGGAAGTGATGCTTGAAGAAGACTCTTGATTGTGATGATTGTTCCCCTTCTGTCTTCAGACTTGACAAGGTGAAACACAGAGAATTTTTTGTACTGTGAGAGAAAGAGTTCTGAAAAATTAGTCTGTCTCAGTGCTGTATATTTTTCTCTGTAAGTTCTGGTGGTTTCTTCTCTGCGTGTGTATTATTATATATAAAAAAATTCTTTTTATACTCTCAGTCAATAATTTCTCCTTTGAAATTTGAATTACTGCCTTAAATGCTTGCTGATCTGGAGAATACAACCAGCTAGAATATATCATAAATTAGTTTCCCCAACTGTCCCTTAATAAAATAAGCAAGTAAACATCCTGATGAATACCATAATTAATGCTGCCAATAACGGCTATATTCAGAGGATTATAAGTATTAATTACTCAGGAATAATACTGCTATTATTATAGAAATAAAGGAACAGAAGTAATAAAACTTCTCATTTTGGAACTGGATAGATATCGTCGATCACTGAATAGAATTATACAACCTGAGATCCAAGATCGTTGACCTAAGAATTCCAGTTCGTCGACCTGAGCTCTAAGAACTGCATACTGAGAATGACTTGCCAAATCTGTACTGTGAGTTCGTCGAGCTGAGATTCTGTCTAAAGAAAATTGATCGTCGACCTGAGCTCGAATATCATCGAGCTCAGCTCAGAGATATAACTCTGAGTTCATCGATCTGAGGTCGACGTTTGTCGAGCTGAGTTCGAATAACTTCGAACTGATCAAACTGTTCTCCGAAAACTTCTATGTATTACTCTTCTGAGGTCCTCTGCTGGCTAGTCCAAGAAGGTTGAACTTAATGACTTAGCCTACACACTAGGACTACTAGACTTGACCCTGGCTATAAAGGGTGGGTCAGACTCAGCCTAAATTAGTGAACCTAGCACAAATCAAACTAGGGATCCAATAAAGAAGTTTTCCAACTTATGTAAGGGAAGTTTGAAATGAGCCGTATGGGAGAGCTGAAGTATTTCTTAGGACTTCAGGTGAAGAGATCTGAATATGGAATTTTCATCTCTCAGACGAAGTTCATCGAGGAGCTTCTTAAGAAATTCGGAATGAAGAACGAAACCTCTATGAGGACTCCAATGGGTTCTACTATGTCTCTAAACAAGGATAAGAAAGGAAAAACTTTTCATGAAACAAAGTTAAGAAGCATATTTGGATCCTTGCTCTACCTTACTGCTAGTAGACTAAAAAAATTGTTCTCAACATGTGTCTATGCTAGATTTCAGGAGAACTCTAAAGAATCACATTACGTCGCTGCGAAGCAGATTTTAAGATACCTTATGGGCAAACCTAATCTTCCCTTATGGTACCTAAGAAGTAATGATGCCGAGCTAATTGGTTTTTCAGATGCTGACATTTTTCAGATGCTGATATAAAAAGCACTTCCAGGACGTGCCAATTCCTCGAGAGACGGCTTATTTAATGGAGCAGTAAGAAGCAGAATTGTGTGGCAACATCTACTTCCAAGTCAGAGTATATCTCTGTGGGTAGTTGTTCCACACAGCTTTTATGGATCAGAAATCAACTTGAAGAATATAATTTGAAGTTAAGAGAAATTCTGAAGTTTTGCGACTCATCCAATGCAATAGCTATCACAAACAATCCTTTTTCCCACAGCCGGACAAAGCGCATCGAGGTGCGCTGCCACTTCATCCGGGAGCATGTGAAGAACAAGGACATAGCCCTCAATTATGTACCGACAGATAAGAAAGTCGCGAATATCTTTTCAAAGCCACTGGATGAGACCAAGTTCTAATTTTTCAAAATGGAAATATGAATGCCAAACAAAGACTCGTAAAGAAAGCCAAGGTAGAAGGACCTCTCTTGAGGAATAATTCTAAAAGGCAGAAATTTTACAAAGGCAAATTCGGTGAATAACGGCCATCACCTACTGGTTCGTCATATCTTCATGCAATATTCGTCGAATCTCCCCTAGGGCAAATTTCTACTTCTCACTATTGGATTCGAAGAGTGGTAAACCCTAGGTACGCGCCTTCCTAGATCAATTTAAAATTATATATATATACAAATAAAAAGGGGGGCCGCCACACGCTTACTTTTGACGAGTAGTCATCCGATTCGCCGAATCTAGGATTCCAACTGTTCGGCTCCCGAAACCGTTCGTCTTCCTCCCTTGTAGCTAGTTTCTTCCTTCCTTGCCGACTGTGGATGATTTCCGTGTTCAAGCTCTCGATCTTCCTTGCCGGCTTGCCCTAATTCCTGATAAATCAAATTTTTTCCAGTCGCTGGCTCTGTCTCGCCAATTCCAATTCCTTAGACTCGCCGAATCTGATAGTGTTCGTCAATCGATCCAATGTAGTGCAATTCTAGTATTCTTTCTAGAACTCAATATTTATTGATTATCCATGGCTCCCAGAACCACTAGTGGTTTGCTAGGGGGAGGAGAATTTGTTCGCACGGGATTTGCCTCTGCTTCTGATGAGTTTCGCAATGTCATTATTATGCTGGAAACTGCAGGACTGTATTTTGTCCTAGACTACCCATGCAAAGTTCTGGACAAAGAAGTTCTTGAGTTCTTCCAACATGCAACGCTCAGACATGAAAACACTATTATCAAAAGCAAGATTCAGAAGTATAAGGTGAAGGTGAAAGCCTCTCTTTTGTCCAGGTATCTGCGGATTCTAGCCTGTGAAGAGGCCGATTACCTAGATGAAGATTATTTCTCAAGATCCCTTTTATTTTATGGACAACCCAGAGGTTTAAAAGTACTCAAGCGCAACGCGATGAACGATGAAGTAAATCTTATTTCTGACTTAGTTGGCAAAGTTCTAATATGCAAGAATGGATCTCCTGATTACCTTTCTACAGAAATGTTCAAAGTGCTCAGTGTTATTATCTGCAGGAAGAGGTTGGATTGGTGATGCAGGCCCATGGTTTCGACAAATTAAACACTACGCATTCTTAGGATCGGTAATTAAAATAACAACGCAGCGAGCAAAGTTCTCTAAATTAATACTAACGATGGTCCCTACAATATATCAATATATATCAATGCACAACGCAAAGGGACGCTACCCCTTTTATAGATTGAACAAGGGCTAAAGGCCAATGTTCGCTCACGATCCGGAAAATTAGCAATTCAAAATAAATTATGCGCAAACATTCACAATTCCAATAAGAGAAAATCCGTTCTAAAATAGCGATTAAAATAGAGTCCAAAATTCAACCCCAAATTAATTTAATATGAGGGTTGCAAAATAAATTTTACATCGAAGAAATCAAGGCTAAGGAAACCGATTTCTACAAGTGTTCCCGAGATTTACCAGTTCCAATTTTATGAAAAATATTCGGACAATTAACGCTTAAAATTTAAATTTAAATTTTCCACAACATTGAATATAAATCAGGGCTAATTACTAGCATTCTATTCCACCACAATCTCACAAATATTATAGAAGAAATCACACAAAGAGGTTTAAGAAATCATTACCTAATCCCAAGAAGTCCGTCAACAATATCGAGTGCAGGAAGCGCTCATGACGGTTGATGATTTTTTATTTTCAATGCAAATATCCTCGGATCCACACCGGACATTTAAGACACGAGTCGTTTCCCTTTGCAATCAGCCTAAGAGAGGGCGACACCATGGAGGACAATATATATGGAAAATATGAGAGAGAAAGGTAGTGGAACTCTTATCAAGGGGAAGGAGGGGCTGGCCGAACTTGGCAAGGAGCGATGAGGGGTCGGTTTGGTGTTGGAAGGGAGGAGAGGTTAGGATTTTGGAGGGAGAGAGGGTGGAGGCTGAGAGAGAGGAAAGGAGGGAGAGAGGGTGGCAGATAGGGCTAGGTCGAACCCTTAAAAGGCTGGTGGTGGCCAGTGGTTTTTGGAGGGAGATGGAGGCTCGGGTTGGAGAGGAAGAGGGGCGTGACCGAGAGGCTTGGAGGGAGAGGGATAGAGTGGCCAAGGTTAGCGAGGAGGAGGAGGGGGGGAGGAAGGAGAGGAGGTAGCTGGCGGCTAGGGGAAAGAGAGAAATAAAGGGAGAACGAATTTTTTTAGAGGGAGGGGTAGAAGAAGCTCAATAGATTTTAGGGTTCAATTTTCATTCATCAATTGTCTAATCAAAATGATACAATACATGGCTATAAATAGCCTACACCACTCAATCTCCACCATTGAAAAATAAAATAGACTCTTGATGTTTATATGCACCCATCATGAAAAAAATAAAATAGTACTTCCATGAAATAAAATACTAGATGGTTATAATCACCCATCGTACATGAATTAAACTTCATTAATTAAATGCATGAAATAAAATTGCTTGAAATAAAAAATTGCTAAAATTTATAATTTGATAAAATATATAATTATATTATTTAATTTATAATTATATATTTTATTCAGTGGCGGCAGCGGACGTCGTGCAAAACATGTCACGACGATGGCAAAGGGCGTCATGGTAGAATCCCATCCTCGAGCTTGCGGCAACGATCGTCCCAATCCACGAACTCTATCAGAAGAGGATCAATGGTGGCCGTAACAACAACATCTCCATCAATTGGGGTGCTTTGCAGTTTGGAAAAAATCATGGACAAACTACGCACTCCTAACTTTTGGAGGATTATCAGCCTATACCTGAATCAATTAGATGGTGACTGGTTTGATATGACCAAAGGAGTTCCTATCCATCACCTCAAGAAGATAGACTCCACAATCATCTCCAGGTGGGATAGGAGGATAATGAAGCATGGGGGAGCCCCAGCTTTGCTAGTGGAAGAGGAAGAACATGCTCCTGATGATAGTATTCCTTCTCCACACCCAGTAAGATTCCTGATAGCTTGAGTTCAAGAATTGAGGGGGAGATAGTGGTTCCAAATCCAATTTAAGTTCCAGTAATTCCAAATTCCGTTCCTGATTTAGTGGCCCCAGATACATTATTTACCGACTCAGAGACAATTTATATCCTAGCAGAGGTTGTTGCTATTGATGCATTTACTACTGCTAAGGTGGGTTGTGATGCCATTATTATTTCAGAGCCTATGTTTGTGGATAATCTGGTTGTTTCTCTCCCTGGGATGGTCTCTACTACAGTGTCTGAAGGGGAGGCAACTCAGTCCCGGATATCTATGTCCACTTAGGTTGATAGATTCATGCGCAACCTGGAGAAAAGGATTGGTAAGCTTCCAGGTGCCCCTCTAGTTATTGAGGAAGTGGTTGTCACCTTATCTGATGAGGAAGGAGATGTTGAGTAGCATGCTCCTGTCCCAGCTGTTGTTGTACCATTGTTGATTTCTCCGAATTATATAATAAGGAAGGAGATGCCATTATTGTTCTAACTGATGTTCCAAGCTTAAGTTCAAGTGATCAGTTTCTGAAAGATGTTGAAGCTATGCTGGCAAGCAATAGGCACAGTACGATGCCTCGTTGGAGAAAGTAGTAAAAAGAGTTAAACAATCTGAGAAATTTATGCTAAATGGCCTTGCTGAAGTTAAATTGAAATTTGATAAGCTTGATGCTAAGTTTAAAGAAAAGTTTGTAGAAGCTGCAACTGCAATGACTCTTATGATGAGTGGACTTAAGCACAACAAAGATGTGCTGAAAACTATTGACAAGAACACTTTTTCTGATCACGGCCCATAATAGGTCAATGACACATTATAATTCTTCCTCGTACACTTATGCCAATGCAATTGGTGCAGAAGCTAAAAAGGGGGAGGAAGACCTTATAGCTAAGGTTGTCGTTATTGAAAAGTCTATGATCGATCAATTCAAACAAACCAATGATTATAGCTATGACAACTTCGTGTGGTTACATGGACATTTATTCCCTTCTCCAGTTCCAGGTGAGCCTGATCATGTTGATGTTCATCCATCTATGGATTACACTCAATACTGGACTTACTCAAAAGACTTCTCCCAGGTTCATGTTGCTTATGATGTGACTCCTGATGTTCAGGCTACTACAGCTGTTGCTGTTGCTGCTTTTTCAGACGTTGCTGCTCTTAAGAAAAGAAAATTTGGGGAAGGCACATATGAGTTCAGGCTAGTACCAATCAGAGTAGAGCCCAATAAAGAATTGCAAGAGGTTTAGAGCCCGACATCCAAAGGAATCATTTTGGATACTTTTTCTTTGGTCGAGCTCGGAGTGGAGAAACATCAGGACCATTTTATTTAAGAAGAATGGAACAAATAGAAGGAAGTGTGCATTCGAAGGAGAATATATTTCAGGAACAACCGCGGTGCTGATTCAATTCATCCAGCTCCTTCTAGATACTATCCGAAGCCCAGATAATACTTTGAGAGACAGCTTTTGAAGAGAAAGAACAACAAGATCTGATTTCTTACCTAAACCCAACGAATTTAATGTTATTTACACCTTAACTTTGTGAAAGCGGCCCTAATGATACTCGACAGATCCCTTCACGATATACGCCGAATTCTACTTAACCTAAATTCTTAGTTATTATGGTTTTAGCCGAAAACAAGCACTAACCTAGAGGTTCTTCCAAAACTCATTCTACACTACTCGTATCCTCTAAGGGAGGAGGACAGAGAAGAAGTTAAGGACAAAAAGATGGACATGCAAGGGGAGAGATCCACTTCTTTAAATCTCCGAAAGAAGCGCCGCCCGCCCGTACTGCGACACGGATCGGCCGTAGAATGGCCCTAACAACCTTTCCTAAAACTTTTGGAGGGAGAAAGGGGTAAAACTCCCTGACCCTAACGTACAAAAATTGGAGAAATGAGGAAAACATACCACGATCATGTATCCCTTACCGAGAACTTTCCAAATCTCTAATCAAACGATGAAAATGACCACTAGAGCTCCCTCAACCGCCAGCTGAAAGCACGCTCTGCCCGCCGGTCGTCTTTCATGAAAAAGGCATTGTCGGGTTGGGGAAGAAGGAGATTAGTGAAATAGGGTTTTTGATTTGATGCTTTATCCTATTTATACTTATATAATATATTATAGTATTATTATTTAATTTAAATAACGCCAAAGTGACTCAAAATCCAAACGAACTCGATATTTATCGAAATTCGCACTGTAGCTAAATACCGACGCTACGAATCTAACGGGTAAGTTGAAATCCCAATCCGACATTCCAAACCTGGGTATAATACTACTCGAAGACAAAATGCTACCGCATCCCTATAATAGCTCCACCGAGTCACAAAAATAGACTCATTTTGCGAGGGAAGGTGCACAACCCAAAACAATACCAGCCTCATAAGAAAACCAACTGAGCAAACCCGTGCTCCAAAAAAACTTACCCGTTAACTATGAATAAATGTAACGCCCTGACGCCAAAATTACGTCACTACGGGAATTAAATTAAATACAGAAACATTAGGGGAGTTACAGCCACCACACCTAAAAAGAAGTTTCGTCCCGAAACTTAACATAAATAGGATCAAATTCGAACATAATAGAAGCAATCATAGGCTAACCAAGAAACACTTACCAAAACAATCGGGAGAATAGTTGAGGGTGAGCCTCCCTTAAAGCTGACTCTAACTCCCAAGTCACGCTCTCAACTTCTTGGTTCCGCCACAAAACTTTAACCATTGGTATTTTCTTCCTTCACAATACCCGATCTTGAGTATCCAAAACACAAACAAGAATTTCCACATAAGAAAGGTTAGGCTCCAACTGGGGCATAACATCAAGAATTTGCCTGTCATTCAACACACACTTCCAACATTGACTCACGTGGAAAACATCATGCACACCAGGAAAATTTGCTAGCAAATAAAGCCTATAAGCTGTCACACCAATCCTCTCAAAAACTCCAAACAGTCCCACATATCTCAGGTCCAACTTGTGGTTCTTGCCAAAGATTTTAACACAAGACATCATGGAAAATTTAAGAAACACCCTGTCCCCAATAGAAAACTCCAAATCAGGCCTACGCCGATTAGCATTCTTCTCATATCGCTCATAAGCTATCCGGAGATTCTCTCGAATATGCTTCACTGAAAAGTCCATTTATTCTAACGCTTCAAGACCCAGTAACTCTCTCTCACCAACCTTGGCCCAAAACAAGTGAGTTTTGCAATGCCTCCCATACAGAGCCTCTAACGGGGCCATCTGTAGACTTTCTTGATAACTGTTATTATATTCAAACTCCATTAATCTCAAACGCTCGTACCACGCTCCTCCGTAGTCTAAAATATAAAATTTGATCATATCTTCCATGATCTGATTTACTCTCTCCGTTTGACCATTAGTTTGCTGATGATAAGCCATGGAATACCTCAAATCGGTACCCAACCCTTCCTGTAAACTCTTCCAAAATTGAGACGTAAACCTGGAGTCTCGATCAGATACAATACTAACAGGCACTCCATGCATCCTGATAACCTCTTCTAAGTATAACTTGGCTATCTTCTTCATGGGGTAATCAGTCTTAAAAGGCACAAAGTAAGCACACTTCGTCAATCTATCCACTATAACCCAAACAGAATCATGCCCCCAGGGAGATCTCGGCAAACCAGAAATAAAGTCCATGGAAATACTCTCCCACTTCAAACTTGGAATCTCTTAGGGCTCTAACTTGCCACTAGGCCTTCCATGATCATCCTTAATTCCCTTGCACATGAAACATTCTGATACAAATTTAGCTATATCACCCTTCATTCCATACCACCAGGAAATATGCTTCTAATATTGATACATCTTAGTAGAACCAGGGTTGTAGGAAACACTAGGACCATGTGCCTCAGTGAACAACTGAACTCGAATATATTCAACATTGGGGATACAAAATCTACCGCAGTACTTTAAAGTCCCTGCGTCATCGATCGAAAAGTCCGGTAACTCCCCTTTCTTAGTTCTATTATAAAGGTGCATCAAATCAGGATCTTCCCTCTGATGCAATATTGTGAGTGTAATCTATGAAGGCTTAGCTACCTCCAAACTACTAGGCGAGTTACAAATCCCAATAGAAATATTCATCATCAAAAATTTTTCAACCAGGGAATCCACAGAAAGATTAAAGATTTTAGCTGTCTTTCTACTCAAGGCATCAACTACAACATTAGCTTTGCCCAGATGGTATTGGATCTCAACATCATAGTCTGCAACATACTCTAACCATCTCTGTTGGCGCAAGTACAATTCCTTTTGAGTTAAAACATACTTTAAAATCTTATGATACGTATAAATCTTACACAATGCGCCATATAATAGGTGTCTCCACAGCTTCAGGGCATAAATCACAGCTGCGAACTCTAAATCATGCATCGGGTTTTTCCTTTCATGAATCTTTAACTACCTCGACCCATATCCTATTACCTTGCCCTCTTACATCAACACGCAACCAAGTCCCGCGTGTGATGCGTTCACGTAAACAGCATACTCTATCTGTTCAGTAGGCAAGGTCAACACCTGAGCAGTGTACAATCTCCTCTTCAATTCTAGAAAAGCTTCCTCGCACTTATTGCTCCATACAAAAGTTGCGTTCTTCTACATTAGTTTAGTCAATGGCGCAGACAATGTAGAGAAACCCTCTACAATCCTTCTATAATAGCCAGCCAGCCCTAGGAAGCTACTTATCTCTTTGGGAGTGGTAGTCCTATTGCAATCCATAACATCAACAATCTTCATCTGGGTCAACAGAATTCCATCCTTATTAACCACATGACCCAAGAAGTAAACCTGAGGCAACCAAAACTCACACTTGCTAAGCTTATCAAACAACATATGCTCTCTCAAAGCAGACAAAACTAAAAGCAAGTATTGGGCATACTCCATAGCACGGAGGGAGTACACCAGAACATTGTCTAAAAACACGACCACAAAACGGTTTAGAAAGTACTTGAACTCACTGTTCATCATATCTATAAATGAAGAGGGTGCATTAGTCAAACAAAAGGACATCACTAAGAACTAAAAATCTTCGTACCGAGAACAAATGGCAGTCCGTGGGATATCCGTCTCATGAATCCTAAACTGGTGGTAGCCTGAACAAAGGTTAATCTTCAAAAAAACAGAACTACCATACAACTGGTCAAACAAATCATCTATTCTCGGCAAGGGATACCTGTTCTTGATTGTCACCTTGTTCAGTTCTCTATAATCAATTCACAACCACATCGATCTGTCCTTTTTCTTTACAAATAATACGGGAGCACCCCAAGGCAAAAAACTCAGCCTAATAAAACCATTCTGAAGCAACTCATCTAGATGGGTACACAATTCCTCCAACTCACGCGAGGGCATACGGTACGACGCCTTAGCAATAGGACGGGTACCCGTCTCTAGATCTATGATAAACTCCACGTCTCTCTTAGGCAGAAGACTAGGAATATTATCAGGAAATACATCAGGAAACTCACGCACTATGGGGATCTCCTATAAACGCGGCAAAACAACCATGGTTTCCAAAACTGAAGCCAAACAAGCAAAATAGCCGAAATCTAAAAGCTTCCGAGCACAAACCACAGAAAAAATCGGAAAACTCTAGCGCAGATAACCATAAACACTCCTCAGTTGACCGTTGTCCATCTTGAAGTCCAAGCTCTTAACCTTGCACTGGATAACAACATCATATCTGGACAACCAGTCCATGCCCAAAATCACATCAAAAACTTCCAAGTCTAACACCTTCAAATCAGCAACCGCTAGAAAATCACCTAACATAATCGAACAACTATGAATAGCTTGGTCGATACCATAGAACCACCAGAAGGAAACTTGACACTCAACGTGTCACCAACCCGATCGAGAGTCAAACGATGACGCTCTACGAAAGCCCTAGTTATAAACGAGTGGGTAGCATTGGAATCGAAAAGAACACGAGACCAATGGTTTTTTACCTTAAACCTTCCTTAAAAAATCGTGTACGCTACTAAGGAAACGAATGTCGAAACTATAACTACATACTAAAAGCTAAAACTAGGGAAGGATCTAACCTAATATCACTTAAGTAGACGTCTGAGCTTCCTCCAACGAAACTACATTTAGCTTGCCCATTCCCTTGTCCAACTTTTGCGGCTGTGGCAAAGCCTGAAGTGGAACTGGTTGCAACAGGGGCTGATCCTGTGGGCACTGTGACTTGAAATATCATTCTTGTCCGCACAGAAACAGCCTCTTTTCTTTCCCCAAAAATGAGCAGTGTCGTGCCCCTTCTGCTTACATGGAGAACAAACTAAATATCCTTTAGGAGCACTCTAAATCACATGAACCTGCTCCTGCTTCTGAGCTCCTAATCTCTTGAAAGATTTCTCAAATGGATGGCCTGGTCGGCCATAGAATCTGCATACATCTTTGCTTCCCTTACCTGACGCAAAACAAAATTCCTTAGAATTATAACCCTCATCTGATTCCCTCTTATCTTTTCTCATTTGCTGGCCTATATTCTTAGCGTTATCAATCTCCTCAACCTTCAAAGCAGCCTCCACTACTTCAGCATAGGTTCCAAATCTGTATGCACTAGTTAGCTGCTGGATATCACTCCTTTGACCACCCAAAAAATGTTTAACTCTATTTGCTTTAGAGCTTACCAATTCAGGAGCAAATCTGCTCAGTTTGCTGAACTCAATCTTGTACTCACTAAATATGAGTTGTCTTTACTTTAAATGCAGAAAATCATTCATCAAACGGACTCGCTCGACCGATGGAATAAACTTCTTCAGTAGTAACTCCTTACAAGATTCCCAGGAACATCCATCATTCAGATTATCCTTTTCTCTTATCCACCAACTCTTTGCCAAGCCCTTAAGTTGATATGTAGCGATCATTACTCTATAATCGTCAGAAACTCCTAAGTATGAGAACATCTCCTCGATTACTATAAGCCAATCATCCAAAGCCAAGAAATCTGCTCGACCATTGTACGAAGGAGGTCCTAATCGCTGGAAGTGCGAGATAAAAGTCATCTCTGGTGGCAATAAGACCGGAGGCACCAGTGGAGCAGGGGGAATAGGAACAGTTAGACCAACAACATGGTCCTGCACTCTTGGCAGCTGTCATAACATAACAGATAATAACTCTTGTATCTGTGTCTGCATATCCACCATTTGCCTCGACAAAGTTTCATTGATCTGCCGCAGGCTTTCGATTACCGCATCTCTCTGTGCACCTAAAGACTCGCCCTCTAACTAGGGAGTCAACCTAGTCACTACGCGTTTAGGCGCCATACTAAAAGAACAAACAACTAATCGAAACCTAGCCCAACTATTGGAGCCAAACAACACAGTCTAGAAAATACATGTTTAAGTACTTGCTAAAGCTGCTAACTTGCTCTGCGATTTTCAATAATGATTTCATGTTTAATTTAGGATGATATATCGTCATCCTATTAACTCAGGTGCATAGACCATGAATGCATATATTCTTTCTTATTCTTTTTTACTTTAAAACCATGTGTGTACATATGTCATCATATAAACCTTTAGCTTGGCACGTGTGCTAATGTTATGTTATGTTATGCATGTTATGCTATGAATTCTAGTAAAGGCATTATTGCATGTTATAAGGGGCATACACATAAAATGTTATGCATCCCATACTACATAATATCGCATGCAACGAAAGAGAAAGCGTGCTAATGGGCATTCATGTGATGGTGATTATGCATCCCCTACTACATAACCATTACATTTTGCTACCTATGGTGGATATATATACAAACACATACTATGCATCTCATACTACATAATATGCCCTGTAAACTTCTTTTCATTCTATTAGTATAGCGTTCATGCTTCAGCCAAGACGTACTGATAACACATCGATATGTGTATGAAATGACACTAGATAACTAACACGCGTCGTGATGCCATGTCGTGCAGGGGATAACTGCAGACACTCAAGTAAGACTCCAACTCTACATTTTATAAGAAATTCATAAGTTATTATGAAAGAAATCTAGTTTTAAGTTAAGATGGTCGTATCCCTCGACATGGTGGATCAACTAGTACACGAGTAAAAAATATAGTTACACACTGCGGAAATACTTTGATTATGTTGATTTAATATCCTACGCGAGCATAAACATCCGTGAAAGGACAACTCACGGCACAGAAGACTCTATATTTATTATAAGTATAGAAATAGTCTTTACGTTACCTTAGAAAATAGTATATTAGTTTTAGAAAGATGGCATGTATGAAATACAAATAATAGTGCTTTTATAAGTTAAAATATCTAAAATGCAACCTAGCATAAAACATTCCCTAGAGAGCAAGTAAAAATAACCACAAAGAGGTAAGACTAGCAGCTTTGTAAAGTATTTAGCATTTTGAAAGAAATCCACCAGTGGGCATCAACAACCTGACACGAACCCACTGAAGACCATGTATGTCTGTACTAACAAGAAGCAACCAAAAACTACTTCACAAGGGTGAGGAAAGCCTCTATAATACAGCAGTCCACTAGCAACACCAACCTAGCCGCTCAACCGACTACTGCCCTGAACCTGAGGAATTCAAAGAAAGAATAACTCAGCAAGAAAATACAAGTGGCAAAAGGAATCAATTAGATAACAATCAAGTGAAAACAAAAAGGGGTTTACCAAACCCTACTATAAGTAAAAGCTAACAACCTTAACTATATAGGATAATCAAATACGGGTAAAAGCTAACTTACAAATTTCAAGGGTAGGAAAATTTTCACCAAGTGTGATAAAGAACTATGCTTTTAGAAATGTGTACATATAAACAGTATCAAGAATAGTCTTCTCATAACTTTATAAGTAAAATCACCGGGTAAATACCGGCACCTATAGTGGTGGGAACCTACCCAACACCCCAACAGTCAAGAGAAACCACAATCGCTAGGGAAAAATAAGCACCTATAGTGGTTGTAACCTACCCAACACACCAAGAGTCACAAACCTTGCAAGGATCCAAAGAAAGGTGGTCTTATACCTTGACACATCAAATAACAGAGATGAAGCCTGCTCTTGTGGTGGAGGGGACCAACCCAACACACCAATAGTCACAAACCCACCAGGGTCAAATATCCACAGCCAACCATGGCCATAAAGTCTTCATTCAATATAAAACAAACAAAACCAAACTCGTAAACTCAAATACCAAAACCCAAACACTTCCCAAGACAAACGGGATGAAAATATCCAAATTATATCCTAAGGAACTAACTCGACGAACCGGACCAAAAAAAGCGAAAAACTCAAAGTCCCGGAAATTTGATGAGTATACCCGATGAAACATATGGATACTCAATGAATTCCATGGCAATACTCAGCGAATCCCTCTATACTCGGCGAAATTGCCTTGCAATAATAGGCGATACTCGACGATTTCCTGTCGATCCTCGATGAACAGACTTAAAAGTTATTACTTTAAGGTTAGCTAGTAACCTAGAGGGGGGTGTGAATAGGTGTTTGAATGTCCTTAAGTCTTTTTCCTATTTTCTTTTCTAAGTGATCTAGAGCTTGTCCTTAGAACATGTAATATAAAATAAGAACAAGCAACACAGCATAACACACAGATATTTATAGTGGTTCCCCAATTAGGTACATCCAATTTCCCTCCCACCTTTTTAACTTATGTTAGACAAGGCACAAACTCCTCCAAATGCTCCTTAGAGCTTACACCTCAGGCTCTCAGCCTTACACTCGAGTTCTCTTCAGAACCCTACCTCAGAACCACAAAGGTTCCTACCTCAGAGCCCTGTAGTGCTCCTATAGCTCAGTAATCCCCAAACCACCCACCTCAATATTATCCCTAAGTCCTACAGCTCAGGCTTCTTAGCCCTACAACTTCAGGTACAAGGCCCTACTCTCATAGTGTTACAGCACTCCTACAGCTCAGTACCTTCTAGGTACCTACCTATATGCCTTTCTAGGTACCTACAGATCAGCTTCCTCCAAGGCCTACAACTCAGTGACACACTTGTCTCCTATAGCTCAGTGACTCAACAGTCACCTACCTCAGGCACTAGGTCCTACACTCAGGCTGGGAGGACAGCCTTACCTCAGATCCATACTTGGATCCTACCTTAGTACCCCAGCAGGGCATCTATCTCAATGACTAATTAGTCACATACAACTCAGGCCAAAAGTTCCCTATAGCTCAGATTCAGACAAGCTGAATCCTACAGGAAATTAATCAATAAGTTGAACTAAATTAAAACCTTGACTATGAGAAAAATCTCAGAGTCTACCTTACTGGATTGAGCAGATATCAGTCCAGCTCTCTTGTTGTAGAAGGAATTATTCTTCTTCTATAGCTAGCTCCTTCTCAATTACACTGAAGAATAACTATTTGTTGTTGAAGGCTGACGACCCTTCAAACAGCTATCTCTTCATGCTGATTGGATGAATCCGCTACCGTGTTCTACATAGAATAAACTTGTTGAACTGGAAGAAGCTTCAACTATCTTTCTCTGCCTTTCTGGCTAACTCTGCTTGACTTGACTTTCAAGCTCGTCGGAGAAGATGAAGTCCAGCCTCTCTTTTCATTTTTTTGTTTGTTTTTGTATTCATTTGTTAACCTTACTCCTCTTTTCTTTTTTTTCTTTTTATATCTGTTGATTAGAATCAACGACATAATTTAATGTGGGCCCCACCAAGGATGGTCAGTGCCACCTCGCTCAAAAGAGGACAAACAATAAAAATACTCGATGAATATTCCTTACCTAAATCCAAACAATTTAAGGTTCTCTACACCTAAACTCAGCGAAAATTGTCCTAATGATACTCAACGGATCCCTTCATGATATATGCTGAATTCTACTTAACCCAAATTCCTAGTTATCGTGGTTTTGCCGAAAATAAGCCCTAACCTAGAGGTTCTTTCAAAACTCATTCTACACTACTCCTATCCTCTAAGGGAGGAGGAAATAGAAGAATTTATGGACAAAAAGATGGACATGCAAGGGGAGAGATTCACTTGCCATGAAATCTCCGAAAGAAGTGCCGCCCGCCCGAACTGCGACACGGATCAGCCATATAAAGGCCCTAGCAATGTTTCCTGAAATTTTGGAGGAAGAAATGGGTCAAGCTCGCTAACCCTAACGTACAAAAATCAGAGAAATGAGGAAAACTTACCACGATCGTGTAGCCCTCGTCGAGAGCTTTCCAAATCTCTAATCAAACGATGAAAAAGACCATTGGAGCACCCTCAACTGCCAGCCGTAAGCACACTATGCCCGCCACTCGTCTTTAGCAAAAAAGGTGTCGTCGGGTTGGGGAAGAAGGTGAATAGTGAAATAGGGTTTTCGATTGGATGCTTTATTCTATTTATATTTATATAATATATTATAATATTATTAATTAATTTAAATAACGCCAAATTGACTTAAAATCCAAACGAACTCAAAATTTAACGAAATTCACACCGTAGCTAAATACTGATGCTACAAATCTAATGGCAAAGTTGAAATCCCAATCCGAAAATCCAACCTGGGTATAATACAACCCGTAGATAAAACGCCACTGGATCCCTATAACAGCTCCACCGAGCTACCAAAACAGACCCTGTTTGCGAGGGAAGGTGCACAACCCAAAACAAAACCAGCCTCACAAGAAAACCCACTGAGCAAACCAGTGCTCCAATAAACCATACCCATTAACAACACGTCAACTTAATTCCCTGAAGCCAAAATTACGTCACTACGGGAATTTATATAAATACCGAAAAATCAGGGGCATTACATCCCTCCCAAAACTAAAACATTTTTGATATATAAATATATATATATATGATTTACCTAATTGTCTTGGAATGCTTGTTATTTTTCTTTTCAAGTCTTAATTTAATTTTAATTGGTATGTGCAATTCACCTTAGCTTGTATGATTTGGCTACTTCAAATAGGGGAGATTTTTGGGTATTCTATCCATAATAACCCTGATTTGAAGAAGGACCCAGTCAAGCTAAGATGAATTGACTTTATATTAGATGTTTTATTCTAGTAATGTACTTGTAGGTTTATTCTGCTAAGTACACAACAATGTCAGGTTATAGTGGTTCAGTAAACACGGGACAATATAATGTAATCCTTTATTGGGTAGGCCAATGTGTTGACTCACATGTAATCTCTCTATTGAGGTGTACTTCTATCCCAGGAATAAGAGAAGGATCAAGGAAGGCCAAAGACCAGGACACAAAGAAGTGGAATTTTACCCAAGAAAAATTCGGTGAGTATAGTAAGTCATACACATCGACTTCGTCGAGTATCCCCTTGATACTCTCCGAATTCGGCGTGTATGCTTCCCAATACCCATCAAATTCGCCATATATACTAATGGTAAATTCTCTTGAAATCTAGTTTTTGTACAAGGAAAATTCACCGATTATCACTAGCTTACTCGCCGAATTCGCCGAGTTTCACTAGCGATGCTTGCCGAATTCGATGAGTATCCCACACGATACTCGTCGAATATGTCGAGCCATTTGTCGAGCACTCTAGATTTCTCGCTAAGGAAAATTTGATAAATATAACTTGTAAATTCGATGAGTATCATAATCGATATTCGACGAATCCCGCCGAATTTGACTTAGGCTGTTTTTCCGAAAATTTCTCTTGTTCAGGATTTTCTATCATGCAGAGTAATTTTTTAGGGTTCGTTTTTGTAAATCTTTTATTGCCATTATTTTGAATCTCTCTATAAAAATATATAGGATGATTTCGAAATGACCAATCTTTTCCCTAATTAATTTTCAATTTCAAAAGATTCCAAAGAAACGAAACAGTCGGCCGCACTACGCGATTCGCGATTTTCCTCCCGATCGGCAACCGTCATCATGCGATCTTATTCATCATCGACATCCTCTATTGGATCGCTTCTTCTTTCAAGATCTATTTTACTCCAGTCCTAGGTGTTTGAAGATCAAAGGCTAAAGATTCAAGTTCTTCCAAGATTTAAAGTTTCCGAGTTTCCAAGTTTCAAGATCAACTTCAATGAAGAATGGCGGAGAGAAGACACGTAATCATTTGTGTGTTGTAATATTCCTTTATATTTTGTAGGAGTTTTATCTCCGAGTTTGTAGATTTTTTTGTGGATTGAGTTTGTTGATCCGGTTGTTGATCGAGTTTGTAGATTCAGTTTGTAGATCGAGTTATAGGATAGGTTGTTCTCCGAGTGCTAGGAGCGTCATCTTTAAGTTGTAGGAGTTGCGGCTCCGAGGTGTAAGATTTGATTAAATCTGAGTTTTGTGAAGTAGTCAAATCTGCCCTTCGTGGTAGATAGGCGAGGCGAGATAGTAGACGTACCCAACTTGGGGAACCATTATAAAATCTCTGTTTTTGTGTGCTTGAATATTTAGATAATTTTTATTCCGCAAAAAGAGACAAATATCACCTATTCACCCCCTCTAAGTTATTTAGGTAGACGCTAGATACATTCATTAATATTGAATAATAGGAATCTAGAAGTGGTTTGGTGAAAATATCTACGGTTTCTGAATCGGTTCCAATAAAACTAATTTTAACATGATCATTTTTAATATGGTCTCTAATAAAATGATGTTGGACATCTATGCGTTTAGTTTTAGAATTAAGTACTAAATTGTTTGTTAGATTAATTGCACTTTTACTATCGCATCTTAATTCTTCACTATGTTGATGTACCCCAAAGTCTTCTAAAGTTTGTTTATCCAAAGGGCTTGTGCACAACAACTACCTAGTGCAAAATATTGGGCCCGGTTGTGGGTAGGGCAACATAATTCAATTTCCTAATCAACTATGAAATAGGTGATGGGCCTAAGATATGATAAGTACCACTAGTGCTCTTACGATCTAATGAATAACCAACATAGTCAAAATTAGAATAATCGTATAAAATAAATGAATTATTATAAGGATACCATAAACCTAGTTTAGATGTTCTGATAAGATATCTAAAAATTCATATAACTGCTTTTAAATATGATTCTGTGGGATTAGCCTGAAATCTATCACAAAAATAAATGACAAACATAATATCGGGTCAAGATGTAGTTAAATATAATAAAGATCATATCATCCCTCTATATGGTTTGATTAATTAAAATTCCACTTTCATTTTTTTCTAATTTTAATAAAACACTCATATGATTACTGGCTTGATTAGGGTTTGCAAATCCAAATCATTAAGAATATCATGAATAAACTTAGATTGACAAATAAAAAAACCATCATATTATTGAGTAATTTTAAATCCTAAAAAATAACTAAGTTCGCCTACCAAGCTCTTTTCTAATTCATTTTTCATAACTAAAATAATTTCATTACATAACTATTCATTAGTTGCTCCAAAAATAATATCATCAACATAAATTTTTAAAACTACTAAATTATTATCAGCTTGCTTAATTAAGAGTGTACTATCTGCACTACCAATTTTATAATCAATTTTCAATACATATAAAGTTAATCTTTCATACCATGTAGAAGACGCTTATTTTAAATCATAAAGCATTTTTTATAGCTTATATTTATGATCAGGAAATTGTTTATTAATAAAACTAGGGGGTTTTTCTACATAAACTTCTTCCACAATGTATCAGTTCAAAAATGCAGTTTTCACATCCATTTTAAAGAATTTAAATCTTTTAAAATAAGTAAATGCAAGAAAAATTCTAACTGCTTCAAGACGTGCTACATGTGCAAAAGTATCATCAAAATCTACCCCCTCAATCTGTGCATACCCTTTTGCTACTAACCTAACTTTGTTTTTGTAATCTTAGATTCACTATCTATTTTTTTTAAAGATCCATTTTACTCCTACTACAAGATGATCAGAAAACCTCTCTACAAGTTTTCAAATCTTATTATGTCCAAATTGATTAAGTTCATCATTTATAGCTAAAAAATAAGATTAATCATTTAAATAGGTTGTAATATCTTTTGGTTCTATATAAGAAGCATAACAAAGGTTTGAAAATAAATCATGTAAAGATGAACGAATACTAACCCATCTTGATGGTTCTCCAATAACTAATTCTTTTGTATGATCTTTTGAAATTCTATGTTCATTTGGAGGCACATACTCTTCCACTTAATCTCCTATTTTCTTCTTCTTAGTCTTCAAATAATTCTTCATCATCTTGTTCCAAATAAGAAAGGGGTTCTTCTTCAATTCCTGTAAGATTATCATCTACATAAGGAAAAAACTAATCAAACTTAACATGAATTGATTCTTCAACTTTTTTGGTCCTTTTGTTATAAATCTATATGTTTTGCTAGTTGAAGAATATGTATTGAAAACTCCTTCATCACATTTTTCATCAATTTTACCTAATGTATCTTGTGTTTAAAATAACGCATTTACAACCAAAAACTCTAAAATATGATACATTTGTTTCTTTTGAAAATATAATTCATAAGGAGTTATTTTCAAAATTGGATTAAGAATGACACGATTAATAACATAACATGCAGTATTAACAGCTTCAGCCCAAAAAGATCAAGGTAATTTACATTCTGAAAGCATAGTACAAGCTAGTTCTAGAAGAGTCCTATTTTTCCTCTCCAATACACAATTTTGCTATGGTATGTAAGGAGTGGAAAATTCATACTTTATTCCTAACTCAATACAAAAAATAAATATATCAGTTTTGAACTCAACTCCATGATCCGAGCATATGCATTAAATTTTTAAATCAAGTTCATTTTCAATATGAATGCATAATTTATTAAATTCTAAGAACGCATCAGATAAGGAAGTTAGAAATATAGTACAACAAAATCTTGAATTATCATTTATTAAAATAAAAGTATATTTTCTACATCTTCAACTTTGTGTAGTAATTGGTCCAAATAGATCCATATGAATTAATTGAAGAGATCTAGTAGTAGAAATAACATTTTTATTTCTAAATGAAGATTTTTAAAAATTTTCTTTTTGATAAGGCATACCTAAAAAAGATAACTTTCTATTTAATAAAGGTAAACCTTTTATCAACTTATTTTTTGAAAGTTTTACAACTAGTTTAGCACAAAAATGACCAAGACACCTATGCCACAATTCTAATTCTTCATTTTTAAAAATAAAATATTTTAACATAGAATGGAAAATTTCACTAAATTTTATCTTATAAATATTATAAAATCTAGGTGTAGTAAGAATAATTTCATTTGATTTTGAATAAATAATTTTACATAAATTTATAAATGATTGAAATAAAACATTTAGACCTTTATCACATAATTGACTTATTGAAATTAAGTTATGTTTCAAATCATCTACATATAAAACATAAAAATCGTAAAAGAATCATTACCCACCACACTGAAGTCCAAAATTCTTCCTTTTTCATTGTGGCCAAAGGTACGACTCCTTTCTTCATTTCTAGGCTATGAAACTTTTATTTTTGCCTGTCATAGGTTTTGAAAATCTCGAGTCCATGTAACGCACGTCTTCTTTGTCCTTAGCCTGCCAACATACCTAGAAAGGAGATATGAGTGAGGATCTTGCTACCCAAGTGGTTCCTACCCTTGAATAGGTGGAAATATTAGGCACCCAGAATGGTTTTAAAACACATTGTCCTTTCTTCCTGCTAGAGTTTGTGGTGTGGACAAGCCTATTATATTTGGCACAAGTTATAAAGGGGGATGAAACCCTTTTAAATGTTTTTTAAGGACCCCTATTAAAAGATTAGGTAGTAGCATTAAAGTAATTAATTTTTGTATTTTAAAATTTCAATTTTTTTGAATTTTTGATAATGATGGTGGTAATGGATACCGTCGAGCGATAGCTCCTAGAATGATAAACAAGCCCAAATTTTTTTGATGTTTAGCATTGACTGGCTAAAATCATATCTAGTGATTTTGTACAATTCAAAAAAAATTAATTGCTATATTCATGTCATGGATCCAGACTTTTAAAGCTTTGTTTTCTAAGACTAACATGACACAGCGGTTTTCAAAGGTTTTCTTGCCTTCTTCTACTTGATAATGAGAAGATTTGAGAGATATTTCTAAGTCCCCTTTCTCCTAAGTAAAAATATCACCAACAGATTAAGACATTGAAAGAGCTTCTTAAAATTCATGAACACTTACCAAAGAGTGATCACAATCTTGACAAGTTATCTTCTCCTTCCCTAGTACTTTTAATTAAGTTGATAATATTTTATTTTCTTTTAATAAAACTTTGTTTTTAGATTTTGGCAAATCAATATCTTTTAAACTTTAATCAAAAAATTTACATGTTTGTAAAAACTCAGAATGTAATTCATTAAGAGTCGGAGTTACATCAGTATCACTTTGGACACTCCATTCATCATCGGATGGCGAGTTGATCTTTCCCATTAAGTACATGATATCTACCTCATCATTATTTGTAATTGATCCACTTGAATCCCCAAATGAGGAATCATCCCAAGTTTTAGTCTTCAACACCTTTTTCTTGTCCTTCTTTTTGTGCCTCTTTACTTTCTGCTCTTTTTGATATTTCAGACACTTATTTCGAATATGTCCAACCCTTTTACAATGATAATATTATAGTGGTTGACTTTCCTCCTCCTCCTCATCATTAAACTTTCCTTTTCCTTTCTTAAATCTAGACTCCTTCTTATTAATATACTTTTTAAGTTAATTTCTCCTCTCCAAATTTCTCAAAAATCTCTTAAACTTCTTCACAAACAGACTCTCCTTATCTTCTTCATCATCCTCATCAGTTTCATGCTCTTCTTCCTTTTTAGACTTCAATGCCAATGCCTTTTTCTTTGGATCCAAATTATACTTTTGTTGTTTAATTTTTAACTCCACCTCATGAGTTTTGAGATTCCAGATAAGGCTCTCAATTTGAAGATTCTTTAGATCGTGTGACTCCAAGATGGCAATTCGCTTCAGATTGAACTTTGTTGAAAATGATCTATGAATCTTTATAACTAAATCTCCATTGGAGAAATACCAATTCTTCATTCAATATAAAACAAACCACAACCAAACTCGTAAACTCAAATACCAAAACCCAAACACTTCCCAAGACAAACGGGACGAAAATATCGAAACTATATCCTAAGGACCTAACTCGACGAACCGGACCAAAAAAAGCGAAAAACTCCAAGTCCCGGCAAATTCGGCGTGTATACCCGACGAAACATATGGATACTCGATGAATTCCAAGGCAATACTCGGCGAATCCCTCTATACTTGGCCAAAATACCTTGCGACAATCGGCGATATTCGATGATTTCCTGTCGATCCTCGATTAACAGACTTAAAAGTTATTACTTCAAGATTAGCTAGTCACCTAGAGGGGGTGTGAATAAGTGTTTGAACTTCCTTAAGTCTTTTTCCTGGTTCTTTTCTAAGTGATCTAGAGCTTATCCTTAGAACCTGCAATATAAAATAAGAACAAGCGACATAACACAACACACAGATATTTATAGTGGTTCCCCAATTGGGTACATCAACTTTCCCTCCCACCTTTCTAACTTATGTTAGACAAGGCACAAACTCCTCCAAATTCTCCTAAGAGCTTACACCTCAGGCTCTCAGCCTTACACTCAGGTTCTCTTCAGAACCCTACCTCAGAACTACCACGGTTGCTACCTCAGAGCCCTGCAGTGCTCCTACAGCTCAGTAGTCCTCAAACCACCAACTACAGCATTATCTCTAAGGCCTACAGCTCAGGCTTCTCAGCCCTACAACTTCAAGCACAAGGCCCTACTCTCAGAGTACTGCAACACTCATACAGCTCAGTACCCATATAGATACCTACCTAAGTGCCTTTATAGGCACCTACAGATCAACCTCCTCCAAGTCCTACAACTCAGTGACACACTTATCACCTACAGCTCAGTGACTTAACAGTAACCTACTTCAAGCACTAGGTCCTACACTGAGGCTAGGAGGACACCCCTACCTCAGATCCACACTTGAATACTACCTCAGTACCTCGATAGGGCATCTACCTCAGTGACTAATTAATCACCTACAACTCAGGCCTAAAGTGCCCTACAGCTCAGATTTAGACAAGTTGAATCCTACAAGAAATTTATCAAGAAGTTGTAATAAAATAAAACCTTGACTCTGAGAAAAATCTCAGAGTCTATCTTGTTGGATTGAGCAGATATCAGTCCAGCTCTCTTGCTGTAGAAGGAATTAGTCTTCTTCTATAGCTAGCTCCTTCTCTACTATACTGAAGAATAGCTATCAATTGTTGAAGGCTGGCGGCCCTTCACACAGCTATCTCTTCTTGTTGATTGGATGAATCAGCTACATTGTTCTACACAGAACAAACTTGCTGAACTGGAAGAATCTTCTGCTCTCTTTCTCTACCTTTCTAGATAACTCTGCTGGACTTGAATTTCAAGCTCGTCGGAGAAGCTGAAGTCTAGTCGCCTCTCTTTTCATTTTTGTGTATGTTTTTGTGTTCGATTGTTAACCATACTCCCCTTTTCTTCTTTTCCTTTTATATCCATTGATTAGAATCAACGACACAATTTAATGTGGGCCTTACCAAGGTTAGTCAGCACCATGTCCCTTAAAAGAGGACAAACAATAGCTTTCAGCGCTACTATAGCTTTCCCGTAATGGCATGAAATACTTTGCCTGCGCTCAACGAATGGAGAGCTGGTTTCGACAATTTTTTAAATCAGCTCGATGAATTTTGAACTAAGCTCGACTAATTCAAAATCTTAAGACTTTAACTTGAGCTCGACGAAAGGTGAGCTGGGTTCGATGAATTTTTAAATCTGTTCGAAAAATTTTGAACTGAGCTCTACGAACTCATAATCTTCAAACTTTATCTTGAGCTCGACGAAAGGTGAGTTGGGCTCGACAAATTCTGAAATCTGTTCGACGAATTCTTAACTTATCTCGACAAACTCTGAATCTTCAAATTTTAACTTGAGATCAACGAAAGGTGAGGTCAGGTCAATGAACTTTGAATTTAGTTTGACGAATTCTAAACTGAGCTCTTCTTTAGAAGCATTGAGTGAGCCTGCCTCACTCAACACTTCTGGACTTAGACAAATTATGCTGGCTCTGTCTCAGTGGTTCCTTCTCAACTCTCTCAACTAATTCTTCTTCTCAGCTGTGACTATCTTCTGTCTCAGCGGTTTCTTCTCAACTATCTCGGCGGTTTCTTCTTCACAGCTGAGACTATCTCCTATATCAGCAGTTTTGTTGGGACCACCATTTCTCTCAATGTTTTGTGTGAGCTTCTCAGCTGTCTCAGCGATTATGCTTAGACATTCTTCTCAGCTATCTCAATGATTTTGCCTTAGACATTCTTCTCAGTTATCTCAGCTGTCTCTGGCGTTGAGAGCGTTAAGTGTGCCTTCATCTCTCAAAGCTTTTTTCCTTAGTAAATTACCTGACTTCTAGCTTACCCTTTTTGTTCACCTATCTAATCAAGGACAACCTGCATGCATGAACTTAAGCACACATCAAATTCATTTATTCCCCTTAGCATGATTGGTGATGCCTCCTCAAATCCTGAGGAACATTATAGGGCACAATTCCCAACAGGACTGGCGATACTCACCGAACTGCCTTAAGCTAACCTATGATATTCAGCGACTTCAAAATGATATACGCTAAAAATGACTTATCAAAATTCGGTGATACTCGCCGAATTTCGACCCGATACCCGCTAAATTCTACTTAGGCTACTTACCAATACTCGATGAATATTCCTTACCTAAATCCAAACAATTTAAGGTTCTCTACACCTAAATGCAGCGAAAACGGTCCTAATTATACTCGACGGATCCCTTCATGATATACGCTGAATTCTACTTAACCCAAATTCCTAGTTATCGTGGTTTTAGCCGAAAATAAGCCTAACCTAGAGGTTATTCCAAAACTCATTCTATACTACTCCTATCCTCTAAGGGAGGAGGAAAGAGAAGAATTTAAGGACAAAAAGATAGACATGCAAGGGGAGAGATCCACTTGCTTTGAAATCTCTGAAAGAAGCACCGCCCACCCGAACTGCGACACAGATCGGCCATAGAAAGGCCCTAGCAATGTTTCCTGAAACTTTTGGAGGGAGAAAGTGGTCGAACTCGCTAACCCTAACGTACAAAAATCAGAGAAATTAGGAAAACTTACCACGATCGCGTAGCCCTCGCCAAAATCTTTCCAAATTTCAAATCAAACGATGAAAAAGACCACAAGAGCTCCCTCAACTATCGGCCGAAAGCACACTATTCCCGCCGCCCGTCTTCAGCGAAAAAGGTGTCGTCGGGTTGGGGAAGAAGGTGAATAGTGAAATAGGGTTTTCGATTGGACGCTTTATCCTATTTATACTTATATAATATATTATAATATTATTAATTAATTTAAATGACGCCAAAGTGACTCAAAATCCAAACAAACTCGAAATTTAATGAAATTCGCACCGTAGCTATATACAAATGCTACAAATATAACAGCAAAGTTTAAATCCCAATCCGAAAATCCAAACTTGGTATAATACAACCCGTAGACAAAATGCCACCGGATCCCTATAACAGCTCCACCGAGCCACCAAAACAGACCCGTTTGTAAGGGAAAGTGCACAACCCAAAACAAAACTATCCTCCCAAGAAAACCCACTGAGCAAACCCGTGCTCCAACAAACCACACCCGTTAACTATACATCAACTTAATGCCCTGAAGTAAAAATTACGTCACTATGGGAATTAAATTAAATACCGAAAAATTAGGGGCATTACATCCCACCCAAAACTAAAATATTTTAGATATATATATATATATATATATATATATATATATATTTATATAGGATTTACCTAATTGTCTTGGAATTCATGTTATTTTTTATTTTCAAGTCTTAATTTAATTTTAATTGGTATGTAAAATTCACCTTGGCTTGTAGGATTTTGGCCACTTCAAATAGGGGAAGATTGTTGGGTATTCTATCCACAATAACCCGGATTTGAAGAAGGGCCCAGTCAAGCTAAGTTGAAATGACTTTGTATTTGATGTTGTATTTTAGTAATGTACTTGTAGGTTTATTTTGCTAAGTATACAACAATATCAGGTTACAGCGGGTCAGTAAACACGGGACTAAAGAATGTAATCCTTCATTGGGTAGGCCAATGTGTTGACTCAAATGTAATCTCTCTATTGGGGTGTACTTCTTTCACAGGAACAAGAGAAGGATCAAGGAAGGCCAAAGACCAGGACACAGAGAAGTGGAATTTTACATAAGAAAAATTCGGTGAGTATAGTGAGTTATACACTTCGAATTCATCGTGTATCCCCTTGATACTCATCGAATTCGTCGTATATGCTTCCCAATACCCTTCAAATATTTCGTATATACTTTGGGTAAATTCTCTTGAAATCTAGTTTTTGTACAAGGAAAATTTGTCAAGTATCACTGTCGATACCCGCCGAAATTGTCGAGTATCACTAGCGATGCTCGCCGAATTCGATGGGTATCCCAAGCGATACTCGCTGAATGTGTCGAGCCATTTGTCGACCACTCTGGATTTTTGGCTAAGGAAAATTCGACGAATATCACTTGTAAATTCGACTAGTATCATAATCGATATTCGACGAATTCCGTCGAATTTGACTTAAGCTGTTTTCCGAAAATTTCTCTGATTCGGGATTTTCTGCCAGGCACAGTAATTTTCTTGGGTTCATTTTTGTAAATATTTTATAGCTGTTATTTTGAATCTCTCTATTAAAAGGGATAGGATGATTTCAAAATGACCAATCTTTGCCCTAATTAATATTCAATTTAAAAAGATTCCAAAGAAACAAAACTATCGGCCGCAGTACGCGATTCACGATTTTCCTCCCGATTGGTCGCCGTCATCGTGCGATCTTCTTCAACATAGACATCCTCGACTGTATTGCTTCTTCTTTCAAGATCTATTCTACTCCAGTCCTAGGTGTTTGAATATCAAAGGCTAAAGACTCAAGTTCTTCCAAGATTTCAAGTTTCCGAGTTCTCAAAGTTTCAAGATCAACTTCTATGAAGAATATCAGAGAGAAGACTCGTAATCATTTATGTGTTGTAATATTTTTTTACATTTTGTAGAAGTTTTATCTACGAGTTTGTAGATCAGTTTATGGATTGAGTTTGAAGATCCGGTTGTGGATCGAGTGTGTAGATTCGGTAGGTGGATCGAGTTGTAGGAGAGTTTGTTCTCCGAGTGGCAGGAGCATCATCTCTAAGTTGTAGGAGTTGCGGCTCAGAGGTGTAAGATTTGATGAAATCTGAGTTTGGTGAAGAAGTCAAATCTGCCCTTCGTAGTAGATAGGCGAGGCGAGATAGTAGACGTACCCAACTCGGGAAACCATTAAAAAATCTCTATGTTTGTGTTCTTGAATTTTTAGATAATTTTTATTCTGCAAAAAGACACAAATATCACCTATTCACCCCCTCTAAGTGATTTATGTAGACGCTAGATACTTTCATTAATATTGAAAAATAGGAATCTAGAAGTGGTATGGTCAAAATATCCGCGGTTTATGAATCGGTTCCAGTAAAACTAATTTTAATATGATCCTTTTTTGTATGGTCTCTAATAAAATGATGTTGGACATTTATGTGTTTAGTTTTAGAATTAAGTACTATATTGTTTGTCAGATTAATTGCACTTTTACTCTCGCATCTTAATTCTTCACTATGTTGATGTACCCCCAAAGTCTTTTAAAGTTTGTTTATCTAAAGGGCTTATGCACAACAACTACCTAGTGTGATATATTCGGCCCGGTGGTAGTAAGGGCAACATAATTCAATTTCCTACTCAACCATAAAATAGGTGATGGTCCTAAGAAGTGACAAGTGCCACTAGTGCTCTTACGATCTAATGAACAACCAACATAGTCTAAATTAGAATAATCGTATAAAATAAACAAATTATTTTAAGGATACCATAAACCTAGTTTAGATGTTCTGATAAGATATCTACAAATTCATTTAACTGCTTTTAAATATGATTCTTTGGGATTAGCCTGAAATCTATCACAAAAATAAAATAAAAACATAATATCGGGTCTAGATATAGTTAAATATAATAACGATCATATCATCCCTCTATATAAGGTTTGCTTAATTGAAATTCCACTTTAATTTTTTCCTAATTTAAATAAAACACTCATAGGAGTACTGGCTTGATTAGGGTTTTCAAATCCAAATCTTTAATAACATCATGAATATACTTAGATTGATAAATAGAAAAACCATCATAATTTTCAGTAATTTGAAATCCTAGAAAATTACTAATTTCACCTACCATGCTCATTTCTAATTCATTTTTCATAACTAAAATAACTTCATTACATAACTATTCATTAGTGGCTCCAAAAATAATATCATTAACAAAAATTTGTAAAACTACTAAATTATTATCAGCATGCTTAATTAAGAGTGTATTATTTGCACTACTAATTTTATAATAAATTTACAATACATATAAAGTTAATATTTTATACCATGTAGAAGACGCTTATTTTAAATCATAAAGCATTTTTTCTAGCTTATAATTATGATCAAAAAAATTTTTATTAATAAAACTAGGGGGTTGTTCTACATAAACTTCTTCCACAATGTTTCAGTTCAAAAATGCAGTTTTCATACCCATTTTAAAGAATTTAAATCTTTTAAAACTAGTAAATGCAAGAAAAAATTCTAACTACTTCAAGATGTGCGACATGTGCAAATGTTTCATCAAAATCTACCCCCTCAATCTGTGCATATCCTTTTTTTTACTAACCTGGCTTTGTTTTTGTAATCCTAGGTTCACTATCTAACTTTTTTTAAAGATCCATTTTACTCCTACTATAAGATGATCAGAAGGCCTCTACAAGTTTTCAAACCTTATTATGTCCAAATTAATTAAGTTCATCATTTATAGCTAAAAACTAAGATTAATAATTTAAAAAGGTTGTAACATCTTTTGGTTCTATATCAGAAGCATAACAAAGGTTTGAAAATAAATCATGTAAGGTTGAACAAATACTAACCCATCTTGATGGTTCTCCAATAACTAATTCTTTGGGATGATCTTTTGAAAATCTATGTACATTTGGAGGCACATAATCTTCCACTTCATCTCCTATTTTCTTCTTCTTGGTGTCCAAGTAATTCTTCATCATCTTGTTCCAAATAAGGAAGGGGTTCTTCTTTAATTCCTGTAAGATTATCATTTACATAAGGAACAAACTCATCAAACTTAACATAAATTGATTCTTCAACTTTTTTGGTCCTTTTTTTATAAATCTATATGTTTTGCTATTTGAAAAATAAGTATTGAAAACTCCTTCATCACATTTTTCATCAAATTTACCTAATGTATCTAGTGTTTAAAATAACGCATTTATAACCAAAAACTCTAAAATATGATACATTTGTTTCTTTTGAAAATACAATTCATAAGGAGTTATTTTCAAAATTGGATTAAGAATGACACGATTAATAACATAACACAATAACATTTTTGGTCTTTAGCAACACCTGGTATAGCAACAGTTATAAAAATGTTGCCTAAACTTTGTTAGAGAACATTTTTTAAAGTGTTGCAATAGATTTACATACTTAGGAAACACTTTCTGAGCAACATTCAAAAACTGTTCTCTAATCTCTTATAGGGAACAATTTTGAAATGTTACCCTTGAGGATTCACTTTAGGCAACAATTATGATATGTTGTCTTCTTAAAAATTAATTTGCAATATTTTAAAAGTGTTGCCTAAAGATTACTTTAAGAATATCCAAAATTATTATTCTCTCATGCCAAATTATTACTTTAAAAATTATTTTTATAAAAACAATATTTCTAACACATACACAAACCCTCGAGAATCTTTTCCTAACTCCACACTACAAAATTTTTATTTAATAGCCACTTTTTTTGGCGACGCTTGTTCAATCGTGACTCCATATTTTTTGAGACGTTTTTAAAAGGGTCGTTATTAGTTTTGTATATACCTACATGTGATTTTAATTAACTTATATCAGGATTTTAATTTGTTTGAGTTGTGGAACACTTCCGGTCCTCTTGTTTCTCACACATGGATTGTCCATGTGGGCTTAGAGGAATCGAAGTGTGAATCCCTCCTATATATCCGGAGTCGACGACAGCGGGGGTCCGAGGGCGGCAGCCCTCGGCGGAGGTCCCGCTGTCCGGATAGCTGGCAGGGGCCCAGGGAATAGCGTCCCCGGTGGGGGCTCGGGGGCAACCCCCCGAAACAAAATCAGTTTTGGGTTTCCCGGATATGCGGATATCTACTCGTTTTCCGTTCGAATCGATATTTAATTACATTAATTCCCCGAAACAAAAGAGCAATGTTATAAACACACCACCAATCGTTATTAACACACAAATTCTAACATTAAAAAACTCAAAAAAAAAACCTAAAATACCTCCATTAAACTGCACACCCTATTCTTTCTCTCTTCTACTTCTGCCGAACGACCCCGTGCACCGAAACCCCCGATCCTCCTCTCCTTCAGGTTCAGCTTCGCCGAAAAAGATTTGAGCTCCTCCTCGCCGGCGTTGAAGAACACCATCGGAAGAATGCTTCCCCAGGCCCCCTCCCTTTGCGATCTCTTCGAGTACCGTTGCCCAAGCTTTGGGATTTCTTCGCCTTTGCCGACACTGAAGTAGTCCACCGGAAGAATGCCGCCCAAGCCTAGGGTTTTCTTGTTCCTCACTTGGCCTTCCTTTGAATGTAAGTTCCTGGCGCGATATTTTTCTCTTCTCCGGCCGACTACAAATTCTCTACTCCGGTTAGGGCTTTCTAGGTTAGTTTTTTTTTCAAAATTTACTAGTGATTTGCTTTCAAATGGTCATCCGATTTCAATTTCGGCGATTTGGGGGGCATACGATAGAGAGGCTGCACGCACTGCTTATCTAAGGAGACATCCAGATGCTTTCTGGGTAGATCATAGCTCTTTATTCATTGATTATTGTCTTTATGCATTTATCTTCACTTGACTTAATTAGTTACATCACACTATCACAATCTACCCCACATCACAAACCTATTGGGCTTTGATTGGGGGCATTACTCTTCCTTAATTTGTTATTCATAATTTCACTACACATCCACCGTAACATTCCCACATCTGTCTTTACAACTTAAAACATAGAATATAAGGGAAAGCATTGAAGGATGAAGAGTTAGACTGAAATAAGGAGAGCATAAAAGGAAAAACCAAATGAAGACTAGAATGGCGAATTGGATACTTACTGGGTGGTATACCACAAATAGTCTAATTTATCCCATGTTTGACTAATTTGTTCATATAATCCACTTTTTATGAAGGATCTATCATCAAGAGAGTTGGTTCCTTCACTGTATAATTTCCAAGAAAAGCTGCCCACTGACTGCATCTTCAGCAGTGAGGTCTGAACTCTTACCTGCAAATTTGTAACATAGTAAGATTTATTCTCTTTAATAATTGAGAAATAGGGCGTACTTAGTGCATGAACAAGTTGTTTTAGTGACTCAAACTTGTTTGAACATAAGTATTTCATTCAAAATCAATTGGTTTCAGGAGGAGCTTAGGATCTGCATTAAATGTTCAAGGAAACATGTGTTTTTCAATGTGGAATATGTCCACTCGTGTGATATTTAACTTCTAACACATGAATTTTTTTTAATTAAATGGCATGCGAGTTGTCCATGGTCCAAGCCAGGTTGTGGGGATGTCATTTTCAAAATGTAAAGTCTTCTAGGCTCAATTCCCATACAACCATTCTCCTCATACTCATGTCCTATAAGGCACTAGAATTGGGTAGAAACATCACTTTACAATTCAAGGCCTTAGTAATTTTACTGATATATAATAAACTTAAAGGGAATTTAGGTACATATAAAACTGAAGGAAATTCTAATTTAGGATGCAAGGTACTGGCCTCAAGTTTCTTCATGTATGTTGTGGAATAATCTACAGCCAAATAGATGTACAAGAAACCTTGGTAGATATCTAATAGAAAATCTTTGGGTTATTTGTCAGTTGTCACTTGGTTTGCGACACTAGAATCAGTGGTCCAAGTTTATGAGTTAGATGAAACACAAGCTGTATCATTACCTGATTGAACATAAATAACATATGGGTTGATCAACTGAGACTTATTCCGAAGAAATCTAGCCTACCTAACATAAACCACTCTACTCACAGACATTATATATGATATTTGATCTTTGTAAGTGGGAAACCATCTACTAACATAACATCAACTAGAATAGAGTTAAATTCCAATATTATAGATAATCTAGAAGCACCAACTAGAGGAAAAGTAAAATTTCACTATCATAGTTTAGTCCAAAATAATCAACAAAAAAACGGAAAATTTTGCATTCCATTGAAATAATTCTCTCTCGAAGTAGATTAAAAATTATAGAGATCCAAGCTTGCCAATCCATTTTGTGGTGAATGGGAATATGATAGTTTTATTGCCATGACTTGTGCAGGCTTTTTTGGCTTATGGATTCAATCAGGGTGGCATTACAAGTAAATCATCTATTCTCAAGGTAGAGAATGGGAATATCATTTTAGCTTCTTGAAAGAGCATTCCTAACTTTAAAGATGTTCTTACACAAGTTTTACTATCATATGTTCCTTTGAAAACTACCACTTTGCCGAGATCTGTAATTGTCGGAGAAACATCTTTGGTAATCCCTATAGCCCTCATATCTAACTCTAAGAGTCAAACACCCTCATTATACGCTTGAAAACATTATGTATTTTGATGAAGTGATAATGCTGCAACAATCCACAGTCCTTTGACATCTTTCTTAACTTGAATACCACTACTTTTGCCAAGAACATCTCCGTCACCTACAACAGTTGAAGACTCTCACTGAGTCGGAGTCGTCGATGACTTTATGTCTACAACTCACTTATTTATTACTAATTCACTGCTACCATTTCTGATAATTGATATTTTGATAACCCTCTTCTTGATTACTTGAATTGTGTTATGGTTTAAGTATTTTTTTTTAATTGATGAGAAGTCTATAAAAACAGAGTCTTCTAATTGTGAGGTACGGAAGAATTTCCCTTTTTTCCCCTTTGTTTACTCTCTTCTTTATATGGTAATAAATCTGTGCAAACTCACTGGAGAGCTACAAAATAATATAAAGTTAAGATTCAACTCTCTCCCAAAAGTTGTGTAAATATGTTTATTCCCAAGTCCCAACTTGCTCAGTGTGTCGCAACTCAATCCTTTCGTGAAGACATACTAGTTGGTAGTGGCGGAACTAGGATTTAAATGTCGCCCGGGCATAATAAATTTTAACATATATTTCTTTGTTAAAACTCTTCGGGACATAAGAATTACCATAGTTTCAACAGTTGGCTTACCTTTACTAATATATTTGAAATTTTGGATTGTTAGTGGGTCTGACTGCTAGTATAATCCGACCTAACTTCAGCCATACATACTAAAATTATTAATATATATATTATTTTACTTTGTGCAGAAAGTTCTTGAAGTTGGTCGGGATCGAAAAGACAAATGAGGAGTTACAATATGATCAATGACCCCATATCATGAAGACCATTTGATGTTTAAGTTGATTTAGATAATTTTGTCTGTGAACTGTAATAATTAATTATTTTTATATATTTTGGTAAATTGTGATGCTAATGATGGGTTGTTAATTTAATGATAAAACATGTGCAACATTAATATTTTAAATGAAAATATTTGTCTTGTTAAATTGTTATATATTTATGCATTATAAAAAAATGTCCCATGATATAACATGTTTGTTTTAAAAGTTTTAATTTATTTTCATGTTTTTTAAAAATTTATATTTTTTTTATTAATTAAATTATTTTGTCAACATTTATTAAATGTAACTCTAAACATTTTGAAAATGTTGCAATAGGTTAATGTAAAAACTGTTGCCTTTACTAGGGATATAGGCAACAGTTTCATGTAACGTTGCCTAAACATATGAAAACTGTTGTCTTAGGTCTTTGGTAATACGGGCATAGACATACACCCCTATGGCAACAGTTTTCAATGTTTAGGCAACACTTTGCGGTTTTAGGCAACAGTTTTCAAATGTTGTTAAAGACCAAAAATGTTGTAGTGTAACATACAGTATTAACAACTTCAGCCCAAAAAGATCTAGGTAATTTATATTCTGAAAGCATAGTACAAGCTTGTTCTTGAAGAATCCTATTTTTCCTCTCCAATACACCATTTCTCTATGGTGTATAAGGAGTGGAAAATTCATACTTTATTCCTAACTACATACAAAAAATAAATCTATCAGTTTCAAACTCAACTCCATGATCCGAGCATATGCATTTAATTTTTAAATCAAGTTCATTTTGAATATGAATGCATAATTTGTTAAATTCTAAGAACGCATCAGATATGGAAGTTAGAAATATAGTACAATAATATCTCGAATTATCATTTATTAAAATAAAACTATATTTTCTACATCCTCCACTTTGTGTAGTAATTGGTCCAAATAGATCCATATGAATTAATTGAATAGATCTAGTAGTAGAAATAACATTTTTTACTTTTAAATGATAATTTTTAAAATTTTCCTTTTTGATAAGGAATACATAAAAAAAGATAACTTTCTATTTAATAAAGGTAAACCTTTTATCAACTTATTTTTTGAAAGTTTTACGACTAGTTTAGCACTAAAATGACCAAGACACCTATGCCACAATTCTAATTCTTCATTTTTAAAAATAAAATATTTTAACATAGAATGGAAAAGATCACGAAATTTTATCATATGAACATTATAAAATTTAGGTGCAGTAAGAATAATTTCATTTGATTTTGAATCAATAATTTTACATAAATTTATAGATGATTCAAATAAAACATTTAGATCTTTATCACATAATTGACTTATTAAAATTAAGTTATGTTTCAAATCATCTACATATAAAACATAAAAATAGTAAAAGAATCATTACCCACTACACTAAAGTCCAAAATTCTTCCTTTTTCATTGTCGCAAAAGGTACTACTCCTTTCTTCATTTCTAGGCTAAGAAACTTTGATTTTTTTCCTATCATGTCTTTTTAAAATCTCGAGTCCTTAGCTTGCCAACATACCTATAAAGGAGATAGGAGTGAGGATCTATCTACCCAAGTGGTTCCTAACCTAGAATAGGTCGAAATCTTAGGCACCCATACTGGTTTAAAACACATTGTCCTTTCTTCCTGCAAGAGTGCATGGTATGGCCAAGCCTATTATATTTGGCACAAGTTATAAAGGGGGATGAAACCCTTTTTAATGTTTTTTATGGACTCCTTTTTAAAGATTAGGTAGTAGCATTAAAGTAATTAATTTTTTGATTTTTAGTTTCAATTTTTTTGAATTTTCTATAATGACGGCGGTAATGGATACCGTCGAGCGATAGCTCCTAGAATAATTACCAATCCAAAATTTTGTAGATTTATGGAACTGACTAGCTAAAATCATATCTAGTGATTCTTGTCCAATTCAAAAAAAATTAATTGCTATATTCATGTCATGGATCCAGACTTTTAAATCTTTGTTTTCTAAGACTAAAATGACACATTGGTTTACAAAGGTTTTCTTACCTTCTTCTACTAGATAATGAGAAGATCTATGAAATCTTTCTAAGTCCCCTTTCTCCTTAGTAAGAATATCACCAACAGATTAAGACATAGAGAGAGCTTCTTCAAATTCTTGAACACTTACCAAAGAGTGATCACAATCTTGACAAGTCATCTTCTCCTTCCATAGTACTTTAAATTAAGTTGATAATATTTTATTTTTTTTTAATAAAACTTTGTTTTTAGATTTTAGCAAATCAATATCTTTTAAACTTTAATCCAAAAATTTGTATGTTTGTAAAAATTCAGAATGTAATTCATCAAGAGTAGGAGTTACATCAGTGTCACTTTGGACACTACATTCATCATCGGATGGCGAGTTGCTCTTTCCCATTAAGCACATGATAGATACCTCATCATTGTTTGTAATTGATCTACTTGAATCCCCAAATAAGGAATCATCCCAAGTTTCCGTCTTCAACACCTTTTTCTTGTCCTTCTTTTTGTTCCTCTTTACTTTCTGCTCTTTTAGATATTTCAGACACTTATTTTAGATATGTCCAACCCTTATATAATGATAATATTATAGTGGTGGAATTTCCTCCTCCTCCTCATCATCAAACTTTCCTTTTCCTTTCTTAAATCTTGACTTCTTCTTATTAATGTAGTTTTTATGTTAATTTCTCCTCTCAAAATTTCTCAAAAATCCCTTAAACTTCTTCACAAACAGACTCTCCTTATCTTCTTCTTCATCCTCATCAGTTTTACGCTCTTCTTCCTTTTAGACTTCAACGCCAATGCCTTTTTCTTCGACTCCAAATTATACTCTTGTTGTTGAATTTTTAACTCCACCTCATGAGTTTTTAGATTCCTGATAAGGCTCTCAATTTGTAGAGTCTTTAGATCGTGTGACTCCAAGATGGCAATTCGCTTCAGATTGAACATTGTTGAAAATGATCTACGAATCTTTCTAACTAAATCGCCAATAGAGAAATAACAACTCTTCATTCAATATAAAACAAACCACAACCAAACTCGTAAACTCAAATACCAAAACCCAAACACTTCTCAAGACAAACGGGACGAAAATATCCAAATTATATCCTAAGGGCCTAACTCGATGAAACAGACCAAAAAAAGCGAAAAACTTAATGTCCCGGCAAATTCAGCGAGTATACCTGACGAAACATATGGATAATCGACGAATTCCAAAACAATACTCGGCGAAAATGCATTGCGACAATCGGCGATACTCGACAATTTCCTGTCGATCCTCAATGAACAGACTTAAAAGATATGACTTCATGGTTAGCTAGTCACTTAGAGGGAGTGTGAATAGGTGTTTGAACTTCCTTAAGTCTTTATCCTATTTTCTTTTCTAAGTGATGTAGAGCTTGTCCTTAAAACCTAAAATATGGAATAAGAACATGCAACAAAGCACAGCACATAGATATTTATAGTGGTTCCCTAATTGGGTACATCCACTTTCCCTCCCACCTTTCTAACTTATATTAGACAAGGCACAAACTTCTCCAAATGCTCCTCAGAGCTTACACCTCAGGCTCTCAGCCTTACACTCGAGTTCTCTTCAGAACCCTACCTCCGAACCACAAAGGTTCCTACCTAAGAGCCCTGTAGTGCTCCTATTGCAAAGTAGTCCTCAAACCACCCACCTCATACTTATCTCTAAGGCTAACAGCTCAGGCTTCTCAGCCACATAACTTCAGGCATAAGGCCCTACTCTCAGAGGGCTACAGCACTCCTACAGCTCAGGACCCTTCTAGGTACCTACCAAAGTGCCTTTCTAGGCACCTACAGATCAGCCTCCTCTAAGGCCAACAACTGAGTGACACACTTGTCACCTACAACTTAGTGACTCAACAGTCACCTACCTTAGGCAGTTGGTCCTATAATCAGGCTGGGTGGACAGCCCTACCTCAGATCCACACTAGGATCCTACCTCAGTACCCCAGTTGGGCATCTACCTCAGTGACTAATTAATCACCTATAACTCTGGCCCAAATTGCCCTACAGCTCAGATTCAGACAAGCTGAATCCTACAGGAAATTAATCAAAGAAGTTGAAATAAAATAAAACCTGGACTCTTAGAAAAATCTTAGAGTCTATCTTGCTCGATTGAGCAGATATCAGTCTAGCTCTCTTGCTGTAGAAGGAATTAGTCTTCTTTTATAGCTAGCTCCTTCTCTACTGCACTGAGGAATAGCTATCTATTGTTGAAGGTTGATGGCCCTTCACGCAGCTATCTCTTCTTGCTAATTGGATGAATCAGCTACCTTATTCTACACAGAACAAACTTGCCAAACTGGAAGATTCTTCAGCTATCTTTCTCTGTCTTTCTGGCTAACTCTGTTGGACTTGACTTTCAAGCTCGTCGGAGAAGATTAAGTCCAGCCTCCTCTCTTTTCATTTTTGTGTTTTGTTTTTGTATTCGTTTGTTAACCCTACTCCCCTTTTCTTCTTTTTCTTTTATATATGTTGATTAGAATCAGTGGCAAATTTAATGTGGGCCCCACCAAGGATTGTCAGTGCCACCTCCCTAAGAAGAGGACAAAAAAAAGCTTTCGGCGCTACTATACCTTTCCCGCAATGGCATGAAACACTTTTTCTGCGCTCAACGAATGAAGAGCTGGGTTCGACGAATTTTGAAATCAGCTCGATGAATTTTGAACTGAGCTCGACTAATTTAGAATCTTAAGACTTTCACTTGAGCTCGATGAAAGGTGAGTTGGGTTCGATGAATTCTGAAATCTGTTCGACAAATTTTGAACTGAGCTCTACGAACTTATAATCTTCAAACTTTAACTTGAGCTCTACGAAAGGTGAGTTGAGCTCGATGAATTCTGAAATCTGTTCGACGAATTATAAACTTAGCTCGACAAACACTGAATCTTCAAACTTTAACTTGAGCTAGATGAAAGGTGAGCTCAGGTCAATGAACTCAGAATTTAGTTTCACGAATTCTAAACTTAGCTCTAATTTAGAAGCGTTGAGTAAGCCTGCCTCACTCAAAACTTCTGGACTTAGACAAATTCTTTTGGCTCTGTCTCAGCGGTTCCTTCTAAACTGTCTCAGTGGATTCTTCTTCTCAGCTGTGACTATCTTCTGCCTCAGCGGTTTCTTCTCACTATCTCGACAGTTTCTTCTTCATAGCTGAGACTATCTACTGTCTCAGCAGTTCTGCTGGGACTACCATTTCTCTCAACATTTTTTGTTGAGCTTCACAGCTTTCTCAGCGGTTATGCTGAGATATTCTTCTCAGCTGTCTCAATGATTTTACCTTAGACATTCTTTTCAGCTATCTCAGCTATCTCTAGTGTTGAGAGCGTTGAGTGTGCCTTCATCACTCAACACTTTTTGCCTTAGTCAAATTACCTGACTTCCAGCTTACCCTTTTTGTTCACCTGTCCAATCAAGGACAACATGCATACATGAACTTAAGCACACATCAAATACATCTATGCCCCTTAGCATCATTGGTGATGCCTCCTCAAATCCTGAGGAAAATTGTAGGGCACAATTCCCAATAGGATTGGCGATACTCGTCGAACTGCCTTAAGCTAACCTATGATATTCGGAGACTTCAAAATGTTACACGCCGAAAATCACTTATCTAAATTCGGTGATACTCGCCGAATTTCTACCCGATACCGGCCAAATTCTACTTAGGCTACATACCAATACTCGACGAATATTCCTTACCTAAATTTAAACAAATTAAGGTTCTCTACACTTAAACTGAGCGAAAACGGTCGTAATGATACTCAACGAATCCCTTCACAATATACGCCGAATTCTACTTAACCCAAATTCCTAGTTATCGTGGTTTAAGCCGAAAATAAGCCCTAACGTAGAGGTTCTTCCAAAACTCATTATACACTACTCCTATCCTCTAAGGGAGGAGGAAAGAGAAGAATTTAAGGACAAAAAGATGGACATGCAAGGGGATAAATCAACTTGACTTGAAATATCCAAAAGAAGCGCCCCTGCCCGAACTGTGATGCGGATCGGCAATAGAAAGGCCCTAGCAACATTTCCTGAAACTTTTGGAGGGAGAAAGGGGTCAAACTCGTTAACCCTAACGTACAAAAATCGGAGAAATGAGGAAAACTTACCACGATCGCGTAGCCCTCGCTGAGAGCTTTCCAAATCTCTAATCAAATGACGAAAAAGACCACCGGAGATCCCTTAGCTGTCGGCTGAAAGCACACTATGCCCGCCGCTCGTCTTCAGCGAAATAGGTGTCGTCGGGTTGGGGAAGAAGGTGAATAGTGAAATAGAGTTTTCGATTGGACGCTTTATACTATTTATACTTATATAATATATTATAATATTATTAATTAATTTAAATAACGCCAAAGTGACTCAAAATCCAAACGAACTCGAAATTGAACGAAATTCGCACCGTAGCTAAATACTGATGCTACAAATATAACGTCAAAGTTGAAATCCTAATCTAAAAATCAAAACTGGGTATAATACAACCCGTAGAAAAAACACCACAGGATCCCTATAACAGCTCCACCGAGCCACAAAAACATACCCGATTTGCAAGGGAAGGTTCACAACCCAAAACAAAACAGGCCTTATAAGAAAACCCACTGAGCAAACCCGTGCTCCAACAAACCACACCCGTTAACAACACGTCAACTTAATGCCCTGAAGCTAAAATTACGTCACTACGGGAATTAAATTTAATACTGAAAAATCAGGGGCATTACATCCCTCCCCAAACTAAAACATTTTTGATATATATATATATGATTTACCTAATTTTCTTGCAATGCATGTTATTTTTTTTCTTTTTAAGTCTTAATTTAATTTTAATTGGTTTGTGCAATTCACCTTAGCTTGTAGAATTTTTGCTACATCAAATAGGGGAGATTGTTGGGTATTCTATCCACAATAACCCTGGTTTGAAGAAGGGCCCAGTCAAGCTAAGATGAATTGACTTTGTATTTGATGTTGTATTCTAGTAATGTACTTGTATGTTTATTCTGCTAAATATATAACTATGTCAGGTTACAGTGGGTCAGTAAACACAGGACTATACAATGTAATCCTTCATTGGGAAGGCCAATGTGTTGACTCCCATGTAATCGCTCTATTTGGGTGTACTTCTTTCCCAGGAACCAGAGAAGGATCAAGGAAGGCCAAAGATCCGGACACAGAGAAGTGTAATTTTATCTAAGAAAAATTCGGCGAGTATAGTGAGTCATACACATCGAATTCATCGAGTATCCCCTTGATACTCACCTAATTCGTCGTGTATGCTTCCCAATACCCATAAAATTCATCATATATACTTAGGGTAAATTCTCTTGAAATCAAGTTTTCGTACAAGGAAAATTCGCCGAGTATCACTGGCGATACTTGCCGAATTCGTCGAGTATCAATAGCGATGCTCGCCGAATTCGATGAGTATCCCAAGTGATACTCGCCGAATGTGTCGAGCCATTTGTCGACCACTCTGGATTTTTGTCTAAGGCAAATTCGACGAATATCACTTGTAAATTTGACAAGTATCATAATAAATATTCGACGAATTCCGCCGAATTTGACTTAGGTTGTTTTTCCGAAAATTTCTCTGGTTCAGGATTTTCTTCCATGCACAGTAATTTTCTGCTTTTCATTTTTGTAAATCTTTTATAGCCGTTATTTGGAATCGCTCTATAAAAAGGGATAGGATGATTTCGAAATGACCAATCTTTGCCCTAATTAATTTTTAATTTAAAAAGATTCCAAAGAAACGAAACCGTCGGCCGCACTACGCGATTCATTATTTTCCTCCCGATCGGCTTCCGTCATCGTACGATCTTCTTCATCATCGACATCCTCGATTAGATCTCTTCTTATTTCAAGATCTATTCTACTGCAGTCCTCGTTGTTTGAAGAACAAAGGCTAAAGATTCAACTTCTTCCAAGATTTCATGTTTCCGAGTTCTCCAAGTTTCAAGATCAACTTCTATGAAGAATGTCGGAGAGAAGACTCGTAATCATTTATGTGTTGTAATATTCCTTTACATTTTGTTGTAGTTTTATCTCCGAGTTTGTAGATCTGTTTGTGGATGTAGTTTGTAGATCCGGTTGTGGATCGAGTTTGTAGATTCGGTTTGTGGATCGAGTTGTAGTAGAGGTTGTTCTCCAAGTGGCAGGAGCGTCGTCTCTGAGTTGTAGGAGTTGCGGTCCGAGGTGTAAGATTTGACAAAATCTGAGTTTGGTGAAGTAGTCAAATCTGCCCTTCATGGTAGATTGGAGAGGAGAGACTGTAGACGTACCCAACTCAGGGAACTATTATAAAATCTCTATGTTTGTGTGCTTGAATTTTTAAATAATTTTTATTTCGCAAAAAGACACGAATATCACCTATTCACCCCCTCTAAGTGATTTAGGTAGACGGTAGATATTTTCATTAATATTGAAAAATAGGAATCTAGAAGTGGTTTGGTGAAAATATCCGTGGTTTATTAATCGCTCCCAATAAAACTAATTTTAACATGATCCTTTTTAATATGGTCTCTAATAAAATGATGTTGGACATCTATTTGTTTAGTTTTAGAATTAAGTACTAGATTGTTTGTTAGATTAATTGCACTTTTACTATCGCATCTTAATTCTTCACTATGTTGATGTACCCCAAAGTCTTCTAAAGTTTGTTTATCAAAAGGGCTTATGCACAATAACTACCTAGTGCAATATATTAGTCCTGATGGTGGTGAGGGCAACATAATTCAATTTCCTACTCAACCATGAAATAGGTGATGGGCCTAAAAAGTGACAAGTGTCACTAGTTCTCTTACGATCTAATGAATAACCAACATTGTCTAAACTAGAATAATCGTATAAAATAAATTAATTATTATAAGGATACCATAAACCTAGTTTAGATGTTCTGATAAGATATCTAAAATTCATTTAACTACTTTTAAATATGATTCTTTGGGATTAGCCTGAAATCTATCACAAAAAAACGACAAACATAATATTTGGTCTAGATATAGTTAAATATAACAAAGATCATATCATCCCTCTATATAAGGTTTGATTAATTGAAATTCCGCTTTCATTTTTTCCTAATTTTATTAAAACACTCATAGGAGTACTGGCTTGATTAGGGTTTTCAAATCCAAATCTTTAAGAACATAATGAATATGCTTATATTGACAAATAAAAAAACCATCATAATTTTGAGTAATTTGAAATCCTAGAAAATAACTAAGTTCGCCTACCATGCTCATTTCTAATTCATTTTTCATAACTAAAATAACTTCATTACATTACTATTCATAAGTGGCTCCAAAAATAATATCATCAACATAAATTTATAAAACTACTAAATTTTTATCAGAATGCTTAATTAAGAGTGTACTATCTACACTACCAATTTTATAATCAATTTTCAATACATATAAAGTCAATCTTTCATACCATGTAGAAGACGCTTATTTTAAATCATAAAGCATTTTTCTAGCTTATATTTATGATCAGGAATTTTTTTATTAATAAAACCAGGGGGTTGTTCTACATAAACTTCTTCCACAATGTATCAGTTCAAAAATGCAGTTTTCACATCCATTTTAAAGAATTTAAATCTTTTAAAATAAGTAAATACAAGAAGAATTCTAACTACTTCAAGACGTGCTACATGTGCAAAAGTTTCATCAAAATCTATCACCTAAATCTGTGTATATCCTTTTGCTACTAACCTAGCTTTGTTTTTGTAATCCTAGATTCACTAACAAATTTTTTTAAAGATCAATTTTACTCCAACTACAAGATGATCAGAAGGCCTCTCTATAAGTTTTCAAACCTTATTATGCCCAAATTGGTTAAGTTCATCATTTATAGCTAAAAACTAAGATTAATCTTTTAAAGAGGTTGTAACATCTTTTGGTTCTATATCAGAAGCATAACAAAGGTTTGAAAATAAATCATGTAAAGATGAACGAATACTAACCCATCTTGATGGTTCTCCAATAAATAATTCTTTTGGATGATCTTTTGAAATTCTATGTTCATTTGGAGGCACATACTCTTCCACTTCATCTCCTATTTTCTTCTTCCTGCTCTCCAAGTAATTCTTCATCATCTTGTTCCAAATAATGAAGGTGTTCTTCTTCAATTCCTATAATATTATCATCTACATCAGGAACAAACTCATCAAACTTAACATGAATTGATTATTTAACTTTTTTGTTCCTTTTGTTATAAATCTATATATTTTTCTAGTTGAAGAATAAGTATTGAAAATTCCTTCATCACATTTTTCATCAATTTTACCTAATGTAACTTGTGTTTAAAATAACGCATTTACAACCAAAAACTCTAAAATATGATACATTTGTTTCTTTTGAAAATACAAATAATATGGAGTTATTTTCAAAATTGGATTAAGAATGACACGATTAATAACATAACATGCTATATTAATAGTTTCATCCTAAAAAGATCTAGGTAATTTACATTCTGAAAGTATAGTACAAGCTAGTTCTTGAAGAGTCCTATTTTTCCCTCTCCAATACACCATTTCGCAATGGTGTGTAAGGAGTGGAAAATTCATACTTTATTCCTAACTCAATACAAAAAATAAATCTATCAGTTTCAAACTCAACTCCATTATCCGAGCATATGCATTTAATTTTTAAATCAAGTTCATTTTGAATATGAATGCATAATTTGTTAAATTCTAAGAACGCATCAGATATGGAAGTTAGAAATATTGTACAACAAAATCTTGAATTATCATTTATTAAAATAAAAGTATATTTTCTACATCCTCAACTTTGTGTAGTAATTGGTCCAAATAGATCCATATGAATTAAGTGAAGAGATCTAGTAGTAGAAAAAACATTTCTACTTTTAAATGAAGATTTTTAAAATTTTCCTTTTTGATAAGGCATACATAAAAAAGATAACTTTCTATTTATTAAAGGTAAACCTTTTATCAACTTATTTTTTGAAAGTTTTACAACTAGTTTAGCACTAAAATGAGCAAGACACCTATGCCATAATTCTAATTCTTCATTTTTTAAAAAAAAATATTATAACGTAGAATGGAAAAGATCATGAAAGTTTATCTTATAAACATTGTAAAATCTAGGTGCAGTAACAATAATTTTATTTGATTTTGAATAAATAATTTTACATGAATTTATAGATGATTCAAATAAAACATTTAGACCTTTATCACATAATTAACTCATTGAAATTAAGTTATGTTTCAAATCATCTACATATAAAACATAAAAATAGTAAAAGAATCATTACACACTACACTGAAGTCCAAAATTCTTCCTTTTTCATTGTTGCCAAAGGTACTACTCCTTTCTTCATTTCTAGGCGAAGAAACATTGATTTTTGCCAGTCATGTGTTTTGAAAATCTCGAGTCCATGTACCGCACGTCTTCTTTGTCCTTAGCCTGCCAACATACCTAGAAAGTAGATAGGAGTGAGGATCTAGCTACCAAAGTGTTTCCTACCCTAGAATAGGTGGAAATCTTAGGCACCCAGACTTATTTAAAAATACGTTGTCCTTTCTTCCTGCAAGAGTCCGTGGTGTGGCCAAGCATATTACATTTGGCATAAGTTATAAAGGGGGATGAAACCCTTTTTAATGTTTTTTAAGGACCCCTATTTAAAGTTTAGGTAATAGCATTAAAGTAATTAATTTTTAGATTTTAAAATTTCAATTTTTTTGAATTTTTGATAATGACGGTGGTAATGGATACCGTAGAGCGATAGCTCCTAGGATAATAACCAAGCCTAAATTTTGTAGATTTATGGCACTGACTGGGTAAAATCATATCTAGTGATTTTTGTCCAATAAAATTTTTTTTAATTGTTATATTCATGTCATGAATCCAGACTTTTAAAGCTTTGTTTAATAAGACTAACATTACACAACAGTTTGCAAAGGTTTTCTTGCCTTCTTCTACTTGATAATGAGAAGATTTGTGAGATCTTTCTAAGTCCCCTTTCTCCTTAGTAAGAATATCACCAACAGATTAAGACATAGAGAGAGCTTCTTCAAATTCTTGAACACTTACCAAAGAGTGATCACAATCATTACAAGTAATCTTCTCCTTCCCTGGTACTTTTAATTAAATTGATAATATTATATTTTCTTTTAATAAAACTTTGTTTTTAGATTTTATCAAATCAATATCTTTTAAACTTTAATCAAAAAATTTGTATATTTGTAAAAATTCAGAATGTAATTCATCAAGAGTAAGAGTTACATTAGTGTCACTTTGGACACTCCATTCATCATCAGATGGCGAGTTGCTCTTTCCCATTAAGTACATGATAGCCACCTCATCATTATTTGTAATTGATCCACTTGAATCCCCAAATGAGGAATCATCCCAAGTTTTCGTCTTCAACACCTTTTTCTTATCCTTCTTTTTGTGCCTCTTTACTTTCTGCTCTTTTAGATATTTCAGACACTTATTTCGGATATGTCCAACCCTTTTACGATGATAATATTATAGTGGTGGACTTTCCTCCTCCTCTTCATCATCAAACTTTCCTTTTCCTTTCTTAAATCAAGACTCCTTCTTATTAATGTACTTTTTAAGTTAATTTCTCCTCTCCAAATTTCTCAAAAATCTCTTAAAATTCTTCACAAACAGACTCTCCTTATCTTCTTCATCATCCTCATCAGTTTCACGCTCTTCTTCATTTTTAGACTTCAACGCCAATTTCTTTGGCTCCAAATTATACTCTTGTTGTTGAATTTTTAACTCCACCTAATGTGTTTTGGGATTCCTAATAAGGCTCTCAATTTGAAGAGTCTTTAGATCGTGTGACTCCAAGATGGCAATTCGCTTCAGATTTAACTTGATGAAAATGATCTACGTATCTTTCTAACTAAATAGCCATTAGAGAAATTCTTTCTATGTACTTTGGAATCGTTGACAATCTTTGTAAACCTTGTATACATGGAATCAACATCTTCTTTAACTTCCATTATGAAGTTGTCAAATTCATACTTATTGATGCTGGAAATGGGCACACCAGCAGATAATGGGTGTTTTGTTCTCGCGAGAGAGGTGAAGAGTTTGTTGTGGTAGAGGAGAGACTGTTGAGCAGCTGATGCAGAGGATGGTACCTCTAAGGTTGAGATGTGGAAGGGGACACGTATGATCTAGGATGCAGGGATAATGGGAGGTTGATGCGGAACTGTCAAACAGACGGTTACTTTTACTGTTAGATTTGATGGTTGAGACCGAGAGGGTGAAAAAGAAAGAGGGTGCTGCTGGCAGCGGCAACAACAGAGTTCACCCGCCGTAGCTTAAATGTCACTCCTATGAAAGGCTTTCATTTGATTATGAATCAGTATTACAGCTTGAGTTGAGTCCTCTACATGAGAATATAAAGGTTACAATGATATAAAGGGAAGATGGTGACTAGAGGAAAGAAGATGCCAGAGACCCCATGGTTTGACCAAAGAGGTCGGTAGACCGCGCTGACAGCAGATCCCGTAGCTCGCTACAAAGTAGGGCGGACTGTGCGATCAGGCCGAGAAGACCATAAAATTCGTTGAAGCCAAGGCTGGGAACCATGCCAAAAGGTCTTAACCGCGTAGAGAGATGATCAGTCCATGAGCACCACTGGCGGACAGAAAGATTGTGGCTGCATGGTTTACTGCACTGGTTGGCCCTCGACTGTCGTGTCCCCAATGAGAGGTGTGGGGGACTATTTATTGGATCGGGCTGGAGATGGTCCTTGTAACGTTACCCTCGGTAGGGTGGTGAGTTATGATTTAGTCCGCGACATGCAGCGGAATGAAGAGGCAGGTCGCCAACTACGAAGAAGAAGTCGGTGCTGGAGAAGTTGGAGTGCTTCTAGCGGATTGCATAATGAGTCCGCCTAGCTCATGGCAGACAGTATCTATCCTCCTCTGCTATTGGATTGAGCAAGTTCACTACCTTCTAGAGGCGTAGAAGGAGAAGATTGCCCCTGCTGGGGGAGTGAGCTCGCCACCTTCTAGCGGGCTGGAGTTGAATCCACGTTCTGTTGTGTGGTCTGGTGAAGCGTTATCGGTCCTACTGCCATCATTCGATAGGGGGACTGATATCGAGTCCACCCACTGCAGAAGGATAGCAAGAGCAGGTCACTGGATGTTGTGTGGGTTGACGGTCCTACTGTAAAGTCCTTCCTCAGGAGGATTTGGACCGAATCTGGGAACTGTTGGCGGATAGGTGGAGTAGGTCGCCTACTATTAGGTGACCTGGAGGTAGGTCGCCTACTTCATAGAAGATTAGGACATAGCGGAAATATGTCCTCACCTGTAGAAAGGGTTTCCGCCTGGCGATAATGTTGCCTTGCTAGCCGGGCGAATTGCAGGAGTAGGAAGAAGAGAAGATCTTGCTTCCTGCTGAGTGTGGTTCTACCGAGCGGTCTAAGCTAATAGAAATGTGAATCCGCCATCTTGTTGGGTAGTCTACACCTGTTGGAATAGAGATAACCAGTACACAGTTAGCTTATCTAACCGTGCAGCCTATAGGGGCGGACTATTGAAGTAGTCCTCAGCCCCTGCATAATGAATGGCTATTGCGCGACCTAAGTTGTTAGACCGGGGAGACCACCCTAGCTTAGCAGCCTGCGCGGATAGAGGAGTCTATCTATCAGACCCAAAGAGGGCTGAGACAGGCTGTGACCTCCATGGGGAGCTTGGAGCAGGCCGCGACTTGCGAGTTAGCTACCTTGGGAAGGATCGCCGATTTATAGGTTAACATAATCCCAGCACTTTTTTAAGTCCCCAAGGGAACTTCGAAAAAGTAGGATACCCATGAAAATTGTGATCCTCCCCTCGAAAAAAATAAGAGGCAAGGAGATATAGAACCTGATATCTCTCCTCAGAAAAGGTTTGCCAATGCCTATTTTTTTCCTACAAAGGAAAAGTAAATGTAGGAAAAAAGAGGCACATCTTATGCGTACTTGAGTTTCTTTTGCAAAATGAAGAAGACGTGAATGTCTTCCATTGAGCTATGCAAAACAAAGGTGAGTGGAAGGCATAGAAGAATAATAACTTGCACGTACCTGAAGGAAACTTGCAAGCACCTGTTAACCTGTACAGAAGGAAGGGTAAGCAGTAGATATGAGAGAAAACTAAGTTACAAGTACCTGAAGAGAACTTGCAAATATCTTCTAATCTCTGCAAGAAAAGAGTAATCAACAGATATGAAAGAAAACTAAGTTGAAAGTACCTGAAGGGGACTTGCAAATATCTGCTAATATCTACAAGAAAAGTGTAAGCAGCAGATATGAAAGAAAACTAAGTGGCAAGTACTTGAAGGGAACTTACAAAAATCTTCTAATCTCTGCAAGAAAAGATTAAGCAGCAGATAGGAAGGAAAGCTAAGTTGCAAGTACCTGAAGGGAACTTGCAAATATCTGCTAATCTCTGCTAGAAAAGAGTAAGTATCAGATATGAAAGAAAAATTAAGCTACAAGTACCTGAAGGAAACTTGCAAATATCTGTTAATCTCTACAAGAAAAGAGTAAGCAGCAAATATGAATTAAAACTAATCTGCAAATACCTGAAAGAAACTTGCAAATATCTTATAATCTCTACAAGAAAAGAGTAAGAAACAGATATGAAAGAAAACTAAGTTGTAAGTACAAGAAGGGAACTTGCAAATATATGTTAATCTCTACAAGAAAAGAGTAAGTAGTAGATATGAAAGAAAACTATGCTACAAGTACCTGAAGGGAACTTGCAAATATCTGCTAATCTTTTCAAAAAGAAGAGTGAGTAGCAGATATGAAAGAAATGTGAGTCTAGTACCTGAGGAGTTTGTTGATAAATCTTCTTCTAAAAGATATTGTGATAAAATATATATGATTAGACTACAGATGGAATATCCATGAAATCCTACAGTTGACTAAATAAGCAAAATCAAGTAGAGATCAAACCACAACAACAATCTTCTTGCATGGTCAGATATGATATCCCAATATGAAATACAGATTAGTCAGATGAAAACACAGACTAGACTTCAGCTGAATGGTTTGTCAATAAAGAGAACCAGATTCTTTGACTATCAATTAGTGCTAAAAACATCAAATAAGAGTAGTTGAGACATTGTTAACCATCATCTTATATAGGTTTATGCAAGCTGAGTATACAAGATGAGCATGAGTAAAAAAGATGTTGCAAATCCTTGTGATAGGTCAGATTTAACCTTTTAACCTATAAGAAGGCAGTTGACAAAGGAGGTCTACACCCAAAGGTGACCAAAAAAGGTTGGATGTGCCCCAAGTGTTCCCCAGGGGCTAAAGCATTGCCTGCCTAAGAAAGGTCATCAAGAGTGTAGTCCTACCAAGAGCGGACTAATCGCATTCCCATAGAAGGCCACAAAAGAGAAAAATGCACAAATCGTGAGAAGGAACGATAAATACACTACTCTCATGCCTAGGGTTACAAACATTGTTGATCAGTTAGACTAGGTGCGCCAAGTGGTCTATAACATTGCTTGTCTTTGGAAAGATCGGCAACATTGTGGGCCCCGCAAAAGCATGAATTGAGAGTACCATAGAGTATTTGACTATTACAGTCATGAGATGATCGAAGAGACAAGGATACACTTGATCGCCATTGATTGTCAAGCAAAGATCATCGTAACTGTAATTTATCCTAGCAAAGCACAGTATAGCTAACACACTAAGACCTCCCTAATGCGTACTGTGTATTAGATAACGGTTAGGATCCGAAGCCCTGAAGTCCACCTACATAGACTGGACGACACCCACCGCACATACGCGAACACTCCCCACTATATTTGGTCATCGTGGTCTTACGCCCGGGAACAATCTATAGAGGGAACAATAAGTCTCGGCGATATCTCGGTGGTTCAGCGATCCCTTTGGCAAAGGAAAAAATAGATGAGGAGGCACTCCAAAAAGGGAAATGTGTCAGTACGGGATCTATGACGTAAAATTTATTGAAATGTATGAATGAACACTTTGAAGTGTTTTTAGAGAGAAATTGTTTGAAGAGTAAAAAGTAAAAACAACCAGCCATGATTGTGAGAAGTTGTGGGGACTTTGTGATGTCCTTCTCCAGCTCAAAATAGGTGATGAGTCCGATTTATATAGGGTTTTTCCGACTCATCTGGGCTTGTTTTCTTGCATGTGTGCTTCACTTTTAGTATGTTACTGCTTATATTTCACTTATACACCATTATCACATGAAGTGCACATCTTGGCTCATTGTGGTGTGCAATTATGCACTATTCTATTGGGGGTAAGCACATGGTGCTCCCCAAGTCTCTCTTATAGTTTTTCTGTCTATTCTATATGTTGGTGGCTTGTGCCCCCATTGTGAGGTTTGTTGTGCAGGTGGTCAGAAAGCCCAGCCTACAGATTGTTTCCTGTGTAAAATGCACAGTCGTGCATTTTCTTCGCGCACTGTTTCAGTGTAATCGTGCATTTTACTCAGTGGTTTGTTCCAAACCGTGCGAGAAGGAATCACACGTCCTGCATGTTTTGTCCTTATTCTGGGTGCTTTGTGGTTTCCCGTGCGTTTTGGCCTCACACGGTTTATTCCAACCATGCGTAACCATTTTCATTCGCTTTTATTACTTATTACTGATCGCACGGTCGTGCGTTTCCTTCATGCACGTTTCGGGTCGGTCATGCACGATCATTTCACAAAATACTCAGTTCTGTTTTTGCCCGTGCATTTTTTTCACGCACGGTCTGCGCCCGTGCGTTTTGCCCGTGTGTTAAGAAAATTTTGCGCGATTTCTATTTAAACCGCTATTTTTCAGGGTTTCAGGGACCGGATTTTGCAACCGTTTTCTTCCGCTAAAAGGGGGTTTTGCCCTGTTCTTCATCATCAAAGCTAAGGCTTTGCTCCCTATGAAGTTCCCTTGCATCCATGGCGTAAAGAAGTGAGTTTCCACTCAATGATCTCCGCAAAGTAAGGAAGAAGTGAAGGTTTTACGTGGACAACATATACCAATGAGAAGACGGGCACTTAGGAAGAGGTGACAGCCTTCCCGACCCCGGACGCAACCGATGAGTGGCTCGCTGGAGATGGATTGACAGCCCAGTGCTTCCTCCCATGTCTACGGCAAAGACTCGTTCGTTGTTTGTATCTCTACCTTTCTCTTCCACATTTCTAGGTTTTTGTATTGTATTTTCATTATTATTTGATGCAAGAACTTTGATGAACCTTGGGCTTAATACAATTTACTAGTGTTCATGCTTATGAGTGATGTAGTGGTTTGTTGGCTTAAGTTACTTGTGGTGTGAATGTTTGTGTTTGCTACACTAGCAAGTGCTAGGTGTGAGCGTAGTGATGAGGTGATTATGACCCTCATTTCTGCAAGCCTTCTCAGCAATCCATGTTGCGAAGCAGTACATAGCGGCCCGTATAATCCACTCACCTTGAGAACTGGTGTCGGCGACCCGCATTGGTTAAGTTAGATTATTTTATTTTCTTTAACGCAAGTCATAACCATTCTCCCATCGTAACCTCGACCTTAAGACTTCAATCTCAATTCCCCTTCAAAAGTTAACTCCACCTTTCCGCATTCCTTGAGAGATCGATACTTGGGGATAACTCCCATATTTTATTACTTGACAACAATCGGTGCAATTGCCAAGATTGCATCAATAGGTCTCTGAGGGTGTCTACACAGTCGGCGTTGATGCTTTCGGTGCCAAGATCGAAGTTCATGTTTTTGATTTGGTTTGCCCCTTCTGAGCTGAGAGGATTGCTCACTACTTCTTTGCTTTTTGAAGTGGATGGGTCAAAATTATCATTCTCCTTGAGCAAATGTTGGTATTTACCCTGTTTAAGCATTTTCTCTACTAGTTGTTGAAGAGTTCTGCAAACTTCTGTCGAATGACCCTTTCTTTTATGATATTGGCAGTATTGGTCAGAGCCTTTACCCTTTTGATCAGTAGTCTGAGAAGATCTCTCATCGCTTTGTTTTCCCTTCATGACCTGAGTTGCCCCGCCCACTATACTGTCAATCTTAGATTCTATGCTTAGAAAGAGATGTCGATGATGATGGAAGTTTCTTTGCCTCCAAGCCTGAGGGCGGAAATCTTGCTGAGGAAACTTTGATGTTTGCTTGTAGGTAGAGGAAGAAGAAGGATCTTTCCCTGTTACAAGAATGGAGGTGTCATTGGGATTACTCTCTTCAATGCAAATATATTCCTTTACGAGACTATTCATCTCCTGATACATCTTTGCTTGTCAGAGACAAACTTCGAAACTGAGTGGTCCTTGTAAACCAACCATCAATGCGACTTTGTAGAATTCTGGATCAACGTTCTTCACTTCCAAGATCACTCTTTAGAAGAATTCGACAAAGTGAGCCAAAGTCTCGTTCTAACGTTACTTGATGTGGAATAAAGCTTCTGGGCCTCTTTTCCTCTTAGTGGAAAACTTAGGCAGTTTTCTCGAGTGATTGGAAGAATAAGCGATGGTTCAAGGACTGAGTTTGTAGAAACACTCCCTTTGTCTAGCAATTGGAGACTGCAAAGGGACTGCGGCCTACCTTGATGGGTAACTTGCCAGATATGTATGAGTATTAACTAGCTGAAAAGTTGGCGGGTAAGAATGCGGATTCTCCACTGCCGGGTTGACTGTAGTAACCGGCATTGCTATAGGTTGCGGGTCTAGTCGCTGAATTATAGGAGCTAGGGTGTCATTAATTGCTACGATCTGCTAGGAATTTTCCCAACGTGTCAGCACGTGGGCTTCCTAGAGAGCATCTTCGTTGGTATGAGGAATAATTTTAGGGGGTTAGCGGTCTGACACGAGTAATCGTTGATTTTCACCGTATGTTAGAGATATAAAGGTCATTTGTTAACTGTTGATGCGGAAAATGGGCACACCAGCAGATAACGGGTGTTCGGTCTAGCTAGAGAGGTGGAGAGATTGCGGTGATAGAGGACAGACTGCTAAGCAGATGATGCAGAGAATGGAACCTCTGAGGTTGAGAGATGAAAGAGGACACGTACGATCCACTATGCAGGGATAATGGGAAGTTGATGAGGAACTTTCTAGCAAACGGTTACTTTGACAGTTAGCTTTGATGGTTGAGACCGAGAGGGTGAAAGAGAGAGAGAGAAGGTGCAACTAGCAGCGGTAACAATAGAGTTCGCCTGCCGCGGCTTAAATTCCACTCCTGCGATGGGCTTTTCTTTGATTATGAATCAGTATTGCAGCTTGAGTTGAGTCTTTTACAAGAGAATATAAAGGGTACAAGGGTATAAAGTGTAACACCCCAAAATCCCAAAATGGATTTCAGGCTTGGCAACACGGCCTGGGATACGGGCGTGTCCCAAGCAATGTCCTATACTGCTTACTCGAGGGTGAATTGTGTCTCGAGTAGGTCTCGAGTGAGGCACATGGCCTGGGACACAGGCATGTCCCAAGCTGTGTCCTTCTCTGTGTCGTCTCCAGTACTCGACGAAATGCACTCGACGTTTGTCGAGAGGGTACACGGCCTGCAACACGAGCGTGTCATAGGTCGTTTCCTCCTCGGGTTTTGGCCAGGTTTATGTGGCCTATTGAATACAAGCTGGACATGGGTGTGCCCACAGTCGTGTCTAGGCACATGGCTTGTGACACGGGTATATCATAGGGTCGTTTCCTTCTCTTGAATTGTCCAGGGCATTGAGGCATGGTGAATACGGCCTGTACACGGGCGTGTCTGAAGTCGTGTCGGTGCATCTGACCTGTGACACGGCCGTATCAAATGGTCATATCCTATTCTGGATAAGTCGATTTGTGTTCCGCTTAAGGTACACGGCCTGTGACATGGGCATGTCACAGGCCGTGTTCGGCCCAAGAAAAGCTATTTCAGGGCGATTTCTGGTCGTTCATTTCCTTCAGATGGGATCTAAGGGTCAAAGATTCTCCCAGCTGAGTAAAGTCTGGGAATTGAGAGTTATATCTCATTTACTCTTGGCTATTCTCTTTCTAGAAGAGATTGGGAGAAGGGAGAGCATGGAGGAAGAAGAGAAGAGATTTGGCTGGCGGAGGAGCTTCAGCGTTCGGAATTGCGAGCCGAGTCCAGATTTGTGGAGGTGAGAGCGTTGCTGTGCTTGATATTTGGCTAGATTCTATGGCTCCAAAGTGATCATCAAGGGTAATGATCTTCCTTCTTGGACATGTGAAGTCCTCATTTTGTCAAGTCTATGGATTTCCCCCACCAAAAGGTGGATGTTGAGGGATTTTCTTGGGTTGATTCTTGTAATCCTCAGTCTTGCCTATAGATACGGAAGTATGTTATATGGAATAGGCATGATGTGTGAAGCCCATCTTGACAAGTAAGTCTGGATTGGTGATGTTGTATTGTGCGCACCGGAGAAGACTCCGCATATAAACGTGTAGTTTATGGAGTCGATGGGTTCTACCTGTGAAGGGTAGTAATAGGAAGTACTGGAATGAAATTCCAGGAAAATACTCTCGTGATTCTTGTATTATATGCCATGTTTGGGTTGAGTTCGGGTGCAAAAAGAGAGTTCTGCTAAACCCGCCAAGCAACCGTGAGGAACTCTTGCATTGTCTCCCCTTTTTGCATTGTAAAGCCAGTCCTTGGTGGACAGTGTGGCTATTGTGAGCTGTGTGCTCTTAAAAAGGCTTAGTGCCGAATAGGAAAGGTGAAACTGACCCGCACCTGTAAATTGGCCATGAGTACTTCTATATTCGATGATGGCATGGAGACTTGAGCAACAGGGGGTGGTTGATCTGTACCTGCATTATGTCTGATCGACTGGTAGAACTAGTTATTGATCTCATTGGAGCGCATAATGAGAATCTTAGGCCTGCGCGCCATTAAGACTAAATGCTCAATACCGTTGGTTTTCGTACGTTGAACGGTGGTGGAACCTAGGTTCGCCGATACACCAAGAATGTGCCCTAAGTGCATGGATCGTCGAGCTATGTGGCTGACGGTTGTGATATGTTGATTGTGCGTGAGTGCACATTGTATGATATATCTGCTTTTGAAAGCTATGCCTGCAGGGAAGGAATACCACTGCCCCGGGAAAGGGGTAGGGTAGTTATAAATTGGTAAGCTGAATGCTGACCATTGCTTTGTTTGCCACCAAAATGGTGGGCTGTCCCTGTGCAGGTGCTGGAGAGCCAAGTGGGAAATAAAGGGTTGAAGCCCCTGATGCTTCTACTGCTACTGGCCCTCAAAGTCTGAGCAAAGGCTTTTGTTATGTTCATGTGAGGCCGGCCTGCGCGCCAATGTTTGTAATCCACACTTGTAAAGCGTAACTGTAAGACCTTAATGCCAAACTCTTGAGTATTTGTTGTACATTTCTTCGTGTGTATATATAAATGTGGTTGTTTATATATAGTGGACATTTATGGTTTGAGTTAAGTTTTAACATTAAAATCTTCCGCTAGTATACTCTGTGTTAGGATGCATACCTGTTTTCGAATTAACCTGTGACCTCGCCGTCTATTTTTAGCATATAGTGTGGGGCCCCGGCCAGACCTTCTATTATATGTTATTTAAATCGTGGAGTCATTACATTTTGATATCATAGGGTGGTTTCAATCCTCTGACGTGTGGGTTATGGGCCCACCACGCTTCCTCTTTCGAATTCATGGTCAAATCCTTTTGTGGGGTGGCGAGCACGTGTTAGTGCGACCCGCTTTAACATTAATGAACTCATGAATGTTCACTAAGGAATGTAAATACTCCTGTTTGAGGAACCTACGCGTTCCTATATTATTGTAATTTATTGTGCAAGGTCGCTAAAGTGTGTCTTGTTCACCTATAGGTGACTCGTAGTGGTGCTGGACAGTTGGAGCCCCAACGTTCTCATGAGAGTGCCGCACCAGCTGAGGTGCTAACACCTCCTCCTTCTACGAAAACAACCTACTTAATTGATGAGGCGCTATTTAACATCATTCATGCACAACCTATTTGGCAAGAGAAGCTGGCAGCGGTGCCAGAAAGGGTTACTGTAAGACAAGAACCTGTTGAGGTTGTTGATCCTCGAGCAGATGAGCGGAAGTTGAAGAATTTTATGAGCTTCAATCCTCCGAAGTTTAAGGGTGTGGCAACCCCAATACAAGCGGAAGATTGGTTATCGCGTGTCAAGCGTATATTGACTGTGATAAGGACAGAGGATGATCAGAAGGACACCTTGGCAACCTTCTTGTTGGAAGGAGACGCTCGGTTGTGGTGGGATGAGATAGATTTGCATCACCTAGCGGTAAGGCAATTAACACAAGTATCGATTGAGGAGTTTTCGCTACTATTTTTGGCAAAGCACCTACCAGTGGCATAACGCATCGCCATGGAAAATGAGTTCCAACGTCTAACACAAGGTGAAAGTAGTGTTGATACTTACTTGCACAAGTTTACAAGGTTGGGTTGTTATGCGGGGTCTATCTTCGCTGATGAACAACGGAAAACAAATAGGTTCTACGAAGGGTTATGGGATGAGTTGAGATTCCTTCTCTAGAGTTCGGTGAACCAAGGATTTCAGGCATTGGTTGATATTGCTTGTGCGCTAGAGAATGATATGAAATGGGTTCAAGGAAACTGGGAATTGGCTATGATGAATTCTGAGTTCAAAGTGCCCCGTCCTGTAAAATCAAACTACCAAAAGAAGTGAGCAAGAGAGCCAAATCTTCTGGACAGACCCCTTCTTCTGTTGCATCGGGATCAACGTTAAAGCAAGAGTCTCGTACCTGCTTTACATGTGGCAAAGTGAGACATATAGCCCGTGACTGTTGGGTTGGTCCGCCAAAGGGGGAAAAGAAGACGAGAGTGTCTTATGTTGAGAAGGGAAAAGCAGTGGCGGAGTCCTCTACATCCCAGGTGCATCCCTGAGTCTATAATCTTGGCCAGCAAGAGGCCATAAAGCAAAGTGATAATGTCACAGGTACGAGTTAAGATATTGATTGCTTTTTATATTGCATACCTTGTCTGTAGCTTGTGTATGATGTGTTTGTTGGGTACATTGGAAAATGTGTACCAGATTTGGAGAAGCCTCACTTAACTCAATGATATTCATCAATGTGTATTTGATGGTATTTTAAGTTACTTTGTGCAGGTTAAGAAATTGCAAAGGAAATATTCTAAGTACAAGTGTAGACACTTGTAGAAAGCTGTGACGACACCAGAAGACAGATAGTGTGGACACACAAGACTTGTGTCGACACACAGAAAATCTGTCAACAATAATTGTGTCGACACACAGGACTAGTATCGACACACATCTGGATTATGTCTACAGCAATTGTGTCGACACACAGGACATGTGTCGCCACATTCCAGAAATCAATCAAGACTAGATGCTATGTCGACACACAGGACTTATGTCGACACATTATACAAAAGCCATGTCAAGAAGCTGTGTCGACACTAAGGGAGCTGTGTCGACTTCACCAGGAATTATATCGACACTTAATATATTTATTTCAACACATATGAAGCAATGACTCGACACTTTGCTGACTTAGACAAAGACTCATGGAATGACTGGTGACTTGACAGGTGTCATGATCAAAAAGCCTATTGCAAGTGTCAGAGTTGTTAGAAGTTTATTTTAAACCGGATCAGCCGGTAACCTTGGAGAAAGTCTATATAAAGACATATTCTATCATATTGAGGAGAACTTTTTGGGAAACTAAAAGGACAGAGAGCTGGAAGTATCCAAGTGAAGAAAGAGACAATCATCAGCAAGTCTCTAAGAGCAAATCAAGATCAAGTTTGTAAGGAGAATTCAGATTAAATTCTGAAGAGAAGAAGGAAGCTGATTGAAGATCAACTTCAAGAAGATCAACCTTACTTTGTTCAGATTCAAGAAGCTTTGAAGAAAGCTATGACAAAGTGAAACTAAAAGTTGTCAGATCTATCAAGAAATGACCAAGAAATCTTCTACCCTTTCTCTCTCTACTTGAGTAAATATTTCATACATCTTATTATCATTTTACTATAGGGTCTTTTATAGATCTGAGTTGTAGGCCCTGGTAAAGGATGAGGTAGGGCTGTGTGCCTGAGGTAGGAGAGTTGTCTCTCTGAGTTTTAAGCTTAAATCTAAAGAGGCTGAGGTAGGGTAAGGGCCTGAGGTAGGAGTGTGGATTCACTCTGAGTTGTGGGAACCACTATAAATCTAGTTCACTGCTAGATAGGCGAAGAGGGGAAGTGGATGTACCCATCATTTGGGGAACCACTATAAATCTGTGTGCATTCTGTGATTGGCTGTGGTAATTTAAATGTTGTGTTGTGATAGTTACTGATGATATAATCTAACTTGCATGAGTTATCTTCCTAAGTATTAAAAAAGAATTGAACCTATTCACCCCCCCTCTAGGTGTTTAGGACATCTTGAAAACCAATTATTTCAAGTGGTATCAGAGGGAGGTTTCTCAAAAAATTAGACTTAACAGTCTTAGCTGATCTCCAAGGAAGAAATAAGTTAGTCAAAATGGGTTCAGGAGAAAATCACAAGGAACTTGGATCCATGAAGCTACCGATTTGCAGGAAAGAAATTTTTGGAATATGGAAGGAGAGGATCAGATTGTTTATGGAAGCATCTAATCCAAGAATCTATATTACAGTTCAAGAAGGGCCATTTATTCCAATGAAAATCTCAGTTCTTGATGCAAATCTCAGGACACCAAAAGATTATTCTGAAATGTCCAAGGATGAGATCATCTTAGCTACCATGGATAAAAGAGCACAAAATATAATAGTCAATGCTTATAGATGACTCAACCTTCAAAAACTTGATTCATTGCAAAACCTCCAAAGAAATGTGGGACACCTTGATTGTCTACATGGAGGGATCAGAAGAAGTGAGACAAGACAGGAAATCTATGCTTAATCAGGAATATGAAAGTTTAAGACAAGGCAAAACTGACAGCATTACTGAGTGCTACAAGAAGTTCTTCAGAATTGTCAATGAAACTGATGTCATATGGAAGATTTTTCAGCACATATGAACTAAACGATAAATTTCTTAGATCCCTAACCAAGAACTGGGACACCAAGATATGTGCAATCAGGTAGGTGGCCAAACTTGCTGAAATTTCTCCTCCTATTCTATTTGGAAAACTTCTATCATATGAAATGCAGCTTATGGTCAGAAAAGAGGAAGAGAAAAATAATAAAGTTGAACACGGAGAAAAGTATGTGCCCTTCAAGGCTGAAGCCACAAGAAAAGTCATGAGGATGACTCCATCTTCTCCTAAGAAAGCTGCTGAAGTAGTCTTAAAAAGTTCTGACAATCACACATCAGACAACCATAATTCTGATGAGGACTTTGCTGTCTTCACAAGGCAATTTCAAAGATTCTTAAAGAAAAAATAGTGGAGATCCAAGCCATCCTCCTCACAATCCAAGGATGATTATTATCAGAACAGGAAGTCATCTAGAAAGGACAGGTATGACACTAAACCTAGCAAATAAACTTCAACTAAGATTGTTTGTTATTATTGCAACAGACCTGGACATATAGTTGTTGAGTGTCCTGAAAAAAGAGAGGAATCTTCTGACAAAAAGAAACCTCAATACAATATCAAGAAGGAGAAATCCATTGTTGCTAAGAAATAAAAAAGCTGGACCGATTCCTCAACATCAGATTCTGATGCTGAAGCTGAAGCTGAAACATACATTGGTCTTTTTACAACTGAAGAGGATTCAGAAGAGACTGAGTTGTTATAGATGCTGGTTTCAATAAATAAGAATAAAGATAATCATTGAAAAGGGCTGATGGCCATGACTTATGAAGATCACTGCCAGGATCAGTCTGGCCCCAGTAAGGTAAACTACTTATCTACAAATTCTGATTATTACACTGGATCAGAATCAGAAGCATCTGCATCAAAAGATGTGGATGGATCTGAATCTGAAGGAGATGTTCATCAACTCATTGATGAATATGGTGACTTATTGTATGCACTTAAGTGAAGCAAAAACCTTGTAAAAAGTCAGACTAAGGAAATTGCTGCACTTAAGTTGACTAAATTTGATTTAGAAAAATTGTTGGATCAAAAGATGAATGAGATTTCCAAGATTAAAAATATAACATTTATTCAGATGGGTGCAATTACATTCAAGAATGATCAAATCAAAAGTCTTGAAGTAAGACTTCAGAAAGAGAAGGATCCTGTGGCTAGATTCTCTAAGCCAAAATAAGTCTTACCCTTGATTGATAACTTCATTCCTCAAAAGGGTAAGACAGGTTTGAGATTTATGGTAAATGCAAGGGCTATAAATTCCAAAAGAAAATGCAAAGCCCAAGTTCAGTCATTGGTCTTCAAACCCCTTATTTCATTCAGGAAAGTTGTGAAGCAAACTAACAGATTTGGTCATGATATCACACATGGTCATCATGAGTCATAAGTGGTTGATGCTCCAGCCCCAGCTCTCAAGAAAAGGACCACTCAACCTACTGTTTTAAAGACTGCTGACAACAATGCTGTTAAAACTGTATTGAACAGAAGATATAATATATATGAGTGCTGGTGTTGTGGCAAGGTGGGCCATTATGCGATAGACTGTTGGTACAACACAACTGTCAGGAAGAATGTCAGCTTACCCGTCAGTAAGACTGCTGGTAAGTTTGACAGGTTTCAGTCTAACCTGAACCTAGAACCCAATAGTTATTGGGGTTCTAAGGTTAATTAATTTTATTTGATGCAGGTGAGTCCAAGTGGCCATACTCCTATATGGTACTTGGACAGTGGATGTTCCAGACACATGATTGGAACTAGGAGAATGTTGAATGACTACTCTCCTATAGAGAATGGACCCAAAGTAATCTTTGGTGGATCTGAAAAAGTAGTTATCAATGGGTTTGGTAACATTTCTAACAGTTCTATTTCTATCACCCATGTAGCTTATGTGAAGGGTCTTAAACATAACCTGATAAGCATAAGCCAGTTGAGTGATCTTGGTTATGACACTTCATTTATTAAGAATGAGTTTCAGATTAAAAGGACAAGTGATCAGCAGGTCATCTTGTCTTGTTATAGAAAAGGAAATATTTATTGCCTAGACTTAGTAAGTGAGAAGAATGATTCTCCTGTTTATCTTGTTGATGATGAGAAAGCCTCTCATTATGTCAAATGGTACAAGAGGCTAGCTCATCTGAACTACAAGACTATTGGACAGCTCTTTAGTAAAGAGTTATGAGGAATGGTCCTCAAGTTAAGTGCATTAAGGGTGTCATATGCTCAGCTTATCAAAAAGGCAAGCAGATCAAATCCTCCTTTCATAGTCTTGATACCAAAGACTCAGTAAGGTGTCTGTACCTTTTTCATATGGATCTAATTGGTCCTATCACAGTTCATAGTCTAGGTAGGAAAGTCCATACCTTTGTGGTTGTTGATGACTATTCTAGATTTACATGGGTTTTCTTCTTGAGGCAGAAATCTGAAACTTCAACCATCTTCCATAATTTTGTTAAACAAATTCCGAATGAACTTAACAATTCAGTGTTCAAAATCAGAAGTGACCATGGAACTTAATTTAAGTCTGAAAGTATGAAAAACTTGTGTGAAGAATTTGGGATTCATCAAGATTTCTCCTCACCTAGAACTCCTTAGAAAAATGGTATTGCTGAAAGAAAGAATAGGACACTCATTGAGGCTGGAAGAACACTACTAAGTGACACTTCTCTCCTAGAATATTTCTGGGCTGAGGCAGTAAATACTGCTTGTCATGTTCTCAATAGAGCATCCATAACCAAAAGCCTGAAGAAGACACCATATGAGATTATGACAGGCAGAAAACCCAATATATCCTATTTTATGATCTTTGGTAGCAAGTGCTATGTACTTAACAATGGCAAGACTTACCTAACAAAGTTTGCTGCAAAATCCCAAGATGGGATATTTGTTGGGTACAGTAATATGAGTAAGGCATATAGGGTCTACAACTTAACTACACGAGTTGTAGAATAGTCTGTTCATGTAGTGTTTGATGAATCTAAGCTTATTAACTGTGAGTTGTCTAGCAATTCTTGTAGTTCTACAGGTTTAAAAGAAAAGCTGGACATTTTAACTATTAGAGAAAACCAGACTGCAAGGAAGAATGAAGAAAATGATGGCTGCTATCTAAGGGGAGTACAAGACCCACTAGATGTTGATGAAGACTATGAAGTACAACATGATGGGAGATTTAAGAAGCTCAACCTGTAGACAGATTGCCTCCAGAAATTAGACATCTAAAGGATCATCCAGCACACCAAATTATTGCTGATCCTAGACATGGTGTTCAAAGCAGAAGCAGGAACATGAACATAGTTCTATGTTCAAGCTTCCTGTCTCAGTTGGAACCCAAGAAATTTGAAGAAGCCATACAGGATTCAAACTAGATTGATGCAATACAAGAGGAGCTGAATCATATCAGGAGATGTAAAGTATGGAAGCTGTTTCCAAAACAAAAGAATCACAATGTGATTGAGACTAAGTGGATGTACAGGAATAAACTAGATGAAAATGGCATCATAGTCAAGAACAAAGCTAGATTGGTTGCCAAATGATATAGATAGGAAGAAGGAATAGACTTTGATCAGACATTTGCTCCAGTGGCAAGATTGGAAGCAATAAGGCTATTCATTGCCTATGCAGCTTATCAAGGATTCAAGGTATTTCAAATGGATGTAAAGTCAGCATTTCGAAATGGTGACTTAAAAGAGGAAGTCTATGTTGAACAGCCCTCAGGTTTTGTAGATCCTCTTTATCCTAAGTATGTTTATAGGTTGAAGAAAGCCCTATATAGACTAAAACAAGACCCCAGGGCTTGGTATGAAACATTGTCTACTTTCCTCATTAAAAACAAATTTTCAAGGGGGAAAATAGATAAGACTCTATTTCTTAGGGAATCTAAAGGCAAGATTATCCTAGTACAGATATATGTTGATGAAATTATATTTTGATCAACAAAAAACAACCTTTGCAGGAAGTTTGCAAAACTTATGCAAGGGAAGTTTGAGATGAGCAGTATGGGTGAAATGAAATTCTTCTTGGACTCCAAGTTAGACAGACTGATGATGGCTTGTCCATATCCCAGTCTAAGTTAACTAAGCAGTTAATTAAGAAGTATAAAATGGAGTCATCCTCCACCATGAGAACTCCAATGGGGACAAGTATGCCTATAGGCAAAGATGATGCAGGAAAACCTATAGATGAGTCTTTGTGTAGAGGGATGATTGGCTCCCTTTTATACTTAACTGCTAGTAGACAAGACATCATGTATGCTATATGTGTCTGTGCTAGGTACCAAGCAAGTCCTAAAGAATCTCATAATACTGCTGTTAAAAGGATTTTGAGATATCGTAAGGGAACACCTAATCTTGGGCTTTGGTATCCTAAGAATAGAGACTTTCTACTAACAGTGAATTCAGATGCAAATTTTGTAGGTTGCAAAGAAGACAGGAAAAGCACTACTGGCACATGTCAGTTTCTAGGTGGTAGATTGGTGTCATGGAGCAGTAAAAAGCAGACTAGTGTGGTAATTTCAACTACTGAGTCAAAATATGTTATTGTAGGCAGCTGTTGTGCTCAGCTATTATGGATTCAACATCAACTTGAAGACTATGGTCTCAAGGTAAGTAGAACTCCATTATTTTGTTATTCTACAAGTGTTATTTCTATTGAAAAAAATCCTTTTTCACATTGCAGAACTAAGCATATAGAAATTAGATTTCACTTCATTAGAAATCATATTGAAAAAGAAGATATATGTTTAGAATTTATCAATACTAATAATCAATATGCTGACATATTCACCAAAACCCTAGATGAAACCAAATTCAATAATTTCAAAATTGAAATAGGAATGCTGAACATAGAATAGAATGTCAAAATTGACTAAGTAATTCTGTGTCGACACACAAAGTAATCTGTGTCGACACATAGTAGTCTGTATCGACACATAGTAGTCTGTGTCGACACATGGTAGTCTGGTGTCGACACCATTTCAACTGTGTAGACATATTATGTTTCTTTAAGTTCGCCTTTTCACCTTCTATGTTTTAGAAACATATAAATAGGTCAAAAACAAACCCTGTCGACACGCTCTCCATATTCTCGAGACAAAATCCCTGTATCGACAAGTTCTTCTTCTTCCTAAACCCAACCTTCATTCAATCCTAATGGCGCCCAAACATGACAATAACATTAATGGGTTATGAATTCGTTCGTACCGCCTTTGACAACGCAGATCAAGAAATCAAAACTATGATTACCCTAATAACCGAAAATGGATTAGAATACCTTGTGTCTGAACCAACAAATATTTGGAAGAAGGAAGTTCTGGAGTTCTATGCTACCGTAACACTGGATTTGACTGCACTAAAGATAAAAACCTTCGTTCAAGGAACAAAGGTCAAACTCACCTTGAAGTGTTTATGAAAGACTCTACACCTGCCGCGAGTTCAAGAAGAAGATGAATTCCAATCTTCCAATACAAGGGAAGCTCTCTAATGGTGTGGACTGGATCCCACCACTAAGATTGGATCTTCCATAAACAGGAAAGGGATAAATTCCAAAGGAAAATTTCTTTAAGAGATAATAGGAAAGGTAATATTGTGCAAAATTGGGGGACATGATAGGATCACTGCCTACATGTTCAACCTTATGACCAGAGTCATCTTCAAGATCAACACCAACTGGTATGCATTTATCTTTAAAAAGATAAAAGAAAGCATCAAGAAACCAAACCTATGGAGAATACTAAGTCTTTATCTCGCTGAGACCATGCCTGAAGTGATGCACCAGAGTGCAGGATCTAAAATCAATAACATGAGAAGGATGGATTTAAGAATCTCTCCAGATGGGAAAGGGTACTCACAAAAGACATTTCTACATCTCCAAAGCAACTGCCCCAACAAAAGGAGAAACCAACACCAAGAATACCTGAATGTTCTAGTGATTCAGAAGAACAAGTGATCTTCAGCTCAGATGAAGAACATCCAGAGACTGCTCAATACAATAAAGATGGTGGTCAGGTACAGGGGGGTCAAATACCTGAAAGCACCATCCTCCTGGATCAATTTCAGGGGGGAGGATCATCCTGTGCAAGAGCCCACTCAACTAGAGAGTGAAGTGGCTACTGCGACAATTCTTGAGGTAATGCATGATCTTAATCAAGCAGCTATACAAACTTAGTCTAATACACTATCTGTATATTTAACTGATGTTGAAAAGACAAACCAAATCTTTCAGTGTTTATCTTAGGCTTTATCCTTATTCGAAAAAACCCAGCGAGAGCACTATTCAATACGGGTGCTTCGCAGTCATTTCTGTCTAAGGACTTCGTAGCTTTAATTGGAGTACCTAGACATGTGACGACAGATAGTGTTAAGGTGGTATTACCGAATGGATGTGTGATGCTTGTGAATAGGGCTTGCGATGTGGTTGTTCAAATAGGAAGTAGGGATTTCAGCTTGAGCTCATATGTGCTTATGATATCGAAATTTGATGTGATCTTTGGTATGGACTGGCTCTCGAAGCAGCGTACCTTTATTGATTGCAATTCAAACGAGATCACACTGGGCCAGAATACCGAGCTTGAGACTAAGTTCGCTGGTTTGAGAGGAGTAGGTGGGACCCTGATGTCTGCTCTCCAAGTCGTCAATGTTATTTGGAAGGGCGCAGAGTTATTCCTCACGCTTATCAGGCTGTTGAGCCAAAGGCCAGTGTGAATGATGTTCTGATTGTGTCAGAGTTTGCCGATGTGTTTCCTAAGGATCTTCCTAGGCTACCACACCAGCGGGAGATCGACTTCTCTATTGAGTTGGTGCTAAGTGCGAAACATGTGGGCCGCTCACCATATCGCGTAGCGCCAAAGGAAATGGCAGAACTAAAATTTCAATTGCAATAGTTGCTGGAACAGGGATATATACGCCCAAGTATGTTACCTTGGAGCACACCTGTTCTATTTGTGAAAAAGAAGGATGGTAGTTTACAGTTATGTATCGTGAATTGAATAAGCTGACAGAGAAAAACAAGTATTCGATTCCACGGATAAATGACTTGTTTGATAAGCTAGCAGGATCAACCGTCTATTCTAAATTGGATTTAAAATCTGGATATTACCAATTGAGGATTCGGGAAGATGACATTCCCAAGACAGCGTTTGGAACACGCTACGGTCATTTTTAGTTCACCATAATGCTATTTGGGCTATGTAATGCGCCATCAGTGTTCATGGATCTAATGCACCGAACATTCCGAAAGTACTTGGATATATTTGTGATAGTATTCATTGATAATATCTTGGTGTACTCTTAGTCTGAAGCTGATCATGCGAACCATTTACGGTCGGTGTTACATACCCTGTGGAGAAATAAGCTCTATGCCAAGTTCTCAAAGTATGAGTTTTGGCTGTAGTCAGTGGCTTTTTTAGCCACGTGGTAAGTGGAGAGGGAATAACACTAGATCCGTCAAAGATAAGTGCCATACGAGAGTGACCAGTGTTGTCTTCGGTGGCCGAAGTAAGAAGTTTACTTGGACTGGAAGGCTACTATAAAAGTTTTGTTGAAAACCTCTCACGGATCTCTTTGCCTCTTACCACATTAACGAGGAAGGATCAGAAGTTCATTTGGACATCGTAGTGCGCGCGAGCTTTTGAAGAGCTAAAGAGTCGTTTGACCATGGCACCTGTTTTGGCATCGCCATGTGGTACAGACATCTATGAGATTTACAGTGATGCTTTAGGGAGCGGCTTAGGCTGCGTTCTTCTATAGTTTGGCAAGGTGATTGCTTATGGCTCACACCAGCTGAAAGTGTATGAGCGAAATTATCCCGCCCACGACTTTGAGTTGGCGCCAGTGATTTTTGCACAAAATTTTTTGCGGCACTATCTATATGGTGTAAAAGTTGATATCTTTTCAGATCATAAGAGCTTAAAATACTTATTGGATCAGAAGGATCTCAATATACTACAACGGAGGTGGATGGAGTTCCTCAAGGACTACACCTTTGATATTCATTATACTCCCGGGAAGGGAAACGTGGTCGCAGATGCCTTGAGTCATAGGACTCCGGTAAGGGAAAATTGGTTGCGAATGCATGATGAGCATCTGATCCAGGAGTTGGAAGCATTAGAGATTTCTTGTGTTGACAAGAATTCCATAGCCGATACATTCTTGAACTGGATGGAGGTACAGTATAACCTTGCGGACAGAGTTCGGAGAGCAATGCAGCTTGATGAAAGCCTCCAACACTATGCAGTGGATGGTTCAAATGACCAATTCTCCTGGGATGATGGCCTTTTACGGAAAGAGGGTCGTTTGTGCGTCCCAAGTATGGGTAAGTTGAGGGAAGATTTGATGTATGAGGCTCACTTTACAAAATACTCAATTCACCCAGGGAGCACAATGATGTACAAGGATATGAAAAAGTTGTTTTGGTGGCCAGGGTTAAAGAAAGACATAGCACAGTATGTTCCTTGGAGAAGGCGGAATGCCAGAAGCCTGGAGGTTTCCTGAAGTCATTATCTATTTCGAAATTGAAGTTTGATGATATTTCAATGGATTTCATGTACGGGTTGCTGAGATCTCAATGCGGGAACGATTCGATTTGGGTGATCATAGACCAGTTGACTAAAGTGGCTCACTTCCTACCAAACAAGAGGGACAATTCAGTGGAAGTCTTGGTAAAGCTCTATGTTGAGCAGATTGTACGATTGCACGGTGTTCCCCTTAGCATCGTAAGTGACCGTGATGGGCGATTCACTTCGAATGATTGGAGGCTAATCCATCGGTCGTTAGGCACAAAATTATCATACAGTACGGCCTTTCATCCCTAAACGGATGGCCAAACTGAGAGGACCAATAGAATGATGGAGGACATGCTTCGAATGCGTGCCTTGGATTTTGGAAAGAGGTGGGAAGATCACCTATATATGGAAGAGTTTGCCTATAATAATATCTACCAAGCGAGTATCGGTATGGCACCATTTGAAGCTTTGTATGGTCGGAAATACCGTACACCGTTAGCCTGGACTGAAACAGGCAAATCTAAACTATATGGGCATAAAGAAGTCAAAGAAGCTAATTCGACGATATGCTCTATTCGGGAGAGGCTACTGATAGCCCAAGATAAACAATACAAATACTATAACGCCAAGCACCGAAACGTTGAGTTTGCGGTGGGCGATTGGGTCTACTTGAAGATCAAACCTGAAAGATGGGGGTTAGACTTTATTTACTCTAGAGGGGGTGGGTGAATGGAGTATTAAAACTTTAGGCTGTTTTTAATATTTATATCAGAGTTGAAAATAGGTGATACCAATAATATAGAAAGAAATAGAAAATAGGTTAAACTATTGTATCTATCACAGCCACGGCAAGAACAAAAAGAAAATGAAACACAACTAGACAACACAAGAAATTTTATAGTGGTTCCCCAACCTGGGTACATCCACTCTTCTACCACCCTGGTAGGAATCCACTAACAGGTTTTTGATATGGTGACTTCCACCACAATATTTATTTGCTGGGAGATATAGCAACCCTTTAGGCTTTTTATCAGGTGCCCAAAAACCAACCCAAGTATTTTGATCAGGAGACTTGCCAACCAAGTGGTTAACTTTTGAAGGGAGTTAAAACCCTTTTATAGGAGGTGAGAGGAGGTGAGAGGAGATGAGAGGAGGTGAGAGGAGGTGAGAGGAGGTGATGGTGTCTTCTCTTTCTTTAATCAATAGAGAAGACTAGTGGATCTTGATGTTGTCAAATCTCCCCCTGAAATGTTAAATGGTTCAAGAATACTAGAAGCTTTGCTTTAGGGTATAGGTCTTCATCCTTGTATGAAAACAATCCTGGAACTTTCTGACTAAATCAAGATGAGTTGTCCTTGAATATTCCTGGAGGAGAAGGTTGAAGAAGACTCTTGATAGTGATGAATGTACTTCTTCAGTCTTCAGAAATGACAAGGTAGAAAATAGATTATTTCCTGCACTGTGAGAAAGTTCTGAATGTTCAGTCTATGTTTCTCAGTATTCTTGTGTGTTGTGTGTTCTTTGATAATCTCTGGCTTAGTATATTTGATTTCTGGCTAAGTGTCTATCTATATTTGTCGACTGAAAAGAGAAAATCTCTTTTATATTCTGCAGTTAATTTCTCCTTTGAAATTTGAAATGCAGGCATCAATTGCTGATAGATCTGGAGAATACAAATGGCTAGAATATGACTTAAAAGAGTTTCCCCAACTGTCCCTAATAAAATAAGCAAGTAATTATCCTGATGTAGACCATAATTAATGCTGTCAATAATGTCTATATTCAGGTGAATATGAGCATTAATTACTCAGGAATATTACTGCTAAATAATATAGAAAGTAAGGGACAGAAGAAAAAAACTTCTCATTCTGGAGCGAGATAGAAATCATCAACCTTTGAACAGAATTGTCGACCTGAGTTCCAAGTTCGTCGACCTGAAAATTCCTGTTCGTCGACCTGAGCTCTACGAACTGCATTCAGATAATAACTTGCCAATTCTGTGCTCTATGTTTGTCGAGCTGAGACTCTGTCTGAAAGAATCGATCGTCGACCTAAGCTCGAATATCGTCGAGCTAAGCTCAGAGAAATAACTCTGAGTTCGTCGATCTAAGATCGACGATCGTCGAGCTGAGTTCGAAGAACTTCGAACTAAACATTTTGATCTCTGAATCTTCCAAGTCTTGAGACTACTGATGTTCTCTGCTGGTTGTTCCATGATGTTTGAACCTAATGACTAGCCTAAACTCTAGGACAACCATACTTGACCTTGTCTATATAATGTGGGTAAGACTTTAACCTAATTTTGTGAACCTAGCCCAAATCCAACTAGGGATCCAACAATCTCCCCCTATTTGGGTGAGGTCACTAAAGAAAAAGAAAAGAAACAATTATAAAGCATGAAAATATATATCTGATAAAAATAAAACATTCAGTAGATATTTACATGAGATGCTTCATAATTAAACAAAATAGATTTCAAAAATAAGAACAAAACACAAACAAAATCACTGTTTCTACTTAGGATTTCCTTTCTCTAGCTTCTCAGCAGGCTGTTTGAAAATGATTTCTTTGTTTGGATTGACAACTTCTCTCTTTGACATTGTCATGTAAGATGCACCAATGATGTTGAGAGATGTTGCTCTAGGAACTACAGCTTCTGGGTGAAATTTCATATAATCATCAACATTAAAGAATTTATTTGCCTTTGCATACCTTTTAAGTTCTTCTTTTCTGAATGAATACATGGTAAGGAATTGTGAAGGATCCTTTCCTTTAGCTTTGGATTTTTTAATTTATGAGAGACCTATCAGCTCATGAAATCCCGCCATTCTAGCTGAGGTCTCCTGTTCTGGATCTACAATGGGAATTGGAGGATATTTTAGATTTGTTGGACTTGAGTCCTTCTGTAATTCATCAACAGAGTCTGTAGGATTTCTCTTAATTGAAGCTGGAGTAGGATGACTTTGAGAAGAATGCTGCTGACTGCCCTGCCGGGAATATCTCTGATAAGTTTTGGTAATTGGAGCAGTTCTGTGAGATACATTGCCAGAGGCACCTAAAGATGGAGGAGGAGGAGGAGGAGGGTCTTTCCTAAATTGCTTAGGAGGAGACCTGTACCTCCTTCTCTTCTTCCTTTCTTTCTGCTTATTCTTCGATAGCCATATCCACTTAGGCATACTGGGGTATGGAGTAATCTTGTTCAGGATGTAGTAAGGGGAGTCATGTGTGGGGTTTGGCTTTGGAGCAGCCTTAGGAACCACTTTTCTCTTCTTTGCAGTTTTCTTCTTAGATTTAGGATCATCAAATCCATCAGAGTCATCATCATCTATGTCCTCATCAGAATAACCATGAGGGTTATCATATAATGCATCTATCTCTTTCAAAGTATCCTTTGAGATTTGTCTTTCAGCCAGAGGATGTACTTGAGGTTCAGCAACTGCAGGTGGAGAAATATTCTTAGTAATCATCTGATTATCTTCTATATCTTTGTCAACAAGCAGGAATTCATTCAGCTCAAGATCATTCTGAATCTGTGCAAGTTCTTGGGCAACATCTTGAGCAATTAAATCATCTAGACTAGGATTGGAATATCATCCATCACAAAGGTTGGGCTTGAGGGTTCCACAACCATGTTAACAGCAAAACTTGACTTTAGTTGATTAACAACTTCAGAACTTATGGGAGGAGTGTAGCATACTATAGCCAAAGATGGCTTTACTGCTGGAAGAAAAGAAATCAGATAAATTGTATTGAAAGAATGTAATAATCCAAGGATGTTTACTGTGGGATTGATATAATAATCACCAACAGTCACAATATTTTAAATCAGCATATCTATATCAATAATTTCAGCCTCTGAAAGCATCTGTACATCTGTTGGTGTGAACTCAACTAACTGAAAAACTGGACCTGCTTCTGCTTTTGCTGCTAGAGGAGTAGAAACTTGAGCTTCTTCATAGAATATCTCCCCCCACCTGGCTGTAGAGGGTCCTATAGCCAGGCCCCCAGAAGAAGGGATAGAAAGGGAAGTGGGCAAAAGAGCAGAGAGGGAGGAAATGGAGTCAGCAAGAGGTTTAATTGCATCTGCTATGAGTTGTTACAGAAGTGGAGTGATGGATTGCAGAAAAGAGGAAATGGAAGGGGGATCCAATTGCATGAACTCATAGGGTGTCTGAGTGGATACAAAAGGATTGCGGGATGAGGTTGAAGGGAAAGGAGTGGAATCTAGCATGTGCTCATCTTGAGGTGATGGAGTATGGTTGGGGGATGACAGCAGATTGAATGATGGTATGGATGATATGGTGTGTAGGGGGATATCAAAAAGTGGAGGAAGAGGGGACTAAGGAAGAGTGACATGCTTTGGAGTGTGAGGTGGAGTAGCATGCACTAGAGATTGAGGTGGAGATGGTTGATGTTCAGGAGTATGAACTGGTGAAGAATGTTGGAGTGGGGAAGCTGGAGGTGTTGGTGTTGGGCTTGAGATATGGATGTTGGTTGGAGGGTTGAGGGTGGTAGAACTTAAGGAGGTGTTAGTTGTTGAGATGAAGATTGAGGGGATGGAATCCTCATGGAAGGGGAATCTTCTAGGGGTGGAGGAGGAGATGTTACTGCTCTTGTATCCTTAGAAGTCCTGGAGGTTGAAGAAGCCTTGGATTGCATGGAGATATTCCTCTCCCACCTGCCAAATAAGGCGCAAGTAAGCCTCTTGGAGGCATTGATGAATATGGTCGGGGAGACCAGGGATTCAACAGCCTTTGCTTGAAGGAAGATTCCAAGAATCCTTCCAAAGCATACCTCTTTCTTTGTATTCTTTTTCTTAATTATCTCAAACATTATTTTTGCCCAATTTACTGGCTTTTTGGTGACCACTGCACACATCACCGGGAACTGCTTCCTGGTGATATAGTCATTGGCAATGTGCTTTCCAAGCAACACCTTACCCACAACATCTGCCAGAAACTTATAAACAGCAGATTGGTGTTTCTTTAGCAGTTTATTAGGATTTTCTATAGAATAACCCATCTGGATCAACATATCATCACATTTAGAACTGTCTATTTCTAACTCTTCTTCTCCATTCATTAATCCAAAAAATTTAGAAAGAACGGCGGGGGTAAGAGAAACTGTATTACCCGATATTATTCCTGTCTATATATCAGCATTAAGAGAGGAGGAAGTGAAAACCCATTCTCGAACTTCTGTAGTAGTAATCTTTATTCTTGTGGTCATAAGATTCTTCAACTGTAGATCTTCAAACAATTTAAGAATGTCAAGGAAAATCTGATGGGAGTGTTGGAATGACTCAAAATCTATATAAAAACCCATATCAAACTTCATTGCCACAAGAGTGCTCGTTTTAATCGCCATTATCACCTGCAAAAGGAAAACAGAGACCAAGTGCAAGGGAAACATAAAGCGCGGGTTGGAGCTCGAAGAAAACCTAAATAAAAGGTTTTTCAGAATATGAAATGACAAACTCCGTCCTGCAAAATAAAGAAAAATTCTTCGATCTGAGGTCGACGAAATATTTTTGTAACAAATGAGTTCGTCAATCTCAGTCTGAAGAAGGGAAAACTTTTCGTCGTTCTTAGGTCGACGAAAATTTTCTGAAGCTAGATCGACGATCTTTGGTCAACGAAAATGACTTACACAGCGAGTTCGTCGATCTCAGGTTGACAAATTTTCTCAAGAACTTTTCTCAGTTTGTCGATCTCCGGTCGACGAACTGTGGCAAATTCTTCGACCATGGACAGAAAGTTAAATAAAAACTTCTCCATTGATCATACCAAGCTTATTCAAAAATAATAGATGGTTTCTTTCATCCAAGGGTTTGGTGAAGATATCTGCTCTTTGCAAATCAGTGTAGATGTAGACAAAATTAATTTTCTTTTTATCCACACATTATCTAATGAAATGATGCCTTATCTCAAATGCTTAGTTCTACTATGATGAACTGGATTCTGGGCAATAGAAATTGCACTCGTATTGTCACAAAGTAGGGTTGAATTATTTAAGTTGTATCCATGATCCAGGAGTTAGTTTTGAATCCACAGTATCTGTGAACAGCAACTGCCAGCTTCTATATACTCAGCTTCTGATGTTGATGTATACACTGATGTTTGCTTTTTGCAAACCCGGAGACAAGTCTACCATAAAGGAACTGGCATGTTCTTGATGTGCTCTTCCTGTCCACTCTACATCCAGCAAAGTCAGCATCAAAGAATCCAGTTAACTCAAATTCTAACTCTGTTGGATACCAGATTCCTAAATTAGGGCAATTCTTTATATATCTTAAAATACTTTTTACCAAAATAAGGTGAGATTCTTTAGGGTTAACCTGGAACCTAGCAAAAAGACAAGTAGCAAACATAATATCTGATCTACTTGTTGTAAGATATAATAGGGACCCAACAATGGCCATATACAATTTCTGATCAACTGGGTTTCCATGTTCATTTGAATCAACCACAGAATTTGTATCCATGAGTGTTTTCTTAGCTGAGGCATCAACCATCCCAAATCTCTTTATCAGCTCTTTAGCATACTTTGATTGAGATATGAAGATGCCATCAAGGGTCTGCTTCACTTGAAGACCAAGGAAGTAGGAGAGCTCACCCATACAACTCATCTCAAACTTTGAATGCATAAGGTTAGAAAAACATTTGCATAGTTTGGGATCTGTAGAGCCAAGTATAATGTCATCTACATAGATTTGAACTAACAAAATTTTATCTTTATGATGTCTAGTAAAAAGAGTCCTATCTACAATGCCTCTAATAAATTTATGCTCTAAAAAGAAGCTAATTAAGGTCTCATACCAAGCTCTTGGAGCTTGCTTTAAACCATAGAGAGCTTTATGCAATCTAAAGACATAATAGGGATGAGTTAGTGAGATAAAACCTAGTGGTTGCTCCACATATACTTCCTCTTTGAGTTCACCATTGATGAAAGCACTCTTAACATCCATCTGGTAGACTTTGAACCTTTTATAGGCAGCATATGCTAAGAAAATTCTTATGGCTTCAAGCCTTGCCACTAGAGCAAAGGTCTGGTCATAATAAATTCCTTCTTCCTGTGAGTAGCCTTGAGCCACTAGCCTTGCTTTGTTCCTTATTATGTTACCATCAGCATCCAATTTATTTCTGAACACCCATTTGGTTCCAATGACTGGGTAGTCTTTGGGTCTAGGAACCAAATCCCAACCTCTACATCTCTCAAATTGATTAAGCTCCTTTTGCATTGCAATGATCCAGTGGGGATCTTGTTCTGCATCTTTCATGGAGTGGGGCTCAAGTTGAGAAAGGAAACAAGCAAACATCAAGTCAGGGTTGAGTTGATATCTTGTTTGGACACCAGCTGATATGTCTCCAAGCACTTGAGATATGGGATGATCTCTAAGTGTGACAAGATCAGTGGGAGGATCTTGAGTAACAGCTTGAGGGATTTATTCCTCTTGTGGAATTGTGTTAGCTGTTTGGAGAGTTTCAAAAGCATCCAAGCTATCTTCTTCACTATCATCTTAAATAGCTTGTTGAGAGGGATTAGATGGAGCCTCTGGGGTGAGGTTTATATCATCCAATCTCTCACACAAGTAAGGTACCTACAATGAGCTATTGGTAGAAATTTCTTTCTTCGTGTAATACATGTTAGCTTCATCAAAAGTCACATGGACTGATTTCTCAATTTTTAAGGTAGATTTTTTAAAAACCCTATATGTCTTGTTGACTTGGGAATATCCTAGAAAGATTCCCACTACAGCTTTGGGTTCAAACTTTCTAATATGTTTCTTTTTATTGTTGTGAATATAGCATATACCACCAAATACTTTAAAATAAGTGATATTAGGTTTCTTCCCTTTAAGCAATTCATAGGGATTCTTATTCATAAGTTTATGTATTAAACTTCTATTCAGTACATAGTTTGTTATGCTCACAGCCTCTGCCCAAAATCAGAGTGGCATGTAAGCATCTGCAAGTAATGTGCTTGCAGCTTCAATTAGGGTTCTATTCTTCCTTTCAGCTACCCCATTTTATTGTGGATTTCTAGGAGCTGAGAAGCAGTGCCTGATACCTTTCTTCTCACAAAACTCTTGCATAAGATGAGACTCAAACTCAGTACAATGATTACTTCTAATCAATGCAACTGGAGTAGAGTACTCAATCTATATGGTCTTGAGAAAATTTGTAAGAACCTTGAAGTTATCTAACTTAGATCTCAGAAAGAACACCCAAGTGAATCTTGAGTAGTAATCTACAATAACTAAAGTATAGGATTTCCCTCCTAGGCTTTGTACAGCAATTGGACCAAAGAGGTCCAAATGTAGCATGTACAAGATCCTAGGTGAATAACTTTTATTTACAGAATTAAAACTAGATTTAGTTTGCTTTCCTAATTGACAAGCCCTACAGAGGTCTTCCTTCTTTTAGGGACTAGAAGGCAATCCTCTAATAAGGTTGTCCTTAGATAACCAAACAATGTTTTTCAGATTTTTATATCTTAGTCTTTTATACCACAAATCATTTTAAGTACTAACCTGATTAAAAAGACAAATATCTAAAACAGCTGATTGAAAATCTATTATGTATATGTTTCCTTGTCTATTTCCAATTAAAACAGTTATGTCTTCTTTAGAAGAAATAATACAAGAGCTTGAGTTAAAAGATACCTGATAACCTTCATCACATAATTGACTTATGGAGATGAGGTTATGCTTTAGTCCACTTACATATGCAACCTTTTTGAAGGTTACTGCCCCAACCATTACTTCTCCAAAGCATTCAGTCTTGCCACAATTGGCGTCACCAAAGATTACCTTTGGTCCCAGCTTGGATTTGTAATTTTTTAAATTATCCTTGCTGCCAGTCATATGCTTGGAGCATCCACTATCCAAATACCATTGTTGTTTGAAAGCTAGACAGCTCTTCACCTGCAATAATAGGAATTAGTTTTTCTTGACCCAAGTTACCTTGGGTCCTTTTTTACTTACATAACTAAATCTGGAAATATATGAATATTCAGGTTGATTTTTGTAACCTAAGGGATGATATCTTCTAGGTGGAATTATCCATTGGTTAAAAGGATTAATGTTTTGTCTTGGTTAATTAAAAGGTATGTTGAAATTAAAGTTTCTGTAATTACAAACTAGGGTTGACGAATTCTGGTACGTTCGTTGATCTGAGGTCGATGGATGGGGATTAGTTCGTCGAACTCCACTCAGAGAATGAAAGTATTTATTTTCTTGGCCCCAATTTCGGCGATCTCTTGTCGACGAACCATACTGATATCGTCAATCGCAGTTCAGAGAATAGTTATAATAAAAGTTTGCGTTCTGAGTTTGTCGACTTGAGTTCGATGAACTGTACACATTTCATCGATCTGAGTTCGACGAAATCTGCTTAACATGGTTCTGGTAAAGATTTTTCTTACTCTTTCTCCTTTTCTTATTCTTATGTTTAAGTTCTGTCTGATTAACATTATTATCTTCTATTTTCTCTCTACCCTTTTCAGAAACAAATTTTATAGGGGTTATTAATATGTTCTTCTGAATTAGTGGTGGTTGGCTTGATGAAGCACTTAAGCCCTGCTTGCCATTGAGTCTGGCATTCACTTTGTTGTTGATGTTCATCAACTTGATACTTCTCCCATTTAGGGATTCTTTAAGTTGTCTAGCCTCAGATAATTCAGTCTTTAATTTAATGATTTGTTCATTAGCTAGAGTGATTTCATCCTTTAACTTTTTATTTTCAGAAGGTAGGTCTTCTTGTTCATTTAATTTCTCTCTAAGTTTCTTAATCTCTTTTTCAGAATTTATTAAATCAAATCATAAGGACTTGATTTTAGTTTTAAATTCTTATGAATCAAAATCAAAATAAGATAATACCTGATCATCTTTAGATAGAGGTTCTTCAGTGTCTGATTAGTAAGCTTCAAAACTGTTGCTTGATGCATCAATGGCCATCAAGCATATCTCCTTGGCCTTTGCTTCCTCTTCATATTCACTAGAGCTGGAAGATGAAGATTCTTCTTCAGTGTCACTCCAGGTTTCAACAATGAAACATTTCTCCTTCCTTCTGTGCTTGTTGAAGGAGGGCATGTTGTAATGCAGTTTACTTATTTCTTTCTCTTCTTCTCTCCTTCTTTTGGTTAACTGGACACTCTGAGATGAAGTGTCTAGGCTTCTTATAGCCAAAACAAACAACTTCTTGAGTTGGTGTTTTTTCATACCTAGGCTTGTCATCTTGCATTGATGACATTCTTCTGAAATCTTTATTGCCCATTTTATAGAATCTCTTGGCTAAGAGAATTAGGAATTCTTCATTGACTGTTGGAGTTGTTGATTCTTCAGTTGCCTTGAATAGAATATTTTGCACCTTTCTGCCTGATGAAGGTGTCTTATTTTCTACAGACTCTCTGGACTTTATCAGTTGCTCATAAGACTTGAGCTTTCCTAGTAGAGATTCTGTGTAAATCTCATTTAGACTTCTGGATTCCTTGATAGGCCAGATTCTTGAATCCCATGAGCTGGGGAAGCACATGAGGATTTTATCATTCACTTCTATAAGGGTGATGTCTTTGTCAAAAGTCTTTAGCTCATTGATTATTGAGCTCAGTCTGTGGTACATGTCACCAACAGACTCTGATTCATCCTTCTTACAATTCCCATATTGAGAGATGAGGATGGATCTCCTATCCTTTATCTCATCAGTAGAACCAGCAACCATCTGGTTAAGTGAGTCCCATATTACCTTGGCTGATGTGCATTCAACCACCTTCTTCAAAATGTCATCAGACATTGTCTGAGCCAGAATATTCATGTCCTTTGTATTAGCTATCTTGGCCTTTTTCTGTGCATCTGTCCACTCAGGTGGTGGAACAATATGTGTGTTGGAGCAAGCAGTAGTTGTTGTTATTGGAACTGGTGGTCCTGTCAAGATATAATTAAATATGCCCTCATCAATTGAGTTCATATACAATTTGATTCTTGCCTTCCAGATAACAAACTTATTTAAGTTGCAAACTGGAGATATGGTGCTTGCATAGTCTTTGTTTTGTGCCATTATATGATAATATAAAAACTAAGAAAAGAGGAAATCTGATCTAACAAGGATCTTGGTTCAAGTGTTAGCTTGTATAACCAAAGGAACACCCCTCTGATGCCAATTGAAAGATGGGGGTTAGACATGATTTAAGCTAGAGGGGGGTGAATAGAGTATTAAAATTTTTGGTTGTTTTTAATATTTGTATTAGAGTTTAAAATAGGTGATACCAATAATAGAGAAAGAAATAAAAAACAGGTTAAACTATTCTATCTATCACAGCCACAGCAAGAACAGAAAGAAATTGAAACACAACCAGACAACACAAGAAATTTTATAGTGGTTCCCCAACCTGGGTACATCCACTCTTCTACCACCCTGGTAGGAATCTACTAACAGGTTTTTGATCAGGTGACTGCCACCACAATATCTATTTACAGGGAGATATAGCAACCCTTTAGGCTTTTGATCAGGTGCCCAAAAACCTACCCAAGTCTTTTGATCAGGAGACTTGATAACCAAGTGATTTACAATTGAAGGGAGTTAAAACCCTTTTATAGGAGGAGTTATCCTGGAACTTTCTGACTGAATCAAGATGAGTTATCCTTGAATGTTCCTGGAGGAGAAGGTTAAAAAAGACTCTTGATAGTGATTAATGTTCTTCTTCAGTTTAGGAAATGCCAAGGTAGAAAACAGATTATTTCCTATACTGTGAGAGAGTTCAGAATGTTCAGTATATGTCTCTCAGTATTCTTGTGTGCTGTGTGTTCTCTGATAATATCTGGATCAGTATATTTGATTTCTGGCTAAGTATCTATCTGTATCTTTCGACTGAAAAAAGAAAATCTCTTTTATATTCTATAGTTAATTTATCCTTTGAAATTTGAAGTGCTGGCATTAATTGCTGAAAAATTTGGAGAATACAAACGGCTAGAATATGACTTAAATTAGTTTCCCTAACGGTCCCAAATAAAATAAGCAAGTAATTATCCTGATGAAGACCATAATTAATGTTGCCAATAACAGTTATATTCAGGGGAATATGAGCATTAATTACTCAGGAATATTACTGCTAAATAATATAGAAAGTAAGGGACAGAAGAAAGAAAACTTCTCATTCTGGAGCAGGACAAAAATCGTCGACCTCTGAACGGAATTCGTTGACCTAAGTTCAAAGTTCGTCGACCAGAAAATTCTGGTTCGTCGACCTGAGCTCTGTGAACTGCATTCAGAGAATAACTTGCCAATTCTATTCTCTGAGTTCGTCGAGCTAAGATGTCTTAAAGAATCGATCGTCGACCTGAACTTAAATATCGTCGAGCTCAGCTCAGAGAAATAACTCTGAGTTCATCGATCTGAGATCGACGATCGTCGAGCTGAGTTTGAAGAACTTTGAACTGAACATTCTGATCTCTAAATCTTCCAAGTCTTGAGACTACTGATGTCCTCTGTTGGCTTGTACATGAAGGTTGAACCTAATTACTAGCCTAAACTCTAAGACAACTAAACTTGACCCTGGCTATATAATGTAGGTCAGACTTTAACCTAATTTAGTGAACCTAGATAAAATCCAACTAGGGATCCAACAAAACCCTTCAAAGGTGTGTTCAGGATTCTGCGTTTGAAAAAGTTAAGTCCGAGATATCTTGGTCTGTTTGAAGTAGTGGATCGAGTTAGGGAAGCTAGCTATCGGCTAGCTCTTTTGGAAGAATTGAGTGGATTGCATGATGTGTTCCACATATCAGTGCTTCAAAAATCCGTGAAAGATCCAGCTCAAGTGATTGCAAACGATCGTGTATTGGTTGAATATGTGCTAACGACAAAGGTTAGGCCCATTTGGATTGAGCATAGAGCCGATAAACAGTTGTGGAACAAGACAATTGGGATGGTCAAGTTCCGGTGGGACAACTGTGGCGTGAGGAGCTAACATGGGAGCGAGAGCAGACTATGCGGGCTGAATTTCCCGAGCTATTTGTGTAAACTGTTGTACAGTGCGTGTCAAGTTGTATCAAAATTTTGTGAAGTTATAACATCTTGATTGTTGTTTTTCCTTACTGTGTGCAAATTTCGGGACGAAATTTATTGTAAGGAGGGGAGAGTTGTAACACCCCAAAAATCCCAAATTGGAGTTCTGGCTAGGCAACACGGCTTGGGACACGGGCATGTCACAAGCCGAGTCCTGCTCTGCTTACTTGAGGGTGAATTGTGTCTCGAGTGGGTCTCGAGTGAGGCACAAGGCCTGGGACACGGGTGTGTCACAAGCCATGTCCTTCTCTGTATCGTCTCGAGTACTCGACGAAATGCACTCGACGTTTGTTGAGAGGGTACACAGCCTGCTACACGAGCATGTCAGAGGTCGTGTCCTCCTCGGGTTTTGGCCAGGTTTGTGCGGCCTATTGAATGCGGGCTGGATAAGGGAGTGTCCGTAGCCGTGTCTAGGCACACGGCCTGTGATACAGGCATGTCATAGGGCCATGTACTTCTTTGGAATTGTCTACGACATTGAGGCCTGGTGAACACGGCCTGGACATGGGCGTGTCTGAAGCCGTGTTAGTGCACACGGCCTGTGACACGGGTGTATCACATGGCCGTGTCCTATTCTTGATAAGTCAGTTTGTGTACTGCTTAAGGTACACGGCCTGTGAGACGGGCATGTCACAAGCCGTTTTCGGCCCAGGAAATGCTATTTCATGGTGATTTATAGCCGTTCATTTCCTTCATATGGGATCTAAGGGTCCAAGATTCTCCAAGATGAGTTAAGTCCGGGAATTGAGAGTTATCTCTCATTTACTCTCGGATATTCTTCTAAAAGAGATAGAGAGAAGGGAGAACATGGAGGAAGAGAGAAGAGATCCGGCCGCCAATGGAGCTTCAGCGTTCACAATTGCAAGCCGAGTCCATATTTGTGGAGGTGAGAGCGTTCCGGTGCTTGATATCTTGCTAGAATTCCATGGATCGAAAGAGATCGTCAATGGTAACGATCTTCCTTCTTGGACATGTGAAGTCCTCGTTTTGGCATGTTTGTGGATTTCCCCCACAAAAAGGTGGTTGTTGAGGGATTTCCTTGGGTTGATTCTTGTAATCCCCAATTTTACATATAGATCCGGAAGTGTGTAGTACGGAATAGGCATGATGTTTGAAGCCCATCTGGACAGGTTGGTCTGGATTGGTGATGTTGTATTTTGCGCACTAGAGAAGACTCCGCGTATAAATGGGTAGTTTGTGGAGTCGATGGGTTGTACCTACGAAGGGTTATAATTGAATGTACTGGAATGAAATTCCAGGAAAATACCGTCGTGATTCTTGTGTTGTATGCCATGTTTGGGTTAAGTTCGGGTGCAGAAAGTGAGTTCTGTTGAACCCGTCAAGGGACCGCAAGGAACGCAGGCATTATCTCCCCTTTTTGGATTGTGAAGTCAGTCCTTGGTGGACAGTGTGGCTATTATGAGTTGTGTACTCTTAAAAAGGCTTAGTGCCGAACAGGAAAGATGAAACCGACCCGCGCTTGTAAATTGGCCATGATTACTTCTGTATTCGATGATGGCATGACGATTTGAGCAACGGGAGGTGGCTGATCTGTACCTGCGTTATGTCTGACCGACTGGTTGACTTAGTTATTGGTCTTATTAGAGCGCATAATGAGAGTCTTAGGCATGCGCTCCATTAAGACTAAATGCTCAATACCGTTGGTTTTTAGACCTTGAACGGTGGTGGTACCCTGGTTCGTCGGTACACCAAGAATGTGCCCTAAGTAAACGGATCGTCGGGCTGCATGGCTGACGGTTGTGATATGTTGATTGTGCGTGAGTGCACATTGTATGATATATCTTCTTGTGAAATCTATGCCTGTAGGGAAGGAATACCACTGCCCCGGGAAAGTGGTAGGGTCGTTATAATTTGGTCAGCTGAATGATGACCATTGCTTTGTATTCCACCAAAATGGTGGGCTATCCCTGTACAGGTGCTGGAGAGCTGAGTGGGAAATAAAGGGCTGAAGCCCCTGCTGCTGTTGTTGCTGCTAGCCCTCGAAGGCTGATCTAAGGCTTTTGTTAGGTTCATGTGTCGTCGGCGTACGCACCGATGTTTGTAATCAATACTTGTAAAGCCTAACTGTAAGGCCTTAAGGCCAAACTCTTGAGTATTTGTTGTATATTCCTTCGTGTGTATATATAAATGTGGTTGTTTATATATAGTGGACATTCATGGTTTGAGTTCTGTTTTAACATTAAAAGCTTCCGCTAGTATGCTCTGTGTTAGGATGTGTACATGTTTTGGTATTAACCTGATACCTCGCCGCCTGTTTGTGTCATAAAGTGTGGGGCCTCAGCAGGACCTTCTATTTTATGTAATTTAACAGGTGGAGTCATTACATAAAGAGAACCTGGTGGCTAGAGGAAAGAAGATGATAGAGACCGCACAGTTTGACCAAAGAGGTCCCTAGACTACGCGAATAGCTGATTCCGCAGCTCTCTACAAAGTCGGGTGGACTGCGCGATCAGGCCAAGAAAAATGTAAAGGTCACATAAGCCAAGGCCGTGAACTAGGCCAAAAGGGCTTAACCGTATGGATATATGATCAGGTCGCGAGCAGTACTAGCGGACACAAAGACTATCGCCACATGGTTTGCTGCGTTGGTTGGCCCTCGACTATCGTGTCCCCAATGAGAGGTATAGGGGCCTATTTATAGGCTCAGGCTTGAGAAGGTCCTGGTAACATTACCCCGTGTAGAGCAATGTGTTAATATTTAGTTTGTGACACACTGCGGACTAAAGAGGCAGGTCGCCAACTACTGAGAAGAAGCCTGCGCTGGGGAAGTCGGAGTGCTTCTGGCGGACTGCATAATGAGTCCGCGTAGCTCGTGGTGGACAGGATGAGTCAACCTCTGCTGCTGGATGGAGCAAGTTTGCTACCTTCTTGCGGTAGAAGGAGAAGATTGCCCCTGCTGGAGGAGAGAGCTCGCCACCTTCTAGCATCCTGGTGTTGAATCCGTGTTGTGTTGTGCGGTCTGGTGAAGAGTTGTCGGTCCTGCTACCATCTTCCTCAAGCAGACTGATACTGAGTCCGCCCACTATAGGAAGACAACAAGAGCAGGTCGCTGGATGATTTGTGGGTTGATAGTCCTGCTACGAAGTCCTTCTTCAGGCGGACTGGGGCCGAATGTACGAACTACTAGCGGACAGGTGGAGTAGGTCACCTACTGTTGGGCAACCTTGAGGCAGGTCGCCTACTTCTTCACAGACTAGGATGTAGAAGAGAGCTATTCTCACCTGTAGAAAGGGTGGTTGCCTGGCGATAACGTAGCCTTGCTAGTCGGGCAACCTGCAGGAGCAGGATGAAGAGCAGACCGCGCTTCCTGCTGAGCGTGCAGCTACCTAGCGGTCTGGTCAGATAGAAATGTGACTCTGCCACCTAGTTGGGTAATCCACACCTGTTTGAATAGAGAGACCATTGTGCGGTTAGCCGATCTAATCGTGCGGCCTGCAGGGGCGGGCAGTGGAAGCAGTCTGCAGCCTCTACAGAATGAACGGCTGTTGTGCGACCTAAGTAGTTAGATCGGGGAGACCTCCCTAGCCGTGCGTCCTGCTAGGATAGAGGATCTTATCCACCAGATCCAAAGACGGCTGAGACAGGTCGCGACCTCCATGGGGAGCTTGGAGCAGGCCGCGACTTGCGAGTTAGCTACCTTGGGAGGGATCGCCGATTTCTGGGTTAACAAGACTCCAGTTGAAATAGCTTTGAATCATTGACCTACGAAGTACCTTTATGAATAACTTCAAGTAAATTCTAAATATCATAAGTAGTTTTGCAAGCACAAACCCTATTAAACTCTGTTATATTTAACGCACAAAATAAAGTATTCATAGCTTTAGCGTTATTTGTGCACCTTATCTTGTCTAAATCATCCCATTTATATTTTTGTTTTCCATAGTGACACTTCCAGCTATCATTGTAGGTGGAGTGTATCATTTTTCTAAAATTCCCCAAACATTAATATCTAATTCTATTAGAAAAAATCGCATTCGAGTTTTCCAAGAGTTAATGTTTGTTCCAGTAAATAAGGGACGTCTTGCCCCTCAAAAAATGCCTGATAATTATGCTCCATTACTCCCGGTGATGAAACTATTTTGGAGTAACCTGGCTCTGATACCAAATGTTGGATCTTAAGGCGCCCTTAGAGACAGCGGGGGGTGAATAAGGGCTCTTTTAAATTTTTATAACAAAGTAAAGATATAAGGCAGAGTAATAAAGAGACTTAAGTAAATTTTCTCAACAACCAATAATATGAAACAAATACATAGAAATTTGAGGATAAATGAAATGATCCTTCTATTTCACAAGTGTTGAAGAGCATAAACAATGATTTTGTTAGAACTAGAAATCGAGGCTACAAATAATATCTTCTTTTTTGAATTCACCAGTCCTTCTCCTAAGGACCGACCAACTATAACCTATCTCTACCTAGATAAAACCTTTAGCCTCCTCATAGATCTCTTCATGACCTAGTCCCTGCACACAAGGCGGTGAAATCTTCATAAACCACACAGGGGCCTAGTCGCCGCTCACAAGGCGATGAGTTCTCCATTATTTATAATGAATTATGAAAAAATTACAAAAAATGAAAATTGAAATTTAAACATCCTCTGGTCTTAAGCGCTGAAGAAGAAGGTGAAGCCTTGCAAAGATTGTCGGATTTAAAGTACACAAACGGTCTCTTCTACGCCCTTGAACTTTCTTGGGTACTTTAGAGTTTTCTTGGTTTCAGAGTTATCTGGCTGAGAATGCACGGGAATGAAGGCTCTAGAAGGTGTGTAACAAAAATTTCTCAAAATCCATCCTTTATTTAGATTATGAACTATCACTCAATAATATGTAGATATCACCTGCAATATCTCCTCTAGCTGCCACGTGTCCAACTCTGAAATAACCATGCCAGGAATATGGAGATCATGTATGAACGTGGGGCAATCGCGCAGCGATATCGTTATCGCCTTGAAATATCTCGAAGCTATGCGTGTCGTGCCATGATTATATGCAACATGACCATCATCATGCTAAAGTAATCAATCACTATCACCTGGCGATATTGAGGTAACTCCAGTGATATCAAGTTTCTGGAATTAGATACTCGTCTTGAATCCAAATTCATCAAAGTATTTTTCTTGTTATATCTGTGCACTATAAACACAATATGATCAAATACATTCAGGATTTGTTATTTTTAAAACAAGGAGTGTGTAACACATGCTCCAAAACGAGGTTCTTTGGGGGGGGGGTGGCGGGAGGGTTCGACCATGCATACGAAGCTCCTCCATGGCTATATTTGGCACCCATTCAGCTCAAAATCGACTGGGCTATCTCAGCGGAGTTAAGGGGAAGGCTTAGGGGGAGGAATTGAGGGCTAAGTGGCCTCCATTACTCAAATTCCTCCTTGTCCCTGTATGGAATTTGGGGGTTTTCCAAAATTTCCCCTTTGCATGTTACCATATCAGCATTTTTAGTGGCTTGGGGAGGTAATTACACTCTAGGCTATGTATGGGCTTTGGACGGGTGGACTTGGATCCATAAGATTACTTTTTAGGCAAACTTTGGCAATGGTTGACTTTTTGGTTGACTTGGTCAAAATGATGATGTGGCTACCCCTAATTGATGGTCATGGGTCCTATAACATCTCTCAAGATGGATTGGGTAATGATGTGGTCATGGGGAGACCAATTGAACCTATTTGGGGTAAATTGGGCTAGGTTTTCTTCTATGTTGACTTTGGTCAATTTGATGATGTGGCTAGTTTCTCTTGGTGGTAAAGAGTCTAATGACACCACATGAAGTATATTGGGCTTTGGTGAGGTAAATTTACAATAAGAAGAACAACTGGACTCAATTGGGGCTTAATAGTCTTTTTTGACCTAGAGTTGACTTTAGTCAATTTTGATGAATTGGTCGGGTCCATTGAATTATTATCGACCTAATGGCCTACCTTAGTCGTAGGGAAGGTATTGGTGAATCAATTTGATCAATTGAATTCCAATTGAGCCACATTACGATTGGTTGACATAGTTTAACTTAGGGTTCCCTAAGTGAGTTTATAAGTCTTGTGGGTTCTAAACCCTTCACCTTGACCTAGCCATGACACCATGGACAATATTATCCTAAGGTGACTAATAGTAAAAAGGGATATCTCAAATCCAAATAAATAAATAAATAATCATCCTTGAAATTTAAGTTTTGGGTTACGGGTGTTAATATAATGACAAGGTAAATAAATAGTTTAGATTATACCTTAAGGGAAAAGTCTCGGATAACACCACTACATGAAGTCCAATGGTTCTTAAGTATACTCCTCATGTGCATGGTTAGACTACAGGACTTTCACCTGGGGGACCGTCTTCCTCTACAGGACTCGAAAATCTGAATCCAGTATCCGAACCAATCCCAGCTGAGCTGATCGGTCGGTCAATGTGGGGCCAGAGGTAGATATAACTTGCTACTCTAGGCGAAGTAGTGTTCTCCGAAGTGAAGAGACGATGAATATGTGATGTAGGTTGCCCGGCTCTGGTGGAAGCTCTACTTTGTAAGCCAAAGGAAAGATCCGCTCTAGATCGTATAAGGCCCCATATAACGAGGACTAAGCATCATCTATCTCTGGACATGTGAGGCACCAAACATCACCTGGATCGTCAAAAACACATAATCTCCCGCTTTAACTCCACCTTTTGATGCCTAGTATTGTAAAACTTTACTTGCCTACTCTGAGCCTCAAATATCTGGTCTCGAAATAAATTGATAAATAAAAAACCATGTATGGAACCATACAGATGCTTGCTTGCTTGATATTGTTGTATGAGAACTCAATTATATGTAGTATTGTAAAATCCCTCTCCTAGAACACAACATACGGTAGGAGGGGTCTTATGCCTAGAACATTCGCCTTGTGGTAGTGTCAACACACGGGTTGACTGGTACTACAAGACGCCTATTCTGCCGGCTCTCACAAATATTATACATGCCAACCCAACATAAATTAAACATAAGTCAAAGTATCACAATAAAGTAAATGTCCAAATAACAGTACATGAATAATAAGGAACTATATCGGTTCCTTTAATTTCAAAGTACAACAAAATTGCTCGAAGGCTACAACAAAAGTCTCTCAAAAATCTCACAGCTCAGTAAGCTACGGTAGTGAGGGTATCGTCGTATCAGACCCTGTCCCCCTATCTCACGGCTCAGTAAGTGATGGTAGTGAGGGTCTTCGTAGCAACTGTTAGTCATAAAGACTAAGTGGCTATCACATTCTCTCACCCTGGTGACTCTTAGGCACCGGGCGGGAGAAAGGAAGAAGATACAATATATATATATATATATATATATATATATATATATATATATATAAACAGTAAGTACAAGTAGGTGGTATATCTTTAGATATCATAATAGTAATGAAAATAGTGTATAACAAGTGATAACATCATTCTATAATAGCATTTCAGTAAAGGTAAGAGCAATCAACTACATCATATAATTTAACAAAATAATTAGAACTTAACTTATAAAAATTCCCATACAGATTTATAAGTTAAGGATCGGCTTAACAGAAAGTAACTTGTCATATAAAAGTGGCCATACAAATTTAGATTTTGAGGATCTTATGCGATGCAATGTAATGAAATGATGGTTTATGATGCACCCATACAAATAAAGCACTATGTTTTGCTATTTCGACATAGTCCTTTAGTTCCTACTTTTCGAGCAGATACCTAACCTCTCAGGCATCATCTGTCGTGGCCAAACGGTGACAATAGAGTGGTTGTCTCCACTACTTGGGGGGTATCCACACTACCAGACCTAGGCATTTGTACGCCTCAATTCTAAGAACACAACAATGGATCCTTTGTGTAATACGGCTTAGAAGGGGTCTCGGGTAGATGTGCACCAAGAACATAGCCCAACTTGCCTATCATCGAGCCACAGAAGGAGCCTTTCGGAGTGTATCACCAGAGGACCAAGCCCAACCGTCCATTAGCATGGAAGGAGCCTCGGTAATAAGCACTGAAGACCAAGCCCAACCTCCCAAGGTCTATCTACCAAATCCCATCGGTGTGATGACTGGCGAGCCCGTAGTCCAACAATACTATCCTTAACCAAGGATTATGACATCGCATGTCAACTCACACCGCATGCAATTACATTTAACCATGCCATCAGACATTCAAGGGATCTATACAAACTCCCTTCACAACAACATACCCGTGCTCCAAGCACGCAAGGTTCTGTCATAACCTAAGATATCAAACCCCTTCGATTACTATACGACCCTCACCACTACCTGTAGGGAGTTAACACAACTCTAAGCGGTGGACTATTTCCAATCATACTTTCAACTCATAATGTTAATAACCTCATAGCATGATCGTGGGTGTAATATCCATCTAGCCCTTTATAATTCAATATGCACATGTATATCAATTCAAGCATCCTTCCCCAGACTTATATCATTAAACATTCATGATGAAACTTATGCTTCTACATGATCAGCAGAATTTTACAAGGGATAGATCACATGTTCTTCCAATGATTATAGATTATCGAATAGCTTTAGATTACACATTCGTACATCATGTATCATAAACACTTCTAAACTTACAACATTCATCGCATTGCTATTATGTGCATCATTACCTAATTTCATGAATAAATCATTTGTACAACCAAGGTCCATCCTAAACCATTAGCTTATCTTGGTTACAAATAATAAATTCACCCAATTAAATATATCATTTGGCTACAATCTTTCTACTAAACCCAAAAACTCGGATGCACGTCTGACACATAACTTACTTAGACAGAACGTCTTTTCCGGCCTTATGTTAGTTTAAACGCAGCAACTTCAATCGTACTTTGTGGGAGCCACATTGCTCACCAGAAAACGTGCAACCATCCGTTGGAAAGTTATTTTTGAGGGCTACAACTTTCATATTTAGCCAAAGATCAATAATTACTCGAATCATGGCTTAAATTTAGAATGAAGCCTACTATGTACATAAATCAGATTTCTGCACGCATCGTAAAGTCGAACGAATGACATCGGTTCATCTTCTCCCTCAATTTCTGCACATTTCTTCACGCATTCAGCTCTTCCTCCTCCCTTATTCACCCTAAATAGACCACCATTCTTCACGAAACTAAGTCCATCGTCTTCATAATGAAGAGATGAAAGGTTGAAGACAACAAAACTCTAGTACAAAGGTCCTAGCATAGTCTCTAACTAGGAGATCTTCATGATGCACCATGTCAAGCTCTCTTGAGGTGACATCTCTCCTAGAATATATCTAAAGATCTAGCACCAAGGTATACGGTAGGAATCTCACCTCATTTTCGGCCATAGATCAGGTTCTTTGCCATGGCGGCATGGCGGTGTCCGACTCCTTTCGGATCATTCTCAGGAGACAAGGAATACCAAGGGAAACGACTTCAGATTCCTTCCAAGAAGTCCAGCACTCATCCTTCAAAAAAATTCACCACCATTTTCCTCTCCATTCTCGTCAAGCTCGGCACGAATCGACAAGAAGGAAAGAAGACAGCTAGGGTTTTTTGATCCTCCTTTTTATAAGTAAATATTACGGTTAAGGTTACATAACCACGTGTCATGCTGCATTTGACTGCCCATTATAACATTAAACAAGTCTTGTTGAGAAGATCGGTCATAAAGGGTCAAACAACACCGATTCTAAACCTGGTTCAGCACGTACGTATAAGTCTGGGTCGAAATTCTTCCAAGTCAAGTTCGGCAAATATACATAGAAATACTCGATGAATCATAGGAATCCTATGTATCATCTCGACGAATCGACTAAACCTTTGAAGTAAATCCGACAAATTCGTCGAATCCCACTCAATGAATTCATTAAGTATCATCGACGAGTTTCTCTGAATCTTCCAAGTCAATAAGTTGTATGCGTCGAGTATCACTCGACGATATCCGACGAATCATAAGGAATCCTCTATGTAATCTCAACGAATCGACTAAATATTCTATGTAAATCCGATGAATTCATCGAGTCCAACTTGACGATATTCGATGAATTGTACGTGCCTCACCGGAATTTTCCAAGTCATTCTCGATGAATTCGTCGGATATCCTCGGCGATATCCGATGAATTACACTTGTTTCACCGAAACTACCCAAGTCATTCTTGACGAATTCGTCGAGTATTACTCAACGAATTCATCGAGTATATCCGGCAAAATCCAGCGAAATTCCATAGGCCGAAAATCCTCTAAGTAATTGCATCGTATGCATCGATTATCACTCGATGATATCTGACGAATCGTTGGGAATCCTCAGTGTAATCTCGACGAATCGACTAAATCTTCTAATTAAATCCGACGAATTCGTCAAGTCCAACTCGACAATAATTGATGAATTATACTTGTCTCACAACCTACCCATGGCCTGTCCTTTTTCTCGCCTTCCTACCAGTGCACCCCGAACTTGAGTCAACTCCCTTGACTCAAAATGCGTTCGAGGGGTCTAGCAAAAATCGAGACGTTATGAGTAGCCTCTCCCACGACTCCCCATGGTCCAGAATACATAAATGACACAAGTCCTCCGTAGTCCTAATGGTGCACTTCGTCTATCTATCGGTTATTCTGCAGATGGAATGCAGTGCTAAATGTCAAGTGAGAGACCAAGTTTGCATGTACTGCACTCCACTCCATGGATACGAATCATCCATCCCTATCTACAACAATCGACCTATGTACCCCATGATATCTTACATTCTGCTCTACAAAAAGGTATACTAAAATACTTAAAAGACCATCCGTCCTGATCAATATGAATCTACCTACCTTGTTCAAACAGTCTACTATCACAAAGGCTGAATTACTCCCCAAGCAAGAGAGGGGTAGTCTGTTATAACCCGTATTATATCAATATTTATATATTATCAGAGTAAGAGGAAATACTCGTCGTGATTCCACGCCCTACAGGGGTACTCTATAGACACTCAAGCAAAACTATCTATTTATTTATTTTTATAAAAGAGATGTATTAATGTTTGAACAACATAAATTAAATTTAATGTTTCAATGACTGTGTCCCTTGGTTCACTGGATCAGCAAGTCCAAAAGTAAAAAAAAATATGTAGCGTGAAAATATATAGCTTACTTCATTTTATCCTACATGGGTATGATGACCCTACAAACATGCTAATGATGTGCAAGTTTCTAAATTTATTATAGGTAAAAAAGAATTATAATATTTAAAGTAGGGTAATGTTAAGTTGAAGAAAAAACTATGAGTCTAAGCTAGAATGCAGCTTTTATATTTATAATATCTAACATGCATTCTATTATAAAACATTCCTAGAGAGCAAATATGTAAATAAACAGCAAGTTACAGCAGAAAGTGTTGGATATTGTATCCATTTTAGCCCTGATTTGAAGAAGTGTCCCTTTAATTAAGTTTAATTAAGGGGGTATTTGATATTAGTTTCAGTTGTGTGTGTTGCAAGTTATTATGGACAGGTACAAACTATTGGCAGATTACAATGGGTCTTCAAACACAGTTTTGTGCAATGCAATCCTTCATTGTATAGAAAATCGTGTTAATCCATGTGTAATCTCTCTAATGGAGTGTACTTTATCTAGCATTATAAATGATATAGACATTCAGAAGTTGTAGATTCAGTCTATGGAAAATTCATCAAGTGATCATGTGATGTCTCATTAAATTCATCGAGTACTCACGTAACTACTCGTAGAATTTATCAAGTGTTCTCAAGAGTACTTAAGAGATCACTGAGAACTGTTGAGTAGAACGGCTAAGTACAATTCGTCGAATACTCAAGGGAATTTGTCGAGTAGTTACGTACTAGTATAATTCATTAAGTCCTTTTGATAATTAAAAAGAACTCCAGAGAGGATTTGTTTTTTCCGGTTCTAAGTAAAATTCATCGAGATGACATGTAAAGACATCGAGTACTCTCGATCACTTTCAGATAATTCGTCAAAAGATCTGGTGAAGTCTCAACTTCTCGTGCAAGCTCTTTCCAAGACATTAAGACGAGTTCGTCGAGTAGTCTGGAAAGTGATGGCGACGACGGCCCACAACATATTGAAGACGGCGACGGCGTGATTACGGATGACCATGTAGAGCGTCGACATAATAGCCGTCCTGAACGCAAAGCAATATGTTAATAATTAATAATAATTATTAATAAATTATTATTATTTTTTAATTCTCTTTTTATGTTTTGTTTTATTATTATTTTATTTTTGCATAGTTATTTAATTTTCATGAATTGTTTAATAGCATTGAGATGTTATAACCATGTTGTATGCTTTATTTTATTTTGGGCTGCATGTAGCCTTCTATCTTGATGTAGCCTATATATAGGCATGTAATCCTTCATTTTATTATTGAAGAAGAAGAAGAAAAAAAATATTGAAACCTTAATCTTTGAGAAAGACACCTCTCTCCCTCTCCTCTTGGCTGAACCCCCTCCTTCGTCTCCTTGTATTAGCCTCCATCCATTTTCTTCTCCCTCTCTCCTTCTTGCCTTCTCTTCTCCTCCCCCCTCCCCTCTTCTTCTTACAAAACCGAGCCACCAAGCAGCCCTCCCTTTTTCCCCTCATAACCTGACCACCCTCTTCCTCTTACAACCCTAACTCCACATCTCCCAAAGAAACCACTCGGCCACCCAACACCTCCACCACCATCAAACCGAGCCCCTCCTCCATCTTCACCCGAGCCCTCCTCCACCATCAAACCGCCGGCCCTCCAACAACCACTAAAGACTCCACCCTCATCCTTCCCTCACAAACCCGACCACCACCGCTCCTCTCCAACCTGACCATCACCACCACCACTCGGCCCCTCACCCACATCTCCTTCCTATCGAGCCATATTCCTAAACCCTAGCCACCAACCACAACCATCCACCCCTCCAAGGAATTCGGCCACCTTCATTATAGCAAACTCCCCACCTTTTCTTTCTCTTTCCATATATATATTATCATTCAAGAGGTTGCCTCCTAGTGGATTCAGATTCTGGTGTGACGCGACAATGGTGTACAAGTTTCTCTCCAACCAGCGTTACTCCGGCGGAGCCGTTGAAGAACGATCCATGCCGATAAACCGGAATCATCCATTCCGGTTGGGTAACGAAAATTTCCACTCTCGTGTGTTTCTTTCCTTAGATAATCTTGTGGTGGATGTTCTTGGCATGCAATTTTGAAGCGTTAATTAATCGTGGAATTTCTTTGAACATTGTTGTGTTTATCTTGATTAATTTAATTTTTGAAAAGGTTTGGAGAACCTTCATTTTCTTTTGTTGGGAGAGATCTACCCTTTCAGAATCTTCTTTTATTTGGTACATCTCTTTTTGTACAACACCGCTCGATCTGACCGGGTGGGTCCTTTTTAGCCGAAAACAATATTGGCCTATCACCTCTATTCGATCCTAATCGGTTTGGCTACCCGTACGCTAGCATATAATTGGTAATATTAATTACGTGGTGTCGCGTAGAACGATTGTGCGAGTGTAGAATTTGGATCGTAGAGAGGTATTCGTGTGCGTCCGTAGATATAGTTCGGTGTCAACGTACAAGTCTGCATCAATTTTGTATCAGAGGGAGGTTCACGTCAATTTTCTAATTGTCCCCCTCCCCCCTTTTGCTTTGAGCACCGACACGCACTTGCACATTCATTGCACAACATTAAAAAATCAATTTTTAAATTTTTGGTCTGCAAATAGCAGCCTAAAATTTTCAATTTTTCTCAAAATTCAAAATATAAAATTTTGGAAATTCTCCATCATTTTCTTAGTAAGAAATCGAAAAAAAATTTATTTTTCATTAAGTCTTTATTTTTATTAAATCGTTATAAAATTTTAATTTTGTTTTGCAAATAGCAGCCTATATTTTTATTTGTTCAGAAAAAAATCAAAAACAAATTATTTAATAATATTCATATTATTTCCAGCAAGAAAATAAAAAAATATACATTTGTTATTTAAAGTAATTAGCGGGAACAATTACATCTTTGAAATTCAAATAGGACAAGTGTATTTTTTTCATTGCATGTGTACCAGTTCCGGTTGAGTGTTTCTCTCCAGTTCTCACTATAATGGCCAAGGATGTCAATGTTTCCTGAGTGAAATCATTAGGTTCCAATATAAATGTTAGAAAGCCAGTCCATTGCCCAGTAGTAGCTGAGATTAAGGCATTGATTGCATAATTAAAGGCTAGCCAAGTAGCGACACTTTCCCCTAGGCAACAACCCATTTATCCTACTTATGGCGCTAGTTCCATGCCAACCTTTAGGAATGAATATAACTCGAATGCTCAGACTAAGCGGTAAATAACTGATGATTTGGCTACCCTTAAACAAGGAAATAAGTCAGTCTCAGATTATATGCAATTCTTTAAGGATATGATGGTTAGGAGCGGTGTGAAGGAATTGCCTGAGGTCACCCTTTCTAGGTTTCGTAGGGGGTTAAACCCCTACATCCAGGTTAAGTTACTGCATCATGGTCACACCGACTTGAACACCACCTTTAATGCTGCATTGGAGATTGAGAAGCACCACATTCCTAGGAGTAAAGTTCCCTTTTGTTAGATGATTACTACATATGAGTCTAGTGGTGTATCTAATCGCTGCTCTATGGAGCGTTCTACCCCTATTAAGCCTGTAGACCCTAGTGAGTCTCCCCCCAAGTTACCTGCATTATTCGTTGACTCTCCTATTGAGTCTGGGGCTGTGTCTAGGACTGTGCCTGTCACTGAGGATGAGGCTGATTACGCTGAGGATTTGAGTGACGATGAGGAGATTGGTTACCCTAGTGACCTGGATGAGGATTTCTCCTCTTAAGAATCGTCTTCTCTTCCCTTCAACGATGTTTATGAGGTGTCTCCCTTGATTATCATGGAGTCTTCGGTTGACCAAGTGTTGGAAGATTTTTCAGCGGTGTTGGGAGAGTCACCTTGGGATGGATGTTTATCTTGGGAAGAACTTAGTGATGCACATCCGGGAGATAGTTCATTGATATTATCGTCGTTGCTTGAGGTTAAATCTAATTTATATTCTCCCCTAGATTCGATTTTCCCAATCCTCTATCCGGATTTTGAAGATGTACCTATATCATGGGAAGATTTGGCTAGCGAAGGAAGTGTTGTATTGGGAGGTTTGCCTTGTGTGGGAAAGTTATTTTTGGATGACGTTAGCACTGTGGACCCGAAAGGCATTTTGTTGACGTTATCTCCTTTGTCTGAAGCCCAATATGGATTAGAAATTATGTTGGGTTCAATTTTGCCTACTTCTGAGACTGTTACTGACTCTGATTTGGATGAAGTATCTAGTGGGTTGGAAGACATTTTGGCAGAGTTGGTAGAGTCATCCTGTGATGAATGTTTATCTGAGAGTGAGTTAGGTGATGACGATCAGGTTAAGCTTTTTGTTAGGACGAACCTACTATTTGATCTTCCTTTTGATTTCTATGACTGGCACCCGGAGGAATTTTCTTGGAAGTTAAATCCGTATTTTGACGGTGAGTATAACTTAGCTCCTCCTCCGGAATCGATCATGCTGAGTCTCCCTCTAGTTCACTTGACTCGATAAGATGACCTGCTAGGACACGAGATGGTTCTTTTTTGTCTGAGACATATTGATGTGCCTATTTTTGAGACCGTTAGTGCTTCTGAATTGGATGACGTTAATTATAAAATTAGAACTGCGACTTTAATGCCTATGAAAATCATCTTTGATTTTAAGGCTCCCGTACCCCCGGATTTAACCCTGTTACCCTCCATTTTCGGGTTGAGTCATATAGCGCATGGGTTCACTCCATACGGTATTGAGATATTTAGGCACACTTGTAATAAATTACTCTATATTGTTGCGTCTTATGATTATTTATATGCTTGTTGCTCGTCGAATGAGATCGTGCTTGGATTTAAAGAACAAGTGCCTTTTGACTTGATTTCTATTCCACTGTCTGATAATCCATGTCAACTCGCACTAGTTTATGCCTCTCATGTTCAAAATTTATATAATCGCAGTAGTGAAGCGCTAGTCATACAAATTATATTTTATCAATTTCATGCAAGTTTATATAGAAGAGCGTCTCACTATATGATTTGCGATTTAGTTTTCGTGTGTCTCGTCCCTAAACGGTTGCCTTCGGGCACTATAGAAAGTTAGCGAGTTGGTGAGCTGGACCTTTTTCAGATAGTAATGAAATTAGGAGAATACACATATCATTTGAAGCTTTCCACTGATTGGGTTATTACCCCTATTTTTAATGTTTCTAATTTATTGCAATATGTTGTCCACCACTTGAATTATCTGCCTGTCCGTTTGGGTCCACTTTATTTTTTTATGGTTTGGGTAGTGAGATTGTGCCTGGATCATTCTCTTCATCGGTCTTTACTGGAGGTATGTTGGATGTTGATGAAGAAATTTGTTTTTCTTTATTGCCTAATGCTTTTCCAAGGTTCCCCAGGACCATCTTTTTGCATGACAGGATACTCCAGGTTGAAGTGCTCTCCTTTTCATGTGGTGATGTTTGCCACTCCTTGATTCGATGGTGTGATCGTCCAGCCTCCGATGACTCTTGGCTTACTAGATCGGAGGTGGCTCTTTTGGATGTTGCTCTCTCGCGCTGGTGCATTCAGCCCAACTCAATGGTGATGAGTAATTTTTAACGAGGGAGGATTGATGGCGACAACGACCCGCAACATATTAAAGACGGCGACGACGTGCTTACGGATGACCATGTGGAGCGTCGTCATAGCCATCCTGAATCTCTTCTGATGCAAGATTTTTGTGAGAAGGAAGGTATCAAACATTATTTTTCTGCTCCTAGAACTCCTCAACAATATGGGGTAGCTAAAAGGAAAAATAAAACCCTAATTGAATTTGCTGGAACATTTCTTGCAGATGCTTACTTGCCCTTATCATTTTGGTTAGAGGCAGTAAGCACAGCAAACTATGTACTTAACATAAGTCTAATACATAAACTTAAGGGTAAGACTCCCTATGAATTACTTAAATCTAAGAAAACTAAAGTAAATTATTTTAAAGTTTTTGGTTGTAAGTGTTACATTCATTACAATAATAAGAAACATTCAAGATAATTTGAAGCCAAAGCTGTAGAAGGAACATTTCTTGGTTATTCTCATGTTAGCAAGGCTTATAGGGTTTATAACAAATCTACTCTTAAAATGGAAGAATCTGTACTTGTATCTTTTGATGAGACTAATATGTTTTAAAAGGATAAAAATATCTCTACCATAGATTCTTTTCAGGTACCAAATCTGTGTGAGAAAATGGATGAATTAATCCTAACACAAGAGGATATAGTACATCCTTCTCAACATATTGCTGATGATGACAGTGTTGAAGAAAATCATGAGATTTATGCTGAAAATATTGTGCCAAATGAAATTCCAACAAAGGAATTAGGACCATAAATAGTTGAATAACAAACTCTACCTGTTTATCCTGTCACACTTAAAGATCATACTAGATTTCAAGTGATTGGAGACATATCAGCTGGTGTTCAAACAAGGCATTAATTGAATCAAGATCAGATGCATGCTTGTTTTATCTCACATATTCAACCTCAATCCATCAAAGATGCAAAACAAGATCCCCACAGGATCATTGCAATGCAAGAAGAACTCAATCAGTTTGAGAGATGTTGAGTTCGGGATTTATTTCCAAGACCCAAAGACTATCCAGTCATTAGAACCAAGTGGGTCTTTAGGAATAAGCTGGATGCTCAAGGAATCATTGTAAGAAATAAAGTAAGATTGATAGCTCAAGGATATTCACAGGAGGAAGGCATAAACTATGACCAGACATTTGCTCATGTTACAAGATTGGAGGCTATTAGGATCTTTCTTGCATATGCAGCATTCAAGAAATTCACAGTATATCAGATGGATGTGAAGAGTGCCTTTCAAAATGGAGAGCTTAAAGAAGAAGTTTATGTTGAACAACCACCAGGTTTTATCTCTATAACTCACTCTTCTTATGTTTTTAGACTTAATAAAGCTCTGTATGGTCGTAAACAAGCTTCAAGAGCTTGGTATGAGACTCTTGCTAGTTTTCTTTTAGAAAATAAATTTAGTAGGGGCATTATAGATAAAACATTATTTATTAGACATCATAAAAATATAATTTTGCTAGTTCAAATATATGTAGATAATATAATATTTGGCTCTACTGATTCCAAAAATTGCAAAAGGTTTTCTGACCTAATGCATTCAAAGTTTGAAATGAGTAGCATGGGTGAGCTTTCCTACTTTCTTGGTTTACAAGTGAAGCAAACTCCTGATGGTATATTTATATCCCATTCTAAATATGCTAAAAAGCTAATTAAAAGATTTGGGATGTCCGATGCCTCAGCTATGAAACACCCATGCCCTCTAATGTTGTTGTTGATACTGATGAATAGGGAAAACCTATTGATCAGAGATTATATAGGACCTTCATTGGGTCTCTATTATACCTAATATCTAGTAGAACAGACATAATGTTTGCTACATGTATTTGTGATAGGTTTCAAGTAAATCCCAAAGAATCACACTTAATTTTTGCTAAAAGGATTTTAAGATATATACAGGGTTTCCCAAATCTAGGACTCTGGTATCCAAGAGTGTCAGAATTTGAATTAACTGGATTCTCAGATGCTGACTATGCTAGATGCACAGTTGACAGCAAAAGCACATCAGGAACTTATGAGTTTCTTTGTGATAAGCTCGTGTCATTGTTTTGCAAGAAGAAAACATTTGTTTCTACTTCAACTATTGAAGCTGAATATATGGCAGCTGGTAGTTGTTGTTCATAGATTTTGTGGATTCAAAAACATCTACTGGATTATGGATACAACTTAAATAATTCAACCATATTTTGTGATAATACCAGTGCAATTTCTATTGCACAAAATCCAGTTTTGCATAGTAGGACTAAGCATATAGAAATCAGACATCATTTTCTAAGAGATAATGTAGACAAAAATAAAATTAATCTTGTCTTCATTTCTACTGATTTACAAAGGGCAGATATTTTCATTAAACCCTTAGATGAAAAGAAATATCTTTTCTTCCCAAATCAGCTAGGCATGATATATGGAGAATCTTTAATTTGATTTTTGTTTCTGAGATCGACGAATTGCACACCTTTCATCGAACAGAGCTCGATGAACTGTGTTCTTTTCTTGAATCGTTCGCCGAATTGAGATCGATGAACCATCCTTTAGAAACTTTCGTCAAACAGATATCGACGAATTAGTTTCAAGTATTTTTCGTCAAACGGAGCTCGACGAAATATATTTATTTCACAAAACTTTCGTCGACCGGAGATCGATGAAATGTATTTCTTTTTAGATTTTTCGTCGAACAAGAGTTTGAGGTATTGTTTTTCGTCGGACAGAGTTCGCCGCTTCAACTTCTGAAAACTTATATTTAGGTTTTCATCGAACTCCATCCCGCGCTTTCTCCATTTCCCTTCTCTTGCGCTTGATCTTTTCTATATTACAGGAAAATGGCGGTGTCGCAGGCGATTATCTCAATAATGAAGTTTGATACAGGCTTTGATATAGATATAGACACCTTCCGTCATTCCAATCAGTTAAAAATGGTGAACAAGAGGTAAATAACCGCAAATTTTATTGCTCCAAGAAAGTAAGTAATTCATAGGTATGCCCCCTTATTTATAGAAAATGGGGGAGGTGAGAGAATACAACCCACGATGTGGGACTAAATACAAGTCGGGCGGCCTGAGCAGTTTGACATACCCAAACCGCTCAATATACAAGCCATAACATAAAAACCTCCTGACACAAGAGTAAGGCCGCCAGATAAGTCGCTAAGCCGCTCCTGCAGATAACTAGCAACACACAACGCTGCTCACCAATTCACTGAAGCTGCGACAAGATACTATACAACATACCGCGAGATTCCACCTGACCGCTGATAATAAACCTTGGACCCGAGCTTCACGACTTCACAAAAGTAGCAGCGGCTTATCTCCTAACCGCGAAGGCGCACTCTTAAAGACTGGCAGAACAATATGCTGCTGCCTGTTCGGCTAACCGCCTGAACAGACTTCTGGAACTCTCAATAATCAGCCCGATACAGCTACTCGCTAGAATACTGGCTGGTCAGGCCGCGGTGAACTTGCTAGACAAGCCGCGGCGGATTGTTCGGCTAACCATCCAAACAGAGTTTAAACACTCCCCCTCAAGCTGGAGCAAATATATCAACCATGCCCAGCTTGCTGCAAACCTATGTGAACGAAGTAACCGGTTTCGTAAAGTAATCTGCCAGCTCTCTGTCAAAAGTAACAAAAGGAGTACATATCTGATTCCTCAGAATCTCTTCTCTAATAAAGTGACAGTTAACCTCGATATGCTTCGTACTTTCATGAAAGACTTGATTCTTTGAAATGTATATAGCTGCTTTATTTTCACAAAACATTGGTAAGGAATGATCATAAAACTCTCCCAGATCCAGTAAGAGAGTTCGAAGCCATTTTTGTTCACAAGCTGTCAAAGCCATGCTTTTATATTCGGCTTCTACACTAAATCTGGTAACCACTGCCTGCTTCTTACTTTTCCAACTAACTAGATTTCCTCCAACAAAAGTACAGAAACCTGATGTTGACTTTCTTTCGCCCTTATCATCTACATAGCTCGCATCAGAATAAGTCTCTATCTTCAAATGTCCCCTTTTTAGGAATAAGAGTCCTTTACCTGGTGCACCTTTTATGTATTCAAGAATCTTCAGAGCAGACTGCATATGACACTCCCTACGAGCTTGCATAAACTGACTTACTTTTCTCACTGCATAGAAGATATCTGGTCTAGTAACTGTCAGATAGATGAGTTTACCAACAAGACGTCTCTACCTCGTGATATCTTCTAGAAGAGGGGAAGAGTCACTCCATCATTTGTCATCTCCAATAGCCATAGGGGACCGGGCAGGTTTAGTTCCAAGAAGACCTATCTCTTGTAGAAGATCCAAAGCATATTTCCTTTGTAAAGAACCACGGAGTCACGTTTTCGAGATATCTCAATCCCTAGAAAATACTTAGGAGTTCTTGTCATCCCCAGTAAGAAGAATATCATCCACATATACTGCAAGAATAACCAGCCCAGACAAGGTCTTCCGAATAAACAGAGAGTGATCTGCAGCGCTCCGAAAAAATCCAACAATAGAAATAACCTCATTAAACTTCTCAAACCAGGCTCTTGGACTCTGTTTAAGACCATAGATGGCTTTCTTAAACTTACATACTTGAGACTCCCCATGAGCAACATACCTAGGAGGTTGCTCCATATAAACCGTCTCATTCAAATCTCCATAAAGAAAAGCATTCTTGACATCTAACTGAGAGATGTCCCAATCTTTGTTCATAGTGATGAGTCCCTATTTCATACCGAATTCCGGACTCATCTAGGCTCATTTGCATGTATTTGCACTACCATTTAGCGCCATTAGCACTCCTTTTGGTTCGCTACGACATTCCACATCGTGTGCACTCTTTTGGCCTATTCTTGTGCGTGTGTGTATTTCCCTTGTGTGATGCATTTTGTATATTTCTGTGACTGCCATGATCGACAGTGCGTGTAGTTTTCCTGCAGGTTCGGGGATCGTGTGGGCGTCCGGCATAGGACTTTCACCATTTTTGGCAAAGGAGTCAATGGTCGTGCGTTTTTACCCACGCACGACCATCGACCTCTTTGGCGCACGACCATCGGTCGTGCGCAGCCTGAGCTCTCATTTCATTGTCCTGTCCCGCCATATCGCACGATCACCAGCCATACCGCGCACGATCACTGCTCATGCGCTGCCGGTCGTGCGCAGTCATGCCATCTTTTTCCACTTTTCTGTCCCATATCGCACGATCACCACCCTTGCCGCGCACGATCACTGATCGTGCGCTGCTGATCGTGCGCATGCTTAAATTTCCTGGTGCAGGTTCTACAGGTTGTTGCCGTACGGGCGCTGACATTGTTCGCGCACGACCACTGGTCGTGCGCCTGTGGTCGTGCGTGCTATTTAATCCTGCTTCTATAAATTGGCCTGCTCCGCGAATTAGGGAAACGGACCTTGATCGAACTTGGCTGCCACTTCGCCCTTCCACATTTCAGACGCTCCATCCATATCCACCTTAATCCCTACCATCGGGAGGTGATTTCCGGCGATTCTAAAGCATTCCACATCCTCCGGTGACCCTCCCGGCCATTAACGACCTCTTCTCCGAGCTTTCTACCGAAGAAGAAGATGACGGAGACGACCTAGAGAATGGACTCAAAGGCCCACGAGGTGACAGCTCATCGGTACCGGAAGCCTCCTCGGACTGCTCGTGGAAGCGGATTGACAACCCCCACCTCCGGCCAACAACCGCGGTGGATCTTCACCCTCTTGGTTTACTCTTCCTCTACCTTCCTTGTAGTGTATGAATGACTCAAGCTTGTTATGAACTTCGAATTTCTAGTTATTTGTAATTGGATTTTTGTTGTTTAAACTTGTTTGTGGGATTTGTGTTGTGATGCGCCTCGCCCCATCTCACTTCCGTCGTTTCATGTGAATGCACTCCACACTAAACACCTCACCCACTGGCTTACCGTCCACTCGCCCTACTGAAGTACGGCATAGCGGCCGATACACCCATCTCGCCTCGCGAAGCGGTGAATGCGACCCGCATAGTTAGCTTTAATTTCTTTGTTTGTAAGAACACAAATCTCAAAGCACCTTTGTTTTTTTCTTTTATTTCGCAAACTCTAATAACAATAATTTTGGATCATTCGTCGTTCCACGCCAACTGCATTCCTCAAGAGACTGACACTCGGGGATTTATTCCCAAACTTTATTACTTGTGCGACCGGTACGCTTGCCGTATTTACACGCATCAAGTTTTTGGCGCCGTTGCCGGGGAATGCAACTGTAGAATGACCACGACGTACGAAAGTGTTGTTATAGAGTTAGTTGTTTTTCTTGACCGCTATTTCTCTGCTTTGTTGCCGCAGTGTATGCAAGGACACGGTACTAGAGATCTTGCAGTTTACGACCCCGAGATCGAACGAACTCTTTGCGCACAAAGGCGTGCCGCTGCCATCAATCTAGTCCCAATGGGGGACCATCTAAACATTGATGCCGGGAATCGTGTCAGAGGAATCCTACATGGTGACCGAAACGGTGATGAGAATGAAGTGAACCCGCCCCAGGTTCGCACCATGAGGGACTACACCACACCGACTGTTGGGAGAATTTACCCCGGCTTTGGACCGGCGATTACCAACCAGCAGTTTGAGATCAAACCTGCTATCCTGAACATAATCCGGAACAACGCACAGTTCTCCGGAATGGCCACTGAAGATGCCCATCTTCACTTGGCTGAATTTTCCAAAATCTGTTCCACATTCCGCTATGCTGGAATCCCGGACGATACAGTCAAGCTTCGCCTTTTCCCCTTTTCCCTCAGGGACAAAGCCAAGACGTGGATTCACTCTCTTCCGCCTGGAGCAGCCACCACCTGGGAGGCGTTGACAACAAAATTTTTAGCTAAGTTCCATCCGGTGGACCGGATAGTGAGCATGCGACGTGCAATTGCCAACTTTCGGCAAAATGATCAAGAAAGCCTGGCTGAGGTTTGGGAACGCTTCAACGAGTTGCTGAGGAAGTGTCCAAACCACGGATTCCAAACTTGGAATCTTGTCGAAAGCTTTTATTTTTCTATTGAACCACAACACAGGGCTATGATTGATGCCGCCTCTGGAGGGACTATAATGAATCTTGCGCCGGATGATGCATTAAGAATTTTGCAGGATACTGCCACCCACTGCGCATATTGGACTGCAGGGAGGAATATGTCACGAGGCACTAGCGGAGTTTTTGCTATGGAAGCATCCAGGCCCGCCGCTGCTGCTGCCCCAGTTATGGCAATCTCACGCCAGGGTTGTGGAGGTTCCGACCACCACAGCTTTGAATGTCAACCAGGCGAGGTACATGCTGAAACTACCTTCTTTGATGAATCAGTTAACTACATCGCAAATCAAAATAGGGGAGCGCCATATGGGAACACGTACAATCCGGGGGTGAGAAATCACCCAAATTTCTCTTGGAACCAAAATGTGCCAGGCCAACGATGGCAGCCGGGGCAGCATCAAAATGATGTGTACGCCTCTGGAAGCCAACCGCGGACGCCTCTACCGAATTACCCCCAAGGGCCCCCTGTAATAAAAACAAACTCTTTAGCGGAAATGTTCGAAAAATTCATTGAGGTCTCCCAGAACAACATGACGAATCAGGCTGCCTCAATGCGTAAGCTAGAGGCACAATTGGGCCAACTGGCCCAAATGGTCTCTGAGCGGACCCAAGGCACGCTACCGAGCAACACCGAAAAAACCCCTATGAGCAAGGAAAAAGCCTTGGGGAAGAAAATAAAGATAAGACTCATGAGCTCGTTGTGGATTGTAAAATTAATAATGTTGAAACTACCGCTTTGTACGATTCCGGAGCATCTAGCAATATCCTTGCCATGCAGGATGTTGCGAGGATGAACCTACATATTGATCCTGCAATCCGGAAGTCGCTGGTTTTAGCTAATGGTATTTTGGTTGACACCGAGGGGGGTGTGCAAGAAGTTGAAATCGAGGTTAACGGTAAGTGCATAACCACTGATTTCCAGGTATTGGGACCCAAGGAAAATAATTTGATTCCTATATTGGGGGTTCCATTCCTGAAGGCTAACGACGCATCTCTTGATTTCTCCAAAGGATGCATAACTTGGCCGGTTGTTGCTTCAACCTTGGATGTCGCTCCTGCACATGACCCTCTTCTCCATAACGATAATTTTCATAGTGCTGCAGATATTCAGATTGGATTGGAATTTGCCTTGGTGAGTGATACTCAGATGAAGGAGATGATGAGAGAAGTACCTTCCGAGGAGGTGATTAAGAATGATGAGAAGGAGTTCAAGGAAGAGGCCAAATGCACCGATGCAAGGGCCACCTTCCTGTCTCATATTGCGTCAATTTTTGAACATAGCAAAACTAGTTTTATTCGGGAGAAATCCCTAGAAAGTGAATTTTGTAATATTGTCTCAAACTCTGCTAAGCGATCAGTAGCTTGGGCTGATCCGGTTGCCGTTTTGGTACCAGAAATGAAGCCGCCAACCGAAAAATTGGAACTCCCCATGGTTCGCAACATTTGGAAATCTCCTACGGTGGAGAAGCTGAAAAAGGCTAAGCGTATACGCGATGAGCGTTATGCCTCCCTAAGGCGTAAGGAGGTGCACATTTGGAGTAAAGGGAAAGTCCTTTCTCCCGATGCAAAAAGGCACTCTGCTTTTCCCTCGCGCCCCACCGGAGAGATTTATCACGAGTCCACGTTTAGCTGATTGCTCCGCCCTTTTCTTGATTATCGCTTATGCTTGTGCTTACTTATTTTCCTGCAACTCTTTTCTTTTTATTTACTGTAAGAACAATTTATAAACTGCTAATACAGGTATTTGGTCCACCTTAAGGACGGTAAACAAAAGAGCTCTTAGGGAGACAACCCAAGCTTGGACCTCTTTGGTCCCTCTTCTGTTTATGCTTTTTATTTCCCTTGTCTATTTTATTTATTGTTATTTGTTTTTTTTCTTGTTTTTTCTGTTCCACCTAATTCGCAGGTACAACATTTTTTTGTGCGATCCTGCAGCCTCCGCCTTTTGGTATGCTCCTTCTTTGGAGCATGGGTACCCTCTCTCCTCAGGCTATTTTTTTTATTTTAGATGTTCATTTACATTTATGCTTGTGTTTTCATTCAAGTCTGGGGGGGAGAGCCGCTTATGCACACCATGAGCACACTGTTAGCATGCCAGTAGTTTATTTTATGTTCATTATTGTAGAATCCTGTCATGCACCACTGCACCCACTTGAGCGCGCGCTTAGCTTTTGCATATTGCGAGTCAAACTCGTGTCTTTGTTAGATTTGGGAAAATTTTAGTGCTGGTTTAGGATTGGGAGACAGAGTAAAATGTTGACATTGCTGTGTTTCTAGTCAACTGCTCTCGTCTTGTGTAGAAATTCGTGTAGAATTAATTTCTCTTTATGCTTATAGTTTTGCAATTTTCTATTTGCGTAAAATCTTTTTATTCTACTCAAAAATTGTGAATCCGGTGTGAATCAAACGGTAGTTTATGAATGTGTGTAGCAGCCACTAGACTCGTTTTGCTCGAGTCGGGAGGACGGATTATCTTTCTCGGTGGCTAAGAACTTGCCCCAAGCTACTTTCGAAGCATTGGTGCATGGTTAGTCTAGCGTGAGAGTGATGTAGGCCATCATATTGGCCCGGTTGAGCTTTTTACCCTTCTTAACGTCGCCCTCGCTAGCCCCTTTGTGCCTACCCTTCCTTTTGATTCAGCTCCACCGTTATTTCACCAAAGCCTCTTAGCCTATCCTAGTCGCACACCCAAATAGAGCTTTCGTACTTCATATTTTCATTTTGGGTTGTGATGTGGTGTATTAATTGTGAAAAAGTGGAAGTGCGCACAAGTAAATCTGCTGAATTGTTCAAAATAAAGAGATGAAAAAGAAAAGAAAAGAAAGAAAAAAAAAGAGAAATTGAAAAGTGAAAATGAAATGTGAAAAGAAAAAAAAAATTTTGATTGAAAATCTTATTGAAAATGATTTTGATTTGGAGTAGGCTGGTGCACACACCCATGTTGCAAAAGTTAAGTCTGGGGGTGTGGTGCACTCGCGCGTTTGGTGGTTTGCCGAGGGATTCTCTTAGGCGAGCTCATTTGGGTTAGGTGCTAAGCCTTTCTTTTTATCATTGTTTACCTCACCGTAACCCAAGCCCCATCATTACCTGAAGTCCTACGGACTCACGCTAGAGTCAAACTAGTGTCGTGGAGAGAGTGTGAACGGGCAAGCGTATGGTCCCCGACATTGGTGGATTCCTTTGGAGGTGATCCCAAGCCCCGGTCTTCGGCAAAGCTCACCTTAGTGGCCAGCCTACTTTCTTCCTACGCGTAACCGGTTGATTCACCGTGATTCTATTTTTGAGTAATAATAAAATGTCTTTACGCATTGTGAAGAATATAAACTATTTTGCATAATTAGGAATTTCTTCTATTGTATTTTTATGCACGCGAGCATGCGACTTCGCATGGTACCCTGTATTTCAATCTCTATGTCAGCTAGATTATTTTCCCGGCTTACTTAGATTGTGTTTGCTCGGGACGAGCAAATAGTTAAGTCTGGGGGTGTGATGAGTCCCTATTTCATACAGAATTCCGGACTCATCTAGGCTCATTTGCATGTATTTGCACTACCATTTAGCGCCATTAGCACTCCTTTTGGTTCGCTACGACATTCCACGTCGTGTGCACTCTTTTGGCCTATTCTTGCGCGTGTGTGTATTTCCCTCGTGTGATGCATTTTGTAAATTTCTGTGACTGCCATGATCGACAGCGCGTGCAGTTTTCCTACAGGTTCGGGGATCGTGTGGGCGTCCGACATAGGACTTTCACCATTTTTGGCAAAGGAGTCAATGGTCGTGCGTTTTTACCCATGCACGACCATCGTCCTCTTTGGCGCACGACCATCGGTCGTGCGCAACCTGAGCTCTCATTTCATTGTCCTGTCCCGCCATATCGCACGATCACCAGCCATACCGCGCATGATCACTGCTCGTGCGCTGCCGGTCGTGCGCAGTCATGCCATCTTTTTCCACTTTTCTGTCCCATATCGCACGATCACCACCCTTGCCGCGCACGATCACTGATCGTGCGCTGTTGATCGTGTGCATGCTTAAATTTCCTGGTGCAGGTTCTACATGTTATTGCCGCATGGGCGCTGACATTGTTCGCGCACGACCACTGGTCGTGCGCCTGTGGTCGTGTGCGCTATTTAATCCCGCTTCTATAAATTGGCCTGCTCCGCAAATTAGGGAAACGGACCTTGATCGAACTTGGCCGCCACTTCGCCCTTCCACATTTCAGACGCTCCATCCATCTCCACCTTCATCCCTACCATCGGGAGGTGATTTCCGGCGATTCTAAAGCATTCCACATCCTCCGGTGACCCTCCCGGCCATTAACGACCTCTTCTCCGAGCTTTTTACCGAAGAAGAAGATGACGGAGATGACCTAGAGAACGGGCTCAAAGGCCCTCGAGGTGACAGCTCGTCGGTACCGGAAGCCTCCTCGGACTGCGCGTGGAAGCGGATTGACAACCCGCACCTCCGGCCAACAACTGCGGTGGATCTTCACCCTCTTGGTTTACTCTTCCTCTACCTTCCTTGTAGTGTATGAATGACTCAAGCTTGTTATGAACTTCGAATTTCTAGTTATTTGTAATTGGATTTTTGTTGTTTAAACTTGTTTGTGGGATTTGTGTTGTGATGCGCCTCGCCCCATCTCACTTCTGTCATTTCATGTGAATGCACTCCACACGAAACACCTCACCCACTGGCTTACCGTCCACTCGCCCTACCGAAGTACGGCATAGCGGCCGATACACCCATCTCGCATTACAAAGCGGTGAATGCGACCCGCATAGTTAGCTTTAATTTCTTTGTTTGTAAGAACACAGATCTCAAAGCCCCTTTGTTTTTTTTCTTTTATTTCGCAAACTCTAATAACAATAATTTCGTATCATTCGTCATTCCACGCCAACTGCATTCCTCAAGAGACCGACACTCGGGGATTTATTCCCTAACTTTATTACTTGTGCGACCGGTGCGCTTGCCGTATTTACACACATCACATAGCCACTGAAAAAAGAACACGAATCGTAGTAATCCGGGCAACTGGAGAAAACGTATCAAAGAAATCCACACTATAAGTCTGCGTAAACCCTTTGGCTACCAGACGAGATTTGTAGCAATCAATAGTGCCATCAGGAAGATACTTGATAACAAAAACCCAACGACAACCAACCACATAAGCACCAGGAGGAGTAGGCATAAGAGACCAGGTACCCCGTTCAGTCAGAGTCTTCATCTCCTCATCCATAGAAGCTTTCCAATGAGGAATAAGTAAAGCAGCACGATAAGAAGCTGGAAGAACACCATCCGAGAGAGCCAACGCAAAACTCTATGCCCGAGGAGACAAGCTGGTGTAATATACCACACCAGCCAGAGGATGCTGAGTGCATGAGCGCACACCCTTCCGAAGAGCAATAGGAAGATCAAGGTCAGCCCTGTCTACTTGTGTAGATTCCCCCAACAGAGGGGTAGGCACACTAGGAACCATGGGCAACAGCTCATCAGCGGAAGTAGGAAGAGCAGGAGAATCATAAGGTAAAGAGGAAAGAGTAGTAGGTTCAGGAGAAGGTGAAGAAACAATAGGTAAAGTAACGAAATCATCAAATGAAAGAAGAGGAGAGGTAGACGGAGAAAAGTATGAAACAGTCTCAAAGAAAGTAACGTAAGCAAAGACATACTGCCGACGGAGAATAGGATCATAACAGCGATACCCTTTCTTAGTCAGACAATAGCCCAGAAAGACAGACTTAACTGAGCGAGGGGACAGCTTATCACGAGTAGAAGATGGAGAATGAACAAAGGCAGTGCAACCAAAGACACGAAGAGGCAAAGGGAAAGGTTCCTCATCAGGATGCAGAGTTGAAAAGGGAGTCTTCCCACCAATAACAAAAGAGGGAATACGATTAATAAGAAAGCAAGAGAGAAGGACCGCATGCCCCCAGTAAGACTTAGGAACATGCATGTGGGTAAGCAGACTTCGAGCCACATCAAGAAGATGACGATTTTTTCGTTCAACAACACTATTTTGTTGTGACCTATAAAGACAAGTTGTTTGATGAACAATGCCACGATCAACACAAAATGATTGAAATTGATGACTAAGGTACTGCTTAGCATTATTAGACTGAAGAATTTTAATAGAAGTATCAAACTGAGTATGAATTTCATTATAAAAAGCCGTAAAAATAGAAAAAAGTTCAGAGCGGTCACCCAACAAATACAGCCAAGTACAGCAGGAAAAATCATCAATAAATGTCACAAAATATAAACTACCCCTACCAATAGTAGGAGTAGGTGCAGGACCCCATATATCAGAATGTACAATATCAAAAGGCTAAGAAGAACTGCACCCTGTGCTGGCAGGAAAAGTAGAACAATGATGTTTCCCAAAATGAAAAGCGTCACAGTGAAGAGTGGACTCGTCCCGAGGTAAATCAGGCAGAAGCTGTTAGAGAATCTGAGGAGGAGAATGACCAAGTCAAAGATCCACTAAAGTAGAGAGGAGGAGGTAGAAAAAGCAGAAGAAGTATCAAGATAAAACAAGCCGCCACTCTCAGTCCCAGTAGCTATCATCCCCTTGGACAGAGGAATCTGAAAGAGACAAGTAGAAGCAGTAAAAATCGCTTCACAATCAAACTGCTTACAAAGAGCAGTAACAGATAGAAGATTGCAAGGAAAATTTGGAACATAGAGGGTGTCTCGAAGCTGAAGAGAAGAAGTAACATGCACAGTTCCAGACCCATGAACCGGAGAAGGGGAACCATCAGTAATAAGAAAAGGCGGTAAGTGTGTATTTATAGTAAAAGAAGAGAAAAGCGGAGAATTCCCAGTCATATGAGTAGTAGCACCAGAGTCAATAAGCCACATACCTGTGGTAGCTAACTGAGCAGTACCCGAAGTGGCAAGAGATGCAGTAGACCTCTTAGCAGAATCAGCAAAAGCAGGACGAAGATGAGGGTGTTTGACCCAACATCGATCAATTAGATGGCCAGTCTTGCCACAATATGAGCAGAGATGTTTGGAGAAACCCCGACCACCAGTGCGGCCACCGCGACTACCAGAATGATCATGTAGGGAAGAATGGGCAACAAGATCAGGAGAGGGAGAAGGAAGAGAAAAAGGAGCAGGGAAAGTAACAGAAGACGATGGAGTATCCATGAAGAAAAGCAAGCCACGCGGACAAAGTGGAAACCACAACAAGAACCCAGGAAAGAAACCATGGGAACAGAAACAAAAATCGCCCAGTCTCGGTGAGCACACACCAGCAGCAGGGAGAAACTGTGACCTAATGGCAGAGAAGGCTCTCAAAAAAGGAAAGAGCATGAAACTGTGGGAGGAAGGGGAAAAAACTGCGCGACAAGAAAGAAAAGCGGGAGGGAAGAAGCCGGAGAATACCAGAAGAAAGGAGGGAAAAGGAGCAACCTGCGCAGTTTCAAAAAAAAACTGCAAGAGGAGCAACACAATTCTGGAGCAACAGGACTGGTTACCCTCTGATACCAAGTTAAAAATGGTGAACAAGAGGTAAATAACCGCAAATTTTATTGCTCCAAAAAAGTAAGCAATACATAGATATGCCCCCCTATTTATAAAAAATGGGAGAGGTGAGAGAATACAACCCACGATGTGAGACTAAAAACAAGTTGGGCGGCCTGAGCGGTTTGACTTACCCAAACCGCTCACTATACAAGCCATAATATAAAAACCTCCTGACACAAGAGTAAGGCCGCCAGATAAGTCTCTAAGCCGCTCCTGTAGTTAATTAGCAACCCGCAATGTTGCTCACCAATTCGCTAAAGCTGCGACAAGATACTAGACCGCATACCACGGGTTGCCACAGACCGCTGAGAATAAACCTTGGACCCGAGCTTCATGACTTCACAAAAGTAGCAGCGGCTTATCTCCTAACCGCGAAGGCGCACTCTTGAAGACCGGCAGAATAATCCGCTGCTGCTTGTTCGGCTAACCGCTCGAACAGACTTCTGGCACTCTGAATCATCAGCCTGATATAGCTACTCGATAGAACACTAGCTGGTCAGGCCGCGACAAACTGGCTAGACAGGCCGCGGTGGCTTGTTCGGCTTACCGTCTGAACAGATTTTCAACACGATCAAATCTTTAAGGATATTTTACAAATATTCGAGACACAACATCTGTAAAACTTTATGTGCACCGGAATAAAACTCCCCATTATGGAAATTATGGAATGGGTCTATACTGCAAAGATTCAAGACCCTATAACTATTACTTGATCAGTCACAGGACATCAAGTTTCTCTAACACCTAATATTTTATCTGAAATTTTTGGTTTTGTTAATGGTGAAGAGGACATAGAAATATCTAGTACTGAATTTGTAAGACCCCGTTTTTTTTTCTACGCTACCGGGTCTTTCGCTCAAAACCTCCGTTTTGCGGTGACACCGACAATCGGTAGGGTCGCCACTACAAAACGACGACTCTGCCGGCATTGACGATTATCAAGAGTAGAAGTATAATTAAACAAATATAAGCTCAAGTCCACAAGATCATATATATGTATGAGTAAAAGTGTTATAGTACAAAAAGAGTACAAAGTATGAAAGAGAGTAGAAAAATGGGCTTAAACCTAGTACATGTCTAATACAAAAATCTCTCTCACACATCTCACCCATTTAGTAGAAGCAACTGAAAACTTTCTTTGACCTGTCACCATGTAGTAGTGGTAGCGTGCAGCAATTGCTCCTTATGTCCCGCATCCTTGTCCTGTCGGTGCTGATGCTCCTGCTGCTCGGTCCCCTAAAATGATGTGGTCCACCAACCGTTAGTCAAAAGACTAAGCCACTATTGTCCTCGCCTCACCCCCGCGACTCCTAGGCACTATACAGGGAGGATGAAGGCAGAGGATAACAAAGCAGAGTGGAACAAGCAGATGATGGTGGACCTATTCTAGCAGGTATATGGTAACAACTATAAAGCTATAAAAGAAAAGCAAGTTAGCAGTTCTATAATAAGGAGGAAGTAATGTAAACCAGTAAGCAAAACAGTAAGTATATGAAAAGTAAACTAAGAAATAACTAACCTTAACTTATATGAATGCTCATACAAACTTATAAGTTAAGGAATCTTTTGCAAGGCTCCCATCATATAAAAAGTCTCATACCAATTTATACGATGGGGTGTCAGGTTTAATGCAGGGATGAGTGTAGTGATAAGTTATGCCATGATATGAACATGTTAATGCAGCACATGCACACGACTCTGTGCACACAGACCTTTAGTTCCCCTTTTCTGGAGCCTAACCTCCCAGGATACCTCCGTAGTGGCAAACAGAAGCAGTGGGTTGGGCCTCGCCCACCTCTAAACCGGTATCAGCACTACCAGTCAGGCCTATCGTACGCCTCAATACTGGTTCACTAAGCGGAGTTCCTGCGTACTCTTGCTGGTTGGCACACCAGACTTCATTTAGCTAAGTTGTATACCACACCTGCCGAGTAAATGTATTGGTGTCGATGCGACGACTCTCCAATACCGAAGACCCACCACCTTATATCTTACGCACATGCAATATTAATATTTTTTCCACCAAGCCAAAGCTCCCCGAACTATAATATCTACCGAGCCATCGGCTCGCCGGGCTAACCTGCCCATCACCAAAACCACCGAGCCTACTGTTCGTGAGACCCAACCTAACTCCAACAACATCAGGGAGTGTTAGTGTAAGTTTAATCCTAAAGTATTTCTAATTAATCTTGTAATCCATTAGACTTACGGCTTACGTTAACATCGGACTGCCCAAGGCATTCCCATGGAAGGGCTCTCATAGGGCACTAGGAATTATGATGGTAGTTGAAGCCCATCATTCCCTTTCGCGAGGTATTTATTATTATTGGTATCTACCCATAACCAATTCCATTTAATGTTATACTAAATCTAACCCTAGTTCATTTTTACTCTCTCACTCCATAGGGAAGATGATCTTTTGTCAATCCCGTGCACCACTTAACACTAGTCAACCCAACACCCTCCTCATCATGACTCCTAATGATGAACTCATTTTCACCTTAACAAAATCAGCATAATATTAACCCCAACTCTTATGTCCATCGTACATGCTATCACAATTCCATAGTTTTACTATATACAGACCAATCCCAAGCTATATGATGAGCATTATTACTGTGGGTCTATCATGACTTATTTAGACTAAATCAAGAAACTTGTAATTTTTCTAATTAATTTGGCATTTATTAAATTTTCCCCAAAATTAGACCATGGGTGGTTTTGAACATGAAGTACTGGAATTCCTTAAGTTATGGCCACCCAAGAATTATGAACACTATATGATGGCAAAATATCATAGAATACCAAGTTTCACAAATTTTCTTATATGTATTAGCCCCTAATTAATTAATTCAAGATAATTATAGTAATTAAAGGTAACGAAGGAAGTACCACCAAACATTATCCAAACATTACACAAAAATTACCAGAGCTTTAATATGATCATAAAACATTATTGACTAAGTTTGATATAATTCCAAGGTCAGTAAGCTTTTCAGAAAAATACTTCAAATTTATCCATAATATGGCACTTTTTGAATAAAATACTTGTAATCTTTTCCAAACAACATGAAATAATTTTTCAAGCTTTAATGTACCCTAAAAGGTTCTCTTGCCAAGTTTTCATGAATTTTAATTGATTAAACAGCTCATATTATTTTCTTAAGTGATTAGGGCAACTATTAGGTTTGTGAAGGAAGTACCATACATACTAACCTTGATTTACACTAAAATTTCTAAAGCTTGTTAGCAATAATTTATGATCATTGCCTAACTTTCAAGATCATTCATGATCATATGATTAGGTAATAAAATCATGATCAAAAGTACACTAATTGGTCCTAAGTAATTTTCAATTGATTAAAGTTGTGTGCAAGTGTATAAATGTCACCAAATTTATTCCTAGGGATATTCCCCACCCTAAGATCACATGGACTAAACTCCAAGTCCATACAAGGACATATCACCCTATGTCCTTCATAAACCCCTAAAGTACAACCTTTGGGTTTAAACTAGGGTCCTAGGGAAAATCCACCCCAAACTCCACGTGTGGGTGTTTTAGCTGATCTTAATGCTCTGGCCAAAGTCCCATCCACTTTGGGTGAGAATTGGCCCCTCCATTCCCGAAGCACCCTTTTGCCCTAAATTACCCATAAGGAACCAAACTTTGGTCACACAAAAAACTATTCAAATCAACCACAAATGGGCTAAGATTTTTATAAGTGATATATAATGACCCTAAGGACCATCCACCAAAATATTGGGGAATTTTGAGTTCATTATACCCTACAATTAAATCATACTTGATTTATTTCATTTTTACAACAACTATAGAAAAATGTTTTCCAAAAATTCCCATTTTTGGATATGTTATAGGTATAGATAAGAGGGACCAACAACCAAAATTTCAAGTTGTTTGGATGGCTGGATTGATGGGGGCACTCCATGAACTCTCTTATTAACCCTATGTATAAACTGCACCATTTTGGGTGTTGTGGTCAGACCACTTACCCAAATGGGTTGAAATCAATTTTAACATAAAGTAGACTTCAAGGGCTACACTTTTGATGTTGGACACTTTTCAAGTTTCAGCCCCTAAGTACCTCATTTGCCTAGTTAAAAAAGTGCATGTAAAGAGAAAATTAATCACAAAATTATATCAATAATTATAATAATATATTAAGGAATGGTACTATTCATCTTCTCCAAACGGCCGAATAGCAACCCGAAAAATGCATATTCCTGTAGCTTTTCCCAAAAATTTTTCCTGCCACCCGTCCACTTCCCTAGCCAGCCACCCCCACCACCACCTCCTTCGAGGTGGTGGCTATCGCCCGGCGGTGGTTTGGCCGCCAGAGGTGGTGGTTTCCGGCGAACCCGCCACCATGAAAAACCGAAAAAACTCTTTTTTTTCTCACTTGGATCGGCTCATTTGAGCTCTATTTCTCAGCTTAATTTGATCTAGATACTAGCACATGGGGAGAGGAGGAGAAGCAGACCTTGTTTGGGGTTCGACGATGGTGGTGGTGGCGGTTGGCCGTGGCGTTTTTCCTCTCCAGCGAGCTTTCCCGATTCCTCGATTGTCCACCAAAACCTTTGATCCAATACATTATTTTGACTGCCAAGGATGTTTTGAAGTTTATGGGATGGTTAGAAATTGGAATGGGGGGCTGCATAGGTGGATTTATATTTTTTATGGGAGGGGAGGTGAAGGGGCGGTTGGCCATGGTGGTTGGGCTCCCCCCATTAGTGTTGGCTGGCTGGAATTGATAACATCCTCATCCCAAGAGGCAAGGGAGATGAATAGGGGAAATTGGTGTTGAAAATGGTGAAGTGAAAGAGGGTGATTGGGCAACCTAGGCGGCCTGTCCGCACGGTCTATGCGGACATGACTGGCGGTGTACCAGGTCAGCAGAGTTGTTGCAGACGGCTTGTTCATTGGTGGCCTGGGCTGTCTATTCGCGCGGACTGTGCGGACAAAGGCGGCGTCCAGCCAGGCTGGATTATGCTCAGCCAGCGGTTTAGTCCCAGAAGGTAACCGGGCATATAGCTTCTCCATCCGCGGAGTCCAACAAGATGCGGACTGGACTAGAGCTCGGCAGATCGGTATTATAGATGCCTTGGTCTAGCTCTTGTGGTGCGGCTATTGGAAGCTGCATGAATCGTCAGTTAGAGCGAACTGGTTCTGGACGTCACCAGGTTTGGAGGACTATTTCCAGTGTCCGTTAGTGGCGTAGACTTGGTTGGTTTTGAATCAAGTCCAGGTTTTGCTCAGACTGGCAAGGTCGTTCAGTTAAGCGCGGACTACTTCTTAGTCTGCCAAGATCGGCAGCAGTGCCATGTTCCTTGGTTGCAAGCTTGGAGAATGCGGACTGGAGTTGAGTCCGCGAGGTATGCGGACTAGAGCCAGGTGTGTCATGCTTGGCAGTAGTTGCCTTGTGGTTTTGTTGCAAGCTTGGTGAATACGGACTGGTGTTGTGTCCGTCTGGGAATGCTGACTGTTCTCCTTATCCACAGAGTCTGGCAGTTAACGTTAATGCCTTGGCAGCGGGCTCAGGATACGCGGACTGGAGGTGACTCTGCAGGGCCTGCGGACTGGAGCGGTGTCCGCGGATAGGCGAACAAGGTATTGCTGCAGAGTTCGGCTGTTGGCAGCGTCCTAGGTAGGCCTTTGGCGACAAGGCTGATAGAGGTTGTTGTCCGGCCTTGGTAAATCTACTTGGTAGGCAGGCTATTCGGGATAGGTCGCAGCAGAATGGATGTGTATCCGCGGCTTGCGGATACACTTGGTTCTTTTTGTGGGATGGGGGCGATTATCCTATCGGCTAGGGTGGTGACCACACTCCTCATCATGCCTATAAATAGGACCCCCTGTAACATCATTTAAAAGTGAATGAACAGTAAGTGAACTCATGGATAGTTGCTGCAGACTTGATTTTTGTATCCGTGCGGTTTGAGAAGCTTAATCGGGTTATGATGTGCAGGTTGTGCGGATAGCGCTGGAAGGCCAGGACTTGGTTCTGACTGTGGTCAAGGATAGTACGGACTCTACAGATAGCAACCAACGGTTAACAGTAGGTCACGGGTTGTGGCTAGGCAGTCTCCCTTCTGCAACTAGTTTTCCGGTTCAATAAGTTTTCTGCTTCTGGTGGCCTGTTAAGTTCGGCAGCAGCAGCTCGCGTGTTCTGGCAGCTAGACGACCTCGCGGTTAGGCAGCTTGCAGATTGGCGGTTATAGTAAAACATTGGAATAACAGGCAATCTGTGCATCTTGGTTGCGGTCTGTAGATTAGGCGGTCTTTACGGACTCCATAGATCAGTTGTGCATTAGCAGCATGGAGGCCTCAGCGGACTCGGTGGTCTCTAAGGCAATCCGCCCGGCTTATAGCTCTTATTTGCTTATTTTACTTCTCCTTTGTACTTGGCGAAATCATGTCTCACCTTGTATGTCTCACCTTATAAAGATTGTTTAGTACAAGATTCTTGCTCTTCTGGTTTGCATCTGGTTTATTTAGGCTCGGATAGGTTGAGTGTTCCTGCGCCTGGTTTCCCGTCTTTTGCTATATCAAATTTCAACATGGTATTAGAGGGAATAGAGGCTTATACAGTGGATCAACCGGCAGTTTGCTTCAGTGCTTCTGTGAGTCTAAGTGAACCAGGGTTAAGTGCAATGGAAGGTTATTTGGCAAGGGATCTTTTAATGGAGCTTCTTATATAGACTAACTTTGGAAAGTGGAAGTCATGTAAAGAAAGCTATCTTCTTGGCGAGGACCTTTGGGAGGTGGTTTGCGGAGACAAAAGGCAAGAGGATACTGCTGGAAATGCTGAAGTGATGAGAGCTTGGAAGGAGACAAATGCGAAAGAATAGTCTATTCTCAAGCAGGTTATCTCATCAGAATTCTTGGACCACATCGGCGGATGTCGGCCAACTGCGGATGTGTGGACATCCCTCGATGGGTTGTTCAGCAAGGAGGTGAAGTTGGATGCTGAGGTTAGTCCCTCTACTTCTGATCAGCAAGAGAGGAGTTTTTCTACAAGGCGTGATGGGAAGAGGAAGGAAGGACCAAGGTGCTATCGATGCAAGCAGCCTTGTCACCTCAAGAAGGAGTGTAAGGTTGTCCTGCACTCGGTGAATGTCGCTCATGTTGGGAGCAAAGGGAAGGACTTGTTTGAGTCATTAATAAGTTTTTATGTTGATCGGATGAAGGTCGGTGATAATGCAGCTATCTGGCATGAAAGATTAGGTCATGTGGGGATGGAAAAGCTGAAAGCAATGGCGGTGAGAAGCCTTGTGAGAGGCTTGCCTAGGATTTCATCCTTCGGCGATGGTCAATCTTGTGTGGGATATCAACATGGTTAAGCTTATCGCTTTACGTGTGATAAGGCACAGTCCACGTGTAAGGCACCTTTGGAGGTTGTCCATGGTGATCTGGTGGGACCGACCATCACCGCCAGTGTTGGAGGCAGCAAGTAAGTTTTGATATTGGTGATGACTACTCAAGTTATACTTGGGTGTACTTCATGAGGGAAAAGCTTGTGGTGAAGTTCATCGTATCGAGAGACGTTGTCATCGATGAGCTGACATCGTATTGGGGTGCACAGATATGGAGCTAGAGGTAAGTAGGTCAGATGGTGGGTTGTAAGAGGCTGCTACTAAGGTTTAGATGGAGCTTCCTGTGTCACCAGGAGCTCTAGGTTGTTCTAGCTCCATGGCAGAGGCATTTGGGTCAGGAATAAGGGGAGAGATGCTCCAGGTGCTTTTGGCTTGAAGATGGTTATTTCTGGTTCAGGAAGTAGGGGGAGCATTTCTCCAGGTGCTTCTTGTTCAGGTAGCAAGGGGTGTGATGTTCCAAGCAGTGCTTGTTCAAGAGTATAGGCTTCTAGTTCAGGTAGCAGGGGCAGCGTTGCTCCTGGTTCTTCTAGTTCCAGTGCGGTGGCTTCTTGTTCATGAAGCAAGGATAGCATTGTTCCGAATTTGCCCGGGAACGGAGCTAGTTCAGGAGCAGTGGAGGTGGTTAGCCGTGATCAGACACTTCGGAGGTCGAAGAGGGTCATCAACCCACCAGTTCGATATTGCGGAGGAATCACGGTGAACTTTGTCTAATGTTTTCTCGCAGGCCCTTAGATCGAGCGAGTGTCTTCTAGCTGTAATGACACCACTGGTGTCAAGGATGTGGATGATGCCAGGATGAGGAGGTGACTACCCTCAGAGGTGACGAGGCTTGGGGACTTGAGCCCAAGATCGTTGGTAATACTCCTATGATGCACAAGTGGAGGTCGAGGTTGAAGAAGAAGGAAGAGGGAAGCATGGAACTTTTGGGGAGATGTTGGAGGGATCCCTCATTGTCCAGGATACGAAAAGCGGGGACTATATCTCGGACATCTTCTCGAAGGCGCTACTGGAGGGACCAGGTACAAGGTTACGGAAACTGCTAAGGTTGCTCCCCACTTCTCACTTCAAGGGGGTGTGTTGAAAATAGTGAAGTGAAAGTGGGTGATTGGGCGACTTAGGCGACCTGTTTGCATGGCCTATGCGGACAGGACTTGCGGTTCGCCAGCTCGGTAGAGCTGTTGTAGACGGCTTGTTCTTTGGCGGTCTGCGCGGTCTGTTCGCTCGGACTGTGCGGATAGAGGCGGTGGCCAGCCAAGCTGGCTTATGCTCAGTCAGTGGTTTGGTCCCAGAAGGTAACCGGAAGGATAGCTTCTCTATCCGTGGAGTTCTGCAAGATGTGGAGTGCACTAGATCTCGGCAGACCGGCATGGCAGATGCCTTGGTATAGCTTCTATGGTGTGGCTGGTGAAAGCCGCAGGAATCGCTAGTTAGATCGGACTGGTTTTGGAGGTCACCGGGATTGGCGGACTATTTCCAATGTCCGCCAGTAAGCACAGACTGGCGTTTGTGTCCAGTTTCGTGGACTTGGTAGGTTCTCAATCAAGTCAAGGTTTGGCTCAGTCTGGAGAGGTCGCGCAGTTTAGCGCGGACTGCTTCTCAGTCCGCCAAGCTCGGCAGTAGTGCCATGTTCCTTAGTTGCAAGCTTGGGGGATTTGGATTGGAGTTGAGTCCGCAAGGCGTGCGGACTGGAGCCAGGTTCGGCAAGCTCGACAGCAGTTGTCCTATAGTTTGGTTGCATGCTTGGCGAATGTGGATTGGTGTTGTGTAAGCATGGAAATATGGACTGTTCTACTTGTCCGCCGAGTACGGCAGTTGACATTGATGCCTTGGCTGCGGGCTCGGGATACGCAGACTGGAGGTGAATCCGCAGGGCATGCGGACTGGAGCAGTGTCTACGGATAGGCGGATAAGGGGTTACATCAGAGTTCAGTTGTTGGCAGCGTCCTGGCTGGTCCTTTGGCGACAAAGCAGATATAGGTTGTTGTCCGGCATTAGAAAAGCTACTTGGCGGGGTTGCTTTCCTGGGATAGGTCGTAGCGGACTGGATGTGTATCCGTTGCTTGCGGATACATTTGGTTCTTGATGCGGGATGGGGGAAGTTATCCTATCGGCTAGGGTGGTGACCACACTCCTCATCGTGCCTATAAATAGGACCCCCTATCACATCAATTAAAAGCGAATAAACAATAAGTGAACTCGCAGATAGGAACTGCGGACTGGATTTTTTTATCCGCGCAGTTTGAGAAGCTTGACCGGGTTGTGCTGTGCAGGTTGTGCGGATAGCGCTGGAAGGCCAGGACTTGGTTCTGACTGCAGTCAAGGATAGTGCGGACTCTACGGATAGCAACCAGCAGTTAACAATAGGTCGCGGGTTACGGCTAGGCGGTCTCTCTTCTGCAACTAGTTTCCCGGTTCAATAAGATGTCCGCTTCTGGAGGCCTATTCTGTTCGGCAGTAGTAGCTCACGTGGTCTGGCGGCTAGGCGACCTCGCGGTTAGGCGGCTTTTAGATTGGCAGTTAGAGTTCAGCATTGGAATAACGGGCAGTCCGCGCGGCTTGGTTGCGGTCTGGTGATTAGGAAGTCTTCGCGAACTCAATAGATCAGTGGTGCAGTAGCGGCTTGGCACTCTTAGCGAACTCGATGGACATGGAAGTCTCTGAGGCAGTCCGCCTGGCTTAAAGCTCTTGTTTGTTTATTTTGCTTCTCCTTTGTACTTGGCGAAATCATGTCTCGCCTTGTATGTCTCGCCTTGTATGTCTCGCCTTGTAAAGATTGTTTAGTACAAGATTCTTGCTCTTCTGGTTTGCATCTGGTTTATTAGGGCTCAGATAGGTTGAGTGTTCCTGTGCCTGGTTTCTCGTCTTCCGCTATATCAAATTTGAATAATTGGGAGATGAATGGAGTGACCCATGACCTCCCTCCATAACTCCTCTCTCTTTCTTCTTTCTCTCTCCTCCATTAAGAAAAAACTCCCATTTTTCTCTCTCCTAGTCACCCCCTCCGAAATTTAGATGGCATTCTATGTAAATATTAGCCTCCTAAAGTTAATGGGCCACTCAAATTGAGCTTAGCCCAAGTGGCTTAAGCTTGGTTAGGTCATTTAGGCTAGTTTGACCAATTTTAGGGTTGAGTTGACTTTGGTCAATTTGACCCTTTTGGGTTGACCCCAATGGGTCCTTGGTGACCCATTGGCCTCTCCTAAGGTCTATGAAGACTTGGGTAGGGTTGGTTTAACACTGTGGTGGTCACTTGACCCTTATTTAGGACACTTTGACCACTTTAGGGTTTAAGTTGACTTTGGTCAACATGACAACTTGGGTTGACCCAAATTGGTCCTTAGTGACCCAATGGACCTATTAATGGGTTAGCGAGATTTAGGTCGGGTCATTTTGGAAGTTGGAGGTCCATTGGCCCTAGATAGGCAACTTTGACCATTTTAGGGTTAGGGTTGACTTTGGTCAATTTGACCTTTTTAGTTGACCCAATGGGTCCTTGGTGACCCAATGAACCTTCTAAAGGGCTCGGGATGTTATGGTGGGGTCAAAGAGTTAAGGTGAGGCCCTAAAGTCAAACCCTAGGTTAGATAGTTGGAATGTGTTATTTGCAGACCCTGGTGATCTCACCTTCATTCCTAGGTTCACTTGGTCTTCTTGGGCTTCCTAGGGTTTTGTCTTGACCTAGTCATGTCAAAACAACTCTTATGGATCTAGTTATTTGAGGGATGTTACAGAATTTGATGATATGCTATTTAGAATGGGACATAATAAGGGAAACCCTAACCATCTCTTGAAAATGAATTTTTTCATAGAGTAAAATTTTTTGGCTAATATGGTCGGTAAGGTTCTATTGGGCAAACACTCTGCTCACAATTATGTAACAAGGCAAAAATTTATGTTGATGTGTGCTTTGGTTGAAAAGAAAACCATCAACTAGGGAACAATCTTATTTTATTCAGTTAAATAGAAGATTAATAAGAAAGATGTTAGCTATGGCAGAATTCTTGGTATTTTCCGCCAAACAAAATGTCCAGATGTTTTGGTCTCTCAGACTGTGCATATCAATGCATCCAAGAGGCTTACCTCTTCTTTATTTAGAAGATGGGAGAGGGTAAGCCCAAATCCATCAAGGGCTGAATCTTCCAGGGCCGCTTCTAAAAACACAAGGGCTTTAACAACCACTCTCCCAACCCAAGCAAAAGTTTCTGCACCTCATATTTCTTCTCCTCCACCATCTCCTCACCAATCCCCTAGTCCTTCAACACCTTCTACTATTCAACCTAATTTATCTGAAGAGATGCCAAGAACATCCTTCTACCCACATTCACCAATTCCACTTTCACCAATTCATCAATCACCAATTCATCAGTCACCCTCTTCTCCTTTACTTTCTAATCTACCTAATTTTAATCTACTTCCTCTATCTCCACCTCATTCATCTCAAATTCATATATCTCCCTCTCCACCTCACTCCCCTATACAGTAAGAAACTATTCCTAATTTCATTCCTTCTGTAATCAATCTTCAACATATACCTCAGTCACCTTCTCTTGGTCCAAACTATATTAACAGTTCCATTCCATCATCCTCCATTCCATCATCTACATCTACTCAGGCTCCTGAGTTTATGTATTTGGATTTTTCATCCATTGCCAACAATCTTCTTAAGTTCATCACTCCCACTTTGAGGCAACTCATAAATGAAGATATAACTCCTATTGTTGCTTCCATTTGTTCTCTTTCTTCTCAGCTATCCTCTTCCTCTGCTGTCCCTTCTTCTAGGGGCCTAGATACATGTATCCTTGGATCTAGGAAGGGGGAGATGTTTCATGAAGAAGCTCCTCTATCTACAGTTTCAGTTCCAGAGGTTTTAGCAGCAGTGGTCACTCAACTTGAAGATTCAAAAATGTTTGAAGATTTAGTTGTAGAAGCAGTTACAGAAATTCCAGAAGTTTCTACTGCTGGGGATGTCTCTATTCATCCCACACTCAACTTACTCTCTTTAATATTAGATTTTGATACTCTGCATAATAGTTATTTTCCAGTTTTTGAGCATTCTTTTAAAGCTATAGTATGAAATAAAGCTCCTATTAGTTCTTCAGTTCTGGAACCACTAAAGACCAATTTTTCAGTTGTTTCTCCCAGTTATAATCCAATCCTCGAGACTATAACAGCTATTGAGAATATAGATATTATAGAGCCTATTTCTTCCCCTCCTACTTATGCTTGGTTTGAAACTCCTATGACTAATCTTGATGACATCCTTTTTGAAGATATGGAACAAGATGAAAGTGTACATATACAAGCAGCAGATATAGATATTATAAATACACTGCCAGTAGTTTAAATTCCTGATCAGTTACATTTGATTAAAGTGTTAGATGATCTATATGATAAACCTGCAGAAGATTCTGATGATGAAGAAGAATCAGATGAGTCAGATGATTCTAGTTCTATGAAAAGGAAGTTTAAGAAAAAGGCTCCTGCAAAGGTTGCTCCTCAACCTTCTTCTACAACTGATATCCCCAATTATATTTTGCATGGGATTACTCTTACACCAGACCATGCACATTGGATGAGGTATTCTAAAAATGAACAAAAAAGGAAGAAGAAAATGAAAAGGTTCCATTCACCTCCAAGGTCTAGCAGAGGACCTCCTCCTCCTCCTCCAGCAGCAGTTGTAGCAGGAAATACTTCTCACTCTCAAAGGTCTACCTCTTCTCATTATCAATCTAGACCTACTCAGAGAAGACAAGATAGACCCTCAAGGTCTGATACTCAAGGAAATAAAAGAATCAAACAACAGCAGACAAATCAAAGCATCAAACAACAGGAGACAAGTCAAAGCAGCAGTCAACAACAATCTAATCAAGAAAAGCCTCCTTCACCAACATATAATCCAGAAATGGACCCAAACTTCAGAATGACAAGATTTAATGAGCTTATTTCTCTATCTCAGGTTAATAAAGCTAAGGCAGAAGGAAAGGATACCAGTCAGTTCTCAACCATGTCCTCTTAAAGAAAGAACTTGATAAATATAAGGTAAAGAACTAATTCAATATTGATAAATACATGAGTCTGCATCCAAAAATAGTTGTGCCCAGAGCCACATCTTTGAAGATTATTGGATCTAAGGATTTAAATATGACTCAAAAACAAGCTGAAGACCCCAACAGGAAGTTCATCTTCACTAAATCTTCTTCAAATTCTCAAGCAGCTGCTCCTATAAAGGACTTTTAGTTTTTTATTAAAGTTTAAACTTTGTTGTTATGTTTTTATATTGTCAAAGCACTTATTTTATATCTGCTGAAAGTTTTTCTACAAGGTATTTTATGCTTTGTGTTTTGATTTTATTTTATAGTATCTTCACCCAAATAGGGGGAGATTTGTTGGGTTTTGTTATCACAATAACCTTGATTTGAAGAAGTCCCCCTAAAAATAAAATGAATTGTAGTTGTATTTGATGGTGCTTGTTTAGATGTACTTGCAGGACTAAATTACTAAGTGTAGACCAATGTCAGTCTATAATGAGTCACTAAACATAGGACCATACAATGTAATCCCTCATTGTGTGATCCATGGTGTTGACTCATGTTTAGCCTCTCTATTGGGACACACTTCTTTTTCAAGTACAAAAGATTTGGAAGGAGCTATGGGATTGTTGTCTCCAAGAAGAAGAATTAAAGGTGTTAAGAAATCTTTCTTAGTAAGTAGTTCTCAAGTAAGACTTGATGTACTAAAGTAGAAGAAGCTAATACTCGAGTAGCAAAAGTAGTTCTCGAGTAAGACTTGTTAATACTCGAGTAGCAGAAGTTGTTCTGGAGTAGCAGAAGTAGCTCTCGAGTAAGACTTGTTGTACTCGAGAAGCTAAGTCAGTACTCGAGAAGCTAAGACAGTACTCGAGAATCTAAGTCAGTACTCGATAAGCAAAGACTTGTCTCAATGCCATCTAGCCTTTTCCTCTCGAGAATTCCAGTTTATTCTCGAGAAGTATAGTTTATTCTCGAGAAGTCTTTACTTGTTCTCGAGTAATAGAAGCTAGTTCTCGAGTAATGTTCCCCGAGTCTCGAGAAGCCAGATCAAAATTCTTCCTAAGTACTTATTCTCGAGAACTTTGTAGCTATTATCTCAAGAAGTAGAAGTTATTCTCGAGTAGCCAATATTTTACTCGAGAACTACAGAATCAGATTTCTAAATTTCGCTAAGTACGAGACGGCGTGGATTTCAAATTTCATTAACCCATGATTGGTCCACGTGGGTTGAAATTTATGCTAATTAGACCATTAGGAAAGGTCTATAAAAGTTCTTGTCATAATCGACAAACTAAGAAGTATTTTCTGAATTATTCTCTAACGTCAAAATCGGGAAGCCATCCCCGCAGGCAAGACTCGTCTTCCTCACCGCTGATCTTCTACGATCCAAGTGATTCAGACCAATAAAATTTAAACAGATCAAGACATTCTTCCTCGATAGATTTATTTTCCTGATCGTGCTGATCTAAGTTTTCAGATCCATAAAAGTTAGGCTTGTCTTCTTCAAAAAAATTTCTGAGAAAGTTTAAAAGTTGAAGGAAGAAGAAAGTCTGAAGTTTCCAAATCTGAGATATTTAGTTTGTAAACTTTTATTTACAAAAACCTTATTCTTGTAGGAGATTTTGTCTTCGAGTTTATAGGAAGGTTTTCTTCCGAGTGTAGATTCATTTTTTGTGGATCGAGTTGTAGGGGCGTTGCTACGAGTTGTAGGATTTGTTTTCAATCCGAGAAAATAGTGAAATAGCCGTGTCTAGTGTGTTGCTAGATCGGTTAGGTGGAATGTGGACGTACCCAATATTAGGGAACCACTATAATTCTTGGTGTCCTCTGTGAATGCTTGTTTATTTCTTATGCTTAGATCGCTAAAGTTTTTATTCCGCAAAGAGAAGCACAACTCACCTATTCACCCCCCCCCCTCTATGTGATTTAGGTAGACAACTTTAACATTTTTCAATTGGTATCAGAGGGAGGTTGATCATTAAAAGGTTAACTCCTTGATCAGATCTGCCCCAAGTTGTCTTTTGAGTTATACAAGCATGGACAGATCCAAGGACTCTGATGACTAGTTTTAGTCATCGTTTTTGGTATAGTTTAATATGCAAAATTCCTTGTTTAATTATAGGTTTTTAGTATATTTATGCTTATTTTGTTTTATTTCTTATTTAATGTCTTTTCTATTTCTATTTTATGTTTTAATAACTATTTTATGTTAGGTTCATGTTTGTATGTTATGTTATTTAGTTTTACGTTATTTTATAATATTTCTTATTTATGTTTTGTTATAATATGTTATTTATGTTATTTATAATATGTTTTGTTATAATTATAATATGTTATTTAGTATAATATTATATGTTATAATATGTTATATATTTAACAATAGAATTAATGCTTGGTTTTTCATTTGTAGGTTCAAGCCCAACTTGGAGCAGCCATCAAGCCCAAACTGAGCTTCCAAGCAGCCCACTTGATGAAGCCCGAGCCTCCTCTCTCAAGCAAGCAGCCCGAGCCCCCATGCAGTCCACTTGGTGCAGCCGGCCCTTCATTTGGAGCAGTCCAAGCAGCCACCTAGCCTACCCGAGCCCTACATCAAAGCCCATTCATGGCCGGCCACATATATTTATGCATGCACCTTGCCACCTTCCTCTCTCTCTCCATATTTAATATATTTCATTCATGCATCCTCCCTTACATGGCCGAACCCCCCTCTACTTCTCCTCTACATTCATTCTCTCTCCCTTCTACACACTTCCATTCATCCCCCCTTCTTTATTTTTTATTTTTATTTTTCATTCCCTAAAATACAATGCATGCATGTAGCCACCTCTCTCTCCTTCCATTTATTATCATACATTGCATCCATGCCTCCTCTATCCCCTTCATTTAATACAATGCATGAACCTCTCCACATATGTGGCCAGCCACCCCTATGTCTCCCTCATCTAGAACATTCCTCCCTCTCCTATAAAAGGAACCCCTCCCCCTTTGTTTGAAGTTAAGTAGTTTTTGAGTTTAAAGTAGTTTATGTCTTGGTAGAAGTAGAGTGCTAGTTCTTTTCTTCTTCCTTCATTGTTGTAATAGTCTTTTTTAGATTAATTTTATCTTGTCCTTTTAGTATTATTATTGTGTACCCCTTTTTCTATTAATGCAATGAAATTTCTTTTCTCTTATTCTCAATCCCTTTCTATTATGCTTAGCTAGTTCTTTTTGTGCCCGATCACGACGATCTTTGCAATAGAATAATATCTTTATTTTTATGTTTGCTTTTGTAGTTTTCTATTTTTGATTCTTCCTTGAATTATCTTGTATCGACTCTGTATTGCTAGTATACGGTAGTAGATTCCGATCTCATATTTGAGTAGCCGAGAGGCTCGTGAATATGAAAGATCACTCAAGGAAGGAAGAAGTTGAACGCACCTCTAGAGATAGGATGACGTAAATCCTCCGGATTAGAGTCAAATCCAATAGTGTGGGTCACTTCGATAATGCGACTTTAGGCCTTTTTGATTTGAAAGAGATTTCAGTCAAAACGTCTATAAGTTAGGGGATTTAATGCTCTAGTGAGATTACTTCCTAATATCGGATCCGTCACGGTCTTAATAGAATTACAAATGCTAAACTAATTTCTTTCGTTATTTTATTTCAAGGTGAATTGTCGATCGAGCACTTTTCTCGTAATAGTTTATTTTCTCTTTTTAACTTAGTTTATTTTCTTTCTCAAAACTCATTTATCGTTCGGTAGAATAATAGAGTCGTTGTGAGTAATAGTACTTGTCTGCCTCGAGTTTGTATACGACCTTGATATTTTTCATATCCTATGCTATATTTCGATAGGTACACTTGCCTTAATCGAGTATAGATTGGAGAATACGATTTTCTCTATCAGACTCCACTAAGCTTCCAGTGTAAAATAAGGCAAACTTTCCCATATGGAAAGAAAGAGTAAAGTTATTCATGGAAGCTGTTGACCCCCACATTTTCATGATAGTGGAAGAAGGCCCTCATGTGCCTATGATCGCTTCCACTATTGATCCTACTAAGAAGGTGCCAAATAAATTGATGGACCTCGACAAAGATGAGTTTGCACTTGTCTCTCTAGACAAGAAAGCCAAAAATATCATTGCAAGTGCAGTCGATGATTATTTGCTGTAGAATTTGATTCACTGCCAATCCGCCAAGGAAATGTGGCAATCTCTTATCATCTTGATGGAAGGCACAAAAGAAGTAAGGGATGATAGAAGATCCCTTCTGAATAAGAATTACGAGGCCTTCAAGCAAGGCCCCAAGGAAGCAATTACCGACACATATGAAAACTTTTTCAAAATCGTCAATGGCCTAAGGAACTACGGCCGGGTGTTCACAGATGGTGAACTAAACGACATGTTATTGAGATCCTTGACAAAGGAATGGGATAAAAAAATATGTGTCATCAGGGAATTTGGGATATTAGCAGAAACTGACCCTCAGATCCTCTTCGGGAAGCTTATGTCCTATGAACTTCAAATGAATACGAGAAAAGCTGAAGAAGAGGAAAACAGATCTTCATCAAGAGATAAGTCTGTTTCTCTGAAGGCAGACAGCTCAAGAAAGGCCAAAGCTGCATCTCCTACTTCCACTCAAGAAGACTACGAAGAAGAAGACTCAGAGCCAAGTACCTCAGGCTCAGAGCTATCTGATGGAGAGTTCTTCCTTCTCCCCCGACAATTCAAGATGTTTCTCAACAAGAATAAACAAATGAGAGGAAATGATTCCTCATTCAGAAGATCACGTCACTGTGGTAACTATCAAAAGAAAAGTCACACATCTGACAAGTATAAATCGAAACCGAACAAACATGTTTCATCTAACGTTGTTAGCTACTGTTGTAAAAAGTCAGGGCATATAAGTACTGACTGTCTTCATAAGAAGAAGGAGGGTGGAAAGAGAGAAGAGCACAAGTAATCTAACAGTAAGTGGAAGGAAAAGAGCTTCATCGCAAAGACGCAGAACACCCTCAGTGACACTGACTCGTCTAAGTCAAGTGATGATGAAGAAGTACACTTCGGGCTCATGGCTCATTTTGATGAAGAAGGACAGGTCCCCCAATTTCATGGGGAGGTAAATTCTCACACACTTCTTTCTGCCTCAGATACTTACTCAAATGGTCATGATGGCTATTCTTTTGGGGAGGATGATTCTGAATTAGTAAATCAGTATCAAGTCTTATTGACTACATTTGATAAATGTCGAAAGGTAGTCAAATCGCATTCAAAAGAGATCGTATCCCTCAAAGAGGTGGAATCTTATCTGAGGGAAGAGATTGAAAATTGACTCTTGTCAAAGATGAAGTTCAATCTTTGAAGGAGGAACTTAAATACTCCACTGAGTTAATTAATCATAAGGAATTACTCCTAGACGAGCTGGAAGCAAAGCTGGTCATTGAACGAAAATGGGTTGAAAGCCTCTCCAAGCCTACAACTATGCTTCCACTTATTGATTGTGGCTCCTTTCGAGAAAAATAGCAGTGTAGGACATGAAGCTGCCAAAGGTAAAGGCAAGGCTATTCTAAGCCAAACTGTTGTTAAAAAGGCAGTCACATTTCAGAATTATGCTCCCTACGTTCATGGACCAATTGAGAAAAAGGCACCAAAACGCAAGCTTATTGTAAAGAAGGAAAAGGAGGTGCAGAAACTGTGTGAGTGCCATCATCATGAGGCCTCTACCTCCAGATCCATTGTCCCTGCTAGACCACACTCTCAAATTGTCAAGCAGGAGAATATCAGGCAAAGATACAATAGGATTGACTGTTGGTTCTGTGGCAAGATTGGTCACTTTGTCAAAGATTGCTGGTTCAACCCCAGGTATTATGAAACTCCACAAGTTAATAATACGAGGCAGACCACTCATAATGTTAACACATCTAGGGGGAGTATGCTAATAAGAGACCTAGGACCCAAACTTGTTTGGGTTCCTAAGGGATTCTAAACTTGTGGATGTAGGTATGTCCAAAGGCCAACAAAAACTCCTATCTGGAAAATGGACAAGAAGAAGTTCCAGGAAAACTCTTGGAAATAGAAGATTTAAGAAGGTGCTGATGAAAATTTGACAATAAAGTAACTGAAGAAGAGCTTCTCCTGAATCGGTTGAGGGGGAGATTCTAGTTGAAAACATCAATAAGACCTCAAAGGTGTTTAAGCTCTCAGTAAGGAAGAGATATGATTGAAATCCTCTGCTCTGTCCCCTATTAAAGATGTCAGAAAGGGGGAGAGAGAGAAAGAGAGAGATGAAAGATGAAAAGAAAAGGAAGAGAAAATGCAAGGGTTAATGAAGCTGTCAAGTATTATCTAAGAAATGTAAGGCAATGCATCCTTCTTTTAGTCAACATTATTTTCTCATCCATGCAATTCAACTTAGTATATGGGGTTCTGACTTCTTCAAATATGGGGAGATTGTTGGGTTTTTTTATCACAATAACCTTGATTTGAAGAAGTCGCCCTAAAACTAAGGTGAATTGTAGTTGTATTTGATGGGGCTTGTTTAGATGTACTTGCAGGAAAAAATTACTAAGTGTAGACCAATGTCAGTCTACAATGAGTCACTAAAAACAGGACCATACAATGTAATCCCTTATTGTGTGATCCATGGTGTTGACTCAGGTGTAGCCTCTCTATTGAAACACACTTCTTTTTCAAGTATTAAAGATTTGGAAGGAGCTATGGGATGCTAGTCTCCAAGAAGAAGAATTGAAGGTGTTAAGAAATCTTTCTAAGTAAGTAGTTCTCGAGTAAGACTTGATGTACTCGAGTAGCAGAAGCGAATACTCGAGTAGCAGAAGTAGTTCTCGAGTAAGACTTGCTAATACTTGATTAGCAGAAGTTGTTCTCGAGTATCAGAAGTAGCTCCCGAGTAAGACTTGCTGTACTCGAGAAGCTAAGTCAGTACTCGAGAAGCAGAGACTTGTCTCAATGCCATCTAGCTTTTCCTCTCGAGAAGTCTTGTTTGTTCTCGAGAAGTCTTTACTTGTTCTCGAGTAATAGAAGCTAGTTCTCGAGTAATATTCCATGAGCCTCGAGAAGCCAGATTGAAATTCTTCCTAAGTACTTATTCTCGAGAACTTTGTAGATGTTGTCTCGAGAAGTAGAAGCTGTTCTCGAGTAGCCATTATTTCACTCGAGAATTGCAGAATCAGATTTCAAAATTTCGCTAAGTACCAGACGGAGTGGATTTCAAATTTCATTAACCCATGATTGGTCCACGTGGGTTGCAATTAATGCTAATAAGACCGTTGGGAAAGGTCTATAAAAGTTCTTGTCATAATCGACAAACTAAGAAGTATTTTCTGAATTATTCTCTGACGTCAAAATTAGGAAGCCATCGCCGCCGGCAAGACTCGTCTTCCTCACCGCTGATCTTCTCCGATCCAAGCGATTCAGACCAAGAAAATTTCAACAGATCAAGACATTCTTCCTCGATAGAATTATTTTCTTGATCGTGTTGATCTAAGTTTTAAGATCCGAAAAAGTTAGGCTTGTCTTCTTAAATCAATTTTCTAAGAAAGCTTCAAAGTTCAAGGAAGAAGAATGTTTGGAAGTTTCCAGATCTGAGATATTCATTTTGTATAATTTTATTTACAAAAACCTTATTCTTGTTGGAGATTTTGACTCCGAGTTTGTAGGAAGGTTTTTTTATGAGTGTAGATCCATTTTTTATAGATCGAGTTGTAGGGGAGTTGCTCCGAGTTGTAGGATTGGTTTTCAATCCGAGGAAATATTGAAGTAGCTGAGTCTAGCGTATTGCTAGATCGGTGAGGTGGAAATTGGGCGTACCCAATATTGGGGAACCACTATAATTCTTGGTGTCCTCTATGAATGCTTATTTATTTCTTGTTCTTAGATCGCTAAAGTTTTTATTCTGGAAAGAGTAGCACAACTCACCTATTCACCCCTCTCTAGGTGATTTAGGTAGACAACTTAGACATTTTTCAAGATTGTTAGAACCCTATTACTGATTTGGGCTAGGATTACTATTAGGATGTTTAGTTTGACCCAATTTGTATAGTCTAGGGTCATAGGTTTATTTCCAGGGTCAATGCCTCAGAAGAATTCTAGCAGAATTACAGATCGACGATAGTAGAATTAAGTTCGACAAAAGCATAGCTGTGTTCGATTAACGACGATCTCAGTTCGACGAATAAGATTCTTAACTCTGAGTTTAGCTCGACGAACTTTGAGCTCCGGTTGACGAACTCCGATCTCTACTTAGAAACTCAGCTCGATGAATGTCAAGCTCAGCTCGACGAACTCTGAGCTCTGTTCGACAAATAAGAAGATAAAGTTCGACGAACTCTAGGCCATATCGATGAAATGCTTGTTGAGTTCGACTAATTCTTTACAGTGCTTTAGTAAGTTTTATTTTCAGAAGACAGAACAGTTTCAGGCTTAATTTCAGGCTAATTATATTCTCAAGGAAGAATAATTTAAAGGCTTAATTATAGACAGGTATGACTCTGATATTTAATGTCAAATATTCTAACGAATATAGTCATTTAGAGGCTGCATTAAATATGGATTTATCATAGAGTTTAAAGCTAATCAATTTCCAAAGCATTTACCATTCTCAGATGTTTTAGAATCGATTAATTCAAATGTTTGAATTCTTCTCAGCATTCTATATATATGTACAGAAGATTGCTTCCTCAAAGTTACAGACTTAGATATACTGACTTAGAGACTTGCAGATCAACACATACTCTTATAGAATTAGATCTTCAATCTCTGCTTGTGCAAAGTCTTCGTTTCTCAGATATAAGAAGGCCTACACCCTAAAGAAAGGACTCCCTCTTTTGATCATAAACTCTACTCAAATCAGGGGGAGCTTTCTGCTTCAACATCCACTAATCTTCTCAGAGAATATTGACAGAGAAGACATCATCACTTTTTGTCTATTTTCATAAACTGTGTATAGGGTTTTTAACTCCCTTCAAAAGTTATCTTTTGGTTTCTAAGTCTCCTGATCAAAAGACTTAATTTTGTTTTTGGGAACCAGATAAAAACCTCAAAGGGTTGTTAGATCTCCCTTAGAAAAATTGATCTTGTGGTGGCAGGGCACTTAAGCAAAACCTGTGGTGGTAGGGCACCTGATCAAAAACCTGTAGTGGATTCCTACCAGGGTGGTAGAAGAGTGGATGTACCCAGATTTATTGGGGAACCACTATAAATTTCCTTGTATCATCTATGATTGTTATTCGTTTTTTTTGTGTTGTGATATCTTCTTTATATATATATCACTAGTTTTTAAATCCGTTATAAAACTAAATCAAGATTTTAATATACATTATTCACCTCCCCCCCTCTAATGTAACGTAGATCAATCCCTCACTTTCAAGCTCTATTAAATAAGGAATATGAAGCCTTCGAAGAAGACAAAAGGGATACTATTGCTGACTACTACGAGAAATTTTTCAAGATCGTTAATGGCCTATGAAATTATGGTCGAGATTTTACCAATGGTGAGTTTAATGACAAATTCCTGCGGTACCTGACGAAAGAATGGAATACTAAGGTGGTCTCTATCAGGGAATTTGGCAAAATGGCAACCATGAGACCACAGATCTTATTCGGGAAGCTGCTATCCCATGAGTTAAAACTCAATATTAGAAAGGTAGAAGAAGAGGGAAGCAACAGGTAAATTAGAGATAGATCTGTAGCACTAAAGGTTGAAGGGATGAGAAAAGGCAGAGCTGTATCACATGCTAGGACACAGGCCTCAATTGAATATGAAGATTCATAGCCAAGCTCCTCTAGTTCTGAAATGTCAGATTGAGAGTTCTCCATACTCTCTAGACAATTTAAGAAGTTTTCTAGCAAGAGGAGGCAAATAAAGAATCAGCCCTTGTGTAACACCCCAAAAATCTCAAAATATGTTTGTACACAATTTTGGGTTGGAGGCTGTTAGACACGGCCTGGGACACGGGCGTGTCCCAGGGCGTGTCGGGTGTACACGGCCTGGGACACGGGCGTGTCCCAGGGCGTGTTCAGGCTAGTCGACGTTTGAGAGTCGACGATCGTCGAGCCTGGGACACGGCCTTCGACACGGGCGTGTCCCAGGGCGTGTTCGAATTAATTTTCGAAATTGGCCTATTCAAGTCAGAGCAGGACACGGCCTTGAACACGGCCGGGAACACGGGCGTGTGAGGCTGGACACGGGCGTGTCAGTTGCCGTGTTCCGACCCGTGTACTGGTTTTGGAAATCGGTGAGTACCGTGTAACAGGAGACACGGGCGTGTCTCATGACTGACACGGGCATGTCAGGTTCGACACGGGCGTGTCGATGCCCGTGTTCTCGAATATTTCAGTCGGTGCGACTGCCGCGTGTGCCGCTTAAGGGTACACGGCCTGTGACACGGGCGTGTCACAGGCCGTGTCGGCCAAATTTCAAGGGAATTTTCAGTGGATCTTGGCCCTTCATTTTCTTTAAGTAAGATCCTGTGACTGGAGATCATTTCTGGGCTGATAAGGCCGGAAAAGGGGGGAGAAAAGCTCATTCTTCTTTTTCATCTTCTCTTTCTAAAGTAAGAGAGAGGTGAGAGCAAGGAGGAAGAAGAGGAAGTGGAGTCCGGCTGCCGGTGGTGCTACGGTGGTCCAAGTCGCGAGCCGAGTTCGGATTTGCGAAGGCAACGCTGCTGCGAAGGCTTTCATCCGTCTCAAATTTCTCTCCATGGCTCCGAAGCGAACTCCTAGGGTAACGATTTCCTGCTTGGACATGTGAAGTCCTTAATTCCTGCATTGCATAGGGAAAACCCTTCCCCGCGAGTATGCGGTGGGTTGTGGCGTCCCTTGGGGTAGATATGTGAAGTCCCCCTTGTTAGAGTCCGGAATTGGAGTACAGATCTAGGCATGCTGTGTGAAGCCCATCTGGACATGGTCTGGATTGGTGATGCTTGGTTGCATATCGGAGAAGGCTCCGTGATGATTGCTTGTATGCATGATGGATAAAAGTACTGGAGGAAGTCCAGGAAATTATGAGAGTTGGACTCTCTTGTGGCCGTGAGTGCTACTGGTGGAAAGTTGAGCCGTGAGGCTGCAACTAGGAAATGGTGGAACGGGCAAGGTGAAACTGTACCCGCGTCAGTCCAGGCGTGAGTCTGACGATGTGGGCAACGGGAAAGGTGGATCTGTACCCGCGTTATGGTTGTCTAACCTTGGGTGCTTAAGACCCTGTTAGGATCACATAGCGAGAGTCGACGGCCGGTGAGCCGATCAGACTAGAATGCTCATAGTGCGCCGTTATGTCTGGGACCTCTGAACGGTGTGAATGTGCCCTGAGTGCACGGAGCGTCGGGCCGTCGAGCCGACGTTTGTGATATGTGACGGTACGGGCGTGCACGTCTTGCTTGAATGGCTATATATCATGTGGATGAATGTTATGCAGGGATGGAATTCCGCTGCCCCGTGCCAGGGGCAGGGTCGTTATAATTGGTCAGCTGAATGCTGACTGTTGCCCTATTTTGCCACCATTTGGTGGATTGGTTCTTACAGGTGCTGGAGGAGCTGGTCCGAGCGGGACTTAGCGGGCTGAAGCCCAAAGCTGCGTTGCTGCCCTCGAAGGCATTGTTTTGTTTCTTTTGTTCATGTGTGGCCGGCCTGCGTGCCGATGTCTGTAAACCACACTATTGTTAAGAGAAACTGTTGTAAGGCCTTAAGGCCAGACTCTTTTGATGTATATATATACATTCCTATGTTAGTGGACAATGTTGTTTATCTTGAGTTCAATAATTCAACCGTGAAACTTCCGCTAGAATGCTCTGTGTTAGGATGCGTTGGTTATGATATTATTTAGTAGCGTCTCCGCCTGTTTGTGGAATATGGTGTGGGGCCCCGGCCGGACCCTCTATTATATTCTTCTTGACGGGTAGAGGTGTTACAATTTGGTATCAGCTTGTTGGTCGATATCTTCCGAATTCGCGGATGAATTCTTTTGAGAGGGGGCGAGCACGTGTCAGTGCCGTCGTTATAACATTTAATTTGAACTCAAGATTGTCCACTTAGGAATGCAATTTCACTTGTTTGTTGAACTTGTGTATTCTCTTTGTATGATTGCCGTTTTATTGGTCGTTAACCTGTGTGTTTTACACATATAGGTGACCAGAAGTGTTGCGGGTCAGTCCGAACCACAACGTTCTGTTGAGAGTGCGGCACCAGCCGAGGTGCCCACAACTCCTCCATCCGCTGAAACAGTCCGTCTTATCACGGAAACGGTACTTGCGGTGATGAATGCTCAGCAAGCGGGGCAGGCACGTCCTGTAGTGGTGCCAACACAAGCTGGGGTACGGCAAGAACCGGTAGAAGCCGAAGTTGATCCGCGGGTAGCAGATCAACAATGGAAGCAATTCTTGAGCTTTAACCCTCCGCAGTTTCATGGTGCGGGTACACCGGCCCAAGCAGAGGATTGGCTTGCAAGAATTAAGAGGATTATGAGGGCTATCAGGGTTGAGGAGGAACAGAAAGTCATGTTAGCCACTTTCCTACTGGAAGGAGAGGCGCGATTGTGGTGGGATGAGATTGAACTGCATCACTTGGCCGGCAGGCAATTGGCAGAGATTACAATGGAAGAATTCTCTCGGTTGTTCTTAGCACAACATCTGCCGATGCAGCAAAGGATATCGATGGAAATGGAGTTCCAACGGTTAGCACAGGGAGATCGAAGTGTGGATGACTACCTGCATGAGTTCACCCGTTTGGGAAGATATGCGGGCTCGATCTTCGCCAAAGAAGAGCGTAAGACTAGTCGGTTTTATGCGGGACTGCGAGATGAGCTAAGGTATTTGCTCTCGAGTTCTGTGAGTCAGGGATTCCAAGCCTTACTCTGTACGGCTCGTTCTTTGGAGACGGACATGAAACGGGGGCAAGCAAAGGGAAACTTGGCGGTTGTGAAGCCGGAGTTTAAGCCGCCGCGTCCGGACAAGTTTGGCTACCGAAGGAAATGGAAAAAGAAGTCTAAGTCTTCTGGACAAGCTCCTTCTGCGACTGTGACGGACACATCTGGGAATGGAGCTCGTGCTTGTTTTACGTGCGGGAAGGTTGGACACTTCACACGTGAATGCCGATTTGGTCCTCCAAAGGGTGATAAGAAGACGGGAGCGTCTTATGCGGAGAAGGGGAAGGCTGTGGTGGAGTCTTCTGCCTCGCACGCGCAGCCCAGGGTCTTCAACCTTGGACAACAGGAGGCCATTAAGCAGGCTGATGTCATCACAGGTGCGCTTAAGTTTTAATGTTTTTATTTTTGGTGTTCTGTGCTTGTTTTAATTGTCATGTTATAGGGTTTGTCCTTGTACGAGAGTATCCGGCGCGAGCACTATTTGACACAGGTGCTTCACATTCGTTTCTGTCTGAGGATTTTGTCTTGCGTGTCGGGGTGCCTATCCGGACCAAGACAGACAGTGTAAAGGTGTTGTTGCCTAACGGATGTTTGATGTGCGCGGATCGATCTTGCGGTCTTGAGGTCAAGATAGGAAGTCGGGAGTTCAAGGTGGAAACACTAGTATTGCCGATCAAAGAGTTTGATATAATCTTTGGTATGGACTGGCTTTCAGAGCAGCGTGCTTGTATTGATTGCACTTCAAAAGAGGTCACACTTGGGCAAAATACCGAACGAGAGACCAAGTTCATTGGTATGCAAGGGATGAGTGGGATGTTGTTATCTGCTCTCCAAGTTGTTAAGGCAGTTCGGAAGGGTGCGGAGTTGTTCTTCACACTCATAGAGGCGGTGGCGCCAAAGGCCAGTGTGAGTGAAGTGCCGATTGTGTCGGAATATGCGGATGTGTTTCCAAAGGACCTTCCGGGGTTACCTCCCCAAAGGGAAATTGACTTCGCTATCGAGCTGGTGCCGGGTGCAAAACCCGTGGCCCGTTCGCCGTATCGGGTAGCGCCAAAAGAAATGGCCGAACTGAAAGTTCAGTTGCAAGAGTTGTTGGAGCAGGGATACATACGCCCAAGTATGTCACCTTGGAGTGCGCCTGTTCTTTTTGTGAAAAAGAAAGACGGTGGTTTGCGACTATGTATTGATTATCGCGAACTAAACAAGCTGACGGAGAAAAACAAGTATCCAATTCCTCGGATCGATGACTTGTTCGATCAGCTAGCAGGCTCAACCGTCTATTCGAAGTTGGATTTGAAGTCCGGGTATTACCAGTTGCGGATTAGGGAAGGTGACATTCCCAAGACAGCGTTTGGCACACGCTATGGTCATTATGAGTTCACAGTGATGCCGTTCGGCTTGTGTAATGCGCCTTCGGTATTCATGGATCTCATGCATCGTACGTTCCGCGAATACCTGGATTTGTTTGTGATTGTGTTTATTGATGATATCCTGGTATATTCACAATCGGAGGAAGATCATGCAAACCATTTGCGATTAGTATTGCATACCTTGCGAAGGAATAAGCTGTATGCCAAGTTCTCAAAATGTGAGTTCTGGCTCTCGTCGGTGGCTTTTCTAGGCCATGTGGTAAGTGGAGAGGGCATAGCGGTGGATCCGGCTAAGATAAGTGCCATTCGGGATTGGCCAGTGTTGTCTTCAGTGGCCGAAGTCAGGCGTTTCCTTGGACTGGCGGGCTACTATAGGAGGTTCGTGGAGAACTTCTCCCGGATTGCTTTGCCTCTGACTACGTTGACGAGAAAGGATCAGAAGTTCGTTTGGACGCCGGAGTGCGCACGAGCTTTTGAGGAGCTGAAAAGTCGTTTGACCACGGCGCCTGTTTTGACGTCTCCATGTGGTACAGATGGATTTGAAATATACAGCGACGCGTCAGGAAGCGGCTTAGGCTGCGTTCTCCTACAGTTTGGCAAGGTGATCGCTTATGGTTCACGTCAATTGAAAGTGCATGAGCGTAATTACCCCGTCCATGATTTGGAGTTGGCGGCGGTGATCTTTTCGCTAAAGTTGTGGCGGCATTATCTCTATGGCGTGAAAGTAGATATTTATACCGATCATAAAAGCTTAAAGTATCTGCTCGATCAAAAGGAGTTGAATATGCGACAAAGAAGGTGGATGGAATTCCTTGGGGATTTTACATTCGACATTCACTATGTTCCCGGAAAGGGAAATGTGGTCGCTGATGCCTTGAGTCGTCGGACTCCAGTACGGGCAAATTGGTTGCGGATACATGATGAGCGGTTAATCCAGGAGTTGGAAGCCTTGGAGATATCTTGTGTGGAAAGAGATTCTTCAACAGAAGCAAGCATGAACTGGTTGGAAGTTCAATATGACCTTGCTGACAGGGTTCGGCGGGCAACGGAGTTGGATGAAAGTCTCCAACGCTATGCAAAGGAGGGATCTGGTGATCAGTTCTCCTGGGATGATGGCTTGTTACGAAAAGATGGCCGATTGTGCGTCCCTAGTGCGGGTAAATTGCGAGAAGGGCTGCTATATGAAGCGCACTTTACAAAGTATTCAATTCACCCTGGGAGCACAAAAATGTACAAAGACATGAAGAAACTGTTCTGGTGGCCTGGTTTAAAGAAGGACATAGCCGCGTATGTGGCTAAATGTCGTACTTGTGCTTTGGTAAAGGCAGAATGTCAACGGCCAAGTGGTTTCCTGAAGTCGTTGCCGGTTCCGCAATGGAAATTTGAGGATATTTCTATGGATTTCGTGCACGGATTGCCGAGATCTCAGCGTGGCCATGACTCAATCTGGGTGATTGTAGACCGGTTGACAAAGGTGGCTCACTTTATACCAAACAAGCGGGACGATTCAGTGGAAACGTTGGCAAAGCTCTATGTGGAGCAGATAGTTCGATTGCACGGTGTTCCTCGGAGCATCGTAAGTGACCGAGATGGGCGTTTTACTTCAAAGGATTGGAGATTAGTTCATCAGATGTTGGGCACGAAATTAGCATTCAGTACGGCCTTTCACCCGCAAACGGATGGCCAAACTGAACGAACCAACAGAACGATGGAGGATATGCTCCGTATGTGCGCCCTGGACTTCGGTAAGAAGTGGGAAGAACATCTTGTTATGGTGGAATTTGCCTATAATAATAGCTATCAAGCGAGTATAGGCATGGACCCATTTGAAGCGATGTATGGTCGCAAGTGTCGTACACCGCTAGCTTGGGCAGAAACTGGCGAGACTAAACTTTTAGGCAAAAAGGAAGTCGAGGATGCTACCTCAACAATACGCTCTATTCGAGAGAGGCTCCTAATAGCCCAAGATCGGCAGGCCAAGTATTACAATGCTAAGCACCGGAACGTGGAGTTCGCGGTGGGTGACTGGGTCTATTTAAAGATTAAGCCCTTCAAAGGCGTATCTCGGATCCGGCGGTTGAAAAAGCTAAGTCCGCGCTACCTTGGTCCGTTTGAAGTGGTGGAGCGAATTGGGGAAGCTGCCTATCGGTTAGCTCTTTCATTGGAATTGAGTGGATTGCATGACGTGTTTCACATCTCGGTGTTACACAAAGCAGTCAAGGATCCAGCTCATATAGTTGAAAATGATCGAGTGCCAGTTGAGTATGGGCTAACGACAAAGGTGAAGCCTATACGGATAGAGGATCGAGCCGAGAAACAGTTGCGGAACAAGGTGATCGGGATGGTCAAAGTCCGGTGGGACAATTGTGGCCGAGAAGAGCTAACATGGGAGCGCGAGCAGACCATGCGAGCCGAGTTTCCCGAGTTATTTTCGTAGCTTGTTCACTCGTTGGATATGTAATAGAAACATATAAATGTTTTGTTATTTTCTCCCTATTGTCTACAAATTTCGGGACGAAATTTTATTAAGGGGGGGAGGATTGTAACACCCCAAAAATCTCAAAATATGTTTGTACACAATTTTGGGTTGGAGGCTGTTAGACACGGCCTGGGACACGGGCGTGTCCCAGGGCGTGTCGGGTGTACACGGCCTGGGACACGGGCGTGTCCCAGGGCGTGTTCAGGCTAGTCGACGTTTGAGAGTCGACGATCGTCGAGCCTGGGACACGGCCTTCGACACGGGCGTGTCCCAGGGCGTGTTCGAATTAATTTTCGAAATTGGCCTATTCAAGTCAGAGCAGGACACGGCCGGGAACACGGCCGGGAACACGGGCGTGTGAGGCTGGACACGGGCGTGTCAGTTGCCGTGTTCCGACCCGTGTACTGGTTTTGGAAATCGGTGAGTACCGTGTAACAGGAGACACGGGCGTGTCTCATGACAGACACGGGCGTGTCAGGTTCGACACGGGCGTGTCGATGCCCGTGTTCTCGAATATTTCAGTCGGTGCGACTGCCGCGTGTGCCGCTTAAGGGTACACAGCCTGTGACATAGGCGTGTCACAGGCCGTGTCGGCCAAATTTCAAGGGAATTTTCAGTGGATCTTGGCCCTTCATTTTCTTTAAGTAAGATCCTGTGGCTGGAGATCATTTCTGGGCTGATAAGGCCGGAAAAGGGGGGAGAAAAGCTCATTCTTCTTTTTCATCTTCTCTTTCTAAAGTAAGAGAGAGGTGAGAGCAAGGAGGAAGAAGAGGAAGTGGAGTCCGGCTGCCGGTGGTGCTACGGTGGTCCAAGTCGCGAGCCGAGTTCGGATTTGCGAAGGCAACGCTGCTGCGAAGGCTTTCATCCGTCTCAAATTTCTCTCCATGGCTCCGAAGTGAACTCCTAGGGTAACGATTTCCTGCTTGGACATGTGAAGTCCTTAATTCCTGCATTGCATAGGGAAAACCCTTCCCCGCGAGTATGCGGTGGGTTGTGGCGTCCCTTGGGGTAGATATGTGAAGTCCCCCTTGTTAGAGTCCGGAATTGGAGTACGGATCTAGGCATGCTGTGTGAAGCCCATCTGGACATGGTCTGGATTGGTGATGCTTGGTTGCATATCGGAGAAGGCTCCGTGATGATTGCTTGTATGCATGATGGATAAAAGTACTGGAGGAAGTCCAGGAAATTATGAGAGTTGGACTCTCTTGTGGCCGTGAGTGCTACTGGTGGAAAGTTGAGCCGTGAGGCTGCAACTAGGAAATGGTGGAACGGGCAAGGTGAAACTGTACCCGCGTCAGTCCAGGCGTGAGTCTGACGATGTGAGCAACGGGAAAGGTGGATCTGTACCCGCGTTATGGTTGTCTAACCTTGGGTGCTTAAGACCCTGTTAGGATCACATAGCGAGAGTCGACGGCCGGTGAGCCGATCAGACTAGAATGCTCATAGTGCGCCGTTATGTCTGGGACCTCTGAACGGTGTGAATGTGCCCTGAGTGCACGGAGCGTCGGGCCGTCGAGCCGACGTTTGTGATATGTGACGGTGCGGGCGTGCACGTCTTGCTTGAATGGCTATATATCATGTGGATGAATGTTATGCAGGGATGGAATTCCGCTGCCCCGTGCCAGGGGCAGGGTCGTTATAATTGGTCAGCTGAATGCTGACCGTTGCCCTGTTTTGCCACCATTTGGTGGATTGGTTCTTACAGGTGCTGGAGGAGCTGGTCCGAGCGGGACTTAGCGGGCTGAAGCCCAAAGCTGCGTTGCTGCCCTCGAAGGCATTGTTTTGTTTCTTTTGTTCATGTGTGGCCGGCCTGCGTGCCGATGTCTGTAAACCACACTCTTGTTAAGAGAAACTGTTGTAAGGCCTTAAGGCCAGACTCTTTTGATGTATATATATACATTCCTATGTTAGTGGACAATGTTGTTTATCTTGAGTTCAATAATTCAACCGTGAAACTTCCGCTAGAATGCTCTGTGTTAGGATGCGTTGGTTATGATATTATTTAGTAGCGTCTCCGCCTGTTTGTGGAATATGGTGTGGGGCCCCGGCCGGACCCTCTATTATATTCTTCTTGACGGGTAGAGGTGTTACACCTTGTCATCTAATAATAGAAGACAACGACGTGATGGTGATCATCACAAGAGAAGATTCAATAGCAATGATAGTTATAAGTCTAAACAGAACAAAAATGTTTCTTCTAACATAGTTTGCTACTATTGTAACAAGCCAGAACACATGATCGTTGACTATCCTCACAAGAAGAAGGACGGGTCAAAGGAGAAAAGAGATCCCTCAAAAGAAGGAATAAAGAAGGAAAGATCTTCATCGCAGAGAAGTCAAAAGACTCTCAGCGATAGTGACTCAAGTGAGTATATCTCATATGAAGAAGCCTACTTAGTGCTTAGGGCACACTCAGGCAAGGATAATAGTTACTCCAAAAATAATGGGAAGGTAAATTCTCACACTCCCCTATCTGATTCTATTACATAATCTGACGGTCATGAAGATAACCTTTTTGAGGATGAGCCAGACTTAATGATGCAGTATCGAGCACTACTGAAGCGATTTGACAAATGTCTTAAGGTAATTAAATCTCAGGCCAAAGGGATTGTCTCTCTCAAGGCATTGGAGTCTTAATTATCGGAAGAAATTGAGAGATTGACTCCGCTCAAAGAAGAAATCCAATCCTTGAAAGATGAACTGGAGTGCTCTGTTGAGTTGATAAGTCTGAACGTAAAGGTCATAGAGGATCTAGAAGAGAAGTTGTTGATTAAAAGGAAGCTTGTTGAAAGATTCTAAAACCCAAAGACTGTTCTTCCTCTCATCGATGGATTTATAGCCTCTAAGATAGGTGATGTTGGATATAGGGATCCTAGAAATAGAAGGAGGGTTCCTCAAGATAAATCAGTATTCAAGAAGGTGATCCTTCCTACAAATCAATATGACCATGAAACATCCTATGGTCATTTTGCTAGACCAATGCATATTGTATCTCTCAAAAATAACCAAGAGTGTAGTCTTCCCAGAAATATCGGAACAAGTTCTTTCAAGGAACCTTATGAAGAGATTATTTTGAAGCACTATGGTCCATTCGTTCATGGACCGAAGGAGAGGAAAGCATTGAAAGGAAAGAAAGTTTCTCAGCAGCCACATGAGACAATGAAGACTACCACGTGTTGTTCTCATGAGGCTTTTACTTCTAGATCATCACCTGCTGCTAGACCTCCAACTCAAATGGTAAAGAAAGAGAAGAAAATAAGGTGCAACAAGTTTTACTGTTGGTGATGTGGCAAGATTGGTCACTTCATCATAGATTGTTGGTATAACTCTATAGAATATAACATGTAACGCCTCACCTGTAATGATCGTATAATGTGGGTCTGGCTGGGGACCCACAACATACAGAATTCATAGCTTAAGCATTATAAGATGATATAAAACTATCTGACTCAAAACTCAGACTAAAAATAGCAGAAATAAATAACAATCCTAGAAGTTATCCACCATCACAGGAGTATCAAAATGGCCTAAAGGCCTTATAAAAATCATGAGTCCCAAGTCTGAAACACTAGCAAACAAAGTAAAGTGCTTTAGCACTCCTAGGATACCTCGACATGCAAGTCGGATCACAGTTCATGGAGTAAAGCACTTGACAAACACAAGCAAATAACAAAAAGTTCACTTCTTGAGGCTTAGGCATTTTTGGTCGGCGAGCTTGCTCCCGCTTGTGATCTTTGCCCTGTAAAAATTTGTTGTAACGTGGGTAAGCAATGACTGACCTCTACTGTGTAACCAACACATCTACTCTCGGTCATCCCAAGCGGACCCTGAGGCACTCCATAACCTTGCAGATCAGCACTTTGTATGCAAATATATATGAACTTAGAAAGTAATAAAACAGGTTTGGATATCTCATACAATAAACATGTTTCTATATTGAGCAGGTAAAATAAATGGGCCTATAATGCAGCATGTATGCAATCCTGGGTTTCACCTAATGCACCCTAAAGCACATGAATCAAACACATCATCAATCATCATCAAACGGGTACTTCTAATTTCCCCATCGGCATTCAAGCCGCAAACACATGGGTACTTTCAATTTCCCCTAATGACATACAAGCCGCCACAAGGAACTCTTGCCAAGACACCACCCGCTCATGGGTCTCAAAACCCGGGCTTGCTTTCAAGCTCTGACTTCTCTTATCAGGATTCCATCTCACAAACAATAAATCGATGCTAAGAACCCTTGCTTGACCCCACCCACTCGTGGGATTCATCGCCCGGGCTTATCCAAAGCTTTGTGTTCTTGTCAGTTTCACAGAAGGGGACTTATCTCGCCGGGACACTCTCCACACATGACTTGTACATCACGGTCTAACCAGCCGACCACAGAGACAAAGCCGTGCCTTTACACATCACAATCAATAGCCTTTCCCGCCCTAATCCATCATTCGTACTCACATGAAAATAAGGGGGAAACCACATCACAAAAGTAAACTTGCCACAAATGGATTTCTAGCAAAATCCTTAAGGCTCATTATGCAACATCACCTAGTCGGACTAATGGGCGCGACTACGGCTTCACCCACAATGCCTAATCCACTAGCAGAGCGGGTTTGTAGTGCAACATCATGCAAGGGACAGACACAATTGACCCGATGGCTCCTCTTGAACCATGGCGACCCGAACCCCTCTCATTTGAGAGATCTGATGCCTAAATGCTTGAAAGAAAGCAAGAACAATATGGATGCCATGCACGCATCATAAAGACCGAGAGGAGAAGTGTCGTTACCTTATGACTCCTCTTCTTATCCATGGAAAATTCGATTTGTACGGATGAAAGTGTACATCTTCAAGTCCTCTCCACAGATCTGGCCTCGAATCGATGATCGGAGCCTCAAAGCTTCGTTAATGGCGGAGAAATTCCTTCCTCCTCCTCCAAACTCTCTCTCCCCAAAACCCTCACTCTTTCTCAAATGAGATGAAATGAGGGTTTAGAACATTTCAGCCCTATTTATTCCCTTTGTACGGAGGGTCCTGGGCCATATGATCAAATCTTAAGAGAAATCGGACGGCTAAAAAGCCAAACGACGGAACTGCTCCCATGCGCTATCACCGGGCGGTAACTACCTACCGTGTTATAGTAGCTTCCCGAGCGCTCGGCTAGAAAATAATGTCTCGCTAACGCCGGCGGTAAGAATAACATTGTGCGGTAGCTCACTCAATACCTACCACTCAATGCCTGCTACTCAATGCTCTCAACGTCAGGCTACCGCCGAGCGGAAGCTATCTAACGCCTCGTGCTAGTACCAAGCTCTGGAAAAATTAGGGTGTTACTTAACACACCACGAGTGAACAATACTATAATGACTAATCCTAATGTTAACATTCCTAGTTGTGTCAATCTAATAAGAAATAGAGGACCCAAATTGATTTGGGTTCCTAAGGGAAACTAATCTGTGAATGCATGTTTCTCCAAAGGCCAACCAAATTCCTATCTTGTACTTGGAAAGTGGATGTTCCAGGCAAATAACTGTAACATGAAGACTACTACAAGAATATACCTTAGTTAAAGATGATCCAAAAGTTATCTTTGGGGGCTCTGATAGAGGAATCACAAAAGTCTATGGTATGATTACCAGCAGTATTGTATCTTTCACAGACGCGGTTTATGTTAAAGGATTACAACATAATCTCATAAGCATAAGTCAATTATGTGACAAAGGGTACATGGTTGAGTTGTACAAGGATAAGTGTCTGATTAAAACTTCTAATAAATCAGAAACTATTTTACAGACACTTAGAGTATAAATAATTTCGGTCTAAACTTTCTTTGTTTGGAGTCTTCTACACAAGTATGCTTTTTTACAAAAGATAGTACATCTCTTTGTGATCAATGGTACAAGAGACTGGTGCATACTAATTTAAAAACCATAAATATGTACTTTTCTCACAACTTAGTGCGTGATGCACCCAATATTAAGTGCGTTAAAGAGAGACCTTGTTACGCATGCCAAATGGGTAAGTAGATAAGAGCTACCTTTAAAAGCATCGTCTCCAAAGATTCATTGAGATGTCTTTATCTTTTCCATATGGACTTATTCGATCCCTTGCCAGTTCAAAGTTTAGAAGGTAAAGCTTATACCTTTGTTATTGTTGTTGACTACTCACATTTTGCATGGGTATTCTATCTGAAACATAAGGTAGATTCCTTTAACTCTTTCACTAGCTTTGTCACGCAGACATAGAATGAGTTGAACTCCTTTGTGGTCAAAATTAGAAGTGGCCATGGAACAAAATTTTAATCTTGTGCCATGACAAAGTTATGTGCAAGCCAAGGTATCTTAAATAAGTTTTCCTCTCCTCATACTCCATAACAAAATGAAGTTGCCGATTTAAAGAACAGAACACTCATTGAGGCAGACAGAACAATGTTGAATTACTCTTCATTATCAGAGTTCTTCTGGGCTGAAGCAATCAACACAGCTTACCACGTGCAATACATAGCCTTAATCAACAAGAACTATCGTAGGACACCTTATAAGCTTCAGAAAGGCAAGAAATTGACTGTGTCATACTTCAATATCTTTAGAAGAAAATGCTTCGTACTTAATAACTGGAAGTATTATAAAACTAAATTTAGTGAAAAATATTTTGAAGGTATTTTTGTAGGATATAGTATTCATAGTAAGGCATATAGGATTTTTAATAAGAAAATCTTGTTTGTGGAAGAATCTATTAATATTGTATTTGATGAGATGAGTATGCTTCATAGTATCTCCTCTAGTATTCTTGTTAAAGATGCAGGTTTGCAGCTAAAAGAGTTAAGATTAGAAGAAGCATTTAAAGAAGATGTCTCAAGCTTCATCAAAGTAAATACTCCAAGCTTGATTGACGATGAAGAACTTCAAGTTGAATAACATACACCAGAAGAAGCAGAACCTCCTTTTAGCAATGCAAGGAATCTAGTGATCAGAAATTCAAGAGATCACCCCGTTGATCTGATCATCAGATATTCAAGTGAAGGAGTTCGAACAAGAAGAGGTACAACAAACAAAGATTGCATTTGAGTTTTCTTTCCCAGATTGAGTCGAAGAAGTTCGAAAAAGCAAATAAGGAAGTTTCATGGATCATCGCAATGGAAGAAGAGCTCAATCAGTTCAAAAGATGTAAGGTGTCGGTGTTAGTACCAAGGCCCATAGGTCACAATGTTATAGGGATGAAATGGGTCTTCAGAAAAAGCTGGACGAGAATGGAGTCATTATAAAGAACAAAGCCAGACTTGTACCCCACGGTTACCGATAAGAAGAATGGATCGACTTCGATCATACTCTTGCATCGATGGCCAGAGTCAAAGCGAGAAGATTATTCCTAGTGTATGCTGCTCACAAAGGCTTCAAAGTCTATCAAATGAATGTGAAGTCAGACTTCCTTAATGGTAATTTAATGAAAGAAGTATATGTGGCACAAACCCCAGGTTGTGTTGATTCATCCCTTCCTAATTACGTATATTTCCTTCATAAAGCCTTGTATGGTTAAAAACAAGCTCCTTGAGCTTGGTATGAGATGCAGTCTAGATTTCTTCTTGAAAACAAGTTTACAAGAGGAAAGATAGACAAGAAATTATTTCTTAAGGAAGTAAAAGAAAAGATTTTGCTAGTACAAATATATGTCGATTATATTATATTTGGTTCTACAGATGATAAACTTTGTAAGAAGTTTTCCAACTTGATGCAATGGAAGTTTGAAATGAGCAGTATGAGTGAGCTTATGTATATCTTAGGACTTCAGGTGAAGTAATCTGAAGATGGAATTTTCATCTCTCAGACAAAGTTCATCAAAAAGTTACTTAAGAAATTTGGAATGGAGAATGCAACCTCTATGAGGACTTTAATGAGTTCATCTATGTCTCTAGACAAGTGAGAGAAAGGAAAACCTTTAAATGAATCCAAGCACAGAAGCATAATTGGATCCTTGTTCTATCTCACTTCTAGTAGAGTAGATATAATGTTTTAAACATGTGTCTGTGCTAGATTTCAGGTGAACTCTAAGGAATCTCACTACGCTACTGTAAAGAGGATTCTGAGATACTTTAAAGACACGCCTAATCTTGGCTTATGGTACCCAAAAAGTTATGAATGTGAGGTAATTGGTTTTTTAGATGCTGATTTTGCAGGAAGCAGGGATGACAGGAAAAGCACTTCTCGGGTATGTCAATTCCTCGAAAGAAGGCTTATCTCATGGATTATCAAGAAGCAAAACAATGTGGCAATTTCGACTGTCGAGTCAGAGTATATATCTATAGGTAGTTGTTGCGCAAAGCTTCTATGGATAAGAAATCCGCTTGAAGACTACAACATGAAATTAAAGATCATTCCTATATTTTGTGATTCATCGAACTCAATTGCAATAGAAAACAATCCAGTTCCTCATTGTCGGACAAAGCATATCGAGATACGCTATCATTTCATCCATGAGCATGTGGAGAATCAGGATATGAACCTTTGCTATGTGTCAAAGGACAAGCATGTTGTAGATATTTTCACAAAGCCGCTAGATTAAGCCAAGTTCACATACTTCAAAACTCAAATTGGAATGCTCAACAAGGACTCTTAAGGTGGTTAAAAATCAAAAGAAATCTACACAAGTGAAGGTTAAATTCATCAAGTTATCACAGAAGCACTCGTGAAATTAATCGGGAAGTCACAAGTACATTTGACAAATATTTGTGAACACTCGATGATTCGACGAGAGATCTCTGACTCTTTCGACAAAATAGACATGTAATCACGTAAGCATTCGACGAATTAGACCTGTACTCCCGTAAGCTTTCGACGAATAAGACTTAGTTCACTTTCTTTATTATTGTATCCGAAGATTTTTATTTCAGCACCTCAGGCACATGCCCTTTCAGTTTTAATCAAAATAAAATATTTATATATAAACATTCAAGGGCAATCGAGACTTCACACGACCTATATTCCGTTCATCAAAACTTCTTTGTTCTCCCGACTATTCAGTTCTTCGTCGACCTATAACAAGCCCCCTCCGTCCATCTCCATTCCGTCAGAACATTTTTGCCTTTCTTCTCAAATCAGATCACAGATGGCACGCAAAGGCGCTGACAATATCCAAGTGGGAGGACAACTTGTTCGATCTAGATTCTCAACGGCATCACATGAAATTTTTAAATAATCCTAATTCTGGAAACCTCCGAATTGACATTTATTTTTAAAAAGGATGGTAGAGTTCTTGACAGAGAGGCACTGTAATTCTTTAAGAATGCCGCAATCAAATGTGAAGGTACTTTGAGATCAAGAGCAGTGTATGAAATTTTGAGGTAATTAAGGATGAAGCCAAGCTTCTTTAATCAGTTTTTGGGAATGCCCGAGATTATAGAGGAAGATGAAATTTCTGATGTTGACTATGATGGAGCACTACCTTTCTATGACCTAGAAAAGAAGTCTACTACCATCAAATGGAAAGAAATAATTGATGAAGGCAAGCTTCTCACTAACATCAACGTGAAAGGGTTCCTATACAAAACATGATCACATGACTATGTCTCAGGTGAAGTGTTCAAATTACTAACAGTGGTCATCTACAGGAAGAAAATGAACTGGGAACAATTCTTTTTGATAGAATAAAGGCTTGCTTCATGACCCCAAATTTTGGAAGGATCATCTCGCTCTATCTCAACCAGTTGGACAAAAATTGGTTTGACATGTCCAATGGAATTTAAATTCACCAGTTGAAGAAGATTGATTCCTCAATCTTTGCTTGATAGGAAAGGAGGATTCCCAGGCAAGGGGCATAGAAAGAGATAAGTGAAGGGTCTGGAGTACAGATGGGACCTCTCACAAAAGCTATAGAGAGGGATAGACCATCACCCCACCCCTATCAAGCAACTGAGATTGTTGATGTAGTGGCTGAGGGGGAGAGTCCATACATAGAGGTTAAGATAGCTGTTATATTACTAGTGCAAGTTGAAGTTCCACACCCTGTTCCTGATTTTTAGAGAGAGTTAGAGGTTCAGCAAAAAACACCAGATATTTTGGAATTGACACATGATGGAATGTCTGATCAGGTAGAATTACAAGCTGAGTCTAAGTGGGAATCATAAGCTAAAGACTCACTCCAAGAGGATCACCATTATGAAAGGATTTCTGTTGAGGGGGAGGACATAAAAGTGCTCTCTAAGAATGTTGGAGTGGTTGTCGCAAAGTTTCTTTCCCAAGAACCAGTCTTCCTCAAGGATCATTTAGGGGGAGCACTGTATAACAATATCAAGACCAATGCTGATATTGTTGTTGCTGCTAGGGCTGGGGCTGAGAGTGCCCCTCCTACTGAAAGTTCTTTGTTAAAGTCAATTGAAGAAATGCTGATGAAGTTGACAGAAAATTTTGATTTCTCACTGCAGCAAGTTATTTGAAGAGTGGCAGAAGTTGAAAAAGATCTACCTTATGGCCTAGCTCAAGTAAATCAAAATATGGACAAGTTACAAATGCCTCTGATTGAATGGTTACCTCAAGATGGTAAGGCCATCGACCATTTAATAAAGAGCATTGGACATGTGTACAATGAAGCAGTTCATGTATCTAAATCTCATGATGCCATGATATAATCCCATGATGTGAGCATGCATCACATTGATAGGTAGATGGGAATTTACAAAGCAGAGATCATCCAAACCCTCATTTCAGAAGTCAAAAAGGGGGAAGGAAGATTACAGAGATGGATGAGCGAGCTAACTCAGGATGTGCGCATCAAAATGCACAGTGCCAATGTTTACACATATCAGAATTTTAGTGGCTGCATGAAGAGTTGATAGGGAAAGTTTTAGATCAAGCTCCACCTATTTAGGTTGAACAACCTATTATAGGTGAAGAGCTCCATGCTGAGGGTGTAGAGTACTTTGAGCAGCATCCTGAAGGTGGAGTGTATGTCCCTCCTAAAGAATACACTTAGTTATGGTCTGATATTGTTGAGGAAGAAGTAGAGATTCTTGAAGATCTTTCTAGACTTCCTCGAAAGAAAAGCAGATGTGAGGAAGTTCTATCTGCTAAATGATCTGAACCTAACATAGAGATCAGGAAATATACTAAAGTGTGGAGTCCCATTTCCAAAGGAATTATTTTGGACAATTTCAGCATTGTTGACCTAACAAATGAAGAGCAAAGGACATATTATAGCAAAGAGGAATGGGATAAACATGAAGTATCAAATGTAAAGAGGAAGCTACATTTCGGAAAGCATGGAAGAGAAAATTCTGAAGCTCCTCCTTCTCAACCGAAGTACTATCCCAAGTCATATGCTTACTTTGACAGGTCGCATTAGAAGACTAAGGGTAAGGATAACTCTTAAGATTATTATATTCTGGAACTCTGTGAATGTCTTAGAATGCCTCCCTGAAATTTTATATGAATATTGACATATTGATTATTTTTGGATATCCATAAATTCATATGTCTGTTTTTATGTTTTTTATTTCTTTACTTTATTATTTGTGCAATTAAGCTTAGTATATAGGGTTCTGACTTCTTCAAATATGAGGAGATTGGTGGGTATTGTATCCACAATAGCCTTAATTTGAAGAAGTGTCCCTTGAATTAAGTTGAATTGAGGGTGTATTTGATATTAGTTTTAGTTGTGTGTGGTGTACGTTCTTATTACCAAATACAAACCATTGTCAGGTTACAATGGTTCTTCAAACATAGTTCTATGCATTGTAATCCTTCACTATATAGAACATCGTGTTGAACCATGTGTAATCTCTCTAATGGAGTGTACTTCATCTAGCATCACAATGGATATGGGCATTCAGAATTTGCAGATTCAATCTTAGGAAAATTTGTCGAGTGATCATGTGATGTCTAGTTAAATTCGTCGAGTACTCACGTAACCACTCGTAGAATTAATCGAGTGATCTCAGAAGTACTTAAGAGATCACTAAGAGCCGCTGACCAGAACGGTTAAGTATAATTTTTCTAATACTAAAGGTAATTTGTCGAATACTTATGAGAGTACTTGTGGAATTCATTGAGTCCTTTCGAGAAGTCAAGGGAACTCCAGAGATGATTAGTGTTAGCCAGTTCTAAGTAAAATTCGTCGAGATGATAAGGAAATTCGTTGAGTACTCTCGAGAGCTTTCAGAAAATTTTCAAAAGATCTCGTGAAGTTTCAACTTCTCATGCAAGCTCTTTCCAAGTCATTAGGACAAGTTTGTCGAATATTTTGGAAAGTACACGTGATATCTCGACAAATTGTACTTAAGTAATTTTTCTTTCATTATCGTTCTTGGTTTTCATGGCTTTCCAATTAAGGGTTTCTGCCATGTAGAGTACACGTGGACGGTAGACCTTAATTCGAAATCAAGACGTTGGAAAAGAATCGTCTATAAATAGTCTTGGATTATTATAGAAGACCTAAAATCGCAATTCAAAAGAAGAAATTTAATCGTGCTTTTATTACCAAAGACTATCGGGATTTCAAATCTAGTTTAACGAAGAACGTAGTCGCCGGCTCTCTCCCAATCTTCGATTCATCTTAGAAAGACAGAACTCGATCGATCTCAAGATTTCAAATTTAAATTTGTTCAAAGATCAATCATTTCTCATATCCAATCCGTGCAGAAAATTCGGATTTTTCATCTTCTTTCAGTCAGAACTCTCAAGCTATGCAGAAGAAGAATTTTTTTCGATCTGAGATAAAGGAGTTTTCTTTTTTCAAACAAGATTTTTCTTATTCCTTTGTAGGAAGATTGTTTTTTTGAGTTTATTTTGTAGATCCTTGTTGAATGATCGAGTGTAGGCGAACTTGTTCTCCGATTTTGTAGGAGTGGAAGACTCTGAGGTATAAGATTATTTTTAATTTGAGTTTTGGTGAAGTATCCGAGTCTAGCCCGACGTGCTAGGTAGGCGAGGCAGGACTATATACGTACCTAGTTTGGGGAATTACAATAAATCTTTGTGACTATGCTGTATTTATTTTTGTGTTCCATGTGCTTTATTTTTACTTGATTTTTTTCCGATATAAGCTACATGATTCACCTATTCACCCCCACTAGGTGATTTAGGTTGACAGCTAGATACTTTTAGAAATGAAAGTAAGTATCCTAACACCTGTAAACAATATCTATGAGAGTTAACAACCTGAAACAAACCCTTAGAAACAAAAAACAAGTGTAATCTGAGATAGACACAATGACTACCTCGTAATAGAGAGGGGAAAGCAATTACTTCTAAAACTATAGTCTACATTCACACACCCTAACTACCCCTAATGGTACTGCTCCGAGCCTAAGGCATTCAAAAAAAAGAATTCCTAAGCAAAGAAAGCACAAGAGGCAGCTAAAATGAATAAATCATACCATCAGTCAATTAAATGAGGTATACTTTTCAACAGAACTAGCTTTCACTCTAATATAAGACACATAAATAATGTGTATATTTAGTAATGATTATCCAAAAGAAATCTTGCACGAGTGCAAAATAAAAACCTATCTTACAAGAATAATGTAAAAATTTGTGATTCGCGGAAAATGGGAAACCAGGCGCAGGAACACTCAACCTATCCGAGCCCAAGTAATCAGAAAGCCAATAGAAGAGAATCTTGTAATATCATAAAATCTTTAAAAGGTGAGGCATACATGGAAAGACATGATTCGCCAATGTACCCGCTGGAAGCAGAAAAAATACACGGCAAGAAACTAGCCGTGCGGACTCAAAGAGTAACCGACGGCTCTATTGTTAACCGCTACGGAGTCCGCTGAAACCGGTAAGTTACCAAACCACAACCTAGTCGCATGGACTGCCAGTTATTCCAAAGCTAAGCAAACTCTATCCGCTGATCTACAAGTCGCCTAACAACGAGGTCACCTAGCTGCCAAAATCAAGCAAACTGCTGCTGCCGAACTTAACAAGCCGCCATATGTGGACAGCTTATTGAATTGGGAAAGACGTTATAGAAGAGAAGACTGCATGGTCGCAAGCCGTGACCTGATGCTAACCACTAGTTGCAAATTGCAGAGTCCGCACTATCCCTGACCGAAGTCAGAACCATGTCCCTGGCTTCTCAGCGCTATCCGCACAACCTACACAGCATAAATAGGTCAAACACTTCAAACTCTGCGGATAGAAAACCCTATACACAGCAACTGCCCAAGTCCACTTACTATTCACTCGATGTATTGATGTGATAGGGGTGTCCTATTTATAAGCGCGGAGAGGAGTGTGATCACCACCCTAGTTGATAAGATCACAACCCTATCTCGTGGTGAGCACCAAGTGTGTCCTCTAAGCCACAGATACACAACTAGACCACCGCGACTAGGATACAAAGCCAATCTGCAAAGGTCGCACCACAAATGCCAGATACCATGCCAATCCGCCTTGTCACCAAGGCATTACCTGACTTGATCGCTATACAGCCGGACTAAGAAAACTGCCCTAGTCCGCCCACCTGCAGACACAGCTCCAGTCTACACGCGCTTTTGGACACCACTCTACTATGCATACCCCGAGCCCGTAGCCAGAGCATACAAAGCTGATAGCATCCGAGAACGGAGGATAGAGATATCAGTAAGTGCTAACTGCGCAATCTCCTGACTGAGTCAGTCCGCATAAACCGGCGAACTACGACACCAGTCTTCTCTAACCGGCGAAATCCGCGAATATCACCAACTGCGCAACTAGAGATAGACCAAGGCACATGTCATGCCAATCTCCAGAGATCTAGTCCAGTCCGCAACCCGGACTCTACGAACTCCATAAAATTATGTACCTCGCCTGTCTTGGCGAGCTTCGCGGATAGCAATTTTATCTGCCCGGTTACCTTACGGGAACCAACTGCCTGCTGATCAAAAGCCGGCCTGGCTAGCCACTACTTCTGTCTGCACAGGCCATGTTAGTAGACCACCCAGGCTGCCAGAGCACATGCTAACTTCAGCACCATTACAGACCTTTCTAGCCGCCAATCGTGCCCGTACAGATCACACAAATAGACCGCCCAGGCCGCCACTTTCACTTCATAATTTTCAACACTCCCCCTTGAAGTGAGAAGTGACAACCATCCCAAGCATTTCCCGTAACCGTATATATGGCCCCTCCGATAGCGCATTCGAGAAGATGTTTGTGATATAGTCCTCGCTCCGCATATCAAAGACAAAAAGGGATCCCTCCAGTATCTCCCGAAAGGAGTAATGCATCCCTCTACCTTCTTCTCCAGCTTTAATACCCACCTATACGTCACAGGAGTAACAACATCAACCTTGGGCACAAGGTCACAAGCCTCGTCTCCCCTGAGGGCAGTCACCTCCTCATCCTTAGCGCTTTCCACCTCCTTCACTCCAATGGTGCCTTCACAGCTAGAAGGTCCTCGCTAGACCAGAGGGCCTGCAAAGAAACAAGAGACTGAGCTCATCGCATTTCCATCACAAAATCGAGCTGGTGGGTTGGTGATCCTCTTCGATCTCCAAAGATCCTTATCACAGCTAACCACCTCCACCGCTTCTTCTGAACCAGCTCCCCTTGCTTCCTGAAGAAGAAGTCTCCACCCTAGAACTAGAAGCACCTGGAGCATCGCTCCCCTGCTTCCAGAACCAGAAGCCTCCGCCCTGGAACTAGAAGCACCTTGAGCATCGCTAACCCTGCTTCTTAAATAAGAGGTCTTTTCCCCGAAGCTAGAACAACCTGGAGCTCCTGGTGCACATGCAGCTCCAAAAGAAGATCTTCAGCAGCCTCCACTTGCCCGCCATCTGACATGCTTTCCTGCAGCCCCAAAAAAGAGCCACCACCATATGACATCAGCTCGTCAAAGACCACATCTCATGAGATGACAAACGTCTTCAACAGTGGAACCATACACTTACATCCCTTCTTCTACTCATCATAGCCCACGAAGACAAGCTTTCTCGCCTTCACATACAGTGCATTCGGGACGTGTACATAGCAGGTCGACCCAAACACCCGAAGGTATTCCACGCTAGGCTTCTCTTTGAATATCACCTTATTAGGAGACTTCATGTTGATTGGACTCAGAGGCATCTGATTGATGACATAGGTAGTACAGGTCATTCTTTCTGCCCAGAAGGACCTTGGAATGCCTTTGGCATGAAGCTAACACTAGCAGATCACAGTAAGATGACGGATATTTCGCTCTGCTACTCCATTTTGTTGTGGAGTTCAAGCATAAGTGATCTCTATTTGGATGTCGTGTTCCTGCAGAAGTTAGAGAACTCAGATGAAACGAACTCACCTTTGTTGTCTGTTCTAAACTTCTTGATCTGCAGGCCAAGCCGTCCCTCCACTAGCTCCTTGAACTCCACAAACAAATAGAATGCATCTGACTTCCCCTTCCTTTAGTACACCAAGTGTACCTCGTGTAGTCATGAATCAATACCAGCATTGTTGGGTATTGTATCCACAATGTACCTGATTTGAAGAAGCCCCTGGACCAGTTAAGGTGAATTGACATTGTATTTGATCACTTGTCTTCAAGTTGTGCTTGCAGTTATTCCACGCTAAGTACACACCAATGTCAGGGTGCAGTGGGTCAATATACACGGGTCTGCGCAACGTAATCCCTCGTTGAGCAGATCAGTGTGTTGGCTTATGTGTACTCTCTCTATTGGAGTGTACTTATTTTCAAGTACAGGGCTGAGACAGATCAAGAGGAGACAAGGAGCAAGGATGGGCCAAGGACCAGCTCAAGGGAAGAAAGGCGAAAATCGTCTAAGTAGAAATCGTCGAGAATCACTAAGTGATTCTCGCCGATTCGACGAGAATCACTAAGGCTGTCGGCTGTCTCGACGCCACCCAGAATTCTACTAAGGTAGAATCGTCGAGAATCACGAAGTGATTCTCGCCGATTCGTCGAGAATGACTCTGCATTCTCGATGATTCGGCGAGAATCAATTGTGATTCTCGCCGATTCTCTCCGGCTTGCTATTTCTATGTAGCTAGAATTCTGCTAAGTGGAATTCGGCGAGAATCGTAGGTGATTCTCGCCGATTCGTCGAGAATCACTTACGATTCTCTCCAAATTTGACTTAGGCAAATTTCTGCTATTCTCTGGACCGGTCCAAGTTAACATGCGTTGTTTGGAGCCGGTCTTAGGGCTTCTTTTTGGTGGGACCCACAACGGTCATTTTGGATGACCTAATGTATAAATACTTCGGTATTGTTGAGCAGCAGACAGATGAATACACGGATTCAAAAATACGAGCCACCGACGTGACCTAGATCGTGAATCTCGCTCCGCCGCCGTCGCCGCTCGTGCCAGTTGATTGTCGTCGCTGATCGTGGTTTCTTCCAAATCTCTTGGCTACAGAAGCTATGCAAAGTACAGCGTCTCACGCGTCTAACCAGAGATCCTTTGTCTCTTGATTCGTAGATCGGGAAAACATTCCCCTTCCGAATCGATCGAGACGATCGATCCTAGTGTGACCGTTGGAAGACCTTGCTAGCTTTGCTACGAAGGTTGAATCTCCAAAGAACAGCCGCAGCACTCCATTGTCGCCGCCAATCCCGAGAGCCAATCCGCCGCCCTTCTTTCCGCCGCCGGTTTCGGGGAGATTCTCTCCAAGTGAGATCTAGGGTCGTGGACTCTTCGCCGACTTCAAGAACACGTCGTCGAATGAAGAGGGACACCTTATTCTCCATAAGTAGTTTGTATTTCTTATACACTCCATTTCCATTTTTGTTGTAAAGGAACTTTGGTTCCTAGTTGTAAGGGTTGGGTGCAACCCATGGTGAAGGAGTGGTGACACCTTCGTTTGGAAGGGTTCCTTCCGTTAGTGTGAGGATTGGATTTCAATCTTGTTGGTGAAGTGACTGAGTCGTCCCTGGTTGGGAGATAGGTTGAAGGGGGAGAGTGGACGTACCCAAATTGGGGAACCACTATAATTTGCATGTGTCTTTCTGTGATGTGTTGTTTGGTTTATTTGTGTAGGTACAATTTTAATTCCGCAAAAACGCTGCAAGAAACCTATTCCCCCCCCCCCATAGGTGAAGGTAGTTTTCACTAGGTGGACTTTCAAGTGGTATCAAAGGGAGGTTACTCATCAAAGGGGTTAACACCTCGAGTAAGTTCCTGCCACTAGTGTCAAGTAGAAGGCAGATATCTACTATGGACGGACTCAAGTACTCAGGCAAGATCCCAGTGTGCACCAGGCTAAACTTCCCTATCTGTAAGGAAAGGATTAGATTTTACATGGAAGCAGTCGACCCTCGACTCTTCATGGTCATGGAGGAGGGACTTTATATTCCCACTAAGGCCTCCACCATTGATCCTACCAAAAAGGTGCCAAAGAAGCTTTCTGAAATGGACAAGGACTAGATGGTGATGGTCATACTTGATAAGAAGGCACAGAACATACTGATCAGCGCATTCGATGACTCCATGATGCAGAACTTCTACAACTATAGGACAGCCAAGGATATCTGACACAGCTTTATTATCCTGATGGAGGGCACAGATGAAGTGAGGGATGATCGGAGATCCCTCCTGAATCAAAAATATGAGGCCTTCAGGCAGGGGCCCAAGGAAGAGATCGGAGTTACCTTCGAAAACATCCTCAAGATCGGCAATGCTCTCAAGGGATACGGAAGAGTGTTCACTAATGGTGAAATTAATGATAAATTCCTTAGGTCACTTACTAAGGAATGGGAAACGAAGATCTGCGCCATCCGAGAGTTTGGCAGATTAGCTGAAACTGATCCTCAAATACTCTTTGGGAAGCTCATGTCCTATGAGATCCACTTGAACACGAGGAAAGCTGAAGAAGAAGCAGAGAAGGCTGCAGCCAAGGAAAAGACTGTGGCCCTAAAAGCCATTCACTCCAGGAAGGGCAAGGGTGCAGCTTCATCCCGTGCAGGGAAAAAGGATGAGGAGGAAGACTCCGAGCCATGCTCCTCCGGCTCAGAGTTGTCTGAAGAAGACTTCTCCCTCATCACCCGAGAATTCAAGAAGTTCCTCAAGATGAGGAATCAAAGAAAGGGAGATGGCTCCTCCTCCAGAAATCAGAAGAAGAATTATTCTTCTGATAGGTATGAATCAAAATCGAACAAACATCGTAATACTGACATCATTTGTTTTGGATGCAATAAGCCAGGACACGTCGTGGCCGACTGCCATCAAGGCAAGAGAGAGAAGGGGAAGGGTGAAGAGCACAAGACCTCTAGAGATAAGAAGAAGGAGAGGAGCTACATCGCCAAAAAGTCAAAGACACTGAGTGAGTCTGATTCCACAGACTCCAGTGATGATGAGGAAGCCTACTTCGGGCTGGTGGGTCGCTCTGACTCAGAAGGAGAATGTCCCCCATTCACTGGGAAGGTAAAAGCTCGTACCCCCCTCTCTGACTCTGACTATGAGTCTACTGATGATGATCTCGAGGACAGCCCATCTTCCCGAGAAGCTGAGCTCCTCGAAAAGTATGAGCTTTTGCTCAAAACCTTCGAGGAATGCCGCAAGAGATTGAGGGCTCAGAAAAAGGAAGTTAAATTCCTTAAGGTCGAGGGTGTCTCCCTAAGGGAAGAGATAACTAGCTTGATTTCTCTCCGAAAGGAGCACCTGGACCTGATCTCTAAGCACTCAGAGTCTCTAAGTCTCCTTGACCTTAAATAGGAAGAAATCAATAAGTTGGAAGAACAACTTACGGCAAAAAAGAAGATTGTCCAAAGCTTCTCTATGCCAAAGACTGTTCTTCCACTAGTTGATACCTTCTCTGCTCAGGCAAAGGGGGCTGGCTTGGGGCATGTGGGTGTGCCTAGTAAATCATCCAGGAGAAACAAAAAGCAGAGGAGAAATAAGGCTGCTAAGAAGTCCTCTACTGCAGAAAAGGGAAAGGCCTGACTCAACCCTATTGTATTCAGGAAGCCTGGCTATCCCTGCAATTAACAGGACTTTGAGTCAACTTATGTCCACTTCTTCCGGCCCTCGGTTGAAAAGCCCAAGAGCCGGTATAAGGGGTGGGCCTTCCCCCGCAACTTTCGCGAGAGTGTCTTCAAGGAACCTTATGAGGAAGTTCAGATGGAGGATTATGGCCACTTCTCTAGCAGCCATAACAGGAAGTAGGGACCCAAGGCCAAGCCTGTTACACTGAGAAACCAGGAGGTGAAGAAATCATGCGACTGTTGTCATCATGATGCCTCCACCTCCAGGTCCGAGGCCCCGGCTGAACCTTCCGTTCCAAGGGTGAAGCAAGTGCCTAGGAGAAAGTATAACAGATTTGACTGCTGGTGTTGTGGTAAAGTTAGTCACTTTGCCGTGGATTACTGGTTTAATCCGAGGAATAACGAGACTCCTCATGTTGGCAATGAGAGGCAGACAACTCGTAGGGCTAATCATTCGAGGGGGAGCATGCTAATGAGGAATCTAGGACCCAAGTTCGATTGGGTTCTTAAGGGAAATTAATTCTATTTTGCAGGAATGTACAAAGGCCACCAAAACTCCCATATGGTATTTGGACAGTGGATGTTCCCGGCATATGACCGGGATAAGAAGCCTACTGCGTGATTACTCTCCAGTCGAGAATGGACCCAAAGTCATCTTTGGGGGATCAGATCGAGGAGTCACCAGGGGTTACGGTATGATTTCCAACGGTATAATCTCTATCACCGACGTGGCTTACGTTGAAGGGTTAAATCATAACCTGATCAGTGTAAGTCATTTATGTGATAAAGGATATGAAGTTAAGTTCTGCAAGGATAAATGCCTGATAATATCGTGTGCCTCTTCGGAGACGGTATTAACAGGCATTAGGAGAAGAAATATCTTCTGCTTAGATTTTCTTAGTTTAGATTCATCTACCCCCGTATGCCTAGTAGCAACAGGCAGTGCATCTCTTTGTGAATAATGGCACAAGAGATTGGCACATATTAATTTCAAGACAATTAGTATGTTGTTTTCTAAAAACTTAGTAAGGGATGCTCCCATCATTAAGTGCATCAAAGATAGCCCCTGTCCTGCATGCCAGAAGGGCAAACAGACTCGGGCTACCTTTAAGGGCATCGTTGACAAAGACTCCTCCAGGTGTCTTTATCTTCTGCATATGGACTTGTTTGGTCAAATGCAAGTTCATAGCTTGGGAGGCAAGTCTTATACGCTAGTGATTGTTGATGATCACTCTCGGTTTACTTGGGTGTTCTTCTTAAAACGCAAGTCAGATACATTTGACATCTTCACCAATTTTGCCAGGCAGATTCAGAACGAACATAACTGCTCGGTGGTCAAAATCAGAAGTGACCATGGAACAGAGTTCGAGTCTGGTGCTATGATAGAGTTCTGTGAAGAACATGGTATCTTTCATGAGTTTTCCTCCTCGCGTACTCCTCAGCAAAATGGGGTTGCGGAGAGGAGAAATAGAACTCTCATTGAAGCTTGCACGACAATGTTGAATGATGCTTCTCTCCCTGAATACTTCTGGGCAGAGGCTGTCAATACGGCGTGCCATGTACAAAACCGGGCCTTGATCAACAAGAATCATCATAAGACGCCTTATGAGCTACTGAAAGGCAGGAAGCCAACCATGTCCTATTTTAGGATCTTTGGTTGCAGATGTTATGTACTGAATAACGGGAAGTACCCGCGTACTAAGTTTGGTGAAAAATGCTTCGAAGGCATATTCATGGGCTATAGTAGCCATAGTCGGGCATATAGGGTTTTCAATAAGAAAACCCTAGTGGTTGAAGAATCAATTAATGTTGTATTTGATGAAGGAAGCTTGCTTAATAGCAATTCTTCCAGCGATATTCAAGAAGATGCAGGTGCAAGACTTGAACAGCTGAGTCTCGATGAGACTGCTAAAGATGTAACTCCTAAGTACGTCAAGGTTTCTACCTCAACGTCAACTGTAGAAGTTGAAGATCGGAATGGAGCAAACCTATTAAAAGAAGGAGAAGCTCAATAAGATGTCAGAGCTCCTGATGACAGACTCCTAGAGCTCCGACATGTGAGGGATCATCCTAGAGATCAGATCATCGGAGATCCTCGTGACGGTGTCAGAACTCGAAGAGGTACTATTAATGAGATTTTGCATCTTAGTTTCCTGTCACAGGTTGAGCCAAAGAAGTTCGACGAGGCGAATAAAGATGCAGCATGGATATTGGTCATGCAAGATGAACTACATCAATTTGAAAGATGCAACATCTGGATGCTGGTTCCCAGACCAAAGGGGCAGAACGTGATCGACACCAAGTGGATCTTCAGAAACAAACTGGATGAACATGGTGTCATCATAAAGAATAAGGCCAGGCTAGTGGCTCAAGGTTATAGACAGGAGGAGGGGATTGACTTCGACCAGACCTTTGCACCTATGGCACGACTCGAGGCGATCAGATTGTTCCTGGCATATGCTGCGCACAAAGGATTCACTGTCTATCAGATTGACGTGAAATCTGCATTCTTAAATGACAATCTGAAAGAGGAAGTATACGTCGCACAACTCCCAGGTTTTGTTAATCCAACTTATCCCAATCATGTATATTTTCTTAATAAGGCTTTATATGGCTTAAAACAAGCTCCTCGAGCTTGGTATGGGACTCTGTCTAGTTTTCTTCTTGAGAACAAGTTCTCTAGAGGAAAAATAGATAAGACATTGTTTCTTAGGGAAGTCAAAGTCAAGATCTTGCTGGTGCAAATCTATGTTGATGACATTATATTTGGTTCTACGGATAACAATCTTTGCAAAAAGTTTTCTAAACTTATGTAAGGAAAGTTTGAAATGAGCAGTATGGGAGAGCTAAAGTATTTCTTGGGACTTCAAGTGAAACAGTCTGAGGATGGAATTTTCATTTCTCAAACGAAGTTCACACATGAACTCCTCAAGAAATTCGGAATGGAGAATGCAACCTCTATGAGGACTCCAATGGGATCCACCAAATCTTTGGACAAGGATGAGAAAGGGAATCCTTTTGATGAAACCAAATACAGAAGCATTATTGGATCCCTGCTCTACCTTACTGCAAGTAGACCGGACATTATGTTCTCCACATGCATTTGTGCCAGATATCAGGTGAACACTAAGGAATCTCACTATATCGCTGCAAAGCAAATTCTTAGATATCTTAAGGGTACACCTAATCTTGGCTTGTGGTACCCGAGAAATAATGATGTCGAGCTAATAGGATTTTCAGATGCTTATTTTGCAGGAAGCAGGGATGATCGTAAAAGCACTTCCGGGACGTGTCAATTCGTCGGAAGAAGGCTTATATCATGGAATAGTAAGAAGCAAAATTGTGTTGCAACCTCCACAGCTGAATCTGAGTATATCTCAGCAGGCAGCTGTTGCGCACAACTACTATGGATCAGAAACCTGTTAGCAGACTATGACCTTCAGTTCAAGGAAGTACCAATGTACTGCGACTCCTCCAGTGCAATTGCCATTGCGAACAATCCGGTATCGCATAGCAGGACGAGGCATATTGATGTGCGCTACCACTTCATTAGGGAGCACGTGGAAAACAAGGGCATCTCTCTCTGCTATGTCCCCATAGATAAGCAGATTGCAGATATTTTCACAAAGCCCCTAGATGAGGCCAAGTTCAGTCTATTCAAAACTGAACTGGGGATGCTAAACTATGAGGAATAAAGACTACTGAAGCTCCAGGCTCGTGCATCTAGGGGGGCATTCGCAAGAAACTCAAACGTAAGCCCAAATGCAAGAACTGTGGGGGAGTATTGTGGCAAGTGTTAAAGTCCCAGATTTGTAGAAGCCAAAAAGGGGGAGATTGTGTAACACCCCAAAACTTGGAAGGGGAAACGACGGCATCGTTTCAGCCAAATTTGGGTTTTGGGGGTAGGCACACGGCCTGTGACACGGCCGTGTCACAGGCCGTGTAGCGCCTGGGTTGTCGAGCCGTATTGAGCTTGGGTCGTCGAACCGTGTTGATCGACGATCGGCGAGAAGGCACACGGCCTTGGACACGGGCGTGTCCCTGTCCGTGTCCTTCTCGGGATGTTAGCAGGATTTATTCTGCTAGGCGTGATATGGGTCACGACACGGCCGTGTCGGGGATGACACGGGCGTGTCGAAGGCCATGTCCTTGGCCGTGTTTTTGGCCGTGTCCTTCTCTGACTAGGAAAATTGGTCGGTAGGGGGCGTGACACGGGTCTCGACACGGGCGTGTCAATGGCGACACGGCCGTGTCGGAGGACGTGTCAAAGGTCGTGTCGAAGGCCGTGTGCTGGTTTTCGAATCAGTCGAGACGGCGAATGGCTAACACGGCCATGCACACGGACGTGTTGCAACCCGTGTTCGGCCCAGATTTTCTATTTTGGGTTCCGATCGTGGCCGTTCGTTCTTTTCTTTGGAAGATCCAACGGTGGGGAGCCTCCCTGGGTGGTTTATGGCCGGGAATAGGGTTTCAAACCCTCATTTTCCATTTGGCTTTATCTCTCTTGATTCTAGAGAGAAGGGAGAGCAAGGAGGAGGAAGGAGGCCAAGTTCCGGCCGCCGACGAAGCCTCGGAGGTCCGTTTCGTGAATAGAGTTCAGATCCGCGAAGGAGGGAGCGTTGCGGTGGTGTTCAACCGAGCAAATCTTCTCCATGGCTAGGAAGAGGGGACGGAAGGTAACGATACTTCTCCTCTCAGTTTTTAGGATTTAGGATGCATGAATAGCATCCCCTTCCTTTCGTATTTTTGAGCACCGAATCTCTCAAATGAGAGGGATTCGTGTAGCCTAGGTTTAAGAGGAACCTCCGGGTTGAGTACGTTTATCCCGGCATGCTTGCATTAGAGATCCGCTCCGTTAGCGGATTAGGCATTGTGGGTGAAGCCGTGGTCGCGACCGTTAGTCCGACCCGGTGATGTTGCATAGCGAGATTTGAGGATTCGGTAGAAATCCGTTGCGGCAATAGGTCGTTGTATGTATGCGTTTTCCCCCTTATATTTGAGTGAGTACTCGTAGTCGGAACCGGACGATGTTAGCTCCGCTTTGTGCGGTAGATGGTTTCCTTGGAGCACGGGAAAGACACGGTGCGAGTGGCGATTGGGGTGGGGAAACCTTTGTTGTGCTGTGCCAAGGCGCGACTATGTCTCCGTGGTCGGCTGGCTATCCCGTGACGTGCAAGTCATGTGGGGAAAGTGTCCCGGCGAGACTAGCCCCTAGTGTGAGACTGACGATAATGTCGAGCGGAGGGCAAGCCCGGGCAATGTAGCCATGAGCGGGTGGGGTCCAGCAAGGCTTCTTAGAATCGGTCAGTGTGAGGCGGAACCCTGACGAGCGAAGTCAGATTGTGCGGGCAAGCCCTGGGGTTATGACCCTTGTGCGGGTGGGGCCTTTGCAAGGTTCCGTATGACGGCGTGTGTGCCGTTAGGGACATGGTGGTTCCCTTTTGTTTGCGGCTTTAAGCCAATGGGGAAACAGAAGTACCCGGTGTTTGATGTTGTGCTAGATACATACGAGCTAGGGTGCCTTGGGTGAAACCCGGGTTGCATTCATGTTGCATAGTAGGCCCCTTTCACCTTGTACAAAACATAGAAAACATGTATGCTGTATGAGACATCCAAGCCTGTTTTGCCGCTTTAATATATATATACTCTTTTGGTATACGAAGTGCTAACTTGCAGGTGGTGTGGTGCCCCGGGGTCCGTTAGGGATGGCCGGGAGGAGATGTGTTTGTTACACAGTAGAGGTCAGCCTTTGCTGACCCACGTTACTTCAAATCCTCGCAGGGCAAGGATCGCATGCAGGAGCTAGCGCGCCGGGCGAAAAGCCCTAAGCCTCATGAAGTGTTGCTGTGCCTGACTATTTTCTTTACCTTGCTTTGCTGTTGTTTTTTTTGACTATGTCCGGCTTGCATGCCGAGGTAGCCTAGGGGTGCTTGGCACTTTTTATTTTTTTGGACTTATATTGTGTAAGGCCTTAAGGCCATTTGATACTCTTTTGTTAAGTGGATAACTTCTGTTGGTTAATGTTCTGTTTCCACTGTGTTTGTCTGGAGTTTTGAGATTGGGTAGTTTTCATATCATCTTTTAATACTAAAGCTGTGGCGTCCGTATGTTGTGGGGCCCCGGCTGGACCCATATTATATGGTCTTTACAGGGGAGGTGTTACAATTTGGTATTAGAGGGAGGTTCGCGTTCCAATGAGAAGTATCACGGTCGAAAGTATAAGTCGAGCCGCGTATAAGAAGTTATCCACATAGGAGTATCGCGGGACCATGAGTGTCCTGGTGTTTGAGTCTTGCGATTAGAGACTGACTTGTGTTTTCTTGCTTGTATTTTGAGTGCAAGCAACGAGGCTGGGACCTCGAGGCCAAGATAAGAGCTCTCGGCAAGTAGTGCGACTGCGCAAGGTCCGCTAGGGATGGGGGTCACATCGGCCGACTTCTGTCGTATGCTTGCAGAAGCGATGGTGGCGGCCCAAGCTGCAGCGACAGCACAGGTAGCAGCTCCCGTTGCTCAGGTAGCAACTCCTGCTACCCCGGACACGGCAGCGACCGTGCCTGTGGAGGAAGCCAGGCGGGCAGAGCCGCAGGCCGAGAGAGTGGTTGTCGGGCATGGGGACCGGCAAATGAAGTACTTTCTGAGTTTCCACCCTCCAACCTTCAAGGGAATCAGCACACCCACAGATGCAGAGGATTGGTGGGCTAGATTTCAGGAGCTTCTGAGGGTGGCAGAGGTGCCAGACGAGAAAAAGGCAGAGTTCACAGCCTTTATGTTGGAGGGAGAGGCCAAGTTATGGTGGGTAAGCCACAGTGGTCGGCAGTTTCCAGGACGCACACCGTCCATCGAGGAGTTTGGGAATGCCTTCCTGAAGAAGTACATACCCGCCACAACGAGGTTAGCCCTCCAAAGGCAGTTCCTACATCTGGTGCAGCGAGACAAGTCAGTGGATGAGTATGTTCAGGAATTTACTCGCTTGGGTAGTTATGCAGGGACGACCATGGCAGACGATGAAGAGAGGGACAATCTCTTCTATCATGGACTGAGGGAGAGTCTAAGACAACCCCTCATATCGATGAAATGTGCGGGTTTCAACGAACTGGTGGAGGCGGCCCGAATTTTGGAGAGTGACATGGAGCGATCCCAGCGTCGCAAGGGCTTCACACCCAAATAGGGAGAGGAGAAGAAGCCTGCTCAGTCCCATGGAAAGGCGGAAGGGAGCCGATGGAAGAAGAAGCCTTCCACATATAAGTCGGGCGAGAAAAGCAATTGGACGTCCGGAGGGTCACGTTCTAAAGGCTCTCAGATGTACTATAGTTGTGGCAAGCCAGGCCACATAGCAAGATTTTGTACCCAAGGGGCACTGAGCAAGAGCCAAGGCAGGAGCAAACTGTGCGCTTCGGCCCCAGTGCCGCGGAGAAAGGGAAGATGGCGGAGTCGAGTGCTTCTCAGTTTCAACCAGTGCAGCCAAGGGCCTACAACCTTGGGCAACAAGAAGCAATCCGTCAACCCGATGTGGTGACAGGTACGAGAGTTCAACCTGCACCTTAGATTCCTTTCTTTCAAGCCTTTATGTTTGTTGCATGTGTGTAGGCTTTGTAATGGTATCTGGGTACCCCGCTAGGGTACTCTTTGATACGGGAGTGTCGCACTCCTTCCTTGCGGAAGGCTTTATCCGGAGGATCGGAGTGGAGTCTTTCTCGACGGACTCCGAGTTGAAAGTGTGCATGCCCAATGGGTCATCTATGACTACCAGGGCTAGAGGCCGGATTTGTTGGAGGCTCGAGGGAGTCGACTTCATATTGGTAGCGACGATCTTGCTGTTGTCCGAGTTCGACGTGATTTTGGGGATGGATTGGCTAGCGGAGCAGCGTGCCAGTATCAACTGTTTGTCCAAGGTGGTAACCCTGAGGGGAGTGGGGCAAGCGGAAGTCAAGTTTGAAGGCCTGCATGGAGTGGCCTGTTCCCTAGTTTCGGCACTTCAGTTAGTGCGAGCTGTTAGCCAGGGAGGTGTAGCTCTAGTAGCATTGTTGGAGGTTAGCCTTTCCAGGCTGTCCCTTGGAGAAGTGCCCGTGGTGGCGGAGTTTGGAGATATATTTCCTAAGGAGCTACCGGGAGCACCTCCTCGGCGGGAGATTGATTTCTCCATCGAGTTGGTGCCCGTGGCTAGACAAGTGTCGCATCCACCCTTCAGGATGGCACCAAAGGAGTTGGCCGAGCTCAAGGTTCAGTTGCAGGAGCTTTTCGAGCAAGGGTATATCAGGCCCAGCTCTTCACCGTAGAGTGCGTCGGTGTTATTTGTAAAGAAGAAGGATGGTAGTATGCGTTTGTGCATAGACTACCGAGAGTTGAACAAATTGACTGTCAAGAATAAGTATCCGATTCCTCAGATAGACGATCTCTTCAACCAGTTAGTGGGGTCGGTGGTGTACTCCAAGTTGGACCTGAAGTCCGGATATTATCAGTTGCGGATTCGTGACGAAGACATACCCAAGACCGCATTTGGTACGAGGTATGGTCATTTTGAGTTCTCGGTGATGCCATTCAGGCTGACGAACGCGCCGTCCGTGTTCATGGACTTGATGAACCGAGTGTTTCGCGAATATTTGGACTGGTTCGTAGTCGTCTTTATCGATGACATTTTGGTGTATTCCAAGTCGGAAGCGGAGCACGAGTCGCACCTGCGGATAGTGTTACAAGTGTTGAGAGAGAACCAGCTCTATGCGAAGTTCTCGAAATGCGAGTTTTGGTTGGAGAAGGTTGCGTTTTTGGGCCATGTAATCAGTGGGGACGGGGTGGCAGTGGATCCAACGAAAGTAGAAGCCATCAGAGAGTGGCCAGTTTTGAGGACCGTGGCAGAAGTCCGGAGTTTTCTTGTACTAGCCGGGTACTACCGAAGGTTTGTGGAAAACTTTTCGCGGATAGCTCTACCCCTCACTTCACTAACTCGCAAAGATCAGAAGTTTGTATGGACTCAAGAGTGCAATCAGGCATTTGAAACCCTGAAGGAGAGGCTAATGACAGCGCCGATCCTAAGTCTACCAAAGGGGACCGAAGGATTCCAGATTTTCAGCGACGCATCCGGATGCGGTTTAGGATGCGTGTTGGTGCAGCATGGTAGTGTGATAGCCTTTGGGTCGAGGCAGCTGAAGCCCCACGAGAGAAATTACCCCATCCATGATTTGGAGTTGGCGGCGGTAATTTTTGCTTTGAAGTTGTGGAGGCACTACGTTTATGGTGCAAAGGTGGAGATCTTCACGGACCACAAGAGTCTGAAATATCTCCTAGATCAGAAGGACCTAAATATGCGGCAGTGCAGGTGGGTCGAGTTCCTTGGGGACTACGAGGTGGCGATTCAGTACACGCCAGGGAAAGCCAATGTGGTGGCAGATGCTTTGAGTAGGAAGTACTCGGGGCAAGGAAATTGGATTGAAGCTCACGATGAGCGGTTAAGGCGGGACTGGGAGTCCCTTGGTTTGGAATGTGTGGCAAGAGGCGAGTCTAGCGTGGCTTGACTAAATTGGATTGAGATGCAGAGTGACTTATGCGATCGTATACGGGAAGCGACCCGTGTAGATGCGGAATACCAACCTTTCGTGGAGGAAGCTCTAAAGGGCGAGGGTAGCGCCTGGGAGATGGTTGATGGGATTATGAGGAAGGGCGGAAGGATTTGTGTACCGCAGTTTGGCAAGCTCCGCGAGGAGTTGATGTTTGAGGCCCACTTCACTAAGTACTCTATTCACCCAGGCAGTATAAAGATGTACTTGGATTTGAAGAAGTCCTATTGGTGGCCTGGGATGAAGCGGGACGTAGCTTTGTGTGTGAGTCGGTGCCAAACTTGTGCCTTGGTGAAGGCCGAGTGTCAGAAGCCGGGCGGGTTCTTGAAGCCTCTTCCGATCCACGAATGGAAATTTGATGTCATCTCCATAGATTTTGTGCATGGGTTGCCTAGATCGCAACAGGGTAATGATGCCATTTGGGTGATTGTGGACCGCTTGACCAAAGTGGCACATTTCATCCCAAACCGGAAGGAGGACGGTGTGGAAAAGTTGGTGGAGTTGTACGTCCGCAATATTGTACGACTTCATGGGATTCCGAAGAGTATTGTCAGCGACCGGGATGGACGTTTCACGTCTAAGGATTGACGGTTGGTGCAGAATAGCTTGGGCACAAAACTCAAGTTCAGTACGGCCTTTCATCCTCAAACCGATGGGCAAACTGAGAGAACGAACCGTACTTTGGAAGATATGCTAAGGATGTGTACTCTCGACTTTGGCAAGAAGTGGGAGGATCACCTCTTCATGGTGGAGTTTGCTTATAACAATATCTACCAAGCTAGTATCAAGATGGCGCCATATGAAGCTCTTTATGGGAGGCGGTGTCGAACACCGATGTCTTGGACAGAGGCGGGAGACATAAAGCTTTTGGGGAAAGAAGTGGTAGCCGACGCTAGTGAGCTAGTGCGGACCATCCAAGAGCGTATGAAGGTAGCTCAAGATCGGCAGTCGAAGTATTTCAATGCTCGCCACAGGCATGTGGAATTCGCGGTGGGCGACTGGGTGTATCTTAAGATCAAGCCGTTCAAAGGCGTTTCACAAATTCGCCGACTCAAGAAGCTGAGTCCGAGATTTTTGGGACCATTCAAGGTCATCGAGCGAGTGGGAGAGGCAGCGTACTGGTTGGCGTTGTCCACAGAGCTAAGTGGATTGCATGACGTTTTTCACGTCTCCGTTTTGAGGAAAGCTTTGTTAGAAGCCAGCGTGGTGATTGAGCCGACGGCGGTGCCAGTAGAGGAAGACTTGAGGATGCGAGTTCGTCCAATCGGGATAGAAGATTCAGAGGTTCGGCAATTGCGGAACAAGAAAGTCAGACTCGTAAAGGTCCGTTGGGACAACTGTGGCTACAAGGAACTCTCATGGGAGCGAGAGCAGGCCATGCTGGAGGAGTACCCCGAGCTTTTCTCCTCAGGTACCATTTAGAATTTGTGTACTTTCCATGTTTTAAATTTCACGACGAAATTCTTTGAAGGGGGGGGGGGAGAATTGTAACACCCCAAAACTTGGAAGGGGAAACGACGGCGTCGTTTCAGCCAAATTTGGGTTTTCGGGGTAGGCACACGGCCTGTGACACGGCCGTGTCACAAGCCGTGTAGTACCTAGGTCGTCGAGCCGTGTTGCGCCTGGGTCGTCGAACCGTGTTGATCGACGATCGGCGAGAAGGCACACGGCCTTGGACACATGCGTGTCCCTGGCCGTGTCCTTCTCGGGCTGTTAGCAGGATTTATTTTGCTAGGAGTGACATGGGTCACGACACGGCCGTGTCGGGGATGACACGGGCGTGTCGAAGGCCGTGTCCTTGGCCGTGTTTTTGGCCGTGTCCTTCTCTGACTGGGAAAATTGGTCGGTAGGGGGCGTGACATGGGTCTCGACACGGGCGTGTCAATGGCGACACGGCCGTGTCGGAGGCCGTGTCAAAGGTCGTGTCGAAGGCCGTGTGCTGGTTTTCGAATCAGTCGAGACGACGAATGGCTAACACGGCCATGCACACGGCCGTGTTGCAACCCGTGTTCGGCCGAGATTTTCTATTTTGGGTTCCGATCGTGGCCGTTCGTTCTTTTCTTTGGAAGATCCAACGGTGGGGAGCCTCCCTGGGTGGTTTAAGGCCGGGAATAGGGTTTCAAACCCTCATTTTCCATTTGGCTTTATCTCTCTTGATTCTAGAGAGAAGGGAGAGCAAGGAGGAGGAAAGAGGCCAAGTTCCGGCCGTCGGCAAAGCCTCGGAGGTCCGTTTCGCAAATGGAGTTCAGATCCGCGAAGGCGGGAGCGTTGCGGTGGTGTTCAACTGAGCAAATCTTCTCCATGGCTAGGAAGAGGGGACGGAAGGTAACGATACTTCTCCTCTTAGTTTTTAGGATTTAGGATGCATGAATTGCATCCCCTTCCTTTCGTATTTTTGAGCACCGAATCTCTCAAATGAGAGGGATTCGTGTAGCCTAGGTTCAAGAGGAACCTCCGGGTTGAGTACGTTCATCCCGGCATGCTTGCATTAGAGATCTGCTCCGTTAGCGGATTAGGCATTTTGGGTGAAGCCATGGTCGCGACCGTTAGTCCGACCCGGTGATGTTGCATAGCGAGATTTGAGGATTCGGTAGAAATCCGTTGCGGCAATACGCCGTTGTATGTATGCGTTTTCCCCCTTATATTTGAGTGAGTACTCGTAGTCGGAACCGGACAAGGTTAGCTCCGCTTTGTGCGGTAGATGGTTTCCTTGGAGCACGGGAAAGACACGGTGCGAGTGGCGATTGGGGTGGGGAAACCTTTGTTGTGCTGTGCCAAGGCGCGGCTATGTCTCCGTGGTCGGCTGGCTATCCCGTGACGTGCAAGTCATGTGGGGAAAGTGTCCCGGCGAGACTAGCCCCTTGTGTGAGCCTGACGAGAATGCCGAGCGGAGGGCAAGCCCGGGCAATGTAGCCATGAGCGGGTGGGGTCCAGCAAGGCTTCTTAGAATCGGTCAGTGTGAGGCGGAACCCTGACGAGCGAAGTCAGATTGTGCGGGCAATCCCTGTGGTTATGACCCTTATGCGGGTGGGGCCTTTGCAAGGTTCCGTATGACGGCGTGTGTGCCGTTAGGGACATGGTGGTTCCCTTTTGTTTGCGGCTTTAAGCCAACGGGGAAACAGAAGTACCCGATGTTTGATGTTGTGCTAGAAACATACGAGCTAGGGTGCCTTGGGGGAAACCCGGGTTGCATTCATGTTGCATAGTAGGCCCCTTTCACCTTGTACAAAACATAGAAAACATGTATGCTGTATGAGACATCCAAGCCTGTTTTACCGCTTTAATATATATACTCTTTTGGTATACGAAGTGCTAACTTGCAGGTGGTGTGGTGCCCCAGGGTCCGTTAGGGACGACCGGGAGGAGATGTGTTTATTACACAGTAGAGGTCAGCCTTTTCTGACCCACGTTACTTCAAATCCTCGCAGGGCAAGGATCGCATGCAGGAGCTAGCGCGCCGGGCGAAAAGCCCTAAGCCTCATAAAGTGTTGCTGCGCCTGACTATTTTCTTTACCTTGCTTTGCTGCTGTTGTTTGACTATGTCCGGCTTGCATGCCGAGGTAGCCTAGGGGTGCTTGGCACTTTTTATTTTTTTGGACTTATATTGTGTAAGTACTTAAGGCCATTTGATACTCTTTTGTTAAGTGGATAACTTCTGTCGGTTAATGTTCTGTTTCCGCTGTGTTTGTCTAGAGTTTTGAGATTGGGTAGTTTTCATATCATCTTTTAATACTAAAGCTGTGGCGTCCGTATGTTGTGGGGCCCCAGCCGGACACAAATTATATGGTCTTTACAGGGGAGGTGTTACAGATTGCCCTCTCGGCTAAGGTGCTAAGGGCTAAGGTGCTCTCGCAAAGTATGCTCCAATTGCTCTAAAGGTAATGGTATGGAAATTCTTTCTCAACTGACTATTCAGTGTATGTTTTTCTTCCATCTGTCATATTCACCTTAGCTTGTAGGGTTTAGGCTTCTTCAAATAGGGGGAGATTGTTGGGTATTGTATCCACAATGTACCTGAATTGAAGAAGCCCCTGGACCAGTTAAGGTGAATTGACATTGTATTTGATCACTTGTCTTCAAGTTGTGCTTGCAGTTATTCCACGCTAAGTACACACCAATGTCAGGGTGCAGTGTGTCAATATACACGGGTCTGTGCAACGTAATCCCTCGTTGAGCAGATCAGTGTGTTGGATTACGTGTACTCTCTCTATTGGAGTGTACTTATTTTCAAGTACAGGGCTGAGACAGATCAAGAGGAGACAAGGAGCAAGGATGGGCCAAGGACCAGCTCAAGGGAAGAAAGGCGAAAATAGTCTAAGTAGAAATCGTCGAGAATCACTAAGTGATTCTCGTCGATTCGACGAGAAGTGATTCTCTCCGAATCGACGAGAATCACTCGCTGATTCTCGCCGAATGCTGCCGGCTGTCTCGACGCCGCCCTAAATTCTACTAAGGCAGAATCGTCGAGAATCACGAAGTGATTCTCGCCGATTCGTCGAGAATGACTCTGCATTCTCGACGATTCGACGAGAATCAATTGTGATTCTCGCCGATTCTCTCCGGCTTGCTATTTCTATGTAGCTAGAATTCTGCTAAGTGGAATTCGGCGAGAATCGTAGGTGATTCTCGTTGATTCGTCGAGAATCACTTACGATTCTCGCCGAATTTGACTTAGGCAAATTTCTGCTATTCTCTGGACCGGTCCAAGTTAACATGCGCTGTTTGGAGCCGGTTTTAGGACTTCTTTTTTGTGGGACCCACAACGGTCATTTTGGATGACCTAATGTATAAATACTTCGGTATTGTTGAGCAGCAGACAGACGAATATACGGATTCAAAAATACGAGCCGCCGACGTGACTTAGATCGTGAATCTCTCTCCGCCGCCATCGCCGCTCGTGCCAGTTGATTGCCGTCGCTGATCGTGGTTTCTTCCAGATCTCCCGGCTACAGAAGCTCAGCCAAGCACAGCATCTCATGCGTCTTACCAGAGATCCTTTGTCTCTTGATTCGTAGATCGGGAAAACCTTCCCCTTCCGAATCGATCGAGACGATCGATCCTAGTGTGACCGTTGGAAGACCTTGCTAGCTTTGCTACGAAGGTTGAATCTCCAAAGAACAGCCGCAGCACTCCGTTGTCACCGCCAATCCCGAGAGCCAAGCCGCCGCCCTTCTTGCCGCCGCCGGTTTCGGGGAGATTCTCTCCAAGTGAGATCTAGGGTCGTGGACTCTTCGTCGACTTCAAGAACACGTCGTCGAACGAAGTGGGACACCTTATTCTCCATAAGTAGTTTGTATTTCTTATACACTCCATTTTCAATTTTGTTGTAAAGGAACGTTGGTTCCTAGTTGTAAGGGTTGGGTGCAACCCGTGGTGTAGGAGTGGTGACTCCTTCGTTTGGAAGGGTTCCTTCCGTTAGTGTGAGGATTGGATTTCAATCCTATTGGTGAAGTGACCGAGTCGTCCCTAGTTGGGAGATAGGTCGAAGGGGGAGAGTGGACGTACCCCAATCGGGGAACCACTATAATTTGCCTGTGTCTTTCTGTGTTGTGCTGTTTGGTTTATTTGTGTAGGTACAATTTTAATTCCCCAAAAACGCTGCAAGACACCTATTCCCCCCCCCCCCCATAGGTGAAGGTAGTTGGCACTAGGTGGACTTTCAAGCATGTATATGTTGCCTCCAAGACTGGCGATGATGGTCGGTCCCAACAACTCACCATGGATGCACTCCAATGGTGTTGTATAGCTTGTCTGCGACTTATCAAATGTGAAGCAATGAGCCTAACCATATTGACATCCCGTGCAAACATGACCGTCGCGGAAGGATGACAACCTAGGCAATCCCTTCACAAGGATCCATACCTCCATCGCTTTCAACTTGTCCATCCCGATGTGTCTCAGTCTTTCATGCCAGATAGTTGCACTATCATTGGCTCTCATCCGATAAATATAGGAACTTATTTATAACCCAACAAAGTTCATATCTTTAGTCCCTATAAGAGCCACGTTTGCCAACTAAAGTTTAACCTTACAGTCCTTCTTAAATTGGCCAGATTGGTTGCATTTACAGCACCTTGGCCCTTCCTTCCACTTCCCATCATGCTTAAGAGATACACTCCTCTCTTACTGATATGAAGTAGAGGGACTGAAAATCATTGTTTTCAAGGTAGCTTGCAACCTAGAGGGGGGTCAATAGGTTTGTCTGTATTTTGTGAATTTCTTTAAGTTTCTTCCTTAAGTTCTTGGTGTGTTAGTAGTGATAAGCTTTCAAGAACCTGTAATAAATAAACAACACAAAAAAGCACATATAGAATATAGAGTGGTTCCCCAAATTATGGGTACATCCACTCTCCTCCCATCTTTCTAACTTTTAATTAGACAAGGCACTTCTCCAAAACTCAACTCAAAGAGCTTACACCTCATAATCCCTCAGGATCTCTGAGTCTCCTCCAAGACTTACAGCTCAGGCACTAAGCCCTACAACTCAATGATCAAATGATCACCTACCTAGGGCCAAAGGCCCTACCACTCAGGCTTGGAAGACAGCCCTATGTCAGAGCAAACATGCTCCTACATCAGAGAGAATGAATCTCCTACAGCTCAAGCCCAAATCCCCTACCTCAGATCCAAAGGATCCTACAGCTCATGCACAAGTTCTCCTAAAACTCAGAGAGAATGACTCTCCTACCTTGGGCTCAAAAGCCCAACAGCTTAGTGATCAAAAGATCACCTACCTCAAATCCAAGATGGATCCTACACTGAGAGAGTACCACTCTCCTACAGCCCAGGCCAATTTGCCCTACCTCAGGCCAAAGGCCCTGTAACTCAGATCCAAAAGGATCCTACAGAAATATAGTTGTTTTAATTAATTTGACACATAAATTTCTCTGTGTCAATACCTAGAGCTGAGTTATCTCAGCTATATCTTTCTTCACAGCAATAGGAAGATATTCTTTAATAGAAGGCTGCCTCTGCTGGAAGTAACTCAGAATTTAATTTCTGAACTTTCTGTAGAAGACTGGAGATCTGTAGGTCTTGAGCTTTTCAATCAGCTAATTGAACCTCCAGAAGTCTGAAGGCTCTCCTTACTTTCTTTATCAGAAGTATCTCTGATCTTGCTGTAATATCCCTCAAATAACTAGACCCATAGAAGTAGTTTTGTCATGACTAGCTCATGACAAAACCCTAGGAAGCTCAAAGAGACCATGTGAACTTAGGCATGAAGGTGTAGATCACCATGGTCTGCAAATAACACATTCCAATTACCTAACCTACAGTTTTACTTTAACGCCTCACCTTGACTCTTTGACCCCACCATAACATCCCTAACCCATTAGGGGGTCCCTTGGAGCACCTAGAACCCATTGGGGTCAACTAAAGTGGTTAAGTTGACCAAAGTAGACCCAAACCCTAAAATGGTCAAAGTTGCATATCTAGGGCTAATGGACCTCCAACTTGCGAAAATAACCCCACCTAAACCTTCATAACCCTTTAGGAGGTTCATTGGGCCACTAAGGTCCCATTGGTGTCAACCCAAGTGGTCAAGTTGACCAAAGTCAACTCAACCCTAAATTGGGTCGAATTAGTTCAAGTTGACCTAACCTTGCCTAACTCACTTGGGCTATGCCCAAGTTGAGTGGCCCACTAGTTTTCGGAGGCTGATATTTACAGGGAATTCCACTAAAAATCTGGAGGTGCTGACTAGGGGAGAGTAAATGGGAGTTTTTCCCCTTAATGGAGGAGAGAGAAAGAAGAAAGAAAGAAAGGAGTTATGGAGGCAAACCATGGGCCACCCCATTCACCTCCCCATTTCCCCCATTCATCTCCTTTGACTCTTGGGATGAGAATACCATGATTCTAGCCAGCCAACACTAATGGGAGGAGCCCAACCACCATGGCCGACCACCCCTTTACCTCCCCTCCATGGAAAATTATAATCCCCCTAAATAGCCCCACATTCCCACTTTTGACCAACTCACCACCTTCAAAACATCGTTGGTAGTCAAAATGATGTATTGGATCAATTGCTTTGGTGGAGGATCGAGGAATCGGGCAAGCTCGCCGGAGAGGAGGAACACTACGGCCAACCATCGCCACCGCCATCGTCGAACCCCAAACGAGGTCCACTTCTCCTCCCCTCCCTCTGTGCTAGATATCTAAGGTGTTAGGAGTCGGAATCGGGCTCAAATGAGCAGAATCCAATTAAAAAATTCCATGAAAAACCATGGAAATTTGGGGTGGCGGGTTCGCCGGAAACCACCCCTCTGGTGGCCGTGTCGCCACCCAGCGATATCCAGCACCTCAACGGAGGTGGTGGTGGCGGTGTCCGGCAAGGGAGGTGGTCGGGTGGCCAGCATTTGTCTTGGGAAAAGCTACAGGAAGAGGCGTTTTTACGGGTTGTTGTTGTTGGAGAAGAAGATGAATAATAACTTCTATTTTATTATTATATTTATTTATATGATTTAGTGATTAAATACCCTTTAAGATGCATTATTTTGTTGCTGCCAAATGAGGCCCTTATACGCCGTTTCAGGAAATGTGATTAATAGGAAAGTTATAGGATCGTGATTCTAATTTATTTTAAAATTAATTTCAACCCATTTGGGTCAGTGGTTTGACCACATCACTCAAAATGGTGCAGTTTATACATAGGGATAGCCAGAGAACAAATTGAGTGCCCCCATCAATCTAGCCATCCAAATGACTTGAGATTTGTAATAGGCATCACTCTTACCTTTACCTCTGACCTAAAAAAAATTGGAATCTTTGGAAAAACATTTTCTATTGTTTTTGCAAAAGTTTAGTAAATCATGTATGATTTAATTTTAGGGTCTAATGACCTCACAATTTCCCAAAAGTTTGGTGAATTACCCTTAGGGTCATGGTAGGTCATTGGTAAAAATCTCAGCCCATTTGGGGTTGATTTGATTAGGTATTGTTGTGACCAATGTTTGGCCCTATAAGTGAAAAATTAGTTCAAATGTGCACTTGAAGGATTGATTGACCAATCCTCATTCAAAGTTGGAGAAACATTGGCCATTGCTTATTGTTACATGAAATACCCCCACAAGAGAGTTTGGGTGGTTTAGGGTTGGTGTGCCCTAGAACCCTAGTGTTAACCCTAGGGTTGAGATTTGAGCTCAATGAAGGACATGGGACCATATGTCCTTGGAATGTATTGAAAATCTGTAGATGAGTTCATAGGGTGGAAATAAGCCCTAAAAATGTTATTAGAATTTTTAGGAGCACTTAACCCCTCTAAAATAATTTAGGACCAATTAACGTACTTCTACTGATAATTTTATTGCATGATTATATGATTTTGGATATTCATGAAACTTAGACAGTGATCTTATATAATGATTAATAATCTCTGGAAATTTTGGAATGTACTTTGGAATAATGTTTGTAGTACTTCATTCACAGACCTAGTAATAGCCATATTAGTAAGAAAAATTATTATGAGTTATTTACTCACTAAGAATTTATGAAATTTGGTTTTGGGCATTTTAGGGCTTCATTTTGCTCTGTGAATTTTTATAAAATTATTGGAAGACTTATCATACAGGATGCTTCATAAGATGCTTAGTGTTGAATATATTTAAATGATTTATTAATGTGATCAAGGTTGTTTAGAAAATTATTATTTTTTGTAAGTAGACTTTTTTTGGTCATTTTTAACATCTGGTAATTTTTCCATAATTTTTGGATGATTAATTCTAATATTTCCTGCTTTACCCAATGCTTGTAGATAATTAATCAATGATTTGTTTGGAGGTCAAAACCTTTTTGAAAAATTGTGAATTTCATTATTTACTAGTATTTTGATGATATACACTTGTCATAATTTTTTTGAGGCCATATCTTGTCAGAAAATTATACTTGGTGTTCAAAAGTCTAGGTGGCATGAGTTTGCAAAAAATATAATAAATGCCAATTAAATTAGGAAAAATATTATCTTCTGTATTTAATCTTAAAATATCATGATTGATCCCCACTAATAATCTTAGGTCTTTTGGATGAATATTTGGAGGGGTCACCGTTCATGCACGTCATGTAGCTCATTAGATCTGAACATAGTAAAACTATAGAATTAAGGAATCATATGAACCTTGGTATAGGATAAAGGGGTAGTTGGTGCAATTAATCCGGTTGAGTATGAGTGAGGTCACCAATGGAAGTCAACCTGTGAGAGCCGGGTTGATTTGGGGCAAGGTTGTGCTCGGGATCGACGATGGATCGTCTTTCCCTTGGATAAAGTATAAATATACATAGAGTTAGTTCAAGTGTAATGCTAAGAGAGTTTAGGACATGGGTAGATACATACAATAATAAGTACTTTACGAAAGGTAACTTTGGGCTTCATCCCATCGCAGTTCCTAGTGCTCTCGAGATCCCTTCACAAGGAATACCCTGGGCAGTCCAAGGTTAACCATAAACTATAAGGCTAAACTGTTAGTGCAAGATTGATTCTATGTACTTCACTTTTACTCACCTCGTAGTCACGGGAGGCTAGTTTGGTTTAGACTCACGAGCGGTAGGATCAGCGGTGGTAGGTACGGACTAGTTAGTCCGGGGAGCCAGTAGCTCGAAAGTTTGTTGTGACAGACGGGTTAGTCCGGAGAGCCAATGGCTCGGAGATTTATATTTATCATAATTACATGTGCATAAAGGTGGTGGGTCTTTGGTATTAGACGGTCGATCACACCGACGTAAATATGTTGACTCGACAATTGTGGTTCTCACTTAGCCAAGGAAAGGACTAGCGGGTTTGTCAGCATTAGTACGTGGTTACTCTTGTGTGTCCTTTAGACACGTACGTAAGGACTATGCCTTATAGTGCGGTTTCCAGCCTAGGAGTGGTGTGGACCAACCTACTGTCTATGTCAACTATTACGGAGGCTCCTGGAAGTGAAGCTAGCTTCCAAAACCGGGGAACTAAAGGTCTGTACATATATAGTCGTGTGTGTGTGTTGCACTTGAATGAACATAGCATTAAACTAGCATAATGTAGAATATCATGTCATCAGTGCATTTAAACCCCGACCCCTATCGTATAAATTGGTATGTGACTTTTTATACGATAGGCCTTGTAAATTGACCCCTTAACTTATGAGTTTGTATGGTCATTCTTATAAGTTTAGGTTACTTATTCTATAGCATACTTTACTTTACTTTAGCTGTGCTAGAAGGTAGTCATAGTTCTTTACTTATACTTTTATTACTTATAATGTAGCATGTGTTTACTGCTTTGTACTTTACCTTGTTTACATTACTGCTACCTTGTTATAGTTCCTTTGTACATACTCCTACGAGGGTAGTTGTCACCTACTCTTGTTCATTCTCCACCTTAAATATCTTTACTTTCCTCCTCCCCTCATGGTGCCTAGTAGTCGTGGGGGTGAGGTTAGGACGATAATGGCTTAGTCTTTTTACTAACGGTCGGTGGACCACATCATTTTAGGAATTCGAGGTGATGCACTAGTCGCGGAAGGATGGCAGGACTTGAGGAGCTATTGTTGTGCACTACCGCTACTACTCGGCAACAGGTCGAGGAAGGTTTTCAGTTTGCTTCTGCTAGATGTGTGAGTTGTAAGAGAGAGATTATTTGTATTAGACATGTGTTGAAACCAAATAATCAGTCCCTGTGGAGTCTGACCCTTGCGGAAGGGGTGATCGCACACTTACTTCTCTACTCACAAGCCCAAGTGACAAGGGAGAAGGACCGGGAACAGACCCAAGGCTTCAGCACGGAGGTCCCACCACACACCCGGAAGATCTTAGAGCGCTTCCCCTCCTTAGCCAAGTGCTGAAGCTAAGGTACCTCAGAAAGCGCTAGAAGACCGGGCACAAGAAAGCGTGTCTTCTGAGGTACCCCTTGGGTCCTATTTATAGGAAAAGATGGTCTGCAAATAACCAGGCGTCACTGTTTTCGAGGAATATAGGCAATCCAAAAAAGGGGGTAACATGGTAAAAACACCCTACAACTGAAGGGCGAGCCGGCCCTGAGAAGAGCTTATTGAGTGGGGGCGGCGAGTACGGGCGCGAGAAGTCTCCCCCTGCGCCGAGGTGAAGAGCGGCGAGTAAACTCACCTCTCGCAGCGCCGTGGACCTGACTCGCCTCACCTCAAGCCTGGGAAAGTCAGGCATGAATCCCCTGCTCGCCGATGACGGTCGCGCGGGTACTCTCCAACCCCGTGGCTCTAAACAAGCACGTACTTGGCCGGGCCCACAATGAACGGCTTCCTCTTGTCGGGCTCAGCTCCACGATCTTCGAGCTCGACCCGACGATTGTCGAGCCCATACTTGGCATGCTGGGCTCGGCATACCCTGCTGAACTCGCCTGGTGCTCGGGGGCGGTCTGGGCCGGCCGGATCGGCTCCTGTTAGCTCGCTCGCTGGACACGGGGTTGTACATAATCCCCGCTCTTTGCGAGGTTGGCACAAACTCGGAAAGAAACATCCAACCCACTAGGATCCTGCGAGCGCGACAGGAGCCGATAGGAATCTCTTGGTAGGACCCACCGGTGGCTATATATACATGCCCTGCCAGCTTGGCTGACCTCCGCCCCTCTCTTTACTTAAGCTTTGTCGAGATGCCACTCCCGAAACAAGTCATGGAACGACTCGCGAAATCACGCGGGGAGACTGCCCATCGCGCTACGGCCCTGACAGATCTGTGCGCCCCGGCTCGCCGTTTTGCTGAATTTGGCTCGGTCAAGAGGTTGAGGCCCTTTCCTCCCGAGGCCGAGCACATCTTTGCTGACCTAAAGAACACTTTGGCCAATGGCTCCGACTCTTCCAACCATTCTGCCCCGGCCCCTCACGACAAAGACTTTGTGGATCTTACCGCCGAACAGGACCAAGGCGGTGAGGTCTCCATACCAAGGGTCGAGAGTCCTCCTGCCAAGGGGCCCGAGTCATCCTCTGACCCGCGCCCGCGAGATTCGCCCCTTGTCACCGAAATCGTGGAGACGGACTCGCGAGGGCTGGTATCTCTGGCTCACCTTCACTCTCAACAACCCTCCTCTGCTCCTGCGGCTACTGGGGTGCATGCCGAGCATACATCCGCTCCTGCTTCCCCCCAAGATCCTGAAGGTATGCCCCCTGACCCCCTCATTTTGCGTCTGATTCTAACTGGCGCTCGCCTCTCCCATTCGCAATCTTGACTTCCCTGCGCAGGCCTCCCTGACCCAGCCGCGACCGATAGCTCACCCGAACGGGCCGTCTACTCGCCTCTTCCATCGCCGCGTGCCTTGGACGTCTTCTTGGACTCGGAGGTGGACAGCCCCGAACGGTCGAGGCGAAGCCAACTGGTCCTGAAAAAGCTAGTGCGCCTCCAGGAGCTGAAGAAAGACGATTCCAGACTGCAGGAGGAATGCGCGCGGCTTGCTGGAGAGCCGAGGGTCAGCTCAGTATATGCGGCGACGTCTTCCTCCATACTCTTCGACGAGATTGACGAGAACCTGCGAGCGGCGAACAGTAACCTGGGGCAGCTTCGGCAACTTTTTGCGCAGCGGCTGGCGGCATCGGGTCGGCGAGACCGGGGTAATTGAGGACGGCTCCCTTGCGAGCCGACCGGTACTCGCCCCCACTATCGTCTGGTCTATGCGCGCTTTTCTGCTTTTCTTTGTTCTGGACAATTAACTTTTTTAATGCTAATAAAGTGTATAAATTTTTATCATGCGAGCGAGTCTTTTCTCCTTCGAGCGGTGCGTGCCTTTTCGAATTCTTCGGCTAGGCTCGCCTAGGTTGGCGAGTAGAGAGCGGCGAGACGAGATACGTGAAATAGGGTATGCGAGCCGGGCTGGTCAGTCGGTTTCGCTTCCCCTCCCTTTTTCTATATATAGGGATCCCCACCTACCCCTGGCTACGCCTTTATTGCCTTCTTATTTCTTCCTTTCCTTGCCCTCTCTACCTACTGCTCGCGTGTTTTTGTCCCCTCAGCGAGTATGGGTAAAGGAAACCCCGACTCCGAGGGCCGCTCCAAGTGCGCGCAGAACTTTGCGGACCACTATTTTTTTGAGGGGAACACCACGGCGAGCGAGCTCGCCGAGTTTGTGGCGGATTATGTCCCCGCCGGCTTTGTGGCTCGCCTCCCGGCGGAGCATGAGGCCATCAACTCGTTCTTTGAGGACGAGCTCGCCTTCCCCATCTCGCACTTTGAGGTGGGGTTGTGCCTGCCGCTCTAGCCGGAGGTCCGCCAGGTACTCAAGTACTACGACGCTGTGCCCGCGCAGCTCAACCCCAACGCCATCGCCATGATAGTGGGGTCGCCTGCTACCTCCACCGAGAGCGGATCGAGTTCAACCTCACCGTCTTCCGCAAGCTCTTCTCCTACAAAGCCAACGCCGACGGGGTCGCCTTCTTCTGCGATACACCCATAAAAATCCGCGAGGTCGCCAACAAAAATCACAACAGGATGTCGAAGATCGCCTTCATCCGGGGCGACCTCGGCAACATTCCCTTCTCGCCCTTGTAGAAGAGCAAGGAGGTGTACCGGCTGCCGTCCGTGTCTGGAAATGATGCCGAGCTCCACAAGTTCTTTCTGTACAAGGACTTTGAAGTCACCTTCCTCCGCCGCGGTCTCGAATCCCTTCCGCCTGTCCTTCCTGGTGAAGGTTTGCCTCGCCCACCTTCTGCTCGCCACTTGGCCTAACCGATCAGAACCTTATTTTTTGGCTGTCTTTTTTTTGCAGGGGAGCGACTGATCCTGGTGAACCCTCCCTTCGCCGACCCGGGAGTGTTTTCGGACCCGCTTGAGCGGGCCCGGGCTGCGGCTTTGGCGTGCCGGGAAGAGAAGGTCAGAGGCAAGCCTTCCAGCAAGAGGCGGCTGGAGCTTGGGGGGTCGAGCTCAGTCCACCGCCCCTCGGCCACTAAAAAGGCGAGAGTGGTCTCGCGAGGCCTGCCACAGCAGCCCGTGTCGCCCGTCAGGTTCATGAGCTCGCCGGAGGTTTTCTCCGACGAAGCTCCGGCGAGCCCGCTGAAGGAGACATCATCCCCCCCGCGGGAAGAAGCGCGGGTCCTCCTCTCCTCCTTCCATCGAGGAAGTTGGCCCCAGTGGCTCGGGGGCTCCAAAAGACCACCCCCACTTCGGGAAGGGGGGAAGGAGCAAGGATGTGGCTGGCGAGCCGATGCTGCTCTGGGATGAGGGGGCCCACCGCGTCTCCGTCTCCACTCGCGCTCCCTCCTGGGGAGCTCGTCGGCCTCCCACGGGCCACGCGTTTGCCCTTGGCTTCGGCCTCTATGGCCGGGAGGGCGCCGATGCCTACAAGAACTTGACTCCTTGGCAGATTGGCCATGAGGGTCTGCAGGCTCATCTGAGGGCCTTCGAACTTCACCATATGATGGTCCGCCGCGGCTTCCATCTTAGCCAACTCCTGATAAAAGCCGAGCAGGAGCGCGACCTGGCGGCGGAGAAAGGTGCTGACACGGAGCGGCGGTTCGGCATTGCCAAGTGCTTACTCAACGAGGCCTCAGGCGGGCTGGTAAGAGCTGACCAACTCTCCTTTTAACTTGGAAAATATTTTACCGAGAGTCTGACCTTTTGCTTTTCAGGATGCCGAGTCCGCCAAGGTGTTGCATGCCCGTGCCAGCGAGTTGGAGGGAGAGACTGCCCTGCTGCGGCTCTGCCTCGTGGATCAGGAGGCCAGCTTGCGCGAGCAGGAGGCCCTTGCTGCTCGATCGGCGACCGAGGTGGAGGCATTAAAGGAGCAGAACCGCTGTCTCCAAGGCGAGGTCCGTCGGCTGACGGAATCCCTCTTCCCCCCAGACAGTGTCGAGCCCCCTTTCCCCTATAAGCGGCCCCGGGTTTTCGGCGAGGGGGAGGTCATGGAGCGGCTGCGAGTCAACTCGATCGAGTCTGCCGAATGCCTTCTGAACGCCATGAAAGGATCGGGGATTCTGGTCGAGGGCTGCGAGGAGGTGGCAGTCCGAGATCTTCTGCCGAGCCTGTTCCCGCCGTCTCCGCCCAGCGAGAAGGAGGAGAGCTATGTCTCCCTCTTTGATAGGGCGAAGGGCAAGGAAAGGTCGCTCGGAGGCGAGGAGGAGGATCGCCATTTGGGAGTAGAGGGCGAGAGCTGACCGAACTCCCCCCCCCCTTTTTCTCTACTGTCTTCCTGTAATCATCCCCCCCTTTTTGTAATCTCGCCGGAGCGAGCCCTTCCCCTTTTTGCAAATATAATGAAAAGAATTTTTCTCTTTTTTTACCCTCAGCGCTAGAATGCACGTGAGTTAGGATTCGCGCTCGGCGAGAGGCCTTGAGCATTGGCAGCGACCAGACTCGTGATTTCTCGCCCTACTCGCTGTGTGACCTTTGCGAGAGTGGCCGCCGCAGGTGTCCGCCTATCATTCTGGGAAAAGATCTTCTGCCGAGCAGACCCCTGCGAGTACAGGCTCGCGCGGGAGGCACATTTTTCCTTCGACTAGGTGGGGCAAAAAATCCTTTCTAGTCAGACAACCAAGGGAAACAGGACCCCTTGGGCTCCATGATTGTTGAACATCCTCAGGGCTCAGCCCCAAGGTCATAGTGACGTGCATCGAGACCCCGGCCCTGCCAGCTTGGAAGGAGCCTGGCAGCGGGAGAATCGAGACCTAACCCCAGAGCGACAATACTCAGAATATTTTCCTCTCCCGGGTGCAACCACCAGGCCTGTCAGCTAGATGGCAGCCTGAGGGCGGGTGTTGAACATCCTCCGGGCTCAGCTCCAGGGTCATAACGACGTCCATCGAGACCCCGGTCCTCCAGTCTGGAGGGAGCCTGGCAACGGGAGAATCGAGACCTAACCCCAGAGCGATAACACTTAGAATATTTTCCTCTCCCGGGTGCTACCACCAGGCCTGTCAGCTAGATAGGAGCCTGAGGGCAGGTGTTGAACATCCTCCGGGCTCAGCTCTAGGGTCATAACGACGTCCATCGAGACCCCGGCCCTGCCAGCTTGGAGGGAGCCTAACAGCGGGAGAATCGAGACCTAACCCCAGAGCGAGAACACTTAGAATATTTTCCTCTCCCCGGTGCTACTACCAGGCCTGTCAGCTAGATGGGAGCCTGAGGGCGGGTGTTAAACATCCTCCGGGCTCAGCTCCAGGGTCATAACGACGTCCATCGAGACCCCGGCCCTGCCAGCTTGGAGGGAGCCTGACAGCGGGAGAATCGAGACCTAACCCCAGAGCGAGAACACTTAGAATATTTTCCTCTCCCGGGTGCTACCACCAGGCCTGTCAGCTATATGGGAGCCTGAGGGCGGGTGTTGAACATCCTCCGGGCTCAGCTCCAGGGTCATAACGACGTCCATCGAGACCCCGGCCCTGCCAACTTGGAGGGAGCCTGGCAGCGGGAGAATCGAGACCTAACCCCAGAGCGAGAACACTTAGAATATTTTCCTCTCCCGGGTGCTACTACAAGGCCTGTCAGCTAGATGGGAGCCTGAGGGCGGGTGTTGAACATCCTCCGGGCTCAGCTCCAGGGTCATAACAACGTCCATCGAGACCCCGGCCCTGCCAGCTTGGAGGGAGCCTGGCAGCGGGAGAATCGAGACCTAACCCTAGAGCGAGAACACTTAGAATATTTTCCTCTCCCGGGTGCTACCACCAGGCCTGTCAGCTAGATGGGAGCCTGATGGCGGGTGTTGAACATCCTCCGGGCTCAGCTCCAGGGTCATAACGATGTCCATCGAGACCCCAGCCCTGCCAGCTTAGAGGGAGCCTGACAGCGGGAGAATCGAGACCTAACCCCAGAGCGAGAACACTTAGAATATTTTCCTCTCCCGGGTGCTACCACCAGGCCTGTCAGCTAGATGGGATCCTGAGGGCGGGTGTTAAACATCCTCCGGGCTCAGTTCAAGGGTCATAACGACGTCCATCAAGACCCCGGCCCTGCCAGCTTGGAGGGAGCCTGGCAGCGGGAGAATCGAGACCTAACCCCAGAGCGAGAACACTTAGAATATTTGCTGAGTGTTTTTGATGCTCTTCTACGGAAGTTCCGCCTCATCACATGTCGTTGTTACGATTATTGTGAAAAAGGGAGGCTCAAAGGAGTGAAACACATTGCATTAAAAAAACTGAGGCACGTACAAGCATTCAGGGATAGAAGCGTTTCAGGTCATCGCCGCTCCAGGTGTGGCTCAAAGTCTCGCCTTCCACATTTTGGAGGTGGTACCCTCCCGATTTTAATGTCTCCCTTACGATGTAGGGCCCCTCCCAGTTTGGATGGAGCTTGCCCACGGCCGCCGATCTTCCCGCCGCATCTACCTTCTTTAGAACTAGGGCGCCTTCCAGAAACTGCTTGACCCGGACATGCTTGTCAAAATACTTAGCCATTCTCTGCTTGACTTCCTCCTGCCGAACCGCGGAGAGGTCGCGCACTTACTCTATCAAGTCCAAAGAGAGTCGTTGTTCTCCCTCATTCTCAACTCTCCACTCCTCCCTTCCAGCTTCCGCCTCAGCGACCCTAGGAGTACGGACCTCAAGTTCAATGGGGAGCACCGTCTCGCTTCCGTGAGATAGTTTAAAAGGCGTCTCCCCCGTGGCGGTGTTGGGAGTAGTCCTCAGGGCCTAGAGGACCGAGGGGAGTTGCTCTACCCAATTTCCCTTCAAATTTTCCACCTTCTTTTTCAGGAGGTTCACGATAATCTTGTTGGTCGCCTCTACCTGCCCGTTGCTCCTTGGGTGGTGGACAGAGGCGAACCTGAGGTCGATCCCGAGCTCTCCACAGAACTTGATGAACTCATTGCTGGCGAATTATGGTCCGTTGTCGGTGACGATGGCTTGGGGCATCCCATGCCTACAAATGATCTCCCCCCATACGAAATTTCGAATGATCTGCGAGGTCACCTTGGCCAAAGCCTTCACCTCCATCCACTTGGAGAAATAATCGATCATTACCAGCAATAATCTCCTCTGCCCGCTTGCCTGTGGGAAGGGACCTACCAAGTCCATTCCCCAAATTGTGAAAGGCCAAGGGGCCGTGATACTCCTGAGTCGCTAAGCCGGTTGCAGTTGGAGGGGGGCAAACAGTTGGCACTTATGGCATTTTTTGACAAATTCTAAGGCATCGTGCCCCAGGGTAGGCCAGAAGTAGCCCTGCCTGATGATCCTTCCCTCCAGGGTCCGACCTCCCGAATGACTCCCACATTCCCCGGAGTGGACTTCTTCCAAAATCCTCGACACCTCCCCCTCCGCCACGCAATGAGCCAGTAATCCTGAAAGGGTCTTGCGGTAAAGTTGCCCGTCGCGCAAGAGGTAATATGCTGACTTGTACTTGAGCTTCTTTCTATCCATCCCTTCTGGGTACTCTCCCGTGGACAGGTAGGTAGTGAATGGGTCCATCCATGTGGACCGCCGATCTATCTCCATCAACTCTCCTTCCTCCAGGGATGGGTGGAAAAGGTCCGTGATAGTGCCCCCACCCGAGGACCGCGCTTGGCGAGGTGGTCGACTTGTTCATTTTCCTCCCGCGGCATATGCTGAATGGAGAAGGTTTGGAACCCCCCAATAATTCCTTTAACCTTGGCTAGATATAGTTGCAAGGTGGGCTCCCTCGCCTCGAATTCCCCGTTGATCTGGGAGGCTACTACCATAGAGTCAGTGAGGACCTTTACATCATGCACTCCCAATTCCTTGGCCAAGCGCAGTCCTGCGATTACCGCCTCGTACTCGGCCTGGTTGTTGGTTATGGAGAAATGTATCACCACCGTTTGCTCAATCCGGGTCCCTTGGGGACTCTCCAAGACGACCCCAACCCCCAAGGTGTGCTTCCCTAAAGCCCCATCCACCATCACCTTCCAACGGACGGGGCAAGTGAGTTTGTCTTCTGCTATCTCGACCACATAGTCAGCCAGGAAGTCAGCCATTGCTTGCGCCTTAATCGCGAGTCGAGGGACAAAGGAGATGTCAAACTCGCTCAACTCTACCGACCACTTGGCGAGTCTTCTTGAGTGCTCCACTCCCTCGAAGATGTTGCGGAGGGGGTGGTCGGTTACCACCTGGATGGAGTGTGCCTGGAAGTAGGGCCTGAGCCTCCGGGCTGAGATGATCAGAGCGAAGGCCAACTTCTCCAAGATGGGGTAGCGGAGTTCCGCCTTCCTCAGAACCCTACTCACATAATAGATGGGCAGCTGCTTTCTCCCCTCCTCCTGAACTAAGACAGAAATTACGGCCTCCGCCCCGACCCCTAAATACAAAAACAAGTCCCCCCCCTCCTTTGGCCCTTGGAGCAAGGGGGCCTGAGTCAACTGCTTCTTCAAGGCCTGGAATGCCTCCTCGCACTCCGGGGTCCATTCGAACTTCCGACCTCCCCTCAAGGTCTTGAAGAAGGGAGAACACCTCTCCCCGGCCCGGGAGAGGAACCTGCTCAGTCCTGCCAGCTTCCCTGTCAGCCGTTGTACCTACTTCGCATCCCGAGGTGGCCCCAACTCCATAATCGCCCGGACCTTGTCAGGGTTGGGTTCGACTCCGGCGGGGGTGAGGAGATGATCTAGAAATTTGCCTTTGCTCTCCCCAAAGATGCACTTCAGAGGATTCAACCTCATCTTGTATTTACGCAAGGTGCCGAAGGTCTCCTCCAGATCCTGGAGGTGAGAATCGACCTCCCGGCTATTTACCATCAGGTCATCCACGTACACTTCCAAGTTCCTTCCCTTCTGCCCCTGGAATATACGGTCCATCATCTTCTGGTACGTTGCCCCTGCGTTCTTTAACCCAAAAGGCATCATTTTGTAGCAGTGGCATCCATCTCCCGTGATGAACAAGACATTCTTTATGTCAGGAGGGTGCATCCTGATTTGATGATAACCTGAAAAAGCATCTAAAAAACTCATTACAGAGAAACCAACGGCTGAATCTACCAGCGCGTCGATTCTACGCAAGGGGTAACAATCCTTCGTACATGATTTATTAAGTAGTGAAAAATCTACACACATCCTCCATCGGTCGTCCCCTTTTTTCACCATTACAACATTCGAGACCCAGACGGGGTATTGAATTTCGGAAACGAAGCCGACCTTAAGGAGCTTGGCGACTTCCTCCCTGATGGGTTCGGCCAGTTTGTCCATGACGGACCTCCTCTTCTGCTGGATGGGGAGAGCCTCCGGGTGTAGATTGAGGCGGTGGAAGACGACGTCGGCATCGATCCCAGGCATCTCTACTGCGCTCCAAGCGAAGACATCCACATTCTTTTGGATACACTCCAGCATCTTGCCTTGATCTTCTGGGGTCAGCCCCCCACTGATGCGGACCTTCTCCACCATGCCATCCTTGGTGAGGACTTCCATTTCCACTACCTCCTCGGCAGCCTCCAACCGGGACTGCTCCTCCCACTCTGCGGTGTCCTCCCCTCTTGGAGTAGGGACCTCCCCTCCTACGATCATCGCCTCAACTGACTCCTCTGGTAATACCTCCTCGCGTGCTTCCCCTTCCATCCTTCCTTCCTCCCCGCCTTCTTCTCCGGCCTCCTTCCCTTCCACCTCCTCCATCCTTCTCCCCATCTCCTCGGCCTCGTCCTGCCAAGAAATGGAATTCACCGCCGTCACGTAGCAATCCCGAGCTGCCTTGGGGTCGCCGCGAACCCGGACCTGGATCCCGTCCACGTTGAACTTAAGACATTGATGGAAGGAGGAGGGGACGCATCGGAAGGCGCTGATGAGGGGCCTCCAAAAAATGGCGTTGTAGCTGTTGGGGCCTCCACTATGACGAATAGACAGTTCCTGGACTGTCCCCCCAAGCTGACATGGAGTCCCACTCCCCCTTCTACTTCTTTCCTCTCCCCCGAAAAACCGAAGAGGGGCCTATCGGAGGCCAGCACCCTCTTGGCTTCTACCTGCATGGCATCGAAAGGCTTCTTGAAGATGATGTTGACGGATCTCCAATTGTCAATGAGGATCCGGGAGACTGTGAAATTCTCGATGGCTGTCTGGATGACCAGCGCATCGCAGAAGGGGTCATCAAGACCCGGCATATCCTCCCTTGAGAAGGTGATCCTCTCCTCTAGAGGTGGAGTCTGAGATATGGAGTCGATGCTCCTTCGGTACATGGTGTGGAGGCTTGCCTTCCGGGAAGCCTCGACTCCTACCCCCCCCCCCCCCATGGATCACTCCGATCCCTCCTCGGGTCCCCACATCGGCCCGGTCTTCGCAACGATCCCCCTCCGCCTGAGGCCGGACTTCCTCAATCCGCACCTCCTGATGATTCCGCTGCTGCCGCTGCTGCTCCCTGTTCTCCCGCATCTCGAGGAACTCCGGACACGTGACCGTCGTGTGCCCCTCCTCTTGATGGTAGTCGCAATAGGGCAGGTCTACCCTGACCTCCCTCCTCCTCCTTAGTTGCCCTCTCCTTCGCCCCCCAGGGCGATAGCCATGGCCTCCTCCTGGTCGAGAAGAGGCGGTCTCTGGCCCTGCCTCCCTCCCTGGGGGTAAAACTGGCCACGCCCACCTTGGCGGTTGTCTCCCCCCTGATAACCCCTCCGTGGCCCTTGATCCTGCCACTCCGGCCTCCAGCCCAATCGGTTTTTCGGCTCCTGACGCCCCCACCTGTGCTGCTGCGGCTGCTGTTCTCTCTGCTGGGGCTCGACCCTTCTCTCCTCCTGGGCCCGACCTCCCCTTGGCTTCTCCTCCTCCACGGCACACCTGGCAAACCTCCGAGCGAACTCTTGGTGTGTTGCCTCCATGTCGGCCTCCCTTGCCGCCCTTTCCAGGAGCGCTTCGAAAGACACCGGAGGCGTCCTCTTCAACTCCATGGCGAAGAACCCGAGTTGGAGACCCAGGGTGAAGGCCACCATCATGGTGTGCCCTGGCATCTCTTGTACCTGGGACAGTTCTTCCTGGAACCTGTCTAGGTAACTTCCCAGGGTCTCCCCTACTTTCTGCCTGACACGGAACAAGGACTCGACCTCCCTCTTCCTCTTTTTTGAGGTGGTGAATCTCAACATGAATCCCCTGCGTAAATCCTCGAAGCAGTAGATGGAACCGGCCGGGAGCTGATGAAACCACTCTCTCGCTTTCTCCCTAAGGGTGATGGAGAAGAGCCTACACTTGAAGCCATCTGACATCTATCGGATTGACACCACATCTTTGAACCACTGGATGTGCTGGATCGGATCTCCCTTCCCTGAGTAGTAGGACATCTTCGGCTCTCGGAACCCTTCTGGAACTGGGGCTGACGAAACTAACTCGCTGAAGGGACTTCCTCCTTTGGCCTGGCGAGTTGGGAACTCCCTCCCCACCGTCTCGCCGAACAGGTACTCGCCGGCCGAGCCTGGGAAGAGGACTCGCCGCCTCGGCTCGCACTCCCCCTCGCTCGCGACCTCCTTCCCCGCGCGTCTGAGGGGCGCATCATTGCCTAGCACTGGATTGGCGACCACGGGAACCGCTGGCGTCGTGCTCTAGGCTCGCATGCCGAGTGCGATCCTGACGAGCCCGAGCACTTCCTCCCTGAGCTCCACGGACATCCCCTCCATCGCGGGAGGGGGAGCGGGTGGCGAGTTCGCCCTGCCTGAACCTTGCCCCTCGTCTCTTGCCATCGGTCCTGCGGAAGATTTTCTGTGCTGACCACGCTCCACGCTCACCGCACCAATGTGTTGAAACCGAAAAATCGGCCTCTGTGGAGTTCGACCCTTGGGGAAGGGGTGACCGCGCACCTACTACACTCAAGTGAACAATCTAGGCTCAAGGCTAGGAATACAAGGGACAGACCTAAGGCCTCAGCGTGGAGGACCCACCGCATACCCAGAAGACTAACAAACTCTTCCCCTCCTAAGCCAAGGGCTGAGCTAAGGCACCTTCGGAGGGCTCTCTTGGCCGACCGGAACATCTAAGGAGGATCTCAAGGTCCACTCCTTCTGAACTAGAGGTGTCACCTCGGGTCTATGAAAACTGTTCCCCGCCCGCCTTTTTAATGGTGTAATACCGCCTCACAGCCCTACTCTACGCAGACCCAATTGGGCCGCTAAAATCATAACATAGGCCTTCTATGGCCGCCGCAGAGCATCGCAGATATTTAAAATTACAGGAATATAAATTCCATACTTTGGCATGCAGGCCGGCAACATAAACAAACTAGGCCTTCTTGGGCCGGCACAAACTGGGGCTTAAGCCCGCTATTCCCCGCTTGGCACTGTAGCACCTGTACGTCAACGTCTCGACGAGCGGCGGCCAACTAGGCATCAATCGGCTAATCATAAGCGGGCCGAACATATTGCGCACATCCCCTTTATTGGGGCTATGGTGTGTATTCCCTGCAAGCGGCTAATAAACAACTTCCACGGAGTCTTCTCCGAGAACCCCAGAACATCACCAATCCGGCTCACACGTCCGGATGGGCTTCACACAGCATGCCTAAACCCGTACTCACGCTTCCGGGTGCTAATGCAACTAATTACGAGGACCCACATGTCGACCCGTCGGAGAGCTCCCTTCCCCCACCCGTTGGTGGAGAGGGGCTTCCATGCAAGTATGAAAATTAAGGGCTTCACCTGCCCAAGTAGAAAATTTGTTACCCTTGACGCGTGTTTTGATGGAGCCGCAACCGCGCACAATGCCCAAGGCTTGACGTCTAGCGTCTGTAGGGTTGTCCATGCACGGATCCGACCTCCGTTGGAGAGTAAGAAGCTCCAAGTGATTTTTCCCTCCATGACCGAGCCTCTCCATGTCCGATCGTGCTCCAAATGGCATCGGTGGAGGTTTTCCCGGCCTCCATGACTTCAAGGAGTTGCGGGAGAGAAGTTCTGGAGGAGGGAGGCTTGCTCCTTGCTTATTCGGCGGCCGGAGAGAGAGAAAGAGGCGGCACGGGCTGCTACATGCTTGGGCGGCGGCCGGAGAGAGAGAAAGAGGCGGAACGGGCTGCTCCTTGCTTGGGCGGCGGCCGGAGAGGGAGAAAGAGGCGGCACGGGCTGCTCCTTGCTTGGGTGGCGGCCGGAGAGGGGGAGGGAGGCGGCACGGGCTGCTCCTTGCTTGGGCGGAGGCCGGAGAGAGAGAAAGAGGCGGCACGGGCTGCTCCTTGCTTGGGAGGCGGCCGGAGAGGGAGAAAGAGGCGGCACGGGCTTCTCCTTGCTTGGGCGGCGGCCGGAGAGGGAGAGGGAGAGGGAGGAGCGGGCTGCTCCCTTTGCGGCGGCCTGGACGGGAGAAACAGAGGGAGGAGCGGCTGCGCCTTTTTTGCCGAGCCCTAGCTGGGAGAAAAAACAATCCCCCTCCTTTCCCTTTCCCCCCGCCTGCTGCCCCCTTGCCTCTTTAATGCCTGACCTGCTGCCCCCCCCCACCTCTTTCTTTGTCTTTTTCCTTTTTTTATCTCCCACTCCCGTGACATGTTATCCCCCCTCCTCTCTCTTTATAACATATATATATATATATATATTAAAAGGCCTGTACACATAACCTCCGCACATACGCGCGATCACCCGCACGTCCTCGAACAGGGACGCCAACCCGTCGCCCACAACACGCCCCTAGGCCAACATTTGGGGAGGGTCCCACTCGCCCGGCTACGGGGTTGTACACAATCCTCGCTCTTTTCGAGGTTGGTACAAGCTCAGAAAGAATCATCCAACCCAACGTATCCGGCGAGTGGGAGCCGGCCCAAAGAAAAAAAATTGTGAGAATTCTCCATTTGGGTATAATGGGAGCTCCACCCCAGGGCTTACTTTTCACACAGTCCCACTAGAGCCTCTAGCACGAATATCACTAGCTCGTGTTTTCCTCCTGGGCTCATCGTCAGCGATACACGCAATATTTAATACACTGCAACATAGAAGAAAATCAACTCTTCTAAAGCTCTCTCCCTTTCCCCCCAGCTATTCCCACACCCCTGCCAGCTACTGAGAGCCTGACAGCGAGTCTACTCGGGGTCGAGCAGCACTCGAGGTCCCTTACCTCCCAGGCGAGCCTACGGACCTGCCAGCTAGTAGGAGACAGGCAGCGGGTCTACCCGGGGCCGAGCATCACTCGGGGTCCTGCAAAATACCCAAATTCTTCCCAAACCTCGAGTTATCTCCCTTTCCCCCCAGGTGTGCCTACAGCCCTGTCAGCTAGTGAGAGCCTGACAGCGAGTCTACCCGGGGCCGAGCAGCACTCGCGGTCCCTTACTCCCCAGGCGAGCCTACGGACCTGCCAGCTAGTAGGAGCCAGGCAGCGGGTCTACCCGGGGCCGAACATCACTCGGGGTCCTGCAAAACATCCCAACTCAAAAACTCTCTCCAAATCATCTCCCTTTCCCCCCAGGTGTGCCTACGGCCCTGTCAGCTAGTGAGAGCCTGACAGCGAGTCTACCCGGGGCCGAGCAGCACTCGGGGTCCCTTACTCCCCAGGCGAGCCTACGGACCTGCCAGCTAGTAGGAACCAGGCAGCGGGTCTACCCGGGGACGAGCATCACTCGGGGTCCTGCAAAACATCCCAACTCAAAAACACTCTCCAAACCATCTCACTTTCCCGCCAGGTGTGCCTACAGCCCTGTCAGCTAGTGAGAGCCTGACAGCGAGTCTACCCTGGGCTGAGCAGCACTCGGGGTCCCTTACTCCCCAGGAGAGCCTACGAACCTGCCAGCTAGTAGGAGCAAGTCAGCGGGTCTACCCGGGGCCGAGCATCACTCGGGGTCCTGCAAAACATCCCAACTCAAAAACTCTCTCCAAACCATCTCCCTTTCCCGCCAGGTGTGCCTACAGCCCTGTCAGCTAGTGAGAGCCTGACAGCGAGTCTACCTGGGGCCAAGCAGCACTCGGGGTCCCTTACTCCTCAGGCGAGCCTACGGACCTGCCAGCTAGTAGGAGCCAGGCAGCGGGTCTACCCGGGGCCGAGCATCACTCGGGGTCCTACAAATCATCCCAACTAAAAAACACTCTCCAAACCAACTCCCTTTCCCCCCAGGTGTGCCTACAGCCCTGTCGGCTAGTGAGAGCCTGACAGCGAGTCTACCCGGGGCCGAGCAGCACTCGGGGTCCCTTACCCCCCAGGCGAGCCTACGGACCTGCCAGCTAGTAGGAGCCAGGCAGCGGGTCTACCCGGGGCCGAGCATCACTCGGGGTCCTGCAAAATACTCAAACTCCCTCCAAATTTCACCTCTAGTCAAGGCACCTACTCGAGGGCTTTACTTTGCTCGAGGTGGAGACATCCTGTTTACTTAAGAGGTGTTGGAGAGTTAATTGCACCGATGCTTTTACAGATGGAGAAAGCATTCTTTTCATAAGAAAGACGATCTGGAAGTCATCAAATCTGGAAGCTTGCGTCCGAGCCTGTTCCTAATAATTCCTCCAATCGAAAGAGAGATGCAATCGGGGGGACATAGGCCGATGTGCAAGGGGGGAGCTGATCTCGGCCGTCAGTGCAGAGGCTCGGTCTTACAATAGCGCTTAAAGTCCCGAGGCATCGTCCCATCATCCGAACTGGGCAATTTAGAAGGAACAGGTCGACGGCTCGTATCCTGATCTAATGACAAAGATCACTTTCCGCCATGGTACAAATCTGGGAGGTTAGCCTTGGGCCGAAACCAGCCCCTTTACAGGTTATCCTATTTTCTCAACAAAAAAGGTCTTCACTTGTGATTGCTTGGAGAGATCGTCCCTTTATCAAATCTGGGAGGTTAGCGTCTAGGCTCGTTCCTGATAACTCCTCTAGTCGGAGGAGAGGTGCGATCGGGAGGACATAGGCCGACGTGCAAGGGGGGAGCTTATCTTGGCCGTCAGTGCAGAGGCTCGGTCTTACAGTATCGCTTAAAGTCCCGAGGCACCGTCCCATCGTCCGAACTAGGCTATTTAAAAGGAACGGGTTGGACGTTTGGCTTCCGGAGTCGATCGCGAGGCTATCCCTTGAAGCCTTCATAAGCTCGAGGCACATGTTTTTTCACAGGTAGAAGCGCTTCAAATAGGTGCAAATCCTACTCCAAATGCTACGGGATTCCAACAACGGCTATGGGAGGGGAAAACTCCGAGTATGAGGACCTTAAATACAAAGTAACGATGCATGACCCTGGTCGTCTCTTGATTCCTCTTCTAAAGCCATGCCATTCACATGAGATTTTCCGTGCTGGCCACTCTCCACGCTCACCGCACCAAAGTGTTGAAACCGAAAAATCGGTCCCTGTAGAGTCCGACCCTTGCGGAAGGGGTGATCGCATACTTACTTCTCTACTCACAAGCCCAAGTGACAAGGGAGAAGGACCGGGAACAGACCCAAGGTTTCAGCACGGAGGTCCCATCACACACCCGAAAGATCTTAGAGCGCTTCCCCTCCTTAGCCAAGTGCTGAAGCTAAGGTACCTCAGAAAGCGCTATAAGACCGGGCATAAGAAAGCGTGCCTTCTGAGGTACCCCTTTGGTCCTATTTATAGGAAAAGATGGTCTGCAAATAACCAGGCGTCACTGTTTTCGAGGAATATAGGCAATCCAAAAAAGGGGTAACATGGTAAAAACACCCTACAACTGAAGGGCGAGCCGGCCCTGAGAAGAGCTCATTGAGTGGGGGCGGCGAGTACGGCCGCGAGAAGGCTCCCCCTATGCCGAGGTGAAGAGCGGCGAGTAAACTCGCCTCTCGCAGCGTCGTAGACCTGACTCGCCTCGCCTCAAGCCTGGGAAAGTCGGGCCTGAATCCCCTGCTCGCCGATGATGGTCGCGCGGGTACTCGCCAACCCCGTGGCTCTAGACGAGCACCTACTCGGCCGGGCCCACGATGAACGGCTTCCTCTCGTCGGGCTCAGCTCCACGATCTTCGAGCTCAACCCGACGATTGCCGAGCCTGTTGGGTACATTGGAAAATGTGTACCTGATTTGAAGAAGCCCAACCTAGCTCAATGATATACATCAAGGTGTATTTGATGTTGTTTTAAGTTGACATGTGCAGGTGAAGAATTGATAAAGTATGCAGAAAAATTCTAAGTCCAAGTGTCGACACAGAGGAAGCAGTGTCGACACACAGAAGAAAAGAGTCGACACAACACTGGGAAGCAGTGTCGACACATAGCAGGTAGTCTACAACTACACTGGGAAAAAGTGTCGACACAGAAGAAGTAAGTCGACACATCACTGGGAATTTGTGTCGACACAGAAGAAAAGAGTCGACACAACTCTGGGAATTTGTGTCGACACAGAAGAAAAGCGTCGACCTCAACATTGGGAGAATGTGTCGACACAGAAGAGTATAGTCGATCTCAAGATTGTCGACATCAGCTGAATGTGTCGACACAGAAGAAAATTGTCGACCTCAAGTTTGTCGACACCAGCAGAATGTGTCGACACATTGTGATTAAGTCGACACATTAAAGCAGAATGTGTCGACACCTGAAGGCTAAGTCGACACTTACTAAGTTATAATTCTACAACAACTGTGTCAACACACAGGACTTGTGTCGACACACTGAAGAGTTAAGACCAAGTTATTTTTAGAAGAAGCTGTTTCGACTCAAAGGCAACTTAGTCGACATCACTGAAGACTGTGTCGACACCAAAGTCAATTGTGTCGACACAGTTAGACAGATGGTCTCGACACTTTCTGCCAGACTGTTTCAACAACTTGTGGTTCAAGACTAAGGCACAGGACTTGTTTGAAGACTTGACAGCTGTGGGTTATCACCGGTTAACTGAAGCTGTCAGACTTGTCAGAAAACGGTTAGAAACCGGATCAGCCGGTTACCATGAAGAATGTCTATAAATAGACTGATTCAGAAGGAGAACAACAACCATAACAGATAGTCCTTTTTGAATAACTTTGAATCAAAAAGGAAGAGAAGGATCACAATCCAATTCATTTTCAAGAAAGTGCTAGTCACTTAAGAAGATCTTCTCCGGGAGATCTAAGAAGACTATCTAAGGATAGATCTAAGAAGAGTTCTAATCAGAATTCAGAAGAATCTTTCAAAGTGCTGGATAGAGAGAGGTCAAGCCAGAATTAGAAGAAGAAGAAAGAAACCCCCAGTGGATTCTCAAGAAGCTGTTTGGAATCAACTCAGCTAAGTACATTTTCAAGAAGCTTTGAAGAAGGCTCAGATACAGTTGATTGCATCAGCTGATCAAGAATTGTCTTGGCCTTTTCTCTCTCAACTTTGGCAAGACAGTTTAATAATCTTTTCTATATTTCTGTAGGATCTGTTTACACAGATCTGAGTTGTAAGCCTATGTTATAAAGGCTGAGTGTAGGAGTGTTGAACTCTGAGTGGTAGGGCTGTTTGCCTGAGTGTAGGAGAAGGATATTCTCTGAGTTGTAGGCCTTGGGGCAAGGCTGAGGTAGGGCAGTTGTGCCTGAGTTGTAGGAACCAGTTGGGTACTGAGTTGTAGGATCTGTTGATCTGAGATAAGTGGAAGTTTGGCCGAATCTAGCATACTGCTAGATAGGTGAAGGGGGAAAGTGGATGTACCCAGACCTTGGGGAACCACTATAAAACATTGTGCAATCTGTGATGTTTTATTTTCTGTGATTGCTATGCTTATTATGTTAGCTATTGATTTGAATTCTGCCTAGAAGTTTTATAAGAAAAGCAGAACCTATTCACCCCCCCCCCCTCTAGGTGTTTAGGCTGCCTTGAAAGTTAAACTATCAAGTGGTATCAGAGGGAGGTTCCTCAAAAAGGACTTAACAGTCTGAGGTAGATCTGAAAGGCAGATTCAAGATTCAAGAAGATGGGTTCTGGAGAGAATCATAATGAGCTAGGGTCTATGAAATTACCCATATGCAAGAAGGAAATCTTTGGGATCTGGAAAGAGAGAGTCAGATTGTTTATGGAAGCATCTGACCCAAGGATTTACATCACAGTACAAGAAGGGCCCTTCATTCCAATGAAGATATCTGTTCTTGATGCAAATATCCAAATACCAAAGACTTATTCAGAAATGACCAAGGATGAAATCATCTTGGCAACCATGGATAAAAGGGCACAGAATATCATTGTCAGTGCCATAGATGATTCAACATTTCAGAATCTGATTCACTGCAAGACCTCCAAGGAGATGTGGGACACATTGATTGTCTACATGGAGGGATCTGAAGAAGTAAGGCTGGACAGAAAGTCTATGCTGAATCAGGAGTATGAAAGCTTTAGACAAGGAAAATCTGATAGCATAACTGAGTGCTATAAGAAATTCTATAGAATTGTGAATGAGCTAATATCCTATGGAAGAGTCTTCAGTACCTATGAACTGAATGACAAATTCTTAAGATCCTTATCAAAGGATTGGGATACAAAGATCTGTGCCATAAGAGAAGTGGCTAAATTGGCAGAAATATCTCCTCCAACCCTGTTTGGAAAGTTGCTATCCTATGAAATGCAACTTATGGTAAGGAAGGAGGAGGAAAGAAACTCAAGAGGAGAGCATAGAGAAAAGACTGTGGCATTTAATGCTGAAGCCACCAGAAAGAATAGGAGGAAATCACCATCTCCTCCTAAGGAAGTTGAAGAAGATAGTTCTGAAAATTCAGATAAGGGTTCAGTTAGCTGTGATTCAGATGCAGACTTTGCTGCATTTACTAGACAATTCCAAAGGTTCTTGAAAAAGAAGCAATGGAAGTCTAGGCCTTCCACATCACAGCAAGTTGATGACTATTATCAGAAGAGAAGGTCATCAAGGAAAGAGAAAAGCAGATCAAAGCCCAGCAAAGCCACTACTTCAAAGATTGTCTGCTATTGTTGCAATAAGCCTGGACATGTAGTGGCTGATTGTCCTGACAAAAGGAAGGAATCTTCAGAAAAGAAGAAGACTTATCAGAAAGGCAAGAAGGAGAAATCCTTTGTAGCAAAGAAAGATAAAAGTCTGTCAGACCAGTCAACTTCAGAATCAGGATCTGAAGCTGAAGCATATATTGGACTATATGCTGCATCTGAGGAAGAGGAGTTTATGCAGTTGCTGGACTCCATCAATGAACATCAATGCATGGGTTTGATGACAAGATCAGAAGAGGACATATGCCAGAATCAGTCTGGTCCTAATGAGGTAAATTGTTCTTCCTATACATCTGTTTGTAGTACAAGTGAAGAATCAGCTACATCTGCATCAAGTGATGAAGATGCATCTGGATCTGAAGGAGATGTCTATCAATTGATAGACAAGTATGGGGACTTGTTGCAGGCCCTTAAGAAAAGCAAGAACCTGGTTAAAACACAGGCTCAGGAAATTGCTGAACTAAGGGTAGCAACAACTGAGTTAGAAAAAGTCCTTGATCAAAAATTAAATGAAATTGCCAAGCTGAAGAATATAACTATTATTCAGATGGGCACAATTAATTATACTAATGATCAAGTAAAGAGTCTGGAGGCCAGACTTAGAATTGAAAGGGATTTAGTGGCTAGTTACTCTAAGACAAAATCTGTCTTACCCTTGATAGATGAATTTGTCACTCAGAAGGGTAAGGCTGGATTAGGATTTAAAGGTAACTCCAGGGCTGGCAGATTCAAGAGGAAAGGCAAAGTCCCTATTCAGCCACTAAACCTTTCAGTCCCCATAAGGTTTAGTAAGGAGAAAGTGCCTTCTAACATATATGATCATGAAGACATTCAAGGTCATATTAAGATAAATGTTCTGAAGAACAAAGGTGTTAAGGCAAGCAGGCCTACCTATGGTCATAAACCAAATGGTTTTAAGAAATCAGTAGGTGAAGTAGCAACAGCACCAGCAATGAACAGAAATTCTACTGACAAGGATGTATCTAGATCTAGATACAATAAGTTTGAATGTTGGTGCTGTGGCAAGAGGGGCCATTTTGCATTGGACTGCTGGTATAACACAAGTGTTATAAATAATAAGAGTCTACCTGTTAGAAGAGGTTATGATAACTTTATTAATGCTAACCTGAACCAAGGACCCAAGACTTACTTGGGTTCTAAGGGTAAGTAATTCTGTATTGCAGGTGAATCCAAGTAACCATGCCCCTATATGGTACTTGGGTAGTGGTTGTTCCAGGCACATGACTGGAACAAAGGGGCTGCTGAAGGAGTATTCATCTGTCAAAGATGGACATAAAGTGATCTTTGGTGGATCTGAAAAAGGAGTCATCAAAGGGTTTGGTAACATTTCTTCTAACCTAATTACTATCACCCAAGTGGCCTATGTAAAAGGTTTGAAACATAATCTAATAAGCATAAGCCAGTTGAGTGATCTAGGATATGACATTTCATTTGGTAAGGATGGATGTCATATCAAAAGGTCATGTGATCAAGAGATCATTTTGACTGGGTATAGGAGAGAAATGTATATTGCCTTAATTTTGAATGTGAAAATAAGGCTTCCCCCATTTGTCTTGTAGCTGATGACAATGCTTCCCATTGTGTTAAGTGGCACAAGAGATTGGCTCATCTAAACTACAAGACAATTGGCCAACTCATTAGTAAAGAACTAGTGAGGAATGGGCCTCAAGTTAAGTGTATAAAGGAAGGGGTATGCTCAGCTTGTCAAAAGGGCAAGCAGACAAAATCCTCATTTCAAAGCCTTGAAAACAAGGATTCTGTGAGGTGCTTATACCTCTTGCATATGGATCTTTTTGGTTGTAAGACCCCCTTTTTTTTTCTTTTTTCAACCACCGGGGTCTTAGCCCAGAATTGCCGCCTTGCGGTGACACCTTCGCACCCGGGAAGGTTGCCACTACAACGCGCCGATTCTGCCGGCCTTTTCGATCGCAATATGTAGCAAGCAAGAGAGAAGCAAGTCCACTAAAAGAGAATATCACATAAAATAAACTCCACGAAGGGAGTGTCCACAGAAAATCATCAGAGTATAAATAGTCTGGAAATAAAAGGGCTCATGCCCGGTACATCAAAGTCCTCACTACAAGACGCTCATCGCGGAAGATAAGAAAATGCTAATCACTCACGGAGCTGGTCGCAGGTGCACCGGTGCTAGACTGTCCCACCTCCATGCGCACCGTACTCCGCTGGTGCTGGTCCCTGTCTCCCATCCGGAGATCCTGTAATGTTTGGTTCGAAAACCATTAGTCATAAAGACTAAGCCCTATCATCCCTACCCCTCCCACCACGGCTCCTAAGCACCGGGCGGAGAGGAGGAAAGGGAAGCTACAAAAGTGGAGAATAGTCAAGCAAGTGACGGTGGACCTAATTAGCAAGGTATATCAGGTGAACAATATAAATGTTGTAATAGGTAGAACAATTAATAAATAGCAAATTGCATTAAAGACTGCTAGAGAATAGAAAGTAAGCAACGAGTAAGTAAGTATGTAAGTAACCTTAACTTATATGAATGCCCATACAAACTTATAAGTTAAGGGATCTTCTGCAAGGCTCCCATCGTATAAAAAGTCCCATACCGATTTATACGTTGGGGTGTCGGTTGTAAGCAAATATGAGTGTAGTGATATGCTATGCCATGATTCATGCAAGTGCAACCCACGCACACGACTCTATGCGCACAGACCTTTAGTTCCCCCTGTTCGGGAGGCTAGCTTCACCCCCAGGAACCTCCGTAGTGGCAAACGGAGACAGTGGGTCGGGCCCCCCACTCCTAGGCGGGTAACCACACTACCAGGCCTAGCCCTTCCGTACCCCCTAGAAGAACACAACCTAGAGTATCCGCGTACTGCTGCTGGATGTACCCTCCAGACTTTTCTCCGAGTCATCGTACTGCTGTCGGTGTGATCGATCGCCTAGTACCGATGACCCACCACCTTTCTCCGTACTCCAACCCTCGAGCCCGCGGCCCCCCGGACAGTACTGTCCGTGCATCTACCTTCAGAGCTACTGTCTGATGGCAAGTAATCCTATAATTCTACTTTCCTAACTACCGGGGAGTGAGTGTGTGCAATCCTAGTTACACTAGTTGCTCTTTTGATTTATTACTCCTATGGTTTACGTTAGCCCAGGACTGCCCCCGGTATACCCCGTGAAGGGCTCTCAGGGGCACTAGGAACCAAGACGGTGCATTACGGCCCGAAGTTCCCTTTCGCAAGGCACTTATTATTATTGGTTGTCTACCCTTTACCCAATCCCTTTTTAATGTTATAATGAATCTAACCCTAGCGTATTAAGACTCTTCCTCTTCCTCCCGGGACGGACGATCTTTCGTCGTTCCCGTACTCTCTTATCCTAACCAGTCCCACATTCTACTTATCCTGACTTCTAATAATGAACTCATTCTAAATTTGCCCTACCAACCATCGATTATCAGAATTCCGTGGTTTTACTAAATGCAGACCATCCTAAGCTATATGTGGTACACAAGGGGAGGTACTCCAAATTATCTTCCAAATCTCCTATAATATTTACTGGAGGACTATCATGACTTAATTAGCTTAAATCCAGGAATTTATAATTTTCCTAATTAATCTGATATTTATTTTATTTTTCTCAAAGATTGGCCATGGGTATTTTTTAACATGAACTATATGATATTCTTAAGTTATGGCCACCCAAAAATTGTGATCACTAAATAACAGTAAGGTATCATCAAATACTAATTTGCAGGATTTTACAAAAAATATTTAGCCTCTAATCAATTTATCCATTAAAATCCCATTATTCTCATGTAAAGAAGGAAGTACTGAAATTACTCTTCATAAAATTATGAAAACATTACTGCTTAATAGTATGATACAGAAAAGGTCATTGTGCAAAGAATCATAATTTTATCAGCTTGCTAAGCACCAAATAAATTTAATCCAATATCCATGATAAATAATACTTAATGAAGCAAGCCCTAGAATTAAGCTTCTAAAAATCCCATAAAAATTCACAGAGTTTTAAAATCATAATAAAGGTTCTCTGCCTAAATTTCATCAATTTTCCAGGAAGTTTGTACACTCTAATAAATTTTTCTAAGCAAATCATGCAACTACCAATTCATTAAAGAAGTACCCAAAATAGAAAAGTGAGCATAAAATTCATAGAAAAATATCTAGAGCTTGTACTACCCCTATAATCCACTCTACCCAATTCTCATCATTTTTCAATGTGGTTTGGTGTCATTTCCTATCTCTATAAGTTTTGCACCCTAAACTAGGGTTAGGTTTTTAGATATCCCAACGATCTCCAAATCCACTAAAATTTCATCCAGAGAACTATATTAGCCCTATGGTTCTCATAACCTGACCTCGGGTCATTCCAAGGTCATTTGACCACATGACCTTCACAAACCACCAAGATCCATCCTTAGGGTTTGGCCTTGGTCCTTAGGGTAAACTTACCCCGATCCACCTCAAACTCCATGAGGGGGTGCTAGAGAACATTACTAGCCAGTGGTAAAAATCTCAGCCTCTGTTGAGGTGATCTCACCACTCAAACTTAAAAGTGCACTTTTAACCTAAGACCCCTTATTAGGGCAAAACTTAGGGTTGATCAATTCTAAACCAAACCATCTCCAAATGAGATGAAAAATTATACAGAACCTTATGGTGAACCCAGGGACCACTCACCAAAATTTGGGAGGGTTTGGAAATTATTTAACCACCTAATTAAATTCGGTTAGGATTATTGAATTTTTCTAAAAACTATAGAAAAATATTCTCCAAAAATTCTCATTTTTGGATAGCACCTAGATATATGTAAGATTAGACCACATCCCAATTTTCAAGTCGTTTGGACGACTGGATTGGAGTGGGGAATTTTTCTAAGGTCAAGGCAGCCCTCTGGATAGACCTCACCAAAAGGGTGCTGTGGTCTAACCAGGAATCCAAATTGAATGAAATTAATTTTGAATAAAACTAGACTTCAAGGGCTACAGTTTCTATGTTGAACACTTTTCCTGTAGGAGCCTCTAAGTATTTTTCCCAAATTATTTAACATGACAGAAATTTCATTCAGAAATTGATTTTACAATAAAATCTAATTAAAGGCACTGTTCATCTTCTTCTACAGCCCGAACCAGAGACTGAAAACCTAATTTTTCCTGTAGCCTTTCCAAGCTATTTCCCGGCCACCCAGCCATCTCCCTGGCCGGCCACCACCACCGCCACCTCCGTTGAGGCGAGGGCTAACGTCGGGCGGCGGCACGGCCGCCGGAGAGGCGGTTTCCGGCGAACCCGCCACCATGATATTTTCGGAAAACCCCCATTACGCTCACCCGATCTGGCTCTTTTGAGCCCGATATCTCTCCTAACGATTCCTAAGATCTATCCGCAGAAGAAGAGGGAGGGGAGGACCTTGTTCGCGGGTGAAGGCGTGCAGAGCGTCGGGAAGCCATTTGCGCGGTGGTGGCGTCGCCGGAAATTCTTCAACAGCAAGGAGGAAGTCTGAACAGTTGAGGGAGTGTAACCTTTCCTCTTGCACTCAGGAATCTTTTATAGATGAGGAAATGGGGAGGGGAAAGGGTGAAACGTTGGAGATGAAACGTTGGCGGCCATTAATCATATTCTTATGACGTTTCGGTTATGCCGAATGTAGTTGGAAAGTTGGAAATGAAGAGGTGCTTGCCAGGTGGCAGTTTCCTACTGGACCCATTTCTTCCTTAATTATTAACATAATTAAAGTAGGGAACGACCCATAAATGCTCTTGATTTTTCATCCCCACAGCCAAAATTTATTAAGGCGTCGGTTACCAAAATTTCCAACCTGGCTGTCGTTTCGCCTTGGTCACGGCGTGACACATGGGTCAAGGGCGTGACAGGCCCGGTTAGCGGTTCTGGGTTGACGAGCGTCGAACTGGGGTCGACGATCGTCGAGCGTGGTCACGCCCTATGTCACGGGCGTGACATGGCGGGTCACGGGCGTGACTGCCCGTGTGGCCAAATTCTGGGTCGACGGCGTCGAACTGAAATCGACGATCGTCGAGCGTGTCACGCCCTATGTCACGGGCGTGACATGGCGGGTCACGGGCGTGACATGCCCGTGGGCTCATTTATTGGTCGATTTATTTCAAGTTTTAGGCTCCCTGGGATTCTACCACAACCATCCGACTCCTAGGGGTCTAGCCGGAAATGGGATGTTACAAATCCCAATAAACAACAAAGATTTCGTCCCCGAAATCAAGGTTAAGCCTACGGGACTTAAATCGGGAAAAATAAACTTGTAACATCCCATGAGAACCGAATGATTACCTCCCTACGTTACGTTTGCTTATGCGGTTTCGAATCTAATGTTAATTCGCCCACTAACTAGGTATATACACCCCAATAAACAAAAGATTAGCCCCTATTCTTGAAATTTCAATTCCATTGGTTTAAAACAGGAAGGCAAATTGATCGTCCAGAGGGGTTTTTGAGGTATACCTGACGGAAAAGTTCCGGATATTTCTGCCGCATCAAGTCCTGTGGCTCCCATGTATGCTCCTCCTGCCCATGATTGTTCCACAGAACCTTGACTAACGGGACCTTCTTTCTCCGCAAGACCCGCACTGCCGTATCGTCAATCCTGATAGGCTCCACGTTGACTGACCGATCCGAGGCCACCGGGCCATCTGCCGAGGGAATCAGCTGCTCAGGGCGTAGCAGAGCCCTCCGAAGTGAGGAGACGTGGAAGACGTCATGCAATCCCGCTAACTCCGGCGGTAGTTCCAGTCTATAGGCTAAGGGGCCGATCCGCTCCAGGATCCTGTAGGGCCCCATATATCTTGGACTGAGCTTCCTCCGCCCGCGAACCCGCGAGACTCCGTGCATCGGCCGTATCTTCAAGAAAACTCGGTCCCCCACCTGGAACTCCACTTGACGATGCCTCGCATCGTAGTATTTCGCCTGTCTGCTCTGGGCTTCCAACATCCTGTCTCGGATCATCTAATCTGAGCATCTGTATCTCCCACAAACTCCGAGCCCAGTGCCTGCGGATCCTCATCCTGAACCCATGATAGTGGGGTTCTGCACCTCCTTCCGTACAACGCTTCGTATGGAGCCATGCCTATGCTGGACTGATGAGCGTTGTTGTACGAAAACTCGGACCAGTGGCAGCAATCTCTCCCAAGGCTCGCCACGGTCCAGAATACACAGTCGTAGCAGATCCTCTTGTGTACGGTTTGTGCGCTCTGTCTGTCCGTCGGTCTGAGGGTGGAAAGCTGTGCTGAAAGTCAACCGAGAACCCAGATGGGCCTGGACTGACCTCCATTCCCTGGATGTAAAACCGCCCATCCCGATCCGAAACGATAGTCTTGGGCACTCCATGATAACGCACAAACTGCTCGATGAATCTCCGTACCAATACTCTGACCGGTGTGTCCTTCGCCACTGGGATGAATCTGGCTACCTTTGTCAGCCTGTCCAACTATCACCCAGATCGAGTCGTTCCCCGCACGGGATCTAGGTAGCCCATGTATAAAGTCCATGGCTATATCCTCAAACTTCCACTCCGGCACTGGAAGCGGCTCAGCAATCCTGCCGGTTCCTACACTCCGCCTTCACGAGCTGGCAGGCCTCACAATGCGTCACAAAAATATGTAATATCTTTCTTCATACCCGGCCAGTACATCGTCCTCTTTAAATCCTTTACCATCTTGGTGATCCCGGGTGTACCGAATACCGGCTGCAGTGAGCTTCCGTCAAAATGTCCTCCCGGATCGTCCTCCTGCTGGTATGTAGACTCTGCCCCGGAAACACAGAAGCCCATCCCTCAAAGTGTAATCTCCTGTCGTGCCTTCCTCCAAGGCCCGGAATATCGGCTCAGCTCTCTCGCCAGCATCTGCCCATCTCTGATGCGGTCCTCGGATGTCATCTGTAGTAGCCATGACCCAGGTACTCCATGTACAGCTCCGGGTCATCCTCAGATCCCAGCGAAATCTGCATCTCCTCGAATGATCTAATCAACAAGGCCATCAGCTGCGCGCCTTCAGCGTAACTCGCTCTCCGGTCAGAGCATCTGCAACCACGTTCGCCTTCCCGGATGGTAGTGCATGGTATACTGTAATCCGAAAGAAACTCCACCAGGGTCTCTGCCTGATGTTTAACTCCTTCTGGGTGTCGACGTACTTCAGATTCTTGTGGTCGGAGAAGATATCACAATGTAACCCGTAGAGATAGTGCCGCCAGAATCTTAAGGGCAAAAATGACTGCCCCCATCTCCATCTGCTGGAACGGAACGGTGCTGGCGGAGTCGGGACCACATTCGGAGCCTGAGGTGTCCCCTGCTGCGATGTAGGGTTCGTCGCAGGCTACAAGCAAAAATTCCATTTGTTAGCGAGCGAAATGAATGGAATTTAAGAAGAGTTTATGATGGACTTCACATGTGATTTCCCCTTATGGGCCCACCACTGCTTCCGCTGCTAGTTTGTCCGCAAACTAAGCTCGCACGGGGGTGGCCCAAGGTTTTTGTGGACTACTTCTCTTTCGATCGAGGTTTGCTCTGATACCACTTGTATGACCCCCTTTTTTTTTTCTTTTTCAACCACCGGGGTCTTAGCCCAGAATTGCCGCCTTGCGGTGACACCTTCGCACCCGGGAAGGTTGCCACTACAACGCGCCGATTCTGCCGGCCTTTTCGATCGCAATATGTAGCAAGCAAGAGAGAAGCAAGTCCACTAAAATAGAATAATCACATAAAATAAACTCCACGAAGGGAGTGTCCACAGAAAATCATCAGAGTATAAATAGTCTGGAAATAAAAGGGCTCATGCCCGGTACATCAAAGTCCTCACTACAAGACGCTCATCGCGGAAGATAAGAAAATGCTAATCACTCACGGAGCTGGTCGCAGGTGCACCGGTGCTAGACTGTCCCACCTCCATGCGCACCGTACTCCCGCTGGTGCTGGTCCCTGTCTCCCATCCGGAGATCCTGTAATGTTTGGTTCGAAAACCATTAGTCATAAAGACTAAGCCCTATCATCCCCTACCCCTCCCACCACGGCTCCTAAGCATCGGGCGGAGAGGAGGAAAGGGAAGCTACAAAAGTGGAGAATAGTCAAGCAAGTGACGGTGGACCTAATTAGCAAGGTATATCAGGTGAACAATATAAAATGTTGTAATAGGTAGAACAATTAATAAATAGCAAATTGCATTAAAGACTACTAGAGAATAGAAAGTAAGCAACGAGTAAGTAAGTATGTAAGTAACCTTAACTTATATGAATGCCCATACAAACTTATAAGTTAAGGGATCTTCTGCAAGGCTCCCATCGTATAAAAAAGTCCCATACCGATTTATACGTTGGGTGTCGGTTGTATGCAAATATGAGTGTAGTGATATGCTATGCCATGATTCATGCAAGTGCAACCCACGCACACGACTCTATGCGCACAGACCTTTAGTTCCCCATGTTCGGGAGGCTAGCTTCACCCCCAGGAACCTCCGTAGTGGCAAACGGAGACAGTGGGTCGGGCCCCCACTCCTAGGCGGTAACCACACTACCAGGCCTAGCCCTTCCGTACGCCCCTAGAAGAACACAACCTAGAGTATCCGCGTACTGCTGCTGGATGTACCCTCCAGACTTTTCTCCGAGTCATCGTACCGCTGTCGGTGTGATCGATCGCCTAGTACCGATGACCCACCACCTTTCTCCGTACTCCAACCCTCGAGCCCGCGGCCCCCCGGATAGTACTGTCCGTGCATCTACCTTCAGAGCTACTGTCTGATGGAAAGTAATCCTATAATTCTACTTTCCTAACTACCGGGAGTGAGTGTGTGCAATCCTAGTTACACTAGTTGCTCTTTTGATTTATTACTCCTATGGTTTACGTTAGCCCAGGACTGCCCCCGGTATACCCCGTGAAGGGCTCTCAAGGGGCACTAGGAACCAAGACGGTGCATTACGGCCCGAAGTTCCCTTTCGCAAGGCACTTATTATTATTGGTTGTCTACCCTTTACCCAATCCCTTTTTAATGTTATAATGAATCTAACCCTAGCGTATTAAGACTCTTCCTCTTCCTCCCGGGACGGACGATCTTTCGTCGTTCCCGTACTCTCTTATCCTAACCAGCCCCACATTCTACTTATCCTGACTTCTAATAATGAACTCATTCTAAATTTGCCCTACCAACCATCGATTATCAGAATTCCGTGGTTTTACTAAATGCAGGCCATCCTAAGCTATATGTGGTACACAAGGGGAGGTACTCCAAATTATCTTCCAAATCTCCTATAATATTTACTGGAGGACTATCATGACTTAATTAGCTTAAATCCAGGAATTTATAATTTTCCTAATTAATCTGATATTTATTTTTATTTTTCTCAAAGATTGGCCATGGGTATTTTTTAACATGAACTATATGATATTCTTAAGTTATGGCCACCCAAAAATTGTGATCACTAAATAACAGTAAGGTATCATCAAATACTAATTTGCAGGATTTTACAAAAAATATTTAGCCTCTAATCAATTTATCCATTAAAATCCCATTATTCTCATGTAAAGAAGGAAGTACTGAAATTACTCTTCATAAAATTATGAAAACATTACTGCTTAATAGTATGATATAGAAAAGGTCATTGTGCAAAGAATCATAATTTTATCAGCTTGCTAAGCACCAAAATAAATTTAATCCAATATCCATGATAAATAATACTTAATGAAGCAAGCCCTAGAATTAAGCTTCTAAAAATCCCATAAAAATTCACAGAGTTTTAAAATCATAATAAAGGTTCTCTGCCTAAATTTCATCAATTTTCCAGGAAGTTTGTACACTCTAATAAATTTTTCTAAGCAAATCATGCAACTACCAATTCATTAAAGAAGTACCCAAAATAGTGAGCATAAAATTCATAGAAAAATATCTAGAGCTTGTACTACCCCTATAATCCACTCTACCCAATTCTCATCATTTTTCAATGTGGTTTGGTGTCATTTCCTATCTCTATAAGTTTTGCGCCCTAAACTAGGGTTAGTTTTTAGATATCCCAACGATCTCCAAATCCACTAAAATTTCATCCAGAGAACTATATTAGCCCTATGGTTCTCATAACCTGACCTCGGGTCATTCCAAGGTCATTTGACCACATGACCTTCACAAACCACCAAGATCCATCCTTAGGGTTTAGCCTTGGTCCTTAGGGTAAACTTACCCCGATCCACCTCAAACTCCATGAGGGGGTGCTAGAGAACATTACTAGCCAGTGGTAAAAATCTCAGCCTCTGTTGAGGTGATCTCACCACTCAAACTTAAAAAGTGCACTTTTAACCTAAGACCCCTTATTAGGGCAAAACTTAGGGTTGATCAATTCTAAACCAAAACCATCTCCAAATGAGATGAAAAATTATACAGAACCTTATGGTGAACCCAGGGACCACTCACCAAAATTTGGGAGGGTTTGGAAATTATTTAACCACCTAATTAAATTCGGTTAGGATTATTGAATTTTTTCTAAAAACTATAGAAAAATATTCTCCAAAAATTCTCATTTTTGGATAGCACCTAGATATATGTAAGATTAGACCACATCCCAAATTTCAAGTCGTTTGGACGACTGGATTGGAGTGGGGAATTTTTCTAAGGTCAAGGCAGCCCTCTGGATAGACCTCACCAAAAAAGGGTGCTGTGGTCTAACCAGGAATCCAAATTGAATGAAATTAATTTTGAATAAAACTAGACTTCAAGGGCTACAGTTTCTATGTTGAACACTTTTTTTGAGCTGTAGGAGCCTCTAAGTATTTTTCCCAAATTATTTAACATGACAGAAATTTCATTCAGAAATTGATTTTACAAATAAAATCTAATTAAAGGCACTGTTCATCTTCTTCTACAGCCCGAACCAGAGACTGAAAACCTAATTTTTCCTGTAGCCTTTCCAAGCTATTTCCCGGCCACCCAGCCATCTCCCTGGCCGGCCACCACCACCGCCACCTCCGTTGAGGCGAGGGCTAACGTCGGGCGGCGGCACGGCCGCCGGAGAGGCGGTTTCCGGCGAACCCGCCACCATGATATTTTCGGAAAACCCCCATTACGCTCACCGATCTGGCTCTTTTGAGCCCGATATCTCTCCTAACGATTCCTAAGATCTATCCGCAGAAGAAGAGGGAGGGGAGGACCTTGTTCGCGGGTTGAAGGCGTGCAGAGCGTCGGGAAGCCATTTGCGCGTGGTGGCGTCGCCGAAATTCTTCAACAGCAAGGAGGAAGTCTGAACAGTTGAGGGAGTGTAACCTTTTCCTCTTGCACTCAGGAATCTTTATAGATGAGGAAATGGGGAGGGGAAAGGGTGAAACGTTGGAGATGAAACGTTGGCGGCCATTAATCATATTCTTATGACGTTTCGGTTATGCCGAATGGCAGTTGGAAAGTTGGAAATGAAGAGGTGCTTGCCAGGTGGCAGTTTCCTACTGGACCCATTTCTTCCTTAATTATTAACATAATTAAAGTAGGGAACGACCCATAAATGCTCTTGATTTTTCATCCCCACAGCCAAAATTTATTAAGGCGTCGGTTACCAAAATTTCCAACCTGGCTGTCGTTTCGGCCTTGGTCACGGGCGTGACACATGGGTCACGGGCGTGACAGGCCCGGTTAGCGGTTCTGGGTTGACGAGCGTCGAACTGGGGTCGACGATCGTCGAGCGTGGTCACGCCCTATGTCACGGGCGTGACATGGCGGGTCACGGGCGTGACTGGCCCGTGTGGCCAAATTCTGGGTCGACGGCGTCGAACTGAAATCGACGATCGTCGAGCGTGTCACGCCCTATGTCACGGGCGTGACATGGCGGGTCACGGGCGTGACATGCCCGTGGGCTCATTTCTTGGTCGATTTATTTCAAGTTTTAGGCTCCCTGGGATTCTACCACAACCATCCGACTCCTAGGGGTCTAGCCGGAAATGGGATGTTACAAATCCCAATAAACAAAACAAAGATTTCGTCCCCGAAATCAAGGTTAAGCCTACGGGACTTAAATCGGGAAAAATAAACTTGTAACATCCCATGAGAACCGAATGATTACCTCCCTACGTTACGTTTGCTTATGCGGTTTCGAATCTAATGTTAATTCGCCCACCTAACTAGGTATATACACCCCAATAAAACAAAAGATTAGCCCCTATTCTTGAAATTTCAATTCCATTGGTTTAAAACAGGAAGGCAAATTGATCGTCCAGAGGGGTTTGAGGTATACCTGACGGAAAAGTTCCGGATATTTCTGCCGCATCAAGTCCTGTGGCTCCCATGTATGCTCCTCCTGCCCATGATTGTTCCACAGAACCTTGACTAACGGACCTTCTTTCTCCGCAAGACCCGCACTGCCGTATCGTCAATCCTGATAGGCTCCACGTTGACTGACCGATCCGAGGCCACCGGGCCATCTGCCGAGGGAATCAGCTGCTCAGGGCGTAGCAGAGCCCTCCGAAGTGAGGAGACGTGGAAGACGTCATGCAATCCCGCTAACTCCGGCGGTAGTTCCAGTCTATAGGCTAAGGGCCGATCCGCTCCAGGATCCTGTAGGGCCCCATATATCTTGGACTGAGCTTTCCTCCGCCCGCGAACCCGCGAGACTCCGTGCATCGGCCGTATCTTCAAGAAAACTCGGTCCCCCACCTGGAACTCCACTTGACGATGCCTCGCATCGTAGTATTTCGCCTGTCTGCTCTGGGCTTCTAACATCCTGTCTCGGATCAATCTAATCTGAGCATCTGTATCTCCCACAAACTCCGAGCCCAGTGTCTGCGGATCCTCATCCTGAACCCATGATAGTGGGGTTTCTGCACCTCCTTCCGTACAACGCTTCGTATGGAGCCATGCCTATGCTGGACTGATGAGCGTTGTTGTACGAAAACTCGACCAGTGGCAGCAATCTCTCCCAAGGCTCGCCACGGTCCAGAATACACAGTCGTAGCAGATCCTCTAGTGTACGGTTTGTGCGCTCTGTCTGTCCGTCGGTCTGAGGGTGGAAAGCTGTGCTGAAAGTCAACCGAGAACCCAGATGGGCCTGGACTGACCTCCATTCCCTGGATGTAAACCGCCCATCCCGATCCGAAACGATAGTCTTGGGCACTCCATGATAACGCACAAACTGCTCGATGAATCTCCGTACCAATACTCTGACCGGTGTGTCCTTCGCCACTGGGATGAATCTGGCTACCTTTGTCAGCCTGTCCACTATCACCCAGATCGAGTCGTTCCCCGCACGGGATCTAGGTAGCCCATGTATAAAGTCCATGGCTATATCCTCAAACTTCCACTCCGGCACTGGAAGCGGCTGCAGCAATCCTGCCGGGTTCCTACACTCCGCCTTCACGAGCTGGCAGGCCTCACAATGCGTCACAAAATATGTAATATCTTTCTTCATACCCGGCCAGTACATCGTCCTCTTTAAATCCTTTACCATCTTGGTGATCCCCGGGTGTAACCGAATACCGGCTGCAGTGAGCTTCCGTCAAAATGTCCTCCCGGATCCGTCCTCCTGCTGGTATGTAGACTCTGCCCCGGAAACACAGAAGCCCATCCCTCAAAGTGTAATCTCCTGTCGTGCCTTCCTCCAAGGCCCGGAATATCGGCTCAGCTCTCTCGTCCAGCATCTGCCCATCTCTGATGCGGTCTCGGATGCCATCTGTAGTAGCCATCGACCCCAGGTACTCCATGTACAGCTCCGGGTCATCCTCAGATACCAGCGAAATCTGCATCTCCTCGAATGATCTAATCAACTCCAAGGCCATCAGCTGCGCGCCTACTCCAGTCGTACTCGCTCTCCGGCTCAGAGCATCTGCAACCACGTTCGCCTTCCCCGGATGGTAGTGCATGGTATACTGGTAATCCGAAAGAAACTCCACCCAGCGTCTCTGCCTGATGTTTAACTCCTTCTGGGTGTCGACGTACTTCAGATTCTTGTGGTCGGAGAAGATATCACAATGTACCCCGTAGAGATAGTGCCGCCAGATCTTAAGGGCAAAAATGACTGCCCCCATCTCCATCTGCTGGAACGGAACGGGTGCTGGCGGAGTCGGGACCACATTCGGAGCCTGAGGTGTCCCCTGCTGCGATGTAGGGTTCGTCGCAGGCTACAAGCAAAAATTCCATTTGTTAGCGAGCGAAATGAATGAAATTTAAGAAGAGTTATGATGGACTTTCACATGTGATTCCCCTTATGGGCCCCACCACTGCTTCCGCTGCTAGTTTGTCCGCAAACTAAGCTCGCACGGGGGGGGCCCAAGGTTTTTGTGGACTACTTCTCTTTCGATCGAGGTTTGCTCTGATACCACTTGTAAGACCCCCCTTTTTTTTTCTTTTTTCAACCACCGGGGTCTTAGCCCAGAATTGCCGCCTTGCGGTGACACCTTCGCACCCGGGAAGGTTGCCACTACAACGCGCCGATTCTGCCGGCCTTTTCGATCGCAATATGTAGCAAGCAAGAGAGAAGCAAGTCCACTAAAAGAGAATATCACATAAAAATAAACTCCACGAAGGGAGTGTCCACAGAAAATCATCAGAGTATAAATAGTCTGGAAATAAAAGGGCTCATGCCCGGTACATCAAAGTCCTCACTACAAGACGCTCATCGCGGAAGATAAGAAAATGCTAATCACTCACGGAGCTGGTCGCAGGTGCACCGGTGCTAGACTGTCCCACCTCCATGCGCACCGTACTCCGCTGGTGCTGGTCCCTGTCTCCCATCCGGAGATCCTGTAATGTTTGGTTCGAAAACCATTAGTCATAAAGACTAAGCCCTATCATCCCCTACCCCTCCCACCACGGCTCCTAAGCATCGGGCGGAGAGGAGGAAAGGGAAGCTACAAAAGTGGAGAATAGTCAAGCAAGTGACGGTGGACCTAATTAGCAAGGTATATCAGGTGAACAATATAAATGTTGTAATAGGTAGAACAATTAATAAATAGCAAATTGCATTAAAGACTACTAGAGAATAGAAAGTAAGCAACGAGTAAGTAAGTATGTAAGTAACCTTAACTTATATGAATGCCCATACAAACTTATAAGTTAAGGGATCTTCTGCAAGGCTCCCATCGTATAAAAAAGTCCCATACCGATTTATACGTTGGGGTGTCGGTTGTATGCAAATATGAGTGTAGTGATATGCTATGCCATGATTCATGCAAGTGCAACCCACGCACACGACTCTATGCGCACAGACCTTTAGTTCCCCATGTTCGGGAGGCTAGCTTCACCCCCAGGAACCTCCGTAGTGGCAAACGGAGACAGTGGGTCGGGCCCCCCACTCCTAGGCGGGTAACCACACTACCAGGCCTAGCCCTTCCGTACGCCCCTAGAAGAACACAACCTAGAGTATCCGCGTACTGCTGCTGGATGTACCCTCCAGACTTTTCTCCGAGTCATCGTACCGCTGTCGGTGTGATCGATCGCCTAGTACCGATGACCCACCACCTTTCTCCGTACTCCAACCCTCGAGCCCGCGGCCCCCCGGATAGTACTGTCCGTGCATCTACCTTCAGAGCTACTGTCTGATGGCAAGTAATCCTATAATTCTACTTTCCTAACTACCGGGGAGTGAGTGTGTGCAATCCTAGTTACACTAGTTGCTCTTTTGATTTATTACTCCTATGGTTTACGTTAGCCCAGGACTGCCCCCGGTATACCCCGTGAAGGGCTCTCAAGGGGCACTAGGAACCAAGACGGTGCATTACGGCCCGAAGTTCCCTTTCGCAAGGCACTTATTATTATTGGTTGTCTACCCTTTACCCAATCCCTTTTTAATGTTATAATGAATCTAACCCTAGCGTATTAAGACTCTTCCTCTTCCTCCCGGGACGGACGATCTTTCGTCGTTCCCGTACTCTCTTATCCTAACCAGTCCCACATTCTACTTATCCTGACTTCTAATAATGAACTCATTCTAAATTTGCCCTACCAACCATCGATTATCAGAATTCCGTGGTTTTACTAAATGCAGACCATCCTAAGCTATATGTGGTACACAAGGGGAGGTACTCCAAATTATCTTCCAAATCTCCTATAATATTTACTGGAGGACTATCATGACTTAATTAGCTTAAATCCAGGAATTTATAATTTTCCTAATTAATCTGATATTTATTTTATTTTTCTCAAAGATTGGCCATGGGTATTTTTTAACATGAACTATATGATATTCTTAAGTTATGGCCACCCAAAAATTGTGATCACTAAATAACAGTAAGGTATCATCAAATACTAATTTGCAGGATTTTACAAAAAATATTTAGCCTCTAATCAATTTATCCATTAAAATCCCATTATTCTCATGTAAAGAAGGAAGTACTGAAATTACTCTTCATAAAATTATGAAAACATTACTGCTTAATAGTATGATACAGAAAAGGTCATTGTGCAAAGAATCATAATTTTATCAGCTTGCTAAGCACCAAAATAAATTTAATCCAATATCCATGATAAATAATACTTAATGAAGCAAGCCCTAGAATTAAGCTTCTAAAAATCCCATAAAAATTCACAGAGTTTTAAAATCATAATAAAGGTTCTCTGCCTAAATTTCATCAATTTTCCAGGAAGTTTGTACACTCTAATAAATTTTTCTAAGCAAATCATGCAACTACCAATTCATTAAAAAAGTACCCAAAATAGTGAGCATAAAATTCATAGAAAAATATCCAGAACTTGTACTACCCCTATAATCCACTCTACCCAATTCTCATCATTTTTCAATGTGGTTTGGTGTCATTTCCTATCTCTATAAGTTTTGCGCCCTAAACTAGGGTTAGGTTTTTAGATATCCCAACGATCTCCAAATCCACTAAAATTTCATCCAGAGAACTATATTAGCCCTATGGTTCTCATAACCCGACCTCGGGTCATTCTAAGGTCATTTGACCACATGACCTTCACAAACCACCAAGATCCATCCTTAGGGTTTGGCCTTGGTCCTTAGGGTAAACTTACCCCGATCCACCTCAAACTCCATGAGGGGGTGCTAGAGAACATTATTAGCCAGTGGTAAAAATCTCAGCCTCTGTTGAGGTGATCTCACCACTCAAACTTAAAAAGTGCACTTTTAACCTAAGACCCCTTATTAGGGCAAAACTTAGGGTTGATCAATTCTAAACCAAACCATCTCCAAATAAGATGAAAAATTATACAGAACCTTATGGTAAACCCAGGGACCACTCACCAAAATTTGGGAGGGTTTGGAAATTATTTAACCACCTAATTAAATTCGGTTAGGATTATTGAATTTTTCTAAAAACTATAGAAAAATATTCTCCAAAAATTCTCATTTTTGGATAGCACCTAGATATATGTAATATTAGACCACATCCCAAATTTCAAGTCGTTTGGACGACTGGATTGGAGTGGGGAATTTTTCTAAGGTCAAGGCAGCCCTCTGGATAGACCTCACCAAAAAGGGTGCTGTGGTCTAACCAAGAATCCAAATTGAATGAAATTAATTTTGAATAAAACTAGACTTCAAGGGCTACAGTTTCTATGTTGAACACTTTTCCTGTAGGAGCCTCTAAGTATTTTTCCCAAATTATTTAACATGACAAAAATTTCATTCAGAAATTGATTTTACAAATAAAATCTAATTAAAGGCACTGTTCATCTTCTTCTACAGCCCGAACCAGAGACTGAAAACCTAATTTTTCCTGTAGCCTTTCCAAGCTATTTCCCGGCCACCCAGCCATCTCCCTGGCTGGCCACCACCACCGCCACCTCCGTTGAGGCGAGGGCTAACGTCGGGCGGCGGCACGGCCGCCGGAGAGGCGGTTTCCGGCGAACCCGCCACCATGATATTTTCGGAAAACCCCCATTACGCTCACCCGATCTGGCTCTTTTGAGCCCGATATCTCTCCTAACGATTCCTAAGATCTATCCGCAGAAGAAGAGGGAGGGGAGGACCTTGTTCGCGGGTTGAAGGCGTGCAGAGCGTCGGGAAGCCATTTGCGCGGTGGTGGCGTCGCCGGAAATTCTTCAACAGCAAGGAGGAAGTCTGAACAGTTGAGGGAGTGTAACCTTTTCCTCTTGCACTCAGGAATCTTTTATAGATGAGGAAATGGGGAGGGGAAAGGGTGAAACGTTGGAGATGAAACGTTGGCGGCCATTAATCATATTCTTATGACGTTTCGGTTATGCCAAATGGCAGTTGGAAAGTTGGAAATGAAGAGGTGCTTGCCAGGTGGCAGTTTCCTACTGGACCCATTTCTTCCTTAATTATTAACATAATTAAAGTAGGGAACGACCATAAATGCTCTTGATTTTTCATCCCCACAGCCAAAATTTATTAAGGCGTCGGTTACCAAAATTTCCAACCTGGCTGTCGTTTCGGCCTTGGTCACGGGCGTGACACATGGGTCACGGGCGTGACAGGCCCGGTTAGCGGTTCTGGGTTGACGAGCGTCGAACTGGGTTCGACGATCGTCGAGCGTGGTCACGCCCTATGTCACGGGCGTGACATGGCGGGTCACGGGCGTGACTGGCCCGTGTGGCCAAATTCTGGGTCGACGGCGTCGAACTGAAATCGACGATCGTCGAGCGTGTCACGCCCTATGTCACGGGCATGACATGGCGGGTCACGGGCGTGACATGCCCGTGGGCCCATTTCTTGGTCGATTTATTTCAAGTTTTAGGCTCCCTGGGATTCTACCACAACCATCCGACTCCTAGGGGTCTAGCCGGAAATGGGATGTTACATTGGTCCTATGCCAGTTCATAGTCTAGGTAGGAAGGTCTACACTTTTGTGGTTGTAGATGACTATTCTAGATTTACATGGGTGTTCTTTCTAAGACAAAAATCTGAAACCCCAAGTGTACTACTTAATTTTGTAAAGCAAATTCAGAATGAACTAAATAGTACAGTGGTCAAAATCAGAAGTGATCATGGTACTGAGTTTCATTCTGAAAGCATAACAAATTTGTGTAAAGACTTTGGGATTTTCCAAGAGTTCTCCTCACCAAGAACACCTCAGCAAAATGGAATTGCTGAAAGAAAGAATAGAACATTAATTGAAGCTGGTAGAACTCTATTGAGTGACACCTCTCTCCCAGAATATTTTTGGGCTGAGGCAGTTAACACTGCTTGTCATGTCATCAATAGGGCTTCTATCACCAAAAGCCACAAAAAGACTCCCTATGAGATTATGAAAGGCAGAAAACCAAATCTATCCTATTTCAGAATCTTTGGTTACAAGTGCTATATACTTAACAATGGCAAGTCATATTTGACTAAGTTTGCTGCCAAATCCCAGGATGGGATATTTGTTGGGTACAGCACAAATAGTAAGGCCTATAGAGTCTTCAACTTAACTACTCAAGTGGTTGAAGAATCTGTGCATGTTGTATTTGATGAAACAAGATTAATCAATTGTGAGTTGTCTTGTAGATCAAATGACTCAACAGGTATAAGCAAGAAGATGGACAAGCTCTCCATTGCTGAAGCTTCAAAGGAAGATGGAGCATTGGAAAATGAAGGCTGCTGTCCAGGGGGAGTACAAGAGATAATGGAAGCTGATGAAAACCAAGAGGAACAGCAGAATGAAGAAGCTGGAGATGCTCAACCTGAAGGGAATCTACCTCCAGCTATAAGATATCTAAGAGATCATCCTACTGATCAGATAATTGGTGATCCAAGACAAGGAGTGCAAACTAGAAGCAGAAATCAAAGCACAGTTTTGCATTCAAGTTTCTTGTCCCAGATGGAACCTAAGAAGTTTGAAGAAGCTATCCAAGACCAGCAATGGATTGATGCTATGCAAGAGGAGCTGAATCAATTCAGAAGATGCAAAGTCTGGGAGCTGGTTCCTAAACCAAGAGGCCACAATATAATTGGCACTAAGTGGATCTATAGGAACAAGCTAGATGAGAGTTGGTTAATAGTGAAGAATAAAGCAAGGTTAGTTGCAAAAGGATACAGGCAGGAAGAAGGAATTGACTTTGATCAAACCTTTGCTCCAGTAGCAAGGCTGGAGGCAATCAGAATGTTCCTTGCCTATGCAGCCTACCAAGACTTCAAAGTATACCAGATGGATGTGAAGTCAGCATTTCTGAATGGTGATCTTAAAGAAGAAGTATATGTAGAGCAGCCATCAGGTTTTGTAGATCCTCTTAAACCTGATTCTGTGTATAAGCTTAGGAAAGCTTTGTATGGGTTAAAACAAGCTCCAAGGGCTTGGTATGAAACCCTATCTACCTTCCTCATTGAGAATAAATTCTCAAGAGGAAAGATAGACAAAACTCTATTCCTTAGGGAATCCAAAGGAAAGATCATCTTAGTCCAGATCTATATTGATGACATAATCTTTGGATCTACTGAAAACAACCTTTGTAAAAAGTTTGCCAAACTTATGCAAGGGAAATTTGAGATGAGCAGTATGGGAGAACTTAAGTTCTTCTTGGGACTCCAAGTAAGACAGACTGATGATGGATTGTCCATATCCCAGTCTAAGTTCACCAAAGAATTAATTAAGAAATATTGATAGTTTAACTTTCAAGGCAGCCTAAACACCTAGAGGGGGGGGGGGGTGAATAGGTCCTGCTTCTTTTTCTAAAACTTCTAGACAGAATTCAATTTATTAACTAATACAAAAACACAGCAATCACAGAAAACAACACATCACAGATTGCACTATGTTTTATAGTGGTTCCCCAAGGTCTGGGTACATCCACTTTCCCCCTTCACCTATCTAGCTGTATGCTAGATTCGGCCAAACTTCCACTTATCTCAGATCAATAGATCTTACAACTCAGAACCCAACAGGTTCCTACAACTCAGGCACAACTGCCCTACCTCAGCCTTGCCCCAAGGCCTACAACTCAGAGAATATCCTTCTCCTACACTCAGGCAATCAGCCCTACCACTCAGAGTTCAACACTCCTACACTCAGCCTTTATAACATAGGCTTACAACTCAGATCTGTATAAACAGATCCTACAGAAATATAGAAAAGATAGTTTAAATTGTCTTGCCAGGTTGAGAGAGAAAAGGCAATGACAAATCTTAATCAGCTGATGCAATCAACTGTTTCTTAGCCTTCTTCAAAGCTTCTTGAAAATGTACTTAGCTGAGTTGATTCCAAACAGCTTCTTGAGAATCCACTGGTGGATTCCTTCTTCTTCTTCAAATTCTGACTTGATCTCTCTCTATCCAGAACTTTGAATGATTCTTCTGAATTCTGATTAGAACTCTTCTTAGATCTATCCTTAGATAGTCTTCTTAGATCTCCCGGAGAAGATCTTCTTAAGTGTGTGTGTTGTTCCTTTTCCTCTCCTTCTGAATCTGTCTATTTATAGACATTCTTCATGGTAACCGGCTGATCCGGTTTCTAACCGTTTTCTGACAAGTCTGACAACTTCAGTTAACTGGTGATAACCCACAGCTGTCAAGTCTTCAAACAAGTCCTGTGCCTTAGTGTTGAAACAGTCTGTCAGAAAGTGTCGAGACCATCTGTCTATTTGTGTCGACACAATTAACTTTGGTGTCGACACTGCCTTCAGTGATGTCGACAAAATTGCCTTTGTGTCGACACATCTTCTTCTGAAAATAACTTGGTCTTTGACTCTGCAGTGTGTCGACACAAGTCCTGTATGTCGACACAGTTGTTGTAGAATCATAACTTTAATAAGTGTTGACTTACTCACTATGTGTTGACACATTCTGCTGGTGACGACAAACTTGTGGTCGACTATTTTCTTTCTGTGTCGACATATTCAGATGATGTCGACAAACTGGAGATCGACTATACTCTTCAGTGTCGACACATTCTCCCAATGTTGAGGTCGACGTTTTTCTTCTGTGTCGACACAATTTCCCAGTGTTGTGTCGACTTACTTCTTCTGAGTCGACACAATTTCCCAGTGTTGTGTCGACTGACTTCTTCTGAGTCGACACAATTTCCCAGTGTTGTGTCGACTGACTTCTTCTGTGTCGACACTTTTTCCCAGTGTTGTTGTAGACTATGTTATGTGTCGACACTTTTTCCCAGAGTAGTGTCGACTTACACCTTCTGTGTCGACACACTTTCCCAGTGTTGTGTCGACAACTTTCTTCTATGTGACGACACATGTTCCTTTGTGTCGACACTTGGACTTAGAATTTTTTCTGTAAACTTTAACAATTCTTTACCTGCACATGTCAACTCAAAACAACATCAAATACAACATGATGTATATCATTGAGCTAGGTTGGGCTTCTTCAAATCAGGTACACATTTTCCAATGTACCCAACAATCTCCCCCTATTTGGAGAAGTCATAACCCTTATAGCCAATGATATACACCATTTAGAAATAGTATAAAATGATGATAAATGACAATACACAGGGATACTTAATTATAAACAAAATAATAAGAACATCATGGATAAAACAATCTATCACAGATTTAACAATATTTTGTTTATTAATGGGTAATGTTTGATTACATGGTTTTTCTTTGACAGATCACATTACATCATTACAAAACATTATGAAAGAACTAAACATTATCAGGATTGATTAGGCTCTCTAATAACAATCCCTTGGCCAGATTTAATTTTAGCTGTCACAGGAGCTTCTGATTCTTCAGCCATCTTTTTTCCTTTAAGATCAGCTTTCTTCTTAGCTTCTTCCTTGAGCCTTTGCCTTTCAAAATAGTGAAAAGGCTTTGGGAAGTATTTGCTTGGCTCCATAGCATCAGGTGGAAGTCTTCCCAGCTTAGCTTTCCTTCTGAATTGTACAATGGCTTCTTGTCTTGTCTCATACTTCTGCCATTCCTGCTCATTGTACCACTTGCCCCTTTCATGAACTTGATCTTTGACAGCTTTCCATGCAGTGAGTATTATATTTCTGGAAGTAGGACTCCACTGCTCAAAATCTGGCTTCAGCTCAGCCTGCTCTCTAAATCTTTTCTTTGACAGTAGAGCATCTTGCTGTTCTTGCAAATTTACCTCAGGCTTATCAACCTTTCCAAAGATAACATTTACAACCTCCTTTGAAGGACTATACATATATTGCACTTGCTGATCCAATATATCAAAATCTGGAGGGGGGTATATGACTTGGGCAACCTCAGGTTGGTCACCTTCAAGTAGTCCTGTTTGCAGACCTGACTCAGCCACCATGTTATCATCACACAATGGTGGATATCCCAATGTGGCTCTTATACTATTGGTCACCCATTTGGCATGCTCAGAGCCTGCATGAATCAGCATCCTCTCCCCCTTTATGGCTTCTCTTGATACATGATCTCTAAGATCTTCTTTCTGGAATCGAATTTGGCCATCCAAATAATTCACTCCCTCTTTGAAAAATGGTCTTAACTTTTGAAGCTTTTCTGATATTTCCTGTTGAGAGGTTGTGATGGCAGTCTTAACAGATGCAATAGCAGCCTGAAAATTCTTATCAAATTCTTCCATTTCTTTGGCTCTATTTGCAGGCATCCCTGGAACAATCTTCTGCACCTCTAGAATGATCTCATTATGTGATTCAGTTAAATTGTCATTCATTCTTATTTGATTTTCCAGAACATAACCTTGCTTCAAAGCAATATCATCCACCTTTGTAGAGATAGCCTGCTGTTGTTTAGCCAGATAAACTACAGCATTGCCACCCTTGTGGAAGCAATCTGTCATTTCAGTTTTATTCAAGTTGACTTGAAATTGGATAGATTTGATATCTTGAGCTAAGTCAAACTGCAGAGTTTTGTTTCTTTCATCAACATATTTCTCAATGGCCACCCTGTGGTCATCCAATTTCACCTGTAAATCCACCAAGAACTTGTTATAATCAACTTCAGGAGGTGGAGGTGGAGGTGTTGTCTGTAAAGCCTGCTTATAAGTTTTGCTTCTTCTTTTAAATACAACCAGTTTTCTTCTCTTAGCCAACCTGGCTTCTTCAGTCTCAGATTCAGAAGTACTCTCAATGTGAACTCTATCTGCTTCAGTGCCATGTTGCTCAGTTTCAACATGTACTGGCTCCCCCTCAATTCTTTGCTCCTCCTCTATTTCTTGAACTTTTTCAATCTCTTGAACTTTCTCCACTTCTTGTTCTAGCTCTATGTCAAGAGGCTGCTCAACATCTTGGTTCTCTTCTATTCTATCAGTAGCTATGTCATCATTAGGAAATAACTCATCCAGAGTGTATTCTTTTTGAACTGGAGCATCTGAAGATAAGTCATTAGGTGCATCCTTGTGCACATTCTCAGGCAGCTGCATATCTGGAGTAGGAGAAGACACATGCTCCCCCTGAACCTGTGCAGTGAGAAAAAAAAACTTTTAGAAAGTCTTTTATAGTAAAATACATTTGCTCCCCCTACACCTGTACCACTTGTACCTGAGTAGGGGTAGATACATTTTGAGCAGGAGATTGAACAGGCTCCCCCTGCATCTGTGCAGATGTATCTACTTGATGAACTGTAGTGGAGGCAGGTTGTTCTTCACTCTGTATCCTTAGTGGGTCCTCTTGTTGTTGCTCAGTCTCGTGAGCTGGAGAAGGGGATCTCACAGGGGTGTCTGGCCTGCTCTCTTCAGGCACATCCTTAGTCAGCACCCTTTCCCACCTGGAGAATAGTCTCATGTCCATCCTTCTCATATGATTGATTTTAGATCCTGGCAGTTGCTGCATCACTTCAGGAATTGCTCCATTGAGATATAGACTTATGATCCTAGCCATGTTAGGCTTCTTGATCCCTTCTTTAATCTTGTCAAATAGGATTACTAACCAATCAGTAGGAATTGTAAAGACAATCCTGGTCATAAGGTTGAACATATAGGCAGAAATCCTATCATGTCCACCTGTCTTGCAGATAATTACTTTCCCAACTATTTCAGACAAGAACTTTCCTTGCTGATTCATACCCTTCCTATTGAATGCAGCACCAATCTTCATGTTTGAATCCAAACCACACCATTGAAGGGCTTCCCTTGTCTTAGAACTAGGAACCTCTTCTTCATTTTCAACCACATGTAATTGCAAAAACTTTCTCAAACCTCTTTGGGTAATCTTAATCTTAGTCCCGTGAACAATGGACTTGATCTTGAGTTCAGTAGAATGGACTGATGCTGAGATAAAGAACTCATGCACCTCCTTCTTCCAGATCTTGGATGGTTCTGAGACAAGAAATTCTAACCCTGATGCAGAGAGAAGGGTGATAACTCCTTGAACATCAGGCGGCGCCTCTGCAAACGCCTGGCGCACCAACTCATACCCTTCATTAACATTGTCTTCAATCCTTGGCGCCATCGTTGTGTCGAGAAAGCTTGAGAGAAGAGAGAAAGAAAGACTGTCGACACAGGGTTTGAGTTTCGAAAACCTTGAAAGCGTGTCGACACAAAGAGCTTTTTGACCTATTTATAGCTTCTGTTGAAAGAAGTTCAAAAGGCGCCAAAGACAGTCTAAATGTGTCGACACAGACGGAATGTGTCGACACAAGCTTCTATTAACTCGACATTTCTTCAGTCTACTATGTGTCGACACCAATTTGTGGTTATGTCGACACCTTGGATATATAGTAGAAAGACAGAAATTCTGTGTCGACACTAAGGACAAGTGTCGACACATATTTTGTAAGTGTCGACACCATAATTCTGGTTGAGTCGACATTACATTCCTGGTTAAGTCGACAATAAAACTCTTAAGTGTCGACACATATTCTCTGTGTCGACACAATATTTCTGACTTGTCGACATAATTTCTCTGAGTCGACACATTATTACTGAATGTGTCGACACATTCTTACTTAGCCAATTTTTGTAACTTCAATGTGTCCTTTTTAACACTTGATTATTGTTGTTACTACTTTTACTTACTTATTAACCATTTCAATAGCATTGTTAATGATTTTGTTTAATACATTAATCAATGGTTAACATACCTAATTCAATTTTGAATTTATTGAATTTGGTTTCATCTAAAGGCTTAGTAAATACATCTGCTATTTGATAATCTGTTTTTACAAATTCCAATGAGATGTCACCTTTTTCTACATGTTCTCTAAGAAAATGATATTTGATTTCTATATGCTTAGTTCTACTATGAGAAACTGGATTATTAGCAATAGAAATAGCACTCTTAGAATCACATAAAAGGGGTGTTCTACTTACCTGAATACCATAATCTTTAAGCTGATGCTGCATCCATAATAGCTGTGCACAGCAGCTTCCTGCAGCAATATACTCTGACTCAGCTGTGGAAATTGCCACACTAGTCTGTTTTTTACTACTCCAAGATATTAGTCTTCCTCCCAGGAATTGACAAGTACCTGTAGTACTCTTTCTATCCTCTCTACATCCTGCAAAATCTGCATCTGAATAGCCTGTTAGTTGAAAATCTCTATTCTTAGGGTACCAAAGACCTAGAGTAGGAGTGCCCTTTAGATATCTCAGAATCCTTTTTACTGCAGTATAATGAGATTCTTTAGGGCAGGCTTGGTACCTAGCACAGACACATGTTGCATACATAATGTCAGGTCTACTAGCAGTGAGATATAGTAGTGACCCAACTATTCCTCTATACAATGATTCATCAACAGGTTTACCTGCCTCATCTTTGCATATTGGCATACTTGTGCCCATAGGAGTTCTCATGGAGGAGGATGACTCCATACCATATTTTTTAATTAATTCCTTGGTGAACTTAGACTGGGATATGGACAATCCATCATCAGTCTGTCTTACTTGGAGTCCCAAGAAGAACTTAAGTTCTCCCATACTGCTCATCTCAAACTTCCCTTGCATAAGTTTGGCAAACTTTTTACAAAGGTTGTTTTCAGTAGATCCAAAGATTATGTCATCAACATAGATCTGGACTAAGATGATCTTTCCTTTGGATTCCCTAAGGAATAGAGTTTTGTCTATCTTTCCTCTTGAGAATTTATTCTCAATGAGGAAGGTAGACAGGGTTTCATACCAAGCCCTTGGAGCTTGTTTTAACCCATACAAAGCTTTCCTAAGCTTGTACACAGAATCAGGTTTAAGAGGATCTACAAAACCTGATGGCTGCTCTACATATACTTCTTCTTTAAGATCACCATTCAGAAATGCTGACTTTACATCCATCTGGTATACTTTGAAGTCTTGGTAGGCTGCATAGGCAAGGAACATTCTGATTGCCTCCAGCCTTGCTACTGGAGCAAAGGTTTGATCAAAGTCAATCCCTTCTTCCTGCCTGTATCCTTTTGCAACCAATCTTGCTTTATTCTTTATTATTATTCCACTTTCATCTAGCTTGTTCCTATAGATCCACTTAGTCCCAATTATGTTGTGGCCTCTTGGTTTAGGAACAAGCTCCCAGACCTTGCACCTTCTGAACTGATTCAGCTCCTCTTGCATAGCATCAATCCAGTACTGGTCTTGGATAGCTTCTTCAAACTTCTTAGGTTCCATTTGAGACAAGAAACTAGAATGCAAAACTGTGCTTTGATTTCTGCTTCTAGTTTGCACTCCTTGTCTTGGATCACCAATTATCTGATCAGTAGGATGATCTCTTAGATATCTTATAGCTGGAGGTAGATTCCCTTCAGGTTGAGCATCTCCAGCTTCTTCATTCTGCTGCTCCTCTTGGTTTTCATCAGCTTCCATTATCTCTTGTACTCCCCCTGGACAGCAGCCTTCATTTTCCAATGCTCCCTCTTCCTTTGAAGCTTCAGCAATGGAGAGCTTGTCCATCTTCTTGCTTATACCTGTTGAGTCATTTGATCAAATCCTTTGATGACTCCTTTTTCAGATCCACCAAAGATCACTTTATGTCCATCTTTGACAGATGAATACTCCTTCAGCAGCCCCTTTGTTCCAGTCATGTGCCTGGAACAACCACTATCCAAGTACCATATAGGGGCATGGTAACTTGGATTCACCTGCAATACAGAATTACTTACCCTTAGAACCCAAGTAAGTCTTGGGTCCTTGGTTCAGGTTAGCCTTAATAAAGTTATCATAACCTCTTCTAACAGGTAGACTCTTATTCTTTATAACACTTGTGTTATACCAGCAGTCCAATGCAAAATGACCCCTCTTGCCACAGCACCAACATTCAAACTTATTGTATCTAGATCTAGATACATCCTTGTCAGAAGCATTTCTGTTCATTGCTGGTGCTGTTGCAACTTCTCCTGCTGGTTTCTTAAAACCATAGGGCTTATGACCATAGGTAGGCCTGCTTGCCTTAACACCCTTGTTCTTCAGAACATTTGTCTTGATATGATCCTGAATGTCTTCATGATCATATATGTTAGAAGGCACTTTCTTCTTACCAAACCTTATGGGGACTGAAAGGTTTAGTGGCTGAATAGGGGCTTTGCCTTTCTTCTTGAATCTGCTAGCCCTGGAGTTACCCTTAAATCCTAATCCAGCCTTACCCTTCTGAGTGACAAATTCATCTATCAAGGGTAAGACAGATTTTGGCTTAGAGTAACTAGCCACTAAATCCCTTTCAATTCTAAGTCTGTCCTCCAGACTCTTTACTTGATCATTAGTATAATTAATTGTGCCCATCTGAATAATAGTTATATTTTTCAGCTTGGCAATTTCAGCTAACTTTTGATCAAGGACTTTTTCTAACTCAGCTGTTGTAACCCTTAGATCAGCAATTTCCTGAGCCTGTGATTTAACCAGGTTCTTGCTTTTCTTAAGGGCCTGCAACAAGTCCCCATACTTGTCTATCAATTGATAGACATCTCCTTCAGATCCAGATGCATCTTCATCACTTGATGCAGATGTAGCTGATTCTTCACTTGTACTACAAACAAATGTACTGGAAGGACTGTTTACCTCATTAGGACCAGACTGATTTTGGCATAGGTCCTCTTCTGATCTAGTCATCAAACCCATGCATTGATGTTCATTGATGGAGTCTAGCAACTGCATAAACTCCTCTTCCTCAGATGCAGCATATAATCCAATATATGCTTCAGCTTCAGATCCTGATTCTGAAGTTGACTGGTCTGACAGACTTTTATCTTTCTTTGCTACAAAGGATTTCTCCTTCTTGCCTTTCTGATAAGTCTTCTTCTTTTCTGAAGATTCCTTCCTTTTGTCAGGACACTCAGCCACTACATGTCCAGGCCTATTGCAACAATAGCAGACAATCTTTGAAGTAGTGGCTTTGCTGGGCTTTGACCTGCTTTTCTCTTTCCTAGATGACCTTCTTTTCTGATAATAGTCATCTACTTGCTGTGATGATGAAGGCCTAGACTTCCATTGCTTCTTTTTCAAGAACCTTTGAAATTGCCTAGTGAATGCAGCAAAGTCTGCATCTGAATCACTGCTGACTGAACCCTTATCTGAATTTTCAGAACTACCTTCTTCAACTTCCTTAGGAGGAGATGGTGATTTCCTCCTATTCTTTCTGGTGGCTTCAGCATTAAATGCCACAGTCTTTTCTCTATGCTCTCCTCTTGAGTTTCTTTCCTCCTCCTTCCTTACCATAAGTTGCATTTCATAGGATAGCAACTTTCCAAACAGAGTTGGAGGAGATATCTCTGCCAATTTTGCCACTTCTCTTATGGCACAGATCTTTGTATCCCAATCCTTTGATAAGGATCTTAAGAATTTGTCATTCAGTTCATAGGTACTGAAGACTCTTCCATAGGAAATTAGCTCATTCACAATTCTATAGAATTTCTTATAGCACTCAGTTATGCTATCAGATTTTCCTTGTCTAAAACTTTCATACTCCTGATTTAGCATAGATTTTCTGTCCAGCCTTACTTCTTCTGATCCCTCCATGTAGACAATCAATGTGTCCCACATCTCCTTGGAGGTCTTGCAGTGAATCAGATTCTGAAATGTTGAATCATCTATGGCACTGACAATTATGTTCTGTGCCCTTTTGTCCATGGTTGCCAAGATGATTTCATCCTTGGTCATTTCAGAATAAGTCTTTGGTGTTTGGATATTTGCATCAAGAACAGATATCTTCATTGGTATGAAGGGGCCTTCCTGTACTGTGATGTAAATCCTTGGGTCAGATGCTTCCATAAACAATCTGACTCTTTCTTTCCAGATCCCAAAGATTTCCTTCTTGCATATGGGTAATTTCATTGACCCTAGCTCCTTATGATTCTCTCCAGAACCCATCTTCTTGATTCTTGATTCTGCCTATCAGATCTACCTCAGACTGTTAAGTCCTTTTTGAGGAACCTCCCTCTGATACCACTTGATAGTTTAACTTTCAAGGCAGCCTAAACACCTAGAGGGGGGGGGGGTGAATAGGTCCTGCTTCTTTTTCTAAAACTTCTAGACAGAATTCAATTTATTAACTAATACAAAAACACAGCAATCACAGAAAACAACACATCACAGATTGCACTATGTTTTATAGTGGTTCCCCAAGGTCTGGGTACATCCACTTTCCCCCTTCACCTATCTAGCTGTATGCTAGATTCGGCCAAACTTCCACTTATCTCAGATCAATAGATCTTACAACTCAGAACCCAACAGGTTCCTACAACTCAGGCACAACTGCCCTACCTCAGCCTTGCCCCAAGGCCTACAACTCAGAGAATATCCTTCTCCTACACTCAGGCAATCAGCCCTACCACTCAGAGTTCAACACTCCTACACTCAGCCTTTATAACATAGGCTTACAACTCAGATCTGTATAAACAGATCCTACAGAAATATAGAAAAGATAGTTTAAATTGTCTTGCCAGGTTGAGAGAGAAAAGGCAATGACAAATCTTAATCAGCTGATGCAATCAACTGTTTCTTAGCCTTCTTCAAAGCTTCTTGAAAATGTACTTAGCTGAGTTGATTCCAAACAGCTTCTTGAGAATCCACTGGTGGATTCCTTCTTCTTCTTCAAATTCTGACTTGATCTCTCTCTATCCAGAACTTTGAATGATTCTTCTGAATTCTGATTAGAACTCTTCTTAGATCTATCCTTAGATAGTCTTCTTAGATCTCCCGGAGAAGATCTTCTTAAGTGTGTGTGTTGTTCCTTTTCCTCTCCTTCTGAATCTGTCTATTTATAGACATTCTTCATGGTAACCGGCTGATCCGGTTTCTAACCGTTTTCTGACAAGTCTGACAACTTCAGTTAACTGGTGATAACCCACAGCTGTCAAGTCTTCAAACAAGTCCTGTGCCTTAGTGTTGAAACAGTCTGTCAGAAAGTGTCGAGACCATCTGTCTATTTGTGTCGACACAATTAACTTTGGTGTCGACACTGCCTTCAGTGATGTCGACAAAATTGCCTTTGTGTCGACACATCTTCTTCTGAAAATAACTTGGTCTTTGACTCTGCAGTGTGTCGACACAAGTCCTGTGTGTCGACACAGTTGTTGTAGAATCATAACTTTAATAAGTGTTGACTTACTCACTATGTGTTGACACATTCTGCTGGTGACGACAAACTTGTGGTCGACTATTTTCTTCTGTGTCGACATATTCAGATGATGTCGACAAACTGGAGATCGACTATACTCTTCAGTGTCGACACATTCTCCCAATGTTGAGGTCGACGTTTTTCTTCTGTGTCGACACAATTTCCCAGTGTTGTGTCGACTTACTTCTTCTGAGTCGACACAATTTCCCAGTGTTGTGTCGACTGACTTCTTCTGAGTCGACACAATTTCCCAGTGTTGTGTCGACTGACTTCTTCTGTGTCGACACTTTTTCCCAGTGTTGTTGTAGACTATGTTATGTGTCGACACTTTTTCCCAGAGTAGTGTCGACTTACACCTTCTGTGTCGACACACTTTCCCAGTATTGTGTCGACAACTTTCTTCTATGTGACGACACATGTTCCTTTGTGTCGACACTTGGACTTAGAATTTTTTCTGTAAACTTTAACAATTCTTTACCTGCACATGTCAACTCAAAACAACATCAAATACAACATGATGTATATCATTGAGCTAGGTTGGGCTTCTTCAAATCAGGTACACATTTTCCAATGTACCCAACAAATATGGTATGGAGTCATCCTCCTCCATGAGAACTCCTATGGGAACAAGTATGCCTATATGCAAAGATGAGGCAGGTAAACCTGTTGATGAATCATTGTATAGAGGAATAGTTGGGTCTCTACTATATCTCACTGCCAGTAGACCTGACATTATGTATGCTACATGTGTCTGTGCTAGGTACCAAGCCTGCCCTAAAGAATCTCATTATACTGCAGTCAAAAGGATTCTGAGATATCTAAAGGGCACTCCTACTCTAGGTCTTTGGTACCCTAGGAATAGAGATTTTCTACTAACAGGCTATTCAGATGCAGATTTTGCAGGATGTAGAGAGGATAGAAAGAGTACTACAGGTACTTGTCAATTCCTGGGAGGAAGACTAATATCTTGGAGTAGTAAGAAGCAGACCAGTGTGGCAATTTCCACAGCTGAGTCAGAGTATGTTGCTGCTGGAAGCTGCTGTGCACAGCTATTGTGGATGCAGCATCAGCTTAAGGATTATGGTATTCAGGTAAGTAGAACACCCCTTTTATGTGATTCAAAGAGTGCTATTTCTATTGCTAATAACCCAGTTTCTCATAGTAGAACTAAGCATATAGAAATCAAATACCATTTTCTTAGAGAACATGTAGAAAGAGGAGACATCTCATTGGAATTTGTAAAAACAGATTATCAAATAGCAGATGTATTTACTAAGCCTTTAGATGAAACCAAATTCAATAAATTCAAAATTGAATTAGGTATGTTAACCATTGATTAATGTATTAACAAAATCATTAACAATGCAATTGAAGTGGTATATAAATAAGTAAAGGTAATAACAACAACATAATCAAGTGTTAAAAAGGACACATTGAAGTTATAGAAATTGGCTAAGTAAGAATGTGTCGACACATTCAGTAGTAATGTGTCGACTCAGAGAAATTATGTCGACAAGTCAGAAATATTGTGTTGACACAGAGAATATGTGTCGACACTTAAGAGTAATATTGTCGACTTAACCAGAAATATAATGTCGACTCAACCAGGAAAATGGTGTCGACACTTACAGAATATGTGTCGACACTTATCCTTAGAGTCGACACAGAATTTCTGTTTATCTAAGGTGTCGACATAACCACAAATTGGTGTCGACACATAGTAGGCTGAAGTAATGTCGAGACGGTAGAAGTTTGTGTCGACACATTCCGTCTGTGTCGACACATTTTGACTGTTTTTGGCGCCTTTTGAACTTCTTTCAACTGCGACTATAAATAGGTCAAAATCTCATTCTGTCGACACGCTTCCAAGGTTTTCGAGACTAAAACCCTGTGTCGACAGTCTATCTTTCTCTCTTCTTTCAAGCTTTCTCGACAAAACGATGGCGCCAAGGATTGACGATAACATCAATGAAGGGTATGAGTTGGTGCGCCAGGCCTTTGCAGAGGCGCCGCCAGATGTCCAAGGAGTTATCACCCTCCTCTCTGAGTCAGGGTTAGAATTTCTCATCTCACAACCTACTAAAATCTGGAAGAAGGAGGTGCACGAGTTCTTTATCTCTGCATCAGTCCACTCTACTGGCCTCAAGATTAAGTCCACTGTTCAAGGGACTAAGGTGAAGATTAATCAAAGAAGTATAAGAAAGATCTTTCAATTGCAAGTAGTTGAGAATGAAGAGGAAGTTCCTATATCTAAGACAAGGGAAGCCCTTCAATGGTGTGGACTGGACTCAGGATTGAAGATTGGAGCTGCCTTCAACAGGAAGGGTATGAATCAACAAGGGAAATTCTTGTCAGAAGTAGTTGGAAAAGTAATCCTCTGCAAGACAGGTGGACATGATAGGATTTCTGCCTATATGTTCAGCCTGATGACCAGGATAGTTTTTACTATACCTACTGATTGGTCAGGGGTGATCTTTGACAAGATCAAAGAAGGAATCAAGAAGCCTAACATGGCTAGGATCATGAGCCTGTACCTCACTGGAGTGATTCCTGAGGTGCTGCAGCAATTGCAAGGGAGTAAGATTAATCATATGAGAAGAATGGATATGAGATTGTTCTCAAGGTGGGATAGGGTACTATCCAAGGATGTGCCTGAAGAGAGCAGGCCAGACACCCCTGTGAAAACCCCTACACAGAATCAAGAATCTGAACAATTACAAGAAGACCCCCTGAGGACACAGGTTGCAGATCAGCCAGACACAACTGTTGTCCAGGAAGTGTCAACACCTGCACAGATGCAGGGGGAGCCAGTTTCCACTCCTGCTCCAAAGGTTCAGGGGGAGCTGGTGTCCACTCCTACTCCAGATACTACAAATACTAAAGTGCAAGTACAAGAGGAAGCACAGTTAAACTTGTCTCAAGATTTAACTGCTGCAGAAGTTACAGCTCAACTAGAATTTACTATGGAGGAGTTGTTCCCAGATATTGATACTACTGCTGATAAAGTAGGAGGTGGACCAGATATTGAGAAGTCCATAGGTATGGACATTGATCAGGAAGCTGAAGTTGAGCCACAAGTTGAGGGTGAGCCAGTGGATGTTGAAGCTGAGCAACAGACCCCTGGAACAGATACAATTCATCATCCTCAAGAAAGAATTCATGTAGATACTTCATCTGAAACAGAAACTGAAGATGCCAGAGTGGCAAAGAAAAGAAAACTTGTTGTCTTCAAGAGAAGAAGCAAGAATTATAAGCAGGCTTTACAGACCACACCTCTACAAGTATCTCCAGCCTTTGATTACAACAAATTTATGATAGATCTACAAGTAAAATTGGATGAACAAAGGTTGGCTATGGAAAAGTATGTTGATGAGAATAGCAAGTCACTTCAGTTTGACTTAGCTCAGGATATCAAGTCCATCCAGTTTCAGGTCAACTTGCATAAAACTGAAATGACAGATTGCTTCCACAAGGGTGGCAATGCTGTGGTTTATCTAGCTAAACAACAGGAGGCTATCACTACAAAGGTGGATGACATTGCCTTGAAGCAAAGCTATGTTTTGGAAAACCAGCTTAGAATGAATGATAATTTAACTGAATCTCATAATAAGATCATTGAGGAAGTAAACAAGATTGGTCCAGGTCTGCCTGCCGATAGAACCAAAGAAAGGGACGAATTTGATAAGAATTTTCAAGCTGCCATTGCTTCTGTTAAGACTGCCATCTCCATCTCTCAAAAAGAAATATCTGAAAAACTTAACAAGTTAAAACCATTTTTTAAAGACGGTGTAAATTATTTGGATGGCCAAATCCGATTTCAAAAGGAAGATCTAAGAGATCATGTATCTAGAGAAGCCATAAAGGGGGAGAGGATGCTAATTCATGCAGGCTCAGAGCACTCCAAATGGGTGACCAATAGCATTCGAGCCACTTTGGGATATCCCCCATTGTGTGATGATGCTATGGTAGCTGAATCAGGAATACAATCAAATCTACTTGAAGGCACTCAACCTGAGGTTGCCCAAGTCATTTACCCCCCTCCAGATTTTGACATGATTGATCAGAAGGTTCAAGGAATGTATAGTCCTCCAAAGGAGGTTACTAATATTGTCTTTGGAAAGGTTGATAAGCCTGAGGCTATTCTAAAAGAACAGCAAGATGCTCTAGTAGCAAAGAGGAAATTCAGAGAGCAGGCTGTACTGAAGCCAGATTATGAGCAGTGGAGTCCTACTTCAAGGAACATAATACTCACTGCATGGAAAGCTTGTACAAGATAAAGTTCATGAGAGAGGCAAGTGGTACAATGAAATAGAATGGCAGAAGTATGAGGCAAGACAAGAAGCAATAGTACAATTCAGAAGGAAAGCCAAGCTGGGAAGACTGCCATCTGATGCTAAGGAGCCAAGCAAATACTTCCCTAAGCCTTTTCATTATTTTGAAAGGCAAAGGATCAAGGAAGAAGCTCAGAAGAAAGCTGATCTTAAAGGAAAGAAGATAGCTGAAGAATCAGAAGCTCCTGTGATAGCTACAATTCAATCTGGCAAAGGGATTATAATTAGAGAGCCTGATCAATCCTGATTTTGTTTCAAGTTCTTTTATAGTGTTTTGTTATGTTATGATGTAATCATTAAATGTAAAACATTGTAATCAAACATTACCCAGTTATAAACAAAATGTTGTTTGGCATATTATAATGTGCATTCTGTGGTGAATTGTTTTTTATGTGTTGTTTATATTTAGTATTCCTGTTATGTCATTAATCATCATTTAGTACTGTTTTTAAATGGTGTATATCATTGGCTATAGGGGTTATGACTTCTCCAAATAGGGGGAGATTGTTGGGTACATTGGAAAATGTGTACCTGATTTGAAGAAGCCCAACCTAGCTCAATGATATACATCAAGGTGTATTTGATGTTGTTTTAAGTTGACATGTGCAGGTGAAGAATTGATAAAGTATGCAGAAAAATTCTAAGTCCAAGTGTCGACACAGAGGAAGCAGTGTCGACACACAGAAGAAAAGAGTCGACACAACACTGGGAAGCAGTGTCGACACATAGCAGGTAGTCTACAACTACACTGGGAAAAAGTGTCGACACAGAAGAAGTAAGTCGACACATCACTGGGAATTTGTGTCGACACAGAAGAAAAGAGTCGACACAACTCTGGGAATTTGTGTCGACACAGAAGAAAAGCGTCGACCTCAACATTGGGAGAATGTGTCGACACAGAAGAGTATAGTCGATCTCAAGATTGTCGACATCAGCTGAATGTGTCGACACAGAAGAAAATAGTCGACCTCAAGTTTGTCGACACCAGCAGAATGTGTCGACACATTGTGATTAAGTCGACACATTAAAGCAGAATGTGTCGACACCTGAAGGCTAAGTCGACACTTACTAAGTTATAATTCTACAACAACTGTGTCGACACACAGGACTTGTGTCGACACACTGAAGAGTTAAGACCAAGTTATTTTCAGAAGAAGCTGTGTCGACTCAAAGGCAACTTAGTCGACATCACTGAAGACTGTGTCGACACCAAAGTCAATTGTGTCGACACAGTTAGATAGATGGTCTCGACACTTTCTGACAGACTGTTTCAACAACTTGTGGTTCAAGACTAAGGCACAGGACTTGTTTGAAGACTTGATAGCTGTGGGTTATCACCGGTTAACTGAAAGCTGTCAGACTTGTCAGAAAACGGTTAGAAACCGGATCAGCCGGTTACCATGAAGAATGTCTATAAATAGACTGATTCAGAAGGAGAACAACAACCATAACAGATAATCCTTTTTGAATAACTTTGAATCAAAAAGGAAGAGAAGGATCACAATCCAATTCATTTTCAAGAAAGTGCTAGTCACTTAAGAAGATCTTCTCCGGGAGATCTAAGAAGACTATCTAAGGATAGATCTAAGAAGAGTTCTAATCAGAATTCAGAAGAATCTTTCAAAGTGCTGGATAGAGAGAGGTCAAGCCAGAATTAGAAGAAGAAGAAAGAAACCCCCAGTGGATTCTCAAGAAGCTGTTTGGAATCAACTCAGCTAAGTACATTTTCAAGAAGCTTTGAAGAAGGCTCAGATACAGTTGATTGCATCAGCTGATCAAGAATTGTCTTGGCCTTTTCTCTCTCAACTTTGGCAAGACAGTTTAATAATCTTCTCTATATTTCTGTAGGATCTGTTTACACAGATCTGAGTTGTAAGCCTATGTTATAAAGACTGAGTGTAGGAGTGTTGAACTCTGAGTGGTAGGGCTGTTTGCCTGAGTGTAGGAGAAGGATATTCTCTGAGTTGTAGGCCTTGGGGCAAGGCTGAGGTAGGGCAGTTGTGCCTGAGTTGTAGGAACCAGTTGGGTACTGAGTTGTAGGATCTGTTGATCTGAGATAAGTGGAAGTTTGGCCGAATCTAGCATACTGCTAGATAGGTGAAGGGGGAAAGTGGATGTACCCAGACCTTGGGGAACCACTATAAAACATTGTGCAATCTGTGATGTTTTATTTTCTGTGATTGCTGTGCTTATTGTGTTAGCTATTGATTTGAATTCTGCCTAGAAGTTTTATAAGAAAAGCAGAACCTATTCACCCCCCCCCCTCTAGGTGTTTAGGCTGCCTTGAAAGTTAAACTATCAGAGCCCATAGGCATGATGGGCTCGGCATACCCTACTGAACTCGCCTGGGGCTCGGGGGAGGTCTGGGCCGGCCGAATCGGCTCCTGTTAGCTCGCTCGCTGGACACGGGGTTGTACAACATGTACCGGGCTTAAGCCCATTTTCTTCTCTCTTTTATACTTGTACTCATTGTGGACTATTACTCTTTTATATATATTGATAGTGAGTTGTGATCTGTAGACTTGTATTACTCATTTACTTCTCTTTTGTTGGCCTACTGTGATGTGATTGTTTTAGCCAGCAGGATCGACGCCATGTAGTGGCGTCTAACTTGGTAGTTGGATTCACCGTAAGGCGGCGGTTCTGGGTGTAAGACCCGGTGGTGAAGGAAAAAGTGGGTGTCTTACAAACTGGTATCAGAGGAGACCATGATCATAAAGAAGTAAGTCCACAACACTAAGTCACCCCGCGCGAGCATTAGTTTGGGGACAAACTAGGCAGCAGAAGCTATGGTGTGCCCATGTCTAAAGATCATAATATATAGTCCTTAAATCAATGAGTTAGGCCAACCCAATTAGGAAACATTAATTATCAAGACGATTCTTAGCATATCCTAGTCAAAATTGACCCTAGGTATAAATTTAATTACGGTACGAGGATACCCGAAGCGGCTAGAGGAAGAGTCTAACGCGAGAGTAGTAACTTGAGTCTTAAACTCTGATGTGCCTACTTTACTTATCATGTGGTACTATCACCTATTACCCAAACTAATAGGACCACCTTAAGGAGATTTGCTTTCTACAATCCATTAGCGGAATCGTAGGGGACTCATAGGCTCAACCCTCGTATCGATGACACGATTAGGATGAGACAACCATCATGCCAAATATCAAGGGTAGGATTAGAATTCAAGTTCAGAAGAGCCTCATTTGGGACTGGATAATATGTTGACCCTGAGTGGATTGTCGTATATGGTAACCTGAAGATTGTGAATTCTGGAGTATATCAACAAGCCTCAGGATGGAACCCCACGTTTAAATTTGTGTGCCTGAAGGATTGTGTGCATTTCTAGGGTGAATACAACATAGTGATATCGAAGATACTTAGCCCAAGATAGGCAGGGGCTTATCTTTTGTTTATTGAGGGCTTATCTTTTGTTTATTGGGCAAATTAGTTACTAACAAAGGTTTTCTTAGACCTAATTTAGAAAATGTGGTGTCGCAAACATAATAATGTTGAAGTTGATCATTTTTGACGTTACTGGGGCAAAGTTACCAGAAAAATAGTTAGATAACATTGATTGGACAAATACTTGACCTTAGTTAAACAATTGGAAATTTTGGATTGAAATTAGATCCTGCAAGTTAGAATTATATTTGGAAACTCTTGTGATTCAGGGCATTCAGAAATTATTAGCAGACAGTCTATTTTATTAAAAATCACGCCCTCTTATAGTTCAATAATTTATATTGCAATAATATTCCTTATACCTCGGGAGATAGTTGATGAATAAGCGGAGATCCTAGATAAGTACCTGTTGATTTAGAGTATAATGTTTAAGTTTACTAAGGTTGGAATGACTTAATCGTATCTTATTTCAATCATACAAAAGTGGCCAAGCCCATCATATATTAAATGTTGGAAATTGATGAATTAAATATGAAGATTGATTTATCACTGTTATCCACGCTACCTGACATACCCAAGTCATTAGGTTGAAAACTTAAAGTTTGGGATAGGGCAATGTCATGGTAATAAGGAGTAATTACGAGACTTAACTAGTACAAGATATCATGTGAATTAGATGACGGGTAGTACGATTCAGGATATATGGGAAGATATGGTTAAATCGCTATGTTGTAACATCGAAAGTATGATAAATCTAGGAAATTGCAAGAAATTAGCAAACAATATATTGAAAATATATATCTTAGGTATGACTCTGCAGACTTGATTCAGATAGCATCAAGGATCGAAATATATACGTTTGATGACATTATATTCACGGTTAGCAAGATTCATGACTATGAAAAATGGATTTTGGATTATCTAGTGTAATTACGACGAAATGCCACCAAAATTAATGGGTATTAGTAATAATCTCCAAAGATTCACGAGTACACCCTCTTAAATTTTGAGGATGATGGGTCGCTTGATGAAGTGATCATTCCCGTTAATTGATTAGATTGGATAACTCGTAAAGTTGAGTTGATTGATTACTCGGGCGTACTCAAAGGAATAAGAACCTCGTCGTTTAGAGAATGTTTATAGAATTGTTGTCTGCACTCACAAACGAGAACTCAAATTACCAGAAGAAAATTATTTTTATTAGAAGGTGTATTTCCCTGGAATAAAGAATGACGTCATGGATTCTCTGACACATGGTGAGGTTTATCGGCTGGAGAAGGTCAAGTGCCCAAGACGATCATGTCGGATCGGGATGGACTGTTTATGTCCAAGGAAAGAAGAACGGTCTAGGCTTATCTGGGCCCTCGGTCGATATTCAACACAGCTCCCCACCCTCAGAAGGACGGGCAGACGTAGCGTACCATCCTGACACTGAAGGATATTTTACGCTTGTGCATTCTAGACCGCGGAGGGCCATGGGAGAAACTGTTTTTGCTGATCGAGCCCTCTTATAACAACAGTCAGTTGTCCAACATAGGCATGACCCTTATGAGGCATTATACAGACGGAGGTGCGGGACTCCACTGTCTTGGATCTAGAATGAGGATCCAAATACACTTGGCTCAGAATTTGTGGAGTACACAGATACCCAGGTGTGACTCATTCGAGATTGGATGTTGGAGGCCAAGAGCAAACCGGCCAAGTATTACGGTGCGCGACATTATCAAGTAAAGATTTAGGATGGAGACCGTGGGTTCCTGAAGATACGATTCGATGAATGGAGTCTCGCGGTTACGTGGGTGGAAGATGCTTAGTCCGAGGAATATGGGGCCCTACAGGATCCTGAAGCGGATCAGACCATTGCCTTACTAACTAGAGATACATCCGGAGCTAGCGGGTTTGCACGACGTCTTCCATGTATCCTATCTTAGGAAGCTCTACTACAGCCGGAGCAGCAGGTTCCTACTATAGATGGCTTGAAGGCTTCTTATCGATCAGTCCGCTTAGAGCCGGTCAGGATTGATGATACGACAGTGCGAGTCTTGCGGCACGACAAGGTTCCGGTGGTCAAGATCATGTGGTCAAATCATGGACAAGAGTAGCATACCTGGGATCCACTAGACCTTATGCAGCAGAGGTACCTGGATCTCTTCGTGTAAGGTATAACTTCACTTCCCAAGTGATGTTACATTCAGTTATTTTAGTAGAAACCCCGCAGACCAAACCTGAATTTCGGGGGCGAAAATATTATTTTGTTTATTGGGATTTGTAACATCCCTCAAACAACTAGACCCCTAAGAGTTGTTTTGTCATGACAAAACCCTAGGAATCTCAAAGAGACCATGTGAACTTAGAAATGAAGGTGAAGATCACCATGGTCTGCAAATAAAACATTCCAATTACCTAACCTAAGGTTTGACTTTAAGGCCTCACCTTGACTCTTTGACCGCACCATAACATCCCTAACCCATTAGGGGGTCCCTTGGAGCACCTAGAACCCATTGGGGTAAACTAAAGTGGTCACGTTGACAAAAATCAACCCTAACCCTAAAATGGTCAAAGTGGGCCTATCTAGGGCCAATGGACCACCAGCTATCAAAAATGACCCAACCTAAACCTTCCTAACCCTTTAGGAGATTCATTGGGCCACAAATGGCCCATTGGGGTCAACACAAGACGTCAAGTTGACCAAAGTCAACTCAAGCCTAAATTGGGTCAAAATAGCCCGAGTTAACTGATGATTATTTTCTCCACGCTACCGCATGTTTCCAATCAATGATGCATGTATACCTATAGTTTGGAGTATAGAATCAAGTGTGGTATTTCGTCTCGGGGCTTGTCGAGTACTTCTACTTACAAGAAAAAGCTATTATTTTATCGGATGAAAAGTTGGTTCTTGTTTATAGCGGAAATAGAAGCGTTACACTAAGAAAGAGAAATTCAATGTTGGGGAAGCTAGCACTTTCCCTTGGATTAAAATAAACCTACTTGAAAATTAAAGAAATGCAAGTCCTTAAATTTACTCACTCGACTATGGAGGTTGCTGAAGTACAAAAGCGTCTCTCTCGAGCTCATGCTTTTGACAAACCTTAGGTTGATCGATTAAGACCTCTCGGCTAGTCAAAACCCTTAAGCTTGCTTTTGGCGGTGAACCCCACTATTAGATTTGACTCCAATGCGGAAGATTTATGGCATCCTCTCTCGAGGAGTGCATGCAACTCCTTTTATCATTGAGTGATCTCCTTGTATCTGCAACCTCTCGGTCATTTAGGATACAGATCTTAGATCGAAAAACATATCCGTGAAATATAAATTCGATAAAATATAATTCAAAGATAAATTGTTAGTGAGCAAGATTAATAAAAAGACATTTTTTGATAAAATTGAAATGTTTATTTTATTCAAAGGTTCTTCATGATCAAGTGCTAAATGAAATTTAGATACTCATCATGATTAGGGAATTACAAAATTAAGTAGGGGAAGACATGCTTGAAATAAAAACAACTAGAATTAAAGCTTACACAATATTAATCTTGACTAGGGAATAAAAAATAAAGCAAATAAAGCAGCAATATACAAGACTCCAACTCCAAATATTCCACCACTGAGCATTTGAAGCTGTCTGGAATTTATAGAAAAAAGTGCTGGTTAGACACGCCCCTAGGTCATGCCCGTGGCCTAGGGCGTATCTGGCTCGAAACCGTCATCTTAAAACCCCGCGAACGTTGGAGGACAAATGGCCAAAAATAGTAGATTGCGGGTCACGCCCCTAAGTCACACCCGTGACATTGGGCGTGTCTAGTCTGTTACTCAAAACAGAGGGAAGTTGAAAACGGCGGGAGTTATTCTATAGTTGATCGAGGGGTCATGCCCCTAGTCATGCCCGTGACCTAGGGCGTGTCTTACTGGAACGGCAATCTGGCAGCAAATGGTAGGAACGGAAATCTAGCGGTAAACGGAAGGAATGACAGAGTGATTGGCTGGGAACGCTTACAGTCACGCCCAGGGACATGCCCGTTGTCACAACCCGCATTTTACTTAACCATTTAATTATATTAGAGCAAGGGGAAAATACGCGTCGTGATGCCACGCCGTGCAGGGGATAACTGCAGACGTTCAGGCAAGACTCCAGACTCTACAATTTTAATAGAAAACATAAATGGTTATGAAAAAAATCCAGTTTAAGTTATGATGGTAGCCGTATCCCTCGACTTAGTTAATCATCTAGTTCACAATTTAAAAATATAAATTATACGCTTGCGGAAAATACTTATTTAAATTGACTCTAATATCCTACATAAGTATAAATGTCCCCGAGGAACAACTCATACAATGCAAACCCTAGATTTATAATAAGGGTAGGAAAGTCTTTACGCTAAATAGAAAGTAGTGGCTTAGTTTTGAAGGAGATGATAAGTATGCTTTACTAATAGTAGTGTTTTATAGGTCAAAATACCTAACATGCAGTCCTAGCAAGGAATCATCCCAGAGAGCAAGTTATCTAAATCAAAACATAAGAAACTACTACAGCCAGCAAGTGTCAAAAATCAACAATCCTATGGGCGTCAACAACCTGATACGAACCCACAGTATTAGGTATGTCTGAACTAAGGAAAACAACTAAAAAGACAAACTACCTCGCTATGGCGAGGTGCAAAACCACAGCCAACACTGCTGCTCAGAAAACCAAAACTAGCTCCACTATCTGCTACTGCTCTGAACCTGAGGCATTCCAAAAAAAACAGAACACCTCAGCAAGAAGGTACAAGTAGTGGCAAGAAAATAAATAAAGTAAACAAATGAACAAGGTCGAAAGGGGTACCAACCCAGGACCCAAAGTACTGAAATAAGGTACAAAACAAAATTGGAGAAATAGAACTTACGTGAATCGTCACGTACAACCAATCATGCCAGATACCCAAGGCAGGGGGAAAACAAAGGCATGAGTAAATCATAAGAAAGAAACTCAAAAAAAAACAACTTTATTAGCCGCGTGTGGTCAACTCTATCTAAACAGGCACGGTGCTCACTAATAAGGACACACCCCTCACAGATGTTAAAATCCGTCTAATTATGGGGGAGACTTATACACTCCACTAGTCGCCGCAGGATGCCCAACCACCAATAGAGTTGCACGACCACTAATAAAGGAAAACAAACCTTGCGGTCGGTGGATTTTCCCACAAACACCCGCAAGAACGAGTCACTAGGAAATAAATCACAGGATTTGGCACATCGGATTCTACTCGATATATTCTAGGTTAAAAACAAGGTTGATCAACCTCTAGAAATGATTTACGACCCTAGGTAATTTCTAACACGATAAATAGGGCGATAAAAGCCCACAATAAAACCCTACATCGCATTTCTACAACTCCACAAGACGAGATTTTTCATGCCAAAAACTAAATAAAAACCAAGAAAACTCATAAGGAAGACTCAACAAGCATACTAAACCGAATCTCAAAAGTGCACAAGGATTGAGAACTAAAGTTTAACCGTTACCATCGAAATCGGACGAGAGGGAAGGAGGGAAAACCACTACTTGCCTTGGTTGCACCGAAAACGTTCTCTGAATCGTTCCACGCCGTAGATCGGGGCAAAAGAACTCAGGAGAAGTAGAAATCTAAACAACAATGGCGGAAAAGGGGTTAGGGCCGAAAAACCCTAACAAGAAAACTCACGGAAAGAGGAAGAAATTACCACGATAGCGTAGCTCTCGGTGAGAGCTTTCCGGATCTACGATCGGTTGAAGATTCCGAGCACCGGAGCTCCGTCGGCGGCCACCGGAAGATTCATGAAATGGAGAAACTTATCACTCGCCGCTGGTCTGGTTCGGAATAGAAGTGTAAGACCCCCCCCCCCCTCCCGGAACACAACACACGGCACGAGGGGAGTCTTATGCCCGAAATAGCCGCCTTGCGGCAGCATTAACACACGGGTTAGTCTTACCACAAGACGCCTATTCCGCCGGCTACAATCCATATCACAACAATTATGCCAACCCAACCATAACAGAAAAGTAAAGCTAAAAGCAGTTCAGTTCACAGCTAAGTTAAAGTCCAAAAGTAGCGGAAGATAACAAGCACAATAGGCTTGTACAAAAGAACAAGAGTCTAGAAATGTTTTGCCAAACGGCTACATGAAAACACTCACGACTGTCACTGACGGTGCCGATGGCACCACCACCTCAGGTCCTATCATCCGGGCCTGGCTGTCCTGCTGCATAGTCCGTTGCCGCTCTACCTGCGGGGTTTCCTCCTAAAAAGGAAGACGTAGCAACCGTTAGTCATAAGACTAAGTGGCTTCACATCCGCTCCCCCGGCGACTCCTCGGCACCGGGCGGAGAAAGGAACACAGGTACAATATATATACATAAGCAAGTAAACAAGCAGGTGACAGTAAATATGGTGAAGTATAAACTACGCTACACAACTAGCAGTTCTACAAATATCAATAATATATGACAGCAGGTATAATTAATCAGAATAGTAACCTAACTTATAAGAGTGCCCATACAAACTTATAAGTTAAGGATCGGCTTAACAGTATAGTAACTCATCGTATACGAGTGCCCATACAAACTTATACGATGAGGATCTTGTGTATGCAATGAATGACATGAAATGAATGTTATGCTATGACCGAATCATGCGCACGCACATGCAAGTTGCTATGTCGACACAGACTTGAAGTTCCCACTTTTCGAGCAGGTAGCTAACCTCTCAGGCGTCGTCCGTCGTGGCCAGACGGCGACAGTGGAGCGGGCGTCTCCACTACTAGGTGGTATCACACTACCTATCCTAGGCCCCCGTACGCCTCAACGCTAAGAACACAACAGCGGAGCTCACATGCGTACTACGGCTCAGAAGGGGTCTTGGGTAAATGTGCACCAAGAACACAGCCCAACCTGGCCTTTGATTTCGAACCGGATGGAACCTCGGAAACGCACGAGGTGCAAGCCCAACCGTTCTCATGGCGCGGAGGAGATCTCGGGTTATGGACACCAAGTATCTAACCCTACCGCCCAAGGTCTACCCATTGGCTCCCATCGGTGTGACGACTGGCGAACCCGTAGACCTGCCACAACCATTATCTCAATATCGCGACACGATGAATCGTCGCACATCACATGCCCCAAAACAACTCACTCGATGCTACCCGTAGGGAGACTACCACTCTAAGCATCGGTTGTTAATAATCCCCTTAGGCTCGGATTACGGTTACAAAATACTCTTCACATAGTGTTCATCATGTTCACGCCCACCTATTCAATGAATTCACCTCATCACCACGCATAATAGATATGTTCAACACCAAATTGTATAAATATATCCTATACCAATCTCAAATCCTAAAATCTAGCCTTCCCATCCAATCCATTTCTCTACCATCGCATGGTTATTCCTTATTACACAACCAAATGAGTAACCATGCTAAATTATAGTAACAACAACATTATAGGTATATGGGAGCAAGATAACAAATGGGCAAATCACAATCATTGCAAGAGTGCTAGCATTATAAATTAACAAGTGCATTAACATAGGATAGCCCGATACTAAAACTGGGATTCCCGGAGCTACAGGAATCCGATCACAATGAACAACCCCTCGTTGGAAAGGTATTCGCGAGGGCTACGACTTTCGTGTTGAGTCGATCGCCCAGATCTGGTCGCAGCATACCAGAAATTCAACTCGAATACGTACAGGAAACAGTTTCCTGTACAGGAATTTTCCCGAACGCAGCGGACTCGAACCAGCTTTCCCGTGGCTACAGGTATCGCATGGAAACGAGCAACCACTCGTTGGAAAGGTAATTTCAAGGGCTACGACTTTCGTGTTGAGTCGTTCACCCAGATCTGGCCAGAACACCTCCGAAATTGGCCACGAAGGTCGCCGCGTGCAGAAATCAGATTTCTGCACGCATCTTAAGGCGAGATGAACGGCATCCGTTCATCTTCTTCCTTGCAACGACCTCGCATAAACTTCTCCAGAAATCACACCCAACCTTATTTCTCCTTTCAAAGCCAAACCCTCAACGAAAACCCCTCTCATCTCCACTTTGAATGATGAGAAGGTTGAGGGAGACTAAGCCTAGAAAACCTAGGCGTGGCTTATCCTAAGAACTCTCCTCCTCACCATCAAGACTCTATGGAGTCGATGTCTCTCCTAAAATAACTATAGATCTAGCACCAAGGGAGAGGGGAGGAAGCTCACCTCAAGTCCAGCGGTACCACCATGGCGGCCATAAGCCTCGCACTCCTTCGCGGCGGCATTGTTTTTCCCTTGACGGTGGCGGCGTTTTGATTCCTCCAAGGATGGCTCCGGCAAGCTCTTCCTCCTCCTCCAGCCAAGAACTCTCTCAGGAATTTCGGGGCAGAAAAAGGGGAATGAATGCTAGGGTTTCCAACTTTTTCCTTTTTATACATCGCAGACACGGGTAGGCACACGGCCGTGTTCCTACCCGTGTTCAGGTGACACGGCCGTGTGGCCTGCCGTGTCTAGGGCCGTGTTCATCCCAGAACAACTTTCTGCCGGGTCAGGGTTGCGGCACACGGGTAGAGACACGGCCGTGTCTCGACCCGTGTCCTCGGCACACGGGTAGGGACACGCCGTGTCCCAATACCCATGTACCTCTCTGACTGGAAGCCTATTTTTATGAGGCACACGGGTATGGACACGGCCGTGTCCATACCCGTGTCAGCCAGAAATGTCATTTTGCCTTGTTTTCCTCATTTCCCGTACGTCCGCACCTGTTCACCCACACCCCCATTGGGCTCACCACAGCCCCCTTGACTCAAATACGCAATCAAGGGGCCTAGCGCAAATTGGGACGTTACAAATCCTATAAACAAAATAAAAGATTTCGTCCCCGAAATCAGGGTAAGGCTATGGGAGTGAAACACAAAAGGGAACTATGCTTTCAAATAAAAATTTTTACTTGGAGTAAATAATTCCGGGTAGCGCCCTTGCATCAAATCCCTTGGCTCCCATGTGAACTCCTCCTTCCCATGATTAGACCATAGCACTTTCACCAAGGGAACACTTTTGCGGCGCAAGGTTCTTGTCTCGTTATCAACGATCTGCACTGGCTCCAGTCGCACAGACCTATCAGACGCCACGGCACCATCCGCCGTGGGGATATACTGTTCAGGCTGCAGCAAAGCCTTCCGAAGCGACGATACATGGAACACGTCGTGAAGGTTCTCCAGCTCCGGTGGTAACTCCAACCGATAGGCCAGAGGGCCAATCCTTTCCACTACGACATAGGGCCCAACATACCTTGGGCTGAGCTTCTTGACTCCACGTACCCGCGACACTCCGTGCATCGGTCGAATCTTCAGGAACACCTTATCACCCACTTGAAACTCCACCATACGGTGCCTTGCGTTGTAATATTTCGCCTGTCGGCTTTGAGCCTCTAGCATTCGATCCCGGATCAACCTAACCACCGCGTCCGTGTCATCAATATACTCATTTCCCAATGTCTTCGGGTCTTCGTCTTGCACCCAGGACAAGGGTGTTCTACACCTCCTTCCATACAAAGCTTCATGAGGTGCCATTCCAATACTGGCTTGATGACTGTTATTATAAGAGAACTCCACGAGGGGTAAGAGCCTCTCCCATGGTTCTCCTTTATCTAGCACACACAACCTCAGAAGGTCCTCCAATGTTCGGATGGTTCGTTCAGATTGCCCGTCCGTTTGTGGGTGAAAGGCTGTGCTAAAGGCGAGGCGCGAGCCCAAATAAGCCTGTACAACCCTCCATTCTCTTGAAGTAAACCGACCATCCCGGTCGGAGACGATCGTCTTTGGCACACCATGGTACCGCACAAATTGTTCCACAAAGAGACGCACTAAGACGCCCACTTGTGCCTCCTTCTTCATTGGGATAAATCGGGCTACCTTGGTCAACCGGTCAACTATCATCCACACAGAATCATTCCCGAGCGCGAGCGAGGTAACCCGTGGACGAAATCCATGGAGATGTCCTCAAATTTCCATTCGGGGATGGGCAACGACTGTAGCATTCCACCGGGGCTTCTGCATTCCGCCTTCACCATTTGGCAAGCCACACAATGAGTAACGAAGTACTTGACGTCCCTCTTCATGCCCGGCCAACACATTGTTTTTCTCAAATCGGTGTACATCTTCGCGATCCCCGGGTGCACCGAGTACTTGGAGCAATGGGCCTCCTTTAGAATATCCTCCCGAATGTTGTCACCTTCGGGGATGTAAAGCCGGCCACGAAAATGGATGAGGCCGTCTTTTAGGGAGTATTCTTCCGTAGTCCCATCCTCCATTGACTTGAAAGCCGAGGTTAAAGCCGCATCCTTCTTTTGTTCCGTCCAGATCCGGTCTCGTATGTTGCAAACTATACTCATCGCGGCCAAATATTCTGTATACTCTTCCGGTTGATTCTTAAAGACCAAAGTGATTTCCATCTCTTGCAGTGTTCGGATTAACTCCATCCTCATCAAGCGGGATTCCGTGCTCGTTCCCGGTGCTTTCCGGCTCAAGGCATCAGCTACGGAATTAACCTTCCCGGGGTGGTAGTTCAAGGTGAATTCATAGTCGCACAAGAACTCCAACCACCGCCGCTGTCTCAAGTTTAACTCCTTTTGGGTGTGAACGTACTTTAGATTTTTGTGATCCGAGTAGATCTCGCAGTGGACGCCGTATAAATAATGCCTCCACATCTTCAAGGCGAATACCACCGCTCCCAACTCTAGATCATGCACCGGGTAGCTGGCTTCATGCTTCTTCAACTGTCTTGAAGCATAAGCGATCACATGCCCATTCTGCATCAACACAGCTCCCATCCCTTGATACGACGCATCCGTGTAAACTTGAAAGCCCTCCTTCCCAGATGGAAGAGCTAGGATGGGTGCAGTCGTCAATCTGTCTTTCAACTCTTGGAATGCAGCTTCGCACTGGGGTATCCATTCAAACGGCACACCCTTCTTGGTCAGCGTAGTAAGGGGAAGGGCGATCTTCGAGAAGCCTTTCACGAACTTGCGATAGTACCCGGCAAGTCCAAGAAAGCTTCGTATGTCAGCCGCTGACTTCAATGGCGACCACTCCTTCACGGCCCGCACCTTGGCCGGATCTACTGCTAGCCCCGCCCCACTAATCACATGGCCCAAGAACGCGACCTCTCGAAGCCAAAACTCACATTTGCTGAACTTGGCAAACAAAGTGTGCTCCTTTAGTTTCCTCAGCACTAAAGTTAGATGTTCGGCGTGTTCTGCTTCAGTCTTGGAGTAGACTAGGATATCATCGATGAACACGATGACAAAGATGTCCAAATAAGGGCTGAACACCTTGTTCATCAAGCTCATAAAGGCGGAAGGGGCGTTTGTGAGCCCAAACGGCATCACGGTGAATTCATACAAACCATATCTCGAACTGAACGCCGTCTTCTGAATGTCATCTTCTTGTATCCTCAGCTGATAATATCCCGAACGCAGATCTAACTTGGAGAACCAATACGATCCCACCAATTGATCAAATAATTCATCAATGCGCGGTAGGGGATAGGTGTTCCGCACCGTTAACCGGTTCAACTCTCGATAATCAATACATAACCGCAAGGTGCCATCCTTCTTTTTGACGAACAAAACGGGCGCTCCCCAAGGCGACGAGCTTGGGCGAACGAACCCTGCTTCCACCAATTCCTGAAGCTGGACTCTAAACTCTGCAAGTTCCTTCGGAGCCATTCGGTATGGAGCTCGCGAGACGGGCTTGGCACCCGGAATTAGCTTGATTTGGAAGTCCACTTCCCTATGCGGGGGTAGTCCCGGCAATTTCTCGGGAAATACCTCGGGAAATTCTCGCACCACCCGCACATCCTTGACCTCTAATGTCAATTTCTTCAACTCGAAGCAAATTACATAGACCTCGTCCCCTTCCATATGAGATTTCATAACTTGGATTGAAGACAATAATTTACGGGGTGCGAATTTAATACCTTGGAAGATGACTTCCGAGTCTCCATGCCTCAACATAACTTGCTTCTCCGCACAATTGATCCTGGCGTGGTGCCAGTTCAACCACCTCATGCCCAGGATGAGATCGAACTCCGGGATTCTTAACACTGTAGCCGGAGTTTCAAAGAACTTTCCTCCAATAAGGGTGTCGAAGTCGCAACTTGCTGACGACGTCATCTCAGAGCCGTCCGGAAGGCGCACCCTTTGAGTAGTGCCCGTGAAGTGTTGCACTCCCTCCAAGTCCTTCACGAAGTCCGCCGAAATGAACGAGTGAGATGCACCCGTGTCAAATAACGTATAGGCGGGCCTCCCGCTAACCATGACAGTGCCTAGGTTCCAAAAAGGTAATCATCGTTCAAATTTGCGCGTAATATTTGTATCGTAAATCTAACAAGTCATATAGTATTAATAAATTTTGCACGTACCGGTGATGACTTCCTGCGGATTTCTCTCCTGAGTCATATCCAATGCGAATACATGCTCCCGTGCATGTCCTTGATTTCTCCCTGGTGGTCCTCTTCCTCGGCCACGCATGTGCCCTCGCCCCCGTGGAGCTACTGGAGGGGGAGCAATAGGAGCATCCCCGATCAGTCGCGGGCAAACTCGCCGGACATGCCCCGGTTGGTTGCACTCAAAACATATCACCTCACGTCGGCCCCCAGGTTGTTGATAATATTGCTGCTGCGGTGGTGGTGGTAAAGGTAGTGGTTGCGGAATTGGGTACTCCACCCGATAGTTCCGGTTGACCCACCGACCGCCTCTGTGGTTTCCCCTTCCTCTGCCATGATCATTCCGCCTTCTATTACTAGGGCCGACTTCAATTACTCCTTCCGCAGGTCTCTTGCCACACTCCATGTGGTCCGCCTCCAGTCTCTTTGCCATGTCGATGATTTCTGCCAGGCTTCCATCGGCTATAAACAAAAGGGCCTGCCTCAGGGGATCCCTTAATCCTTTGTAGAAGCGCTTCGCGTAGCCTCTATCGTCCAAATCATAGGAATCGGCAAACCTAGCGAGGTGTTGGAACTCCCTCTGGTACTCCGTTACCGATTTCGATCCCTGCTTCAGCTGCAGAAATTTTTCTTCAAGTCCATCCCGAGCAGAAGAAGGGATGAAGTGATCCAGAAAAGCCTCGGTGAACTCGTTCCAACTGATGTCCGTGTACAACCGCCCTTGGAAGGTGGAGCCCATGAGGGACTTCCACCACCTTTTGGCGTGCAGCTCTAGCAGCATCACTACCAATGTCACCGCCATGCTGTTCGGACATCTTATGCCAGCCATCAATTCCTGCACGGTATCAAGCCATTCCTCGGTGCACACCGGCGATTCTGTCCCAAGATAGGCAGGAGGGGACAGGGCACGGAAGGTGCTCAACCAGTTGGAGCCTGGCGCTTGTTGTTGCACCGGAGCTTGCTGGGCTTTAAATGCATCCAATATGGCTGACAGCGTTTGTCCCAGTTCCGACTGCTGGAATTGTGAAGGGACGGAAGGGGTAGGAGTGCCCCCAACCGGCTCCACCTGCGCTGGGACCTATACGCAAGGTACAAACAGGGGTCAGGTTGGCTAAAACTAATGTCAAAGTTGGACAACTTAGTGTGAATTACATATGGGCACACCACTGCTTCCGCTAAGTCGGTTTGTCCCCAAACCGACTAATCGAACGGGAGTGGCCCATTGTTACCTGACTGCTGTAGGTGAAGATCGGCTAAGTCTGATACCATTTGTAAGACCCCCCCTCCCGGAACACAACACACGGCACGAGGGGAGTCTTATGCCCGAAATAGCCGCCTTGCGGCAGCACTAACACACGGGTTAGTCTTACCACAAGACGCCTATTCCGCCGGCTACAATCCATATCACAACAATTATGCCAACCCAACCATAACAGAAAAGTAAAGCTAAAAGCAGTTCAGTTCACAGCTAAGTTAAAGTCCAAAAGTAGCGGAAGATAACAAGCACAACAGGCTTGTACAAAAGAACAAGAGTCTAGAAATGTTTTGCCAAACGGCTACATGAAAACACTCACGACTGTCACTGACGGTGCCGATGGCACCACCACCTCAGGTCCTATCATCCGGGCCTGGCTGTCCTGCTGCATAGTCCGTTGCCGCTCTACCTGCGGGGTTTCCTCCTAAAAAGGAAGACGTAGCAACCGTTAGTCATAAGACTAAGTGGCTTCACATCCGCTCCCCCGGCGACTCCTCGGCACCGGGCGGAGAAAGGAACACAGGTACAATATATATACATAAGCAAGTAAACAAGCAGGTGACAGTAAATATGGTGAAGTATAAACTACGCTACACAACTAGCAGTTCTACAAATATCAATAATATATGACAGCAGGTATAATTAATCAGAATAGTAACCTAACTTATAAGAGTGCCCATACAAACTTATAAGTTAAGGATCGGCTTAACAGTATAGTAACTCATCGTATACGAGTGCCCATACAAACTTATACGATGAGGATCTTGTATATGCAATGAATGACATGAAATGAATGTTATGCTATGACCGAATCATGCGCACGCACATGCAAGTTGCTATGTCGACACAGACTTGAAGTTCCCACTTTTCGAGCAGGTAGCTAACCTCTCAGGCGTCGTCCGTCGTGGCCAGACGGCGACAGTGGAGCGGGCGTCTCCACTACTAGGTGGTATCACACTACCTATCCTAGGCCCCCGTACGCCTCAATGCTAAGAACACAACAGCGGAGCTCACATGCGTACTACGGCTCAGAAGGGGTCTTGGGTAAATGTGCACCAAGAACACAGCCCAACCTGGCCTTTGATTTCGAACCGGATGGAACCTCGGAAACGCACGAGGTGCAAGCCCAACCGTTCTCATGGCGCGGAGGAGATCTCGGGTTATGGACACCAAGTATCTAACCCTACCGCCCAAGGTCTACCCATTGGCTCCCATCGGTGTGACGACTGGCGAACCCGTAGACCTGCCACAACCATTATCTCAATATCGCGACACGATGAATCGTCGCACATCACATGCCCCAAAACAACTCACTCGATGCTACACGTAGGGAGACTACCACTCTAAGCATCGGTTGTTAATAAACCCCTTGGGCTCGGATTACGGTTACAAAATACTCTTCACATAGTGTTCATCATGTTCACGCCCACCTATTCAATGAATTCACCTCATCACCACGCATAATAGATATGTTCAACACCAAATTGTATAAATATATCCTATACCAATCTCAAATCCTAAAATCTAGCCTTCCCATCCAATCCATTTCTCTACCATCGCATGGTTATTCCTTATTACACAACCAAATGAGTAATCATGCTAAATTATAGTAACAACAACATTATAGGTATATGGGAGCAAGATAACAAATGGGCAAATCACAATCATTGCAAGAGTGCTAGCATTATAAATTAACAAGTGCATTAACATAGGATAGCCCGATACTAAAACTGGGATTCCCGGAGCTACAGGAATCCGATCACAATGCACAACCCCTCGTTGGAAAGGTATTCGCGAGGGCTACGACTTTCGTGTTGAGTCGATCGCCCAGATCTGGTCGCAGCATACCAGAAATTCAACTCGAATACGTACAGGAAACAGTTTCCTGTACAGGAATTTTCCCGAACGCAGCGGACTCGAACCAGCTTTCCCGTGGCTACAGGTATCGCATGGAAACGAGCAACCACTCGTTGGAAAGGTAATTTCAAGGGCTACGACTTTCGTGTTGAGTCGTTCACCCAGATCTGGCCAAAACACCTCCGAAATTGGCCACGAAGGTCGCCGCGTACAGAAATCAGATTTCTGCACGCATCTTAAGGCGAGATGAACGGCATCCGTTCATCTTCTTCCTTGCAACGACCTCGCATAAACTTCTCCAGAAATCACACCCAACCTTATTTCTCCTTTCAAAGCAAAACTCAACGAAAACCCCTCTCATCTCCACTTTGAATGATGAGAAGGTTGAGGGAGACTAAGCCTAGAAAACCTAGGCGTGGCTTATCCTAAGAACTCTCCTCCTCACCATCAAGACTCTGCAGTCGATGTCTCTCCTAAAATAACTATAGATCTAGCACCAAGGGAGAGGGGAGGAAGCTCACCTCAAGTCCAGCGGTACCACCATGGCCGGCCATGAGCCTCGCACTCCTTCGCGGCGGCATTGTTTTTCCCTTGACGGTGGCGGCGTTTTGATTCCTCCAAGGATGGCTCCGGCAAGCTCTTCCTCCTCCTCCAGCCAAGAACTCTCTCAGGAATTTCGGGGCAGAAGAAAGGGGAATGAATGCTAGGGTTTCCAACTTTTTCCTTTTTATACATCGCAGACACGGGTAGGCACACGGCCGTGTTCCTACCCGTGTTCAGGTGACACGGCCGTGTGGCCTGCCGTGTCTAGGGCCGTGTTCATCCCAGAACAACTTTCTGCCGGGTCAGGGTTGCGGCACACGGGTAGAGACACGGCCGTGTCTCGACCCGTGTCCTCGGCACACGGGTAGGGACACGCCGTGTCCCAATACCCGTGTACCTCTCTGACTGGAAGCCTATTTTTATGAGGCACACGGGTATGGACACGGCCGTGTCCATACCCGTGTCAGCCAGAAATGTCATTTTGCCTTGTTTTCCTCATTTCCCGTACGTCCGCACCTGTTCACCCACACCCCCATTGGGCTCACCACAGCCCCCTTGACTCAAATACGCAATCAAGGGGCCTAGCGCGAATTGGGACGTTACAAGAAGTATCGGAGAAGATGAAGTTATATCCTAATAACCTAAGAGAAAAGTATATATATAGTTTTTTTTTCTTTTATAAAAATTTCAACTTAAAAGGGACAGCCTCGGAAATATCAAAAATAGGCATCTAAGATGGCTTCAAATCGAAAAGTGCACAACATGAAAGTTGTAGATCTCGTCGAGACGAACAAAATACATGTTGACCATTTTTTGATACGATGCCGTTTTGACCATCAAAACGGCGCTCTAACGCTGACAGGAATGGACTACTCGAGTGGCAGCATACATACTCGAGTAGAAGCATACATACTCGAGTAGAAGCATACATACTCGAGTAGAATCATACATACTCGAGTAGGAGTTCAAATATACTCGAGTAGGAGTCCATATACTCGAGTAGGAGTTCAATATACTCGAGTAGAAGTCTATATACTCGAGTAGGAGCACCATACACGAGTTCCAGCAGAATAAACGAGAATAAGGGTTCAAGATGACCTCAAATCGAAAAGTAGTCAACATGAAAGTTGTAGATACCGTCGAGACGAACAAATTTCATGGTTACAATTTTTTCATACCACTCCTATTTGACCCTCTAAATAGCGCCCGAACACCGACACAAAAATAATAATAATAAAAACGGTCGAGATAAAGGCTTGAACTCTCGAGATTTACGTAGAAACTTGCCAAAATACGTATAGGACTCGAGAAAACAACTAGGATCGATTAGAGTCAAAGGGAGAATGCTCGAGGAGAAAATTGACGGGATGAACCCAACAACGAATTCGAAACCTAAATCCGACGAGCCATTCCTGAGATAAAAATTTCCAAATACAATGACATAAATACTCAAAACTTCAATCGCGCGCCGAGACTCCAAAAATGCTCGGATTGCGACGAAACTTGACGAGCAAGTTTAAAATTACTCAACTTAAACCTCATAGAAATATTTTCTGATTTCGACAAAAATCCAAGAAATTGGCTGACTCGACCGAACGGACGCGAAAATGCCTTCTCGGCGATGCGCCGTCAACCCGACGTTAAAAGTAACGCCATGACGTCATAAATATGACGATACCAAAACCAAACAAAATCATCGAAAAATCAGGGGCGTTACAGTCACTCCCCCTAAAAAGAAGTTTCGTCCCGACACTTATTACAAATCCAAAATCTAACAAAAACGAAGAAATCAAACACAACCTAAAACATATAAACATACCAGAACTAGGCGAAGAGGTGCGGATGAGATTCTCTCATCGCTGATTCCAACTCCCACATCGCGCTCTCGACGTCCTGGTTTCTCCAAAGAACTTTGACCATAAGAATGGTCTTCCTCCGCAACACTTGATCTAGAGATTCCAAAACGCGGACAGGCTCTTCCACATACGAAAGATTGGGCTGAATCTGGGGCACCGAATCAAGGACTTGACGACCATTACGAACACACTTCCGCAACTGGCTCACATGGAACACATCATGGACACCAGGGAAAGTAGCAGGCAAATCCAGCCGATAAGCTGACACTCTGATGCGCTCCAGAATTTGAAATGGTCCCACATACCGGGGATCCAACTTGTGGTTCCTTCCAAATCTTTTAACACCTGGCATCGGAGAGACCTTCAGAAAAACCAAGTCCCCAACAACAAACTCCAGATCGACCCTTCGTCGATTAGCATATTTCTCATAACGATCTTGTGCTACATGGAGTTTCTCACGAATATGAGTTACAGCACAATTCATCTCCTCAAGGGCTTCCAGACCTAGCAACGGCCTCTCACCAACTTCAGCCCAAAACAAGGGAGTTCTACAATGCCTCCCATATAAGGCCTCAAACGGGGCCATCTGCAGACTCTCTTGATAGCTATTATTGTAAGCAAATTCCATGAGTCTGAGACGCTCATCCCAAGTACCACCATGATCCAAAATATAACACCTGATCATATCTTCTACAATCTGATTCACTCTTTCCGTCTGACCATTCGTCTGCGGATGATAGGCGGTGGAATACCTTAAATCAGTACCCAACCCCTCTTGTAAACTCTTCCAAAAACGAGACGTAAATCTGGAGTCTCGATCTGACACGATGCTGACAGGTACACCATGTAATCTAATAACTTCTTCAAGATATAATTCAGCGATCCTTTTCATAGAATACCCAATCTTAAATGGCACAAAGTGAGCACACTTAGTCAGCCTATCGACTATCACCAAAACCGAATCGTGCCCACGGGGAGATTTTGGTAGACCGGTAATGAAATCCATTGATATACTCTCCCACTTCCATTGTGGAATATCTAGCGGTGTCAGTTTACCACCAGGCCTCCTATGATCTGCCTTAACACGCTGACACGTGTAACATTCTGACACAAACTTAGCTATATCACCCTTCATTCCCGACCACCAAACAATTTGCTTTAGATCTTTATACATTTTGGTGGATCCAGGATGATAGGAAACACTGGAACCATGAGCTTCTTGACAAATCTTAGCCCGAATGTCACCAATGGCCGGGATACAAAATCTACCTCGATATTTCAGAGTACCTAACACATCCAAAGAAAAATCAGGTAACTCTCCTTTCTCAGTTCTAACCCAGAGGTGCAGCAAATCAGGATCATCCTTCTGGTGCACTCTAGTAAGGGAAATCCAAGAGGGCTCTTCTGCTTCCAAACTGGAAGGCATCGAACTACTCCCAACTTCAATGTCCATTAACAAGAATTCTTCCACCAGGGATTGCACAGATAAATTGAAGATTTCAGCTGTCTTCCTACTCAAAGCATCGGCTACTACATTAGCCTTTCCCGGGTGATAAAGGATCTCCACTTCATAATCAGCCACATACTCTAACCACCTACGCTGGCGCAGATTTAATTCTTTTTGAGTGAATACGTACTTCAAAGTCTTATGGTCTGTGTAGATCTTGCACATCGCGTCGTACAATATATGTCTCCAAAGTTTTAACGCATAAATCACTGCAGCAAACTCTAAATCATGTGTGGGATAGTTTCTTTCGTGAACTTTTAATTGTCTTGATCCGTATGCGATCACCTTTCCTTCTTGCATCAAAACACAACCAAGTCCAATGTGTGATGCATCCACATACACAGCATACTCAAGTCCTTCAGTAGGCAGAGTTAAAACTGGAGCAGTACACAATCCCTTTTTCAATTCTTGGAAGGCTTCCTCACACTTATCACTCCAAATGAACGCGGTGTTCTTCTGGGTAAGTTTAGTTAGAGGGGAAGACAACACAGAGAACCCTTCCACGAATCTTCTATAATAACCGGCCAGACCTAGAAAGCTCCTAATCTCCTTAGGAGTAGAAGGTCTCTTCCATTCCATCACAGCAGAAATCATTGTTGGGTCTACAGAAATACCATCCTTGCCCACCACATGGCCCAAAAAAGACACCTGGGGTAACCAGAATTCGCACTTACTCAACTTAGCGTAGAGCTTGTGCTCCCTCAGGGTTGACAAAACTAAGCGCAAGTGTTTAGTATGCTCCTCGATACTGCGGGAATACACGAGGACGTCATCTATGAACACAATAACGAAATGGTCCAAGTAATCCTTGAACACTCTATTCATTAAATCCATGAACGCCGAGGGTGCATTTGTCAGTCCAAAGGAAATCACCAAGAACTCAAAATGCCCATGCCGAGAATGAAAAGCCGTCCGGGGTACATCAGCCTCACGGACTCTCAACTGGTGGTAGCCTGAACGAAGATCAATCTTCGAAAACACAGCGCATCCCCACAATTGATCAAATAGGTCATCAATCCGAGGCAACGGATATCGGTTCTTGATGGTTACCTTATTTAACTCTCGATAATCTATGCAGAGCCTCATAGAACCATCTTTCTTTTTAACAAACAAAATAGGAGCACCCCAAGGTGAAGAACTCGGTCTAATAAAACCACACTGCAGCAACTCATCCAGCTGAGCGCGCAACTCTTCTAACTCTCGCGGAGCCATGCGGTATGGTGCCTTAGCAATAGGGCGAGTACCTGGCTCGAGGTCTATCACAAACTCTACCTCTCTTTCAGGAGGAAGTCCTAGAAGACTATCAGGAAAGACATCTGGATACTCTTGCACCACCGAGACATCCTCAAGACGTGGTGTAACAAAAGCTGATTCCAAAGCCGACAGAGAAACAACATATGCCTCACAACCAGACTCTAAAGCTCGACAAGCACGTACCACAGAAATAAGGAGGGAACTCTTGCCTTGAGAACCATAGACACTCATAGGTTGGCCGTTGCCCATCTTGAAATCCAGCCGCTTAGCCTTGCATTGGATGACTGCATCATACTTGGACAACCAGTCCATGCCCAAAATCACGTCAAAGTCTGCCAGATCCAATACCATCAAATCCGCAAAAGCTAGAAAATCGCCTAGACAAATAGGGCATCTCTGAATTCCTCGACTTGATGTCACTAGATTTCCAGAAGGAAGCTTGACATTGAAGGAATCTTCTAATTGATCCACGTTCAAACGATGTTTATCTACAAAACTCTGCGCCACGAAAGAATGGGTGGCACCCGAATCGAAAAGGACGCGCGCCCACCTGTTCCGCACCTTAAACTCCCCTATAATCGTAGCATACGTAACTAAACGAACGAAAACTACCACAAACAAGGAGAGTAAAAATCATGTTAGAATCTAACCTGATATCACTTGGGTAGAGGTCTGAGCTTCCTCTCTAGTAACCACGTTTAACTTTCCTTTTCCTTTGTCCTGGTTTGGTGGCGTCGGTAGAGTTTGGAGTGGGGTAGGCAGTAATGGGGGCTGAGCCTGAGGGCATGCAGACTTCTGGTGTCCCTTCTGTCCGCACTGGAAACAAGTTCTATCATTCAACCAGCAACGACTCACGTCATGACCCTTCCTTGAACAAAATGAGCACACCAGCTCTCCCTTGGGTACGCCTTGAATGGCGAGCACCTGCTGCTTCTTCAAGGTAGCGGTCCTCTTGAAACACCTTTCGTACGGGTGGCCAGATCGACCACAGAAACTGCATATCTCTCCATCTTTCTTTTTCGAAGGAGGGCCAAATGCCCTAGAGCTTCCGTCTTCGGCACCTTTCCTCTTATCTTTTCTCGCTGCAGCTCCTCGATTCTTGGCATTTTCAATCGCCTCAACCTTCAGTGCGGCTTCCACTGCCTCTGCAAAATTCTCTGCTCTATAAGCGCATGCCAACTGCTGGACATCGCTTCTTAGTCCTCCAAGGAATCGCTTCACTCTACCATCCTCCGAAGCTACTAAATCTGGAGCAAATCTACTCAACTTGCTAAACTCAATCTCATACTCGCTCACCGTGAGCTGTCTCTGTTTCAGGTACAGGAAGTTATTCATCAGGCGGTCCTGCTCGACCGAGGGTAGAAACTTTTTCAGCAGCATCTTCTTGAAAGACTCCCAAGAACAACCTTCCTTCAGACTCTCTTTTTCACGAATCCACCAGTTCTTTGCCAATCCTTTTAACTGGTAGGCCCCAATCATTACCTTCTGGGCTTCTACAATCCCCGAATATGAAAACATCTCCTCGATAGAGATGATCCAATCATCTAAAGCCATAAAGTCTGCACTTCCGTCATAGGTAGGAGGCCCCAGCCGCTGGAAGTGTGAAATAAAATTCATCTCTGGTGGTAGAGTCACCAGGGGCACTAGAGGAGCAGGGGTATCGGGTACAACTCGATCCACAATAGGGTCTTGCACTAAGGGTTGCTGCACAGGGGCGGCAGACAAAAAGGATTCCATTTGCGATTGCATCGCAAGCACTTGCCTTGACAGAGCCTCGTTGCTCTGACGTAGACTCTCGATCAACGCATCACTTTGCGCACCTGACGACTCACCCTCCGAATGGGGAGTCGACCTCATTGCAGGACGCTTAGGCGGCATTTCTAAAAGGGTAACAAACGATCACTCAATTAAAATCCTAGATTACGACTAGGTCAAACAAAACTAGTTCAGACCATACTTGAAAGACACTTACTAAAGCTGTCACTTGCTCTGGGATTATACGATGATGATATGTCCTACTCAGGATGATATCTTATCATCCTATTGACTCATGTGCCTATGATATGAATGCATGAATCCTTTACTCTTATTTAAAATCATGTGTGTACATATGTCATCAAGTAAATCTTTAGCTTGGCATGTTGTGCTTATGTTATGTTATGCTATGCATGTGGTGCTATGAATTCTATAAAAGGCCTTAATGCATGTTATGAGCGGCGTACACATGCAATGTTATGCATCCCATACTACATAATATTGCATGCAACGAAAAGAAAACGTGCTAATGAGCATTCATGTGGTGAGGTTATGCATCCCATACTACATAACCCTCACATGTTGCCATCTATGGTGGATCCATATATAAACACATATTATGCATCCCATACTACATAATATGCCCCGTATACATCTAATCATGCTTATGAGTGTAGTGTTCATGCTTCAGCCAAGACATATTGATGACACATCGGTGTGTGTATGACATGACACTAAATAACTAACACTAACAAGGGAAGGTTGCCCGACCAATTGTCAAGCAACCTCCCTCTGATACCAACTGTCACAACCCGCATTTTTCTTAACCATTTAATTATATCAGAGCAAGGGGAAAATACGCGTTGTGATGCCACGCCGTGTAGGGGATAACTGCAGACGTTCAGGCAAGACTCCAGACTCTACAATTTTAATAGAAAACATAAATGGTTATGAAAAAAATCCAGTTTAAGTTATGATGGTAGCCGTATCCCTCGGCTTAGTGAATCATCTAGTTCACGATTTAAAAATATAAATTATACGCTTGCGGAAAATACTTATTTAAATTGACTCTAATATCCTACATAAGTATAAATGTCCCCGAGGAACAACTCATACAATGCAAACCCTAGACTTATAATAAGGGTAGGAAAGTCTTTACGCTAAATAGAAAGTAGTGGCTTAGTTTTGAAGGAGATGATAAGTATGCTTTACTAATAGTAGTGTTTTATAGGTCAAAATACCTAACATGCAGTCCTAGCAAGGAATCATCCCAGAGAGCAAGTTATCTAAATCAAAACATAAGAAACTACTACAGCCAGCAAGTGTCAAAAATCAACAATCCTGTGGGCGTCAACAACCTGACACGAACCCACAGTATTAGGTATGTCTGAACTAAGGAAAACAACTAAAAAGACAAACTACCTCGCTATGGCGAGGTGCAAAACCACAGCCAACACTGCTGCTCAGAAAACCAAAACTAGCTCCACTATCTGCTACTGCTCTGAACCTGAGGCATTCCAAAAAAAACAGAACACCTCAGCAAGAAGGTACAAGTAGTGGCAAGAAAATAAATAAAGTAAACAAATGAACAAGGTCGAAAGGGGTACCAACCCAGGACCCAAAGTACTGAAATAAGGTACAAAACAAAATTGGAGAAATAGAACTTACGTGAATCGTCACGTACAACCAATCATGCCAGATACCAAAGGCAGGGGAAAACAAAGGCATGAGTAAATCATAAGAAAGAAACTCAAAAAAACAACTTTATTAGCCGCGTGTGGTCAACTCTATCTAAACAGGCACGGTGCTCACTAATAAGGACACACCCCTCACAGATGTTAAAATCCGTCTAATTGCGGGGGAGACTTATACACTCCACTAGTCGCCGCAGGATGCCCAACCACCAATAGAGTTGCACGACCACTAATAAAGGAAAACAAACCTTGCGGTCGGTGGATTTTCCCACAAACACCCGCAAGAACGAGTCACTAGGAAATAAATCACAGGATTTGGCACATCGGATTCTACTCGATATATTCTAGGTTAAAAACACGGTTGATCAACCTCTAGAAACGATTTACGACCCTAGGTAATTTCTAACACGATAAATAGGGCGATAAAAGCACACAATAAACCCTACATCGCATTTCTACAACTCCACAAGACGAGATTTTTCATGCCAAAAACTAAATAAAAACCAAGAAAACTCATAAGGAAGACTCAACAAGCATACTAAACCGAATCTCAAAAGTGCACAAGGATTGAGAACTAAAGTTTAACCGTTACCATCGAAATCGGACGAGAGGGAAGGAGGGAAAACCACTACTTGACTTGGTGATAATACGTTTTGTAGCCTAAACTATTATCGTTTTTTATATTTTATATTGTACAAATTATGTCTATTATTAGTTTATTTTTATCCTTTTTATGTAAATTTTATTGCCACTAACTTTTTCCTGTCTTTTTGCAGGTTTTCAGAAAAATTGCCAAATGGCCTGTCACGCCCCCTGTCACGCCCTCCCTGGGCGTGACCTAGGGCGTGTCACCCGATCCCGAGGACACCTGATGGAAGGGACAGAAAACAGTCAAAACCGCTGTCACGCCCCCCTGTCACGTCTCCCTGGGCGTGTCACCGGGCGTGACCAGGGGCGTGTCGCCCTCTGCCGCAAAGCTGCCGCCGCATTAAATGCCCTTCCGCCTCAGCACGCAAATAGTACTGTCATGCCCCATGTCATGCCCGTGACATGGGCGTGACACCTTCCTTTTTCGGTGACTGACGGATTTCCGACCAATGATTTGGACATGACATGCCTGTCACGCCCCCTGTCACGGGCGTGACCTAGGGCGTGACCACCGACGTACCGAAGCAATCATCCCTCCCGCCAGAATCCAGAGCCCGAGGTCAACATAGTACTGTCACGCCCCCTGACACGCCCCCCCTAGGGCGTGTCGGAGGGCGTGACCGACCCGAGAAAAAATCTATAAATTGAGCCCCCTCCTCCCCATTTCAGCAAGCTTTGGTTGAGTGGGGGAGGTGCTGCCCCTTTGTTTCTTGATCCTTTTTCATGCTTTCTCTCTCTCTCTCTCCCCCTCTCTTTGTACTTTTTGGTTAACCCTAGTTTAATCATAGTTTGTGCTAGCTTTTAATGTAATTTTCTTCTTGCTTAGTGCTTAATGTAGGGCTAGAATAGGGTTTAATTTTCATGCACTTGTAACTTTAATTTTCAATAGTGTAACTTGCCCTTTTTATTAATAAAAGTGTTCTTGTTTAGCTTGTGTTCTTCTTATGCTTTTCTACTCATCTTCCCCCCCTCCACTCCATTATGATTAACTAATCCTCCTTGTACTCGATCTTGATGATCCGAGGTTAGAGCGATTATGTTATGATGTTTTAATTAATCTTTTCTTTTTAGGTTAGGGCCTTGAATTACTCTTGATTTATCACGGGTCGGAGGTATATTTTCGATATATACTCTCCGCCTTTGCTTTCATTCTGGGCTAGCCGAGAGGCCGAAAGAATGAAGTGAGCATTCAAGAGTAAAGGGAGTTGTACGCACTCCTCGAGAGAGGCAGACGTCCAAATCTCCCGGATTGGAGTAAAATCCAATAGTGGGGTTCACCGCGTAAAGCGAGTTTTAGGCCTCCGATTTAGACGAGAGTCGGTCGGACCTTCCTAAACTCCGTTGGGCACGACTTCGAGAGAAGCGTGTTCAAGCTTTAGGAACCTCCACGGTCAAGGACCTTTATCCTATTAAGTTTAGATTTTTATCGCATTTTCTTAATCGTCTTTAGCCGAGGTGAATCTCGATCGGGTGCATTTCCATTTCATATTGTTCTACCTTTTTGTAGTAATCTCATATATTGTGCTCTTTTATTAACTGCGGTAATTTCCTTTCTAGCTTAGTTGTTTGCTTAATAGCGTAACTTAATTGCGGTAGTTCTCTTTTTAGTTTGCTTTAATTTCTCCATTGCGCTTAGATTTTCTAAAACCCTAGTTTTTCCGTCGATAAGATAATAGCGTTCGTGTGAGTAAGCTTAGCCAACAGTTCCCGGATCTTAATACGACACTTGTGTCCCCTTGCAACAATTCGATAGGTATACTTGCCTCATCGGGTTGCTAGTTCGGTTGCGTTTATTTTCTTCGAACCCTAGCGCGCAACAAGTTTTTGGCGCCGTTGCCGGGGACCCAACTTCCGTTGATATTTTGAAAACACGAACCTATTAATTTTATCTCTTCTCTTTCTCATCCCCTTTCTTTGAAGTTTTAAAAAAATTCAAAAAAAAAAAAAATTATCACCGCTCTTAATAGAAACCAACCTCACAATTTTTCTACGCCACCTAATTCTCTCGAAAAGGGCAAAGGGCTTTAAGCGCCACTGTCTTGTCTAGTACCTTGCGAACCCTTCACGGGGTAGTCCTTGGGAAGTTCGGGAGTTAATTTATATAAAAAAAAAAAAATCTATTTCAAAAAGAAAAAAAAAGTTTTAATTTAATTTTCTAAATCAAGATTTTCTTTCTAGTTTATCCTTTTTCTCTTTCTCTTCTTATTTTCTGTTCTTTTAGTGCATGACCCGCGGGAGTCCGTCGGTTATTTTGGACTTGGACCACGAAATTGAGCGTACTCTTCGGAGAAGATCGCGATTTTAAGGTCCTACTATCCAAGTGCCGGTTGAGGACTCCGAGTCATTTAATACTTTAAGAATGGAAGAACCCAACGTAGATGAGGCCGTGCAAAGGACTATGTCCTATTATGCACGACCGAACCTCGAGGGAACAGAATCGAGTATAGTCCGCCCTACTATAGCAAATAATAACTTTGAACTAAAGCCTAGCATAATTCAAATGGTGCAGCAATATGTGCAATTTGACGGACTTCAAGATGAAGATCCGAACGCACATATAGCTAGCTTTCTTGAAATTTGCGACACCTTCAAGATAAATGGTGTCACAAATGATGCGATCAGGCTAAGACTCTTCCCCTTCTCTCTAAGAACTAAAGCTAAGCAGTGGCTTAACACACTTCCGAAAAATAGCATAACCACTTGGAATGAATTAACTGAAAAATTTTTGGCGAAGTATTTTCCGCCAGCTAAAACTGCAAAACTTAGGAACGACATCTCTGCCTTCGGACAAATAGACTCTGAAACCCTTTACGAAACCTGGGAGAGATTTAAAGAATTATTAAGACGATGCCCACATCACGCGCTGCCTGTATGGTTACAAGTGCAGACGTTTTATAACGGGCTAAATCAAAGCACGAAGCAAATGATAGACGCAGCTTCTGGCGGTACTTTAAATCATAAGACCCCGGAAGCCGCTCTTGAGCTTTTTGAGGATATGGCCATGAACACTTATCAGTGGAATGTGCCTAGGTCCCGCCCGAACAATCCTGCAGGTATCTATGAAGTGGACAACGTCTCCCAGCTCGCTCTGCAAGTAGAAATCCTAAGCAAAAAAATCACGGAGATGACTGCTGCCTCCGCCCCTCAGGTATGGGAATCTGCAACCCCTACTCCAGAACATTTAGATTATGTTAATAATTTGCCTAGAACTGCTTTTAATAATTTTTCTGCTGCGAATTTTCATCCGCCTGGTTTTAATTTTCCGAATAGTTATAACCCCGCTTTAAGAAATCACCCGAACTTTTCATGGAGTAATCCATCGAATGCGATGCGCCCACCTCCGCAAAATGATTTTTCTGCACAACCACCACCACCACCACTTCTTCAAAATTACCCAAAACCTCCAAGCTTGGAGGAATTACTTTCTAAATATATCACCACAAATGACGCCACTATAAGAACGTTAACCGGAAGCGTAAAAAGTCTAGAAAACCAGGTAGGACAGCTCGCGAAAATAATTTCTGAGCGACCCGCAGGGTCTCTTCCTTCCAATACCGAACCCAACCCGAGAGAGCAAGCGAAAGCTATAAATCTTCGGAGTGGGAAGCAAGTCTCCGGTATGGTAAGTGAAGAGCCCGAGGCAAGCTCCGCTCCTGCTTTTAAAAATCAAAGCTCCGCTCCTGCTTTTAAAAATCAAAGCTCTGCTCCGCTTACACCCTCTGCTGAAGAAGTAATCACCCCCACTTTAGAAAATAATCTCACTCCACCACCCATCTTCAAAAATAATTCAACTCCTCCATACCCCTCTGAACTTAATAGACAACGTCAAGATGATCAGTACTCCCGCTTCTTAGAAATCTTCAAACAAATCCACATTAATCTTCCCTTCCACGAGGCTATTTCGCAAATGCCGAAATACGCCAAATATCTTAAAGACCTCCTCACAAACAAGAAGAAGTTAGAGAATCTTTCGCACGTCACGCTTAACGCCGAGTGCTCCGCCGTTTTAACAAACGGTTTGCCGAAGAAAATCAGTGACCCGGGTAGTTTCTCTATCCCGTGTGTCTTCGGTGATCTCTTTGTTAAACACGCGTTAGCCGACTTAGGCGCAAGTATAAACCTGATGCCCTTTTCGTTGTTCAAAAAGTTAGGGATTGGTAGCCTTAACCCCACGCGTATGAGTATCCAGCTAGCCGATAGATCCGTCAAGTACCCGTTAGGAATAGTGGAGGACGTTCTAGTGAAAGTCGACAAGTTCATCTTCCCGGTGGACTTTGTCATTTTGGACATCGAAGAAGACGTCGAGGTTCCCCTGATCCTTGGCCGACCCTTCCTTGCCACCTCCCGAGCCATCATTGACGTAAGCAATGGTAAGCTCTTTCTTCGAGTAGGCGACGACGAAGTCACATTTCCGATCACCCCTTCGATGAAGAACACCTTAGCGAACGATGACTCATGTTTTTTCATAGACGCCGTGAGTGATGATTCTTCCTACTGCCTCTCCGACTTTGAAAAAGAATTTTCTACTTTTTGCTCCTCTTCTCTTACAACAGAATCACTGCAAGGAAGTGATGAATCTTCTTATTGTCTTTCTGTGTTTGAAAAAGAGTTTTCTGATTTTTGTTCTTCCTCTTTCCTTACCACTGAATCTGTACAAGAAGCCGTCTTGGCTGCTAGCCCCACCCCTTATTACGTTCCTTATAAAAAAGTTTATGAAGATATTATTTTTGAAAAAGAAAGAATCTCAAAATCCTCTTATGAAGAACCCCCTACCCTAGAACTTAAAGAACTTCCCGAACACCTTAAGTATGCTTTCTTAGAAAAAGACTCCAAGTTACCAGTTATCGTTTCGGCCTACCTCACGGATACGCAGAACGATAAACTTCTTCTAGTTCTACGTAAGCATCGCCGGGCTATTGCTTGGCAAATTTCTGATATCAAGGGCATAAGCCCATCTTTCTGTACACATAAAATCCTAATGGAAGATAATTCGCGTAACTCTATTCAACCTCAACGCCGTATAAACCCGAATATGAAAGAAGTAGTTAAGGGCGAGGTTATGAAACTATTAGACGCAGGAATTATCTACCCTATATCGGACAGTAAGTGGGTTAGCCCCGTTCAGGTAGTTCCAAAAAAGGGAGGGATAACCGTAGTTAGTAATGAGAATAATGAATTAATCCCGACACGGACGGTGACGGGTTGGCGTATGTGCATAGATTACCGTAAGTTAAATGACGCCACCCGTAAGGACCACTTTCCTCTACCGTTTATCGACCAGATTTTAGAACGTCTCTCCGGCCATAGCTTTTATTGTTTTCTCGATGGCCTCTCGGGGTACTTTCAAATACCCATCTCTCCCGAGGACCAAGAGAAAACTACGTTTACTTGTCCCTTCGGCACCTTCGCGTACCGAAGAATGCCGTTTGGATTATGCAATGCGCCGGCTACATTCCAGCGATGTATGCTCGCAATATTTGACAAGTACGTAGAAAGCATTATGGAGGTATTCATGGACGATTTCTCCGTGTTCGGCGATACCTTCGATAGATGTTTAGAAAACCTCGAAAAAGTCTTAGAACGATGCGAAGAAACTAACCTTGCCCTAAATTGGGAAAAATGCCATTTTATGGTGAGGGAAGGGTTAGTTTTGGGTCATAAAATTTCTGCTAAAGGTATTGAGGTAGACGTTGCCAAGATAGAAGTTATTGAGAAGTTGCCGCCCCTACAAACATAAAAGCTATAAGAAGTTTCCTAGGCCACGCTGGTTTTTATCGTCGTTTTATAAAGGACTTCTCCAAGATCACTAAGCCCCTCACCCATCTCTTAGAAAAAGACGCTCCATTCATTTTTGATGACTCTTGTATTTCTGCCTTTGAATTAATTAAAGAAAAGTTAATTAACGCGCCAATTATGATAGCTCCGGTGTGGGACCTTCCTTTCGAGATTATGTGCGATGCGAGTAGTTTTGCGGTGGGAGCCGTATTAGGTCAACGCATATCTAAGAACTTCCACCCCATCTATTACGCTAGTAAAACCCTCACATCTGCACAAGAAAATTACACCACAACCGAGAAGGAGCTCTTAGCCGTAGTATTTGCGTTTGATAAATTTCGCCCTTACATTACACTTTCAAAAATCATTGTTTTTACGGACCACTCGGCCCTCAAGTACCTTCTTGCCAAAACGGATGCCAAGCCTCGCTTGATTCGCTGGGTCTTACTCCTCCAGGAGTTTGACTTAGAGATCCGTGATAAGCGAGGAGCCGAGAACTTGGCCGCCGACCATTTATCAAGATTAGATAACCCCTTTATAGAAAAATTAAATGAAAAATCTTTTAATGACTATTTTCCTGATGAGAAGCTGCTTTTAGTTAATACATCTACTTCTCCTTGGTTCGCGCACATCGCCAACTATCTAGTGGCCCGGGTGCTCCCAAAAGAGTTCTCCTCTCAGCAGAAGAAGAAATTCTTTTCTGAGCTGAAGAACTACTTTTGGGAAGACCGCATCTTTTCAAAATTTGTGCGGATCAAGTGATAAGGAGATGTGTTTCTTTTGATGAAGGAATTGAATATTCTAAAACATTTGCATGAAGGTCCGACAGGTGGGCACTATCAAGCTGCTCGCACCGCTCATAAAGTGCTTTGCGCGGGTTTTTACTGGCCTAGCCTGTTTAAAGACGCGCAAGCCTTTGTGAGCAGGTGTGATAGTTGCCAACGGTCGGGCAATATTTCTAATAAAAATGAAATGCCGCAAAATTATTTCTTAGAGTGCGAAATTTTCGACCTCTGGGGAATTGATTTTGTTGGCCCCCTTCCTTCTAGCTTCGGAAACAAATATATTTTAGTTGCTGTTGATTATGTTTCACGATGGGCTGAGGCCCAAGCTCTTCCTACGAACGACTCCCGAGTTGTAGTCACGTTTTTAAAAAAATTATTTTCTAGATTCGGTACGCCACGCGCAATCGTTAGCGATAGGGGTTCCCATTTCTGTAACGCGCAATTCTTCAAAAATCCTTACTAAATACGGCGTTACGCATAAACTATCCACTGCCTACCACCCCCAAACTAACGGTCAAGTCGAAGTAGTAAATAGAGAAATAAAAAGAATATTAGAAAAGACTGTTTCAACTTCTAGAAAAGACTGGTCAGCCAAACTTGACGATGCTCTATGGGCCTACCGAACAGCGTACAAAACCGCCCTCGGATGTACGCCGTATCGGCTGGTCTATGGAAAATCGTGCCATCTGCCCGTGGAGTTAGAACACCGCGCCTTTTGGGCCTTAAAATTTTTAAACTTCGATCCCCACTCAGTCGGTGACCTTCGAAAATTTCAACTAAATGAACTCGATGAGTGGCGCTCTTATGCTTATGAAAATAATAAACTTTATAAAGAGCGGACGAAGCGTTTACACGATAAACACTTAAGGCACCCTAAAAACTTTAAGCCGGGCGACCAAGTCCTATTATATAACAGTCGTTTACGTTTATTTCCGGGCAAATTAAAATCTCGCTGGTCTGGCCCGTTTTCTGTTTTAGAAGTATTTTCTTATGGAACTGTTTTAATTTCTCACCCTGATAAGGGTAATTTCAAAGTGAATGGTCAGCGTCTTAAACTGTATTTTTCTGGTGATGATGATGTCAGTCCAAACACTATTAAGTTTCTGCTTCACGAACTTTAATCTGAAACTTTTAATTTTTTGCTAAAAACAATTTTATTTCGGGACAACAATATTTTTGGACAATATTATTTTTGATGCGTCGAGCTCAACGACGCTTTAACCAAAGGGCGCTCTTGGGAGGCAACCCAAGTTATCTTTTTCTGTTTTCTTTATTTTACAATTTTTGCCTCGGACGGCTCCGACAAGCTGAAGCTTCTGCGATCGCCTGCTCCAACATTGCTGAATCCATCACGAAGTCCAAAGAAGACATTCGGGGAGCGGCATCACTCAGTTTTCGCAGCAAATAAATCCGGGGAAGTACCTGTATTTCAATTCTGTCTTTTCAATTCTGCACTTTATTTTTCTCTCCTTCTCCAATCCCCTTCTTTAGCCATTGAGGACAATGTCTGTTTTAAGCTTGGGGAGGATTTCCTCCTTCATTTTTGCTTAGTGTAAATAATTTCCTTTTTTTGTAAATAGTTCCATAAATTTAAAAAAAAAAAAAAATAATATCTTAAAATTCCAAAAAAGAGAAAAATTTTCCAAAATCCAAAAAAAGAGAATATTTCTCAAAATAAAATAAAATATATATGTATTTTTGAATAGTTTAGACATTTTGGTATTTCAATAGTACCCCTAGTTTTTAGTTTTGTTTTACTCAAAATCTCCTATAAACAACTTAGTTAATTATAATATTTCTAATCGTCCTTTTTAATTATGTTTCACAAGTAAAATGTTGGCCATGCTGTGTTTCTAATTCGCGGTAGCATGTTAAGGTGAAATATTTTTCTAAAACTCGCATTTCTATTATGGTTTTTTGTTTTTTTTTTTATTTCCTTTACTTTCTCAAAAATTCATCATCCACTATTTTCTTTTTCATTTTTGAATAATTTTTGTAAAGTCAACTTTTGAATAACGTAGTAGATGTGAACGATCCAAGTCACCTATTATTTCTATTTTCGAGTTAATTTCATCAATCTTCTTTTATTATCTAGGACTCGCTTTTTGAAATTTTTCAAACCTTTGTTTTAAATAAATTCAAAAGCGTGAAAATGATTTAGGCCGTTTTGTTTTCGTTTGAGCTTTCCTACCAACCTAAAAACTCTTACCACTAGTTAGCCGTTTTTGAGCCTTTTTCCGATTTCATTTGATAGCTCCTCTCTTCATTTCAGTTTCACCAAAGCCAAAATTTCCAACCTATCGAATCGCACTAGCCTTTTTGAGTTTCATAAATTATTTTGACGATTTTTGATAGGGTATTTTGTGATTTTTGTGGAGAAAGGTTTTCGAAAAAAAAGGAAGTATGTTCAAAAGTGATGTTTATTTTTGTTTGGCCAACTCAAAAAGGAAAATAAAAATATTTATGGCCTTTGTTTTGAAAAAAAAGAAAAAAAGAATGGAAAAGAAAAAAATGAAAAAGAAAGAAAAAAAATGTGTATATATTTTTATGAAAATTTTTGAAACTCTTTGCTTTGGTTTAGTGTGATTTTAAAACCTTCACGTTTATCTTTGAATTCCACTCCTAATCATTTTCCTAAACCAAACGTTTCTGTCCTATTTAAGTCCTTTTGATTCACGCTTTTTGTTTTTTATTTAACAACTAAGAAAAGAAAAATAGTAAATCAGTTTTAGTTTTGGATTTAAACCTAGATTTTTGATAATTAAATTGATATAATTATAATGCGTTGCTTGGATCTAGTAACAACTCAATGCGTGTTTTTCATTTTCGTTGCTTTACTTAAGTCCATTTAAAAAAATCTCGTTAAAATTTTGGATGATTTGTTTTTATTAAGTAAAGTTTATAAAAGTTTTACCATACCTAAATAATTGTTTTAGACTTACATTTCACCTTTTTCCTACTAAGAATTTCGCATAGTACTTGTGTAGGCATAATTAGAACTTTTTGATTAGTCATTTTTATAAATATCTAGTTTTTATATTTTTGCTTGGGGACAAGCAAGGCTTAAGCTTGGGGGAATTTGATAATACGTTTTGTAGCCTAAACTATTATCGTTTTTTATATTTTATATTGTACAAATTATGTCTATTATTAGTTTATTTTTATCCTTTTTATGTAAATTTTATTGCCACTAACTTTTTCCTGTCTTTTTGCAGGTTTTCAGAAAAATTGCCAAAATGGCCTGTCACGCCCCCCTGTCACGCCCTCCCTGGGCGTGACCTAGGGCGTGTCACCCGATCCCGAGGACACCTGACGGAAGGGACAGAAAACGGTCAAAACCGCTGTCACGCCCCCCTGTCACGCCCTCCCTGGGCGTGTCACCGGGCGTGACCAGGGGCGTGTCGCCCTCTGCCGCAAAGCTGCCGCCGCATTAAATGCCCTTCCGCCTCAGCACGCAAATAGTACTGTCACGCCCCATGTCACGCCCGTGACATGGGCGTGTGACACCTTCCTTTTTCGGTGACTGACGGATTTCCGACCAATGATTTGGACATGACATGCCTGTCACGCCCCCCTGTCACGGGCGTGACCTAGGGCGTGACCACCGACGTACCGAAGCAATCATCCCTCCCGCCAGAATCCAGAGCCCGAGGTCAACATAGTACTGTCACGCCCCCTGACACGCCCCCCTAGGGCGTGTCGGAGGGCGTGACCAACCCGAGAAAAAATCTATAAATTGAGCCCCCCTCCTCCCCATTTCAGCAAGCTTTGGTTGAGTGGGGGAGGTGCTGCCCCTTTGTTTCTTGATCCTTTTTCATGCTTTCTCTCTCTCTCTCTCTCCCCTCTCTTTGTACTTTTTGGTTAACCCTAGTTTAATCATAGTTTGTGCTAGCTTTTAATGTAATTTTCTTCTTGCTTAGTGCTTAATGTAGGGCTAGAATAGGGTTTAATTTTCATGCACTTGTAACTTTAATTTTCAATAGTGTAACTTGCCCTTTTTATTAATAAAAGTGTTCTTGTTTAGCTTGTGTTCTTCTTATGCTTTTCTACTCATCTTCCCCCCCTCCACTCCATTATGATTAACTAATCCTCCTTGTACTCGATCTTGATGATCCGAGGTTAGAGCGATTATGTTATGATGTTTTAATTAATCTTTTCTTTTTAGGTTAGGGCCTTGAATTACTCTTGATTTATCACGGGTCGGAGGTATATTTTCGATATATACTCTCCGCCTTTGCTTTCATTCTGGGCTAGCCGAGAGGCCGAAAGAATGAAGTGAGCATTCAAGAGTAAAGGGAGTTGTACGCACCTCTCGAGAGAGGCAGACGTCCAAATCTCCCGGATTGGAGTAAAATCCAATAGTGGGGTTCACCGCGTAAAGCGAGTTTTAGGCCTCCGATTTAGACGAGAGTCGGTCAGACCTTCCTAAACTCAGTTGGGCACGACTTCGAGAGAAGCGTGTTCAAGCTTTAGGAACCTCCACGGTCAAGGACCTTTATCCTATTAAGTTTAGATTTTTATCGCATTTTCTTAATCGTCTTTAGCCGAGCTGAATCTCGATCGGGTGCATTTCCATTTCATATTGTTCTACCTTTTTATAGTAATCTCATATATTGTGCTCTTTTATTAACTGCGGTAATTTCCTTTCTAGCTTAGTTGTTTGCTTAATAGCGTAACTTAATTGCGGTAGTTCTCTTTTTAGTTTGCTTTAATTTCTCCATTGCGCTTAGATTTTCTAAAACCCTAGTTTTTCCGTCGATAAGATAATAGCGTTCGTGTGAGTAAGCTTAGCCAACAGTTCCCGGATCTTAATACGACACTTGTGTCCCCTTGCTACAATTCGATAGGTATACTTGCCTCATCGGGTTGCTAGTTCGATTGCGTTTATTTTCTTCGAACCCTAGCGCGCAACACTTGGTTGCACCGGAAACGTTCTCTGAATCGTTCCACGCCGTAGATCGGGGCAAAAGAACTCAGGAGAAGTAGAAATCTAAACAACAATGGCGGAAAAGGGGTTAGGGCCGAAAAACCCTAACAAGAAAACTCACGGAAAGAGGAAGAAATTACCACGATAGCGTAGCTCTCGGTGAGAGCTTTCCGGATCTACGATCGGTTGAAGATTCCGAGCACCGGAGCTCCGTCGGCGGCCACCGGAAGATTCACGAAATGGAGAAACTTATCTCTCGCCGCTGGTCTGGTTCGGAATAGAAGTATCGGAGAAGATGAAGTTATATCCTAATAACCTAAGAGAAAAGTATATATATAGTTTTTTTTCTTTTATAAAAATTTCAACTAAAAAGGGACAGCCTCGGAAATATCAAAAATAGGCATCTAAGATGGCTTCAAATCGAAAAGTACACAACATGAAAGTTGTATATCTCGTCGAGACGAACAAAATTCATGTAGACCATTTTTGATACGATGCCGTTTTGACCATCAAAACGGCGCTCTAACGCTGACAGGAATGGACTACTCGAGTGGCAGCATACATACTCGAGTAGAAGCATACATACTCGAGTAGAAGCATACATACTCGAGTAGAATCATACATACTCGAGTAGGAGTTCAAATATACTCGAGTAGGAGTCCATATACTCGAGTAGGAGTTCAATATACTCGAGTAGAAGTCTATATACTCGAGTAGGAGCACCATACACGAGTTCCAGCAGAATAAATGAGAATAAGGGTTCAAGATGACCTCAAATCGAAAAGTAGTCAACATGAAAGTTGTAGATCCTGTCGAGACAAACAAATTTCATGTTGACCATTTTTCCATACCACTCCTATTTGACCCTCTAAATAGCGCCCGAACACCGACACAAAAATAATAATAATAAAAACGGTCGAGATAAAGGCTTGAACTCTCGAGATTTACATAGAAACTTGCCAAAATACATATAGGACTCGAGAAAACAACTAGGATCGATTAGAGTCAAAGGGAGAACACTCGAGGAGAAAATTGACGGGATGAACCCAACAACGAATTTGAAACCTAAATCCGACGAGCCATTCCTGAGATAAAAATTTCCAAATACAATGACATAAATACTCAAAACTTCAATCGCGCGCCGAGACTCCAAAAATGCTCGGATTGCGACGAAACTTGACGAGCAAGTTTAAAATTACTCAACTTAAACCTCATAGAAATATTTTCTGATTTCGACAAAAATTCAAGAAATTGGCCGACTCGACCGAACAGACGCGAAAATGCCTTATCGGCGATGCGCCGTCAACCCGACGTTAAAAGTAACGCCATGACATCATAAATATGACGATACCAAAACCAAACAAAATCATCGAAAAATCAGGGGCGTTACACCCGTGACACAGGCGTGTCTTTTTAATCGGATGTGTCAGGACTCTTATTAGGGACAGATGGCTCGCACGGGCCATGACAAGGGTCACGATGGGGTGTCACGCCCGTGTCAGGATGGACACGGGCGTGTTTGGGCCGAGAAGTTGGGAAATTTCTTCTTTGCTCCAAAAAATCTACAAATCAGCCCTGCAAGATTGAAAATATTAATGTTAGCCCAAATAAATATAAAATATAAAATGAAGTTAATTATTAGCTTAATATTATAATATAGATTTATAATAGCTAACTATTTAATATAAATTAATAACTGAAATATAGAAATAATTAGAGTTATCAAATACCCCCATACTTATCGGTTTGCTAATCCCGAGCAAAGAACATCCTATAGGGAGTAGAAAAAATTTAAATGCTAGAAAAATAAAATTGAACCTAAGGAGTAAGATGTGATGTCTTATGCCTATGCTTGTAGCAATTTTGGTAGAAAAACTCACTAAGCATACAAATTAGTTTTTTACTTTTCTTAGAATGTGTTTCCACTATTATTTTTACTTTTAAATCGAAAATTCGGTAAATCTTAAAATTATATTTAGTGAGAAATTAGCGTGCGTACTAAGAAAACATTGCATAAATCGAAGATTGAGATACCCTCCAATGAAATCCATCAATTTCGATGGCCATAGGCTTGCCCTTTCACACTCTTGCCACGACACTAGTTTAACTTATAAGCACAAATCAATAGGACTTAACTACATTTAAATATAGGCTTAGGTTTTCGGTGAGAAAAATCAAAGATAAAAATTATGGTTGAACACACCCAAACCTAAAGAGAGCTTGCAAAAAAAATATTGTCATGTCTTTAATAACGCAGCCAATTCCTAAATCCCTTTGTTTCATGAAATTCTCATCATGATGAAAATTTCTCTACTTCGTCTTCTTTTCATGTTCTTTTTTTTGTATTTTTCTTTTTTTTAGAGGAGGAGAAATAATTCAACTTGTTTTTTAACCATCAAAATTAAATGGCTCCTAATCACTCACAAAACGTTTCTACATTTGTTTTTTCAAGCCCAGTCTTAGGTGTGTAAATAAGCTGCTTTTTAGGTTTTGGTAAAGTGTTTGGTGGATCTAAAACAAAAGATAGGGTAATAGACTCAATTTGGCTTATCAAAGATAAAATGTTAGGTATGGGTGCAAAGGCTCAAACTTGCCAAAAGAAGTGCCTAAATCATATTTATGTTAATGAGTTTAACTTATGCAAAGTCATGAGAATAGCTAGAGGGCAAGTTCTAGACATCGAGAAAGAATACCTCTTTCTTGATCCACGAAATATCGCTCTAGTAAACTTTTACACACTCTCCTAAATTATTTTTAGATTTTACCGGTTTAAAAATGAAAGTAAAATAAAACATTTCCACGCTTTTTGAAAAATGAAAATCTAATTGTATGCTGAATTTTTAGATCTACATAAAATTCTACTTACACGTGCACTTAACTAGAAACACAGCAAGACCAACAGTTTTACTCAAAAATTCAAAATTCAATTAAAGCATAAAAAATCTCTAAACACTATATAAAAGTTAAATTACTAGGAATTTTGCTTGTGAATAAATATAGAAATAACGACTTCTCTAACTCAAAACCTAAATTTATTTTTACTTCTTAGACTTCCCGAGGTATACCCTGTGAAGGCTCTCACCGGTACTAGGAGGTAAGATGGGGTGATATCCCAAACGTCCTTTTCTAAGAAATTTAATTTTTGATTTTATAATTTGATTGAAAATTAATTTTGTTTTGAAATTTTTCGATCAAAAGAAAGAAAATAATTTTTTTGAAATTGATGATATTTTCTATTTTTTATTTTTGTTTTTTTTAAACAAAATAAATAATAATAGATAATAATATTTTGATATGTTTTGCTTGAGAAATATCCCCCATACTTAAGCAATAAATTGTCCCCAATGCAAAAACAAAAAGTAAAGGAAAGAAAAAGAGAATGCCCTGAAGTGGTCAAAGCAACACGAAAGTGGACCTGTAAGACATGACTGAAGCAAAACATAATTTTAATAGATAATTTCAAGAGAGATAAAAGATACATAAAAAGTGCAGAAAAGAAAAGATACAAGAACATTCGACCCACTACAACTTCAAAGAAAAGAACTACTCCTCATTGCTAGCATGCCCCTGTAGCTGATAATAAGTTCACAGAACCGCGAACTCACGTGTAATATACTGCACGGAAGAAGCATGACTCCGCTCCAGCGTGACAAAGTGCCCATCAAAATGAGTGAAATGGCCGTCAAAATGAGTCTGCATCTGGTCTAGGCGAGTGTGAATCAACAAAAATTGATTATCCCAATAATTTGGAGGACCGGGCACTGGGGTAGAGTGTTGTGGTTGTGGCGGAATCTGGGAAGAGTGATGAGTGCCACTAGGACCGGCACCAAGATCAAGATCAAGATCCCCACCATCGACGGAGGGGGGAATATCCTTAAACTCACCATCACGTCGACGCGCTAGGCCGAGGGCCTGAAGGGTCGGGAACTGGTGGACCTTCAACATCTACATGAAGGTAAACCGCAGAAGGGCATCCCAAAGGCCGGTCTGCTTGGCGAGGAAAGTAACAAAATTGCCTCCATGAACTGCTCCCAACCTCACATTTTTAGCCTGATGACGAAAGAAAATTGGGAGCATATAACCAAGGTTGAGTGGGACCCGGTAAAACATACTATATAAATATAGTAAATCTGCCTGAGACACCATGACATGGCTGTCGCCTTGACCGGTAAGAGTAAAGGTGAGGAGGTTTTGGACAATGCGCAAAGCAGGGGAAATAAGGTGGTTGCCCTTCGATTTCTTTGGGGTGTAGGGGGCAGTGTCATTACTAATTTCTGACAAAAAAGTGTGGAGGTTGAAATAGGAAGGAAAATAAGTTTTGAGCTCGAGATAGGTGGGAGAATGTGAAAAAGCCTCCGAGCAAAAGCCCATGGCGATATTGAGTTGGAGGATGGTGAGCTGATACATCACCCCACCCATGCGAAAGACGATGAAATCATCAAGCACTGCCCAACAGAACTCAAAGGAAGCCAAGAACTCAATAATGAGCTCAAGGAAAGCCGGCTTCGAAATGGAGAAAAGATGAGTCCATCCCGGGGTGGATAGAAATTCCCTAACCAACTCCGCCGCTCTGAATGTTGCGAGAATCATCCAGTCTAAGATCCAGAAAATGCCAAAGGGTTTGGCGCGTAATCGTTCACTCCGGTCCTGCTGTGTGGAGTTTTCAAAGAGGATCATTGCTTCCGCCGAGACGGGATCCACGGGGTGCTCGGAGGAAGAAGCTGTGGAATGAGGATGGTGGCAAGGCATGGTGAGAGCAAGGAGATAAGTTCGGCCAAAGAAGGAAGGGAAGAGAAGGTGAAGGCTGGAAGGTGAGGAGAAAAGAGAAAGGGAAGAAATCCAATTTATAGGATTTTTCGGGTCGGACACGCCCCCCTGTCCCGCCCGTGACAGGGGGCGTGTAACAAAAAAAATGGAATCTGAGGTTCCCTACATCAGGTTCGCGAGTCACGCCCTAGAGTCATGCTTGTGACTCTGGGGCGTGTAAGAGGAAACTAAGGGGGCCGCATGGTAATCCGAGGCACTGGCCTCGGATTCCACTATCACGTCCCAGGGTCATGCCCATGACCCTAGGGTGTGTCAGCTAAATTTAACACGTCACGGGAATCCAAGGTGCGACCTGATTGACGCCTCGGATACTCGTGATACGGGCATGACACGCCCATGACCATCTTGTTCACGCCCGTGTCATGTCCGAAAGATAGATGGGAAAAAGGGTACGAACGAAACCATCCGTGGGTTTCGCAAAACAGGCTAAACACCCCTATTACACGCCCGTGACCCGCAGGTCACGCCCATAATAGGGGCGCGTACGAGAAAAAATAGAAAAAATATTATGTTTGTTTTTTTTATATTCAAATAAACTAGAATAAAACAAAAGTTACCGACTTGAAGAATCACGTAGACTTGACGTTAGACACCGACCGATCGTCATGCATCGATGTCCTTCAAACCTGCAAAAACTTGAAAATAAAATTAAACAATAAGAAAAACATAAGTTAAAAGACAACCATGGGGTGCCTCCCATAAGCGCTTTGTTTATGGTCGTTGAGCTTGACCATAGTGGTGTGTGCGTACTATGGGTTTGAAAACATTATGTTGTCCAATTATTCGTTAATATTATCACCAAAAAAAATATTTTAAGCCGGTGCCCATTTACTTTAAATTCGCCTCTTTCCAGGTGCAAAATTAGTATCGTCCCGTAGAGACAAACCTCCTTTACGATAATGGGGTCGGACTAACGGGACTTAAGTTTTCCCGGAAATAAGGGTAAGCGCGAGTTATATAGAAGGACATGGTCTCCCGGTTGAAAGTCCATTGGGTGCTTAATTTTTTATCATGATAAAATTTGGTGTGCTCTTTATAGAGTTTATTATTCTCATAAGCGAGGGAGCGCCACTAATCGAGCTCGTTAATTTGGAATTTACAGAGCTCGAAGGACAAATTTTTATCAATATTTAAAAATTTAAGTTCCCAAAAGGCATGATGTTCAAGCTCAACCGGTAAATGGCATGCCTTCCCATAGACCAATCGATACGGCGTACAACAGATAGCGGTCTTATACGCGGTCCGATGAGCCCATAGAGCATCATTAAGCTTGACCGACCAATCCTTTTTACTAGTAAAAACCATTTTTTCTAAAATACGTTTGATTTCATGGTTAACTACTTCTACTTGGCCACTTATTTGAGGGTGATCGCGGGTGGCTAACCTATGTGTAATGCTGTATATAGATAAAACTTTAGCGAATTGTGCGTTACAAAAGTGGGTGCCCCTATCACTAACTATTACCCGCGGTGCTCCAAATCGTGAAAATTGTTTTTTAAGAAATTGGGTCACGACTCGGGCGTCATTAGTGGGAAGTACTTGCACTTTTGCCCACCGTGATACGTAGTCGACCGCTACCAAAATATATTTATTTCCATAGGATATTGTTAGCGGTCCAACAAAGTCGATCCCCCATAAATCAAAAACTTCAATTTCTAAAAATGAATTTAATGGCATTTCATCACGGCGGGAAATATTACTTGAGCGTTGGCATTGTTCACAATGACTTACATGGGCATGAGCATCCTTGAAGATGCTTGGCCAATACAAGCCTGCTTCAAGTACTTTCCGAGCCGTCCGATTAGCTGTATAGTGCCCACCAGCGGGTCCCTCGTGGTAATGTTTTAGAATTTGGGTGCCTTCCTCATGCGAAACACACCTCCGCACTACTTGGTCCGCACAAACACGAAAAAGAAAGGGATCCTCCCAAAAATAATTTTTCAAATCGAAGAAATTTTCTTTTCTTGATAAGATAAACAATTTGGGATGAATCTCACAACAAGATAGTTTGCGAAATCGGCGAACCAAGGAGTGGGGAGAGTAATTACCTTATGAATTGCGAGAAGGCGCTCCTCAAGAAAAGTGTCATCAATGTCCTCCTCTATGAGCTCCTCTAAATTGGGATTCTCGAACCGAGAAAGATGATCAGCCGCCAAGTTCTCCGCTCCTCTCTTGTTGTGAATCTCCAAGTCAAATTCTTGGAAGAGTAAGATCCATCTAATCAATCGCGGCTTTGCATCTATTTTTGCTAGTAAATATCTCAAACATGAAAGATCGGTAAAAATAATAATCTTTGACAAGGTTAGATATGAGCAGAATTTATCAAATGTGAAAATTACGGCTAATAATTTTTTCGGTGGTCGTGTAATTTCCTTTGTGGCAGTTGGTGTTTTGCTCACACAATATATTGGATGAAAATTTTTATTTATGCGTTGTCCTAAAACAACACCTACGGCAAAACTACTAGCATCACACATGATCTCAAAAGGAAGCTCCCAATTGGGAGCGATCATGATAGGATCGTTTATCAATTTTTCTATAATAAGAGAAAAAGCATGCAAACAATTTTCATCAAAAAGAAACGGCGCATATTTTTCTAATAAGTGAGTAAGAGGCTTAGTTATTTTTGAAAACTCTTTAATAAACTGGCGATAGAAACTGGCATGCCCCAAAAAACTATGAATGGCTTTGACATTTGAAGGGGGAGGTAGCTTTTCTATAGTTTCAATTTTAGCTTTATCTATCTCAATGCCCTTGCTTGAAATTTTATGGCCTAAAACCAAACCTTCCCATACCATAAAATGACACTTCTCCCAGTTTAAAACTAGGTTCGTGTCCTCACATCTTTAGAATACACGGGAAAGGTTTGCCAAACATAAATTAAACGAATCTCCAAAAACAGAGAAATCGTCCATGAAGACCTCCATGATATCCTCCACTAGTTCTTAAAAGATCGCTAGCATACACCTTTGGAAGGTTGTCGGCGCATTGAATAAACCAAAAGGAATTCTTCGATAGGTCAAGGTGTCAATCGAACAAGTGAAAGTTGTTTTCTCTTTGTCCTCGGGCGCGATTGGGATTTGGAAATATCCCGAAAGACAGTCAAGAAAATAATAAAATGAGTGACCGCATAACCGTTAAAGGATTGGGTCAATGAACAACAAATGAAAATTATCCTTACGGGTTGCATCATTTAATTTACGGTAGTCGTTGCACACCCGCCATCCGGTAAAGGTTTGAGTAGGGGTTAATTCATTCTTATCGTTAGCCACTACCGTTAACCATCCTTTTTTGGACACCACTTGACTATACTTACCCAAGTGCTATCCGAAATCGGATAGATTATGCCCTCATCTAATAATTTTATTACCTGCGCCTTAACTACCTCATTCATGTTAGGATTTTGTCAGCGTTGAGGTTGAAAGGTTTTATGAGCATTTTCTTCTAATAAAATTTTGTTGGTGCAAAAGGAGGGATTATTCCCTCTCAAATCCATGATCTTCCACGCAATTGTGCGGCAATGACGTTTTAAAATATTAGATAATTTAATTTTTTTTTTCTTCATCAGTCAAGTAGGCCGGCACAATAATGGGAAGTTTTGAATCCTCCGCTAAAAATAAATACTCTAAATGATCGGGCAATTGTTTTAATTCTACCGTGGGAGGTTCATCATCAGAAGTTTTCAAATGATCACTACCGACTTCCAAAATTTCGAAAATAGGCATGCGAGTGATCGAAACAATATCACTATTTTCATGAGCAATTAAATCTAAATTTTCAAAATCAGCGTCATGATCAATAGATGATAAAGAATGTTAAGAAAAAGGAAAGAAGTCTTCTTCAGGAGAAGTCTCCAAATAGTAACATGAGTCGTCTTTCGAGAGCAAATTTTTCATAGATGAGTCAATAGTAAAGGTAACTTCTTCATCTCTGACTATAAGGATAAGTTTACCGTTACTAATGTCTATAACTGTGCGCGAGGTGGCAAGAAAAGGACGACCGAGAATGAGTGGTGCCTCGGTGTCCTCTTCGATGTCAAAGATTACGAAATCTACCGAAAAGATAAATTTTTCAACTTTGAAAAACACATCCTCAATAATCCCCATAGGGAGTTTGACAGACCGATCCGCCAATTGAATGCATATTCATGTGGGTTTAGGCTTTCCTAATACCAAATTATTCACTAAAGAATAAGGAATTAAATTTATTGAGGCGCCTAGATCGGCTAACGCATGTTTTACTAATAAATCCTCAAATAAACAAGGAATAGAGAAACTACCCGGATCGGGTAATTTCTTAGGCAATTTATTAAGTAAAACTATCGAACACTCTGCGTTCAACTGAACCTGGAAATATCCTCAAGTTTCTTTTTATTAGATACTTCGACATTTGTGCTATCACTTCGCAAAATGGTAAATTTATTTGAATTTTTTTAAACATATCTAAAAATTTACCGTGATGCTCATCCACTCGGTCTTTTTGAGTTCTAGATGGATGGGGAGAGGTGGTTGATAAGCTTTTTGTTTATTAGAATTAGAAGGCTTAAGAGGAGGAGAAGATGAAGAAATTGTTACCTCCGTATCAACTGGAATTGGAGAAGTGGTTACCTTCTTCCCACTCCTTAGAGTGATGGCTATGGCTTGCTCCTTTGGGTTAGGATTCGTATTGCCCGGTAGCGCTCCATGTTGGTGATCGGAGAGAATTTTAGCGATTTGCCCGATTTGGTTCTCCAAATTATGAAGAGATCTGGTGAGATTCAGGATATTGGCATCATTTGCAGCTGTATATTTGGTGAACAACTCCTCGAGATTGGGAGCTTTTGGAGCCTGTGGTGGAAAATAACTGGGTGGAATGGTGTTTGGTGGGCGCGCTGCATTCCCCGGATTACTCCAACAGAAGTTGGGGTGATTCCTTATACTCGGGTGATAAGTATTACCATAATTATTACCTGAATTAAAAGGTGGTCGATTCGAATTACCCATGTAATCCACATGTTCGGCAATAGGGGAGGATCCCAACATTGGTGTTCACTAGTAGGTGTAGACGAGGAAGCAGACATCTCTTTAATTAGTTTTTTTAGTTTCTCAACCTGGAGAGATAAACTAGAAACCGTATCTATTTCGTACATCTCGACCGGTTTAGGTGGGTGAGACCGGGGTGTACTCCACTGATACGTATTCATAGCCATACCTTCTATAAGTTCTTGGGCAGCCGCCGGTGTCTTGTTGTTTAACATTCCACCGGCGGCCTCATCAATATGTTGCCTCATTTGTTGATTGAGGCCATTATAGAAGGTATGCACTTGCAACCAATCAGGGATTGCATGATGCGGAAAATGACAAAGCAATTCCTTAAATCGCTCCCAAGTATCATATAACATTTCCGTATCAACTTGGCAGAAATATGTAATATCATTGCATAACTTGGCCATCTTAGCGGGCGAAAAATATTTCATGAGAAATTTTTTCGTCATCTTGGCCCAAGTAGTGATAGAGCCTCTTGGTAGAGAACCCAACCACTGCTTAGCCTTGGTGCGCAAAGAAAAATGAAAAAGTCTTAGCCGAATGGCATCATCGGAAACCCCATTAATTTTAAAAGAATCACATATTTCTAAAAAGTTAGAAATATGTGCATTTGGGACCTCATCTTGAAGCCCATCAAATTGGACTAATTTTTGTACCATTTGAATTATTTTTGGCTTCAATTCAAAGTTATTGTTCGCAATAGTAGGTCGAACAATACTTGATTGTGCCTCATCAAAATTTGGCCATGCATAATAGGATATAATCCGTTCTTCGACCATATTTGGATTTTGGTTACCCAAAATAGAAAAAAATTGAGCGGAGGGGGAAGTGAAAGAAGAAGAAGAAGACGAAGATGAAGAAGAAGTAAAAGTGTTACCTATGGATTCCTCAACCAAATCAAAATAATTGAGTTCATGGAGTCTTAGGCATCGCCGTAAGCTTTGCTCGATCTCCGGATCAAAGTCAAATAAATTTGATGATTTCTCTCGGGTCATACACCAAAATAAAAATAAAAGTAAAACTTTTAAGATTAAAAATTTGTAAAATAAAATTTCTCGGACTTCCCAAGGGCTACCCAATGACGGGTTCACAAGGTACTAGGCGGTAATGCTGAATGAAAACCCGGCACGGCCCTTTCGCAAGAAACTTTAATTATAAAAAAATATAGTTAAAACTTTTAAATAAAGCAAACAAAATAAAAAAATTAAATGATAAAAATAATAGATTCTTGTTTTCAAAATATCAACAAAGAAAGTTTCCTGACAACGGCGCCAAAAACTTGATGATTATTTTCTCCAAGCTACTGCATGTTTCCAATCGATGAGGTAAGTATACCTATCATTCAGAGTATAATATCAAGTGTCGTATTTCATCTCAGGGCTTGTCGAGTACTTGTACTCACAAGAAAAAGCTATTATTTTATCGGACGAAAAGTTGGTTCTTGTTTATAACGGAAACGGAAGCATTACACTAAAAAAAGAGAAATTTGATGTTGGGGAAGCTAGCACTTGATCTAGAATCCCCTTGGATTAAAATAAAAATTCTTGAAAATTAAAGAAATGCGAGTTCATAAATTTACTCACTCGACCGTGGAAGTTCCTAAAGTATAAAAGCGTCTCTCTCGAGCTCATGCTTTTGACTAACCTTAGGTTGATCGATTAAGACCTCTCGGCCAGTCGAAACCCCTAAGCTTGCTTTAGGCGGTGAACCCCACTATTGGATTTGACTCTAATCCGGAAGATTTATGTCGTCCTCTCTGGAGGAGTGCATGCAACTCCTTTTACCCTTGAGTCATGTCGTATCTGCAACCTCTCGGTCATTTAGGATACGGATCTTAGATCGAAGAACATATCCGCAAAATATGTATTCGACAAAATATAATTCAAAGATAAATCGTTAGTAAGCAAGATTAAGAACAAGACATTTTTTGATAAAAATTGAAAAGTTTATTTTATTCCAAGGTTCATCATGATCAAGTGCTAAATGAAATTTAGCTACTCATCATGATTAGGGAATTACAAAATAAGGTAGGGAAAGACATGCTTGAAATAAAAACAAATAGAATTAAAGCTTATACAATATTAATCTAGACTAGGAAATAGAAAATTCAGCAAATAAAGCAGCAAAATACAAAAATCCAACTCCCAAAATTCAACCATTGAGCATCTGAAGCTGTGTGGAATTTATAGAAAAAAAGTGTTGGTTAGACACGGCCCTAGGTCACGCCCGTGACCTAGGGCGTGTGAGGCTCAGAACCATCGTCTTAGAACCCCATGAACGTTGGAGGAGAAACGGCCAAAAACAGTATATTGCGGGTTACGCCCCTAGGTCACGCCCGTGACCTAGGCCGTGTCGGGTCTGTTACTCAAAATGACGGGAAGCTAAAAATGGAGGGAGTTATTCTGCAGTTGATGGAGGGGTCATGCCCTTAGTGACGCCTGTGACCTGTTTGAGTTACCATGGTGATCTAGAAGTGGTCAAACATGTAATCTCACTGCTAACGCGATATGAGCCTGCAGGGTCGCACATAAGAGCATGTTGAGAAGTTTGAAGATTGACTATGTTGGTAAAGGTTACCAATAATCATACAGAATGGGGTCCGGCAAATGTTGCCAAGGAGTATCGTCAAGATTCATCGAGTATCGTCGAGATTCGTCGAGTATCGTCGAGATTCGTCGAGTATCGTCGACTTGGTTCGTCGAGTATCGTCGACTATGGTTCGTCGAGCATCGTCGAGTATCGTCGACTATGGTTCGTCGAGTATCATCGAATATGGTTCGTCGAGTATCGTCGAGTATCGTCGAGATTCATCGACTATCGAACTGTTCGATAATCGACGAATGCTGATACTCGACGAATTATTCCAGAAACCCTAATTCTCTGTGGTCTGTGGATGGCGATTTTTCAAAATCTGTTTATGCTTCGGGTATAAATTAGGACTTATGTTTGAGGTTAAAAAAGAAGATCCCCCCGACCCGACAGAAGTGTTCCGCTGGTTCGCTCGCTCCGCTGACCTCCTCTCCGACGATAGCCGTCGGTGCTTGTCTTCCTGGAGCGGACCTATAAGTCCGTGGAAGTGCAAGGTGCAGTCGATCTCCCTCCCCATTTTTTTTTCGTGCGACAAAGATCGGCGATCTCTCACTCATGTGGATTCCTGCATAGGCGTAGACGCTATTCTAAGTGGGACTCGCCGCCGACAAGAACTCATACATTAGAGCAACTTTGTTGAGTTGTGACTCAACACCGCCAAGGTAATTTTACCTAGCTATTTCTTAACTTCTTGATTCAATTTTCATGGCCCGATCCCAAATCTCTTTTGGGTTGTTCTTGATTTTATTGTTTCCGCTGCGTGCACAACTGTTGTGCCACCCTGTAGAAAACCCAACAGTGGTATCAGAGATAGGTTGCGGCCATGATTGTTGTATTGGAAGTTAGGTTATTCCAGTACGTGTAAACCTAGGGATTTAGAAGTGTTCTAAATGTCTAGATTTAATCCTGGACCACCGCCAGGGATGCGGACCCTTGGAACCCCGCCAAGAACGTCTGGGATTTCGTGGTAATTTCTAATTGTTAGAAATTGTTGTCTCCTTAGCAGTAACCATCCCTCGAGTGGTTAATGAACCCATGTATTATTTTGGATTTTGAATCCAACAAGGAGAGATGAGCTTGTCTACTGATTCAAGTCGAGTTGCCTTTGCCTTTGTCTAATGCATGTAAATCTGAAGATTTGGAAGAGTCCGGATGTTCAGATTGAGCCCTTTCATACATCAAATGTTGATAGTACCATCTTGTGCACATAAGGGATGCATGTGGATTTTAGAAAAGTGTTTTTCTATGGATGTGCACATTGATCAAATGTTGATCATGGTTAATTGTTAACCTATTTTCAAAATTCCCTTCATCAAATATTAAGTGTTCGGATGCCTTCCGATGGATAACACTCTTCCTGCCTCGATCGATGAAGTGTGGGCTTGCCAAAGCAAGGTGCATTAATCTATCTTGGTAAGGGTCCGAGTGGATAATTGTGATATCTCACTGTCGACATCGGGTCTAACTAAACTAGGTGACCTCAAAGGTTGAGTGCCTAGAGGCATAGGGTTGGCATGCACCATATGATGAATGCGAATAAGGAGTTATTCACCAACCATACAAGAATTGCATGAGGATGCAATTGGCAAGCGTTGCCTACCTAAATAACCACATCATGAGAGAAAAGCCAAAGCTGACTCATTGTGTTGGTGAAATATGGGTCTTGTCCACTAAGAGAGTAGCTCGCATGAACTCTCTGAATTGATAGTGAGGGCTATCATTTCAAATAAAAATAGTGGGAGTTTTAATTGAAGTACAAATTAAAAATAAATTGTATTTTGAAATTTTGGTACTGATATTATTCTGCATGAATTCTTGCAGAATTCTATGGCAAGTGGTTCACACTCCACTTTATCTCTGAGAGCCATCCTTGAGAATGATAAGCTCAGTGGGACCAACTACATGGACTGGTACAGGAACCTGAGAATTGTTCTCAGGCAAGAGCGAAAGCTCTATGTCTTGGAAGAAGAAGCCCCCGAGGTGCCGACCGGGAACTCTTCCCGTGCTAATAAGGATACTTATAAGAAGTATACTGATGATGGCTTAGACGTCGAATGCCTTATGCTTGCAACCATGAACTCTGAGATTCAGAAGCAACATGAGAACATGGGGTGCAAGGAGATTTACGATCATCTCAAGAAAATGTTTCAAGGGCAGGTTTGTCAAGAGAGGTTCGACGTCACAAAAGCGTTATTTCAATGCAAGATGGGAGTTCGAGACTCAGTAGGGACTCACGTACTCAAGATGATTGGGTATATAGAGAACCTTGAAAGGCTGGGTTTTCCTCTAGGTCAAGAGTTGGCCACAGATCTGATCCTGCAATCGTTGCCGGATAGTTATGAGCAGTTTGTCTTGAACTACAACATGAATGAAATAGACAAGACACTGCCCGAGCTCCTATGCATGTTAAGAACTGCCGAGATCAACATGAAGAAGGCCAAGCCTGCCAGCCCCATACTGATGGTGCATAAGGGCAAGGGCAAGTCCAAGGGTTCTAAGAAGACGAAGGTGGGACCTAAGTCATATCTTTAGCCCAAATTTTCTGCACTAAAGAAAAAGAAGAGTACGGTGAAGGAAGGGAAATTCCACCACTATGGCAATGATGGTCATTGGAGGAGGAACTGTCCTTCTTATATTGAGGGTCTGCAGAAAATGAAGGGAGGTATGACTTCCACTTCAAATATTTACGTTATAGAGATAAACCTTTCTTCTCCTTCATCTTGGGTATTGGATACCGGATGTAGTTCTCACATTTGCACAAATGTGCAGGAACTGGGAAGGAGAAGATTGCTGAGTAAAGGGGAGGTGGACCTGCGCGTCAGTAATAGAGCAAGAGTTGCTGCTATTGCCGTAGGGGTTTATCGTCTTTCTTTGCCTAGTGGGCTTGTAATAGAACTAGATAATTGTTATTTCGTTCCGGCCAAAACTAGAAACATTATATCAATTTCATGCTTGAACATGATTGGATTTTCTTTTATAATTAAGAATAACTATTGTTCTATATTTAAGAATGATGTGTCTTATGCTGTAGCCCAATTTTTTAATGGCCTTTATGTTTTGAACTTGGACCATCTGATCTATAATGTAGAAAATAATAAAAACTAAGAACAAATGACTCAAACCATATATATCTCTGGCATTGTCGTTAAGGCCATATAAACGAGAAGCGCATATCCAAGATCCATAAAGATGGACTTGTAGACTCATTTGATTATGAATCATTTGAGCGATGCGAATCTTGTTTGTTAGGCAAGATGACTAAAGCCCCTTTCACTGATTATACTGAGAGGGCTGAGGATCTCTTGGGAGTTGTACATAGTGATGTATGCGGACCCATGAGCTCCATGGCTAGAGGTGGGTTTTTCTACTTCGTTACATTTACTGATGATTTCAGTAGATACGGAAATATGTATCTTATGAAGTGCATATACGAGACCTTTGAAAAGTTCAAAGAGTTCAATAATGAAGTAGAAAACCAGTTTGGTAAAAGGGTTAAAGCACTCTGATCTGATCGAGGTGGCGAATACCTTAGTCATGAGTTCCGTGATCATCTGAAAGAGTGTGGTATTGTATCACAGCTCACTCCACCTAGAACACCATAATATAATGGTGTGTCTGAGAGGATAAACCGTACTTGTTAGACATGGTACGTTCGATGATGAGTCATGCAGACTTGCCTGTTTCCTTTTGGGGTTTTGCTTTAGAGACTGCTGCAATGACACTGAATCGCGCTCTAACGAAAACGGTTCTGAAGACACCATATGAGATATAGACTGGGAAGCGTCCTAGTATGTCGTTCATTAAAATTTGGGGCTGTGAGGCATACGTGCGACGTCAAATGCCTGACAAGTTGGAACCCAAATCGGATAAATATTATCTGGTGGGATATCCTAAGGAAACGAAAGGGTATTACTTTTACCTACCGTCCGAGGGCAAAGTGTTTGTCGCAAGGACTGGCGTCTTCTTGGAGAGAGAATTCTTATCAAGAAAGACTGAAAAGATAGAACTTGAATAAGTTCAAGAACCACAAGTAGTGAATGAACTGGAATTGGATTCAAAGATAGGACTACAAGATGTTGTAGCTAGAGAACCTGCTCAAGAAACACAAGTCCTACGTAGATCTGGTAGACTAAGATTTGAGCCCGAGAGATATGGATTTCTTGTGTCTCAAATAGGTAATGTGTTGCTTATGGATCATGATGATGAACAAGCAACCTACCAAGAGGAAATGTATGGACCGGACTCCGACAAATGGCTTGAGGCTATGAAATCCGAAATGGACTCCATGTACGCAAACCAAGTTTGGAACTTGGTGGAACCACCTGAAGGGGTACGACCCATAGGGTGCAAATGGGTCTTCAAGAAGAAGACCGACATGGATGGGAATGTACATACATTCAAAGGGCGGCTGGTGGCTAAGGGTTTTATGCAAATTCATGGTATTGACTATGATGAGACCTTTTCCCCTGTTGCCATGGTAAAGTCCATAAGGATATTGCTTGCTATTGCTGCGTATTATGACTACAAGATCTGGCAGATGGATGTCAAAATGGCTTTTCTTAATGGAAACCTCCTTGAGGAAGTGTACATGACACAACCCGAGGGTTTTGTATCCCCAAATGAAGTCACTAAAATATGCAAGCTGAATAGGTCCATCTATGGACTGAAGCAGGCCTCTCGAAGTTGGAATCTTCGTTTTGATGAGAAAATCAAAGAGTTCTGTTTCATCAAGAATGAAGGTGAGCCTTGTGTTTACAAGCGAATCAGTGGGAGCATTGTTGTCTTCCTGATATTGTATGTAGATGACATACTGTTGATTGGGAATGACATTCCTACCCTGAAAGTTGTTAAGAACAACCTAGGGAACTACTTTTCTATGAAGGACTTGGGTGAAGCGACTTATATACTCGATATTAAGATCTATAGAGATAGATCGAAGAAGTTGCTGGGTTTGACCCAGAGTACATACATCGAGAAGGTATTGAAGAGGTTCAACATGCTTGAGTCCAAGAAAGGATTTTTACCCATGTCTCATGGTGTGAATCTCTCTAAGGACAAGTGTCCAAAATCTTGTGATGATACGGACCGCATGAAGTTGATTCCATATGCTTTGGTAATTGGATCAATCATGTATGTAATGTTATGTACTCGACCCAATGTCTCCTTTGCTTTGAGCATGACTAGCAGGTATCAGTCAGACCCCAGTGAGTGTCACTGGATTGCAGTCAAGAATATCCTGAAGTACTTGAGAAGGACAAAGGATGTGTTCTTGGTGTATGGTGGAGAGGAAGAGCTCGTTGTAAGTGGTTACATGGATGCTAGCTTCCAAACTGATAGGGACGATTCAAAGTCTCAGTCAGGGTTTGTGTTTTGCCTTAATGGAGGAGCTGTGAGCTGGAAGAGTTCCAAGCAAGAGACAGTTGCTGATTCTACAACAGAAGCCGAGTATATTGCTGCAGCTAACGCAGCGAAGGAGGCAGTATGGATTAGGAAATTCATCGGCGAGCTTGATGTAGTTCCTAGCATTGTTGGTCCCATAGTTCTCTACTGTGATAACAATGGTGCAATTTCACAATCTAAGAAACCTAGATCCCATCAGCGCTCCAAGCACATACTTCGGCGGTTCCATCTTATTCGTGAGATTGTCGAACGAGGAGATGTTAACATTTGCAGAGTGCCGACTGAGGAGAATATTGCGGATCCACTAACAAAGCCTCTCGCGCAGTGAAAGCATGATGGTCATACTAGATCAATGGGCATACGATACCTAAATGATCAACTCTAGTGAGAGTCTTATGGGTTGCGTGTAAACATATATTCTGTTGATTGTTTGTTGTTTATTCATATGATGAATTATGTACCGAAATTTAATTTTACAATTAATGGCAAGTTCTTTTATTATGATTTCTCTATGCGATAGTTAAATGTTAACATATTAAATACCCTTAAAATGTTCGCTTCTATAGGACATCAAGTACGTGACTTGAATGTGAGAGCCTATGATTTATTTGAAGCATCATTCTTATAAGGTCCCTGGTCGTTGTATCATCATAGAAACTAAGGGTGATGATGATACATTAAGACTAGCACGTGTGTTAACTGATGACCAGTTCTCATAGGTCATGATATTGTGATATCAAGTCATCACGTGGGTACTTGTTAATGAACAAGTTGTACTGGATAGGCCCAACCTGAGACTACTCTGTGGATTATTATCTAAATGTGTCACGAGTAGGTCTCAATTGACAATGGTGTTATGATCCTTTGACCTGAAGTCACAGCATTCATCAAGTAAAGAAGAGCGTGCTTTGATGCCATCTAAAGTCTTCCTTGAGAAAGGTTGATGATAAGGGTGGTTGTTGGGCACTTTACGAATCGTTTGGGTGTTTGTGTGTGAGCAGATATGGGATTTGTCCTCCTATGTGACAAGAGTTGCATCCATGGGCCCCTTGATGGAACTCGACTAAGAAATGCATGGCCATGCTTGGTTGAGTCAATATGTGATATTGGACTCACCATTCTTTGGAAGTCTGTTCTAGATCAATAAACTTGGATTGAGCTAATATGTGGGTGACACGCTCCATGCCTCTAGTTCTTTCCGGATGTAAGGGATAAAGGGACAACGACAACGCTGGAACATTGTTCATATAGGCTTTTGAGTTATGAACTCTTATTGCTTGGGTAGCAATGATGCATTGCTAGATGCCGCTCATTTTTTGTGAGGTTTTTGGTTTGATACTTTCAAGATCAAGTGGGAGACTGTTGGAGTTACCATGGTGATCTAGAAGTGGTCAAACATGTAATCTCACTGCCAACGCGATATGAGCTTGCACGGTCGCACATAAGAGTATGTGGAGAAGTTGGAAGATTGACTGTGTTTGTAAGGGTTACCAATCACCATACAGAATGGGGGTCAGGCAAATGTTGCCAAGGAGATTCGTCGAGAATCATCGAGTATGACTCGCCGACTCTCAACGAGTTCGTCGAGAATGATTCGTCGGGAATCGTCGAGTATGACTCGCCGACTCTCGACGAGTTCGTCGAGAATCATTCATCGCGAATGATTCGTCGAGAATCGTCGAGTATGACTCGCCGACTCTGGACGAATTCGTCGAGAATCGAATTGTTTGATTCTCGGCGATTGGTAATACTCGACGATTCCTTCCTCGATTCTCGACGATTCTGCAGGTGATTCTCGTCGATTCTGTCTGCTGATTCTCACCGAATCTGGATCTCATTCTCGCTGAACCTGGAGCTCATTCTCGGTGAATGATTCTGGATACCTATACTGTGTGGTCTGCGGATAGCGATACTCTTAGATCTGTTTATACCTTTGGTATAAATAAGGACTTAGGGTTTTGGGGAAAAAATCGATGGATTGCTCGAAACCGACGGAAGAGTTCCGTCGTTCTCTCAGTCCGCCGTATCCCGTACCCCGCCCGACGGAAGAGTTCCGCCGCATCGTTCGCTCCGCCGACCACCTACTCTCCGACGATAGTCGCCGGTGTTGTTATTCCTGGCGTGGACCTAGCAGTCCGTGGAAGTGCAAGGTGCGGTTGATCTCCTTCCCGACCCTTCGTGCGACAAAGCTCGGTGTTCTCCTGCTCGAGTGGATTTCTGCAGAGACGTAGACGTTATTCTACGTAGAACTCGCCACCGACAAAGACTCAAAGCTTGGAGCATCTCTGTTGAGTTTTGACTCAACACCGGAAAGGTATTTTGACCTAGTTATTTCTTTACTTCTTGATTCAACATTCATGGCCCGATCCCAAATCTCTTTTGGGTTGTTCTTGATTTATTACTTCCGCTGCGTGCACAAGTGTTGTGCCATCCTCATAGAGAAACCCAACAATACCAACACTAGAGCACCGGATCCCATCAGAACTCTGCAGTTAAGCGTGCTTGGGAGAGAGTAGTATTGGGAAGGGTGTCCTCCTAGGAAGTCCTCGTGTTGCACCTTGTTTTTGCAGCTCGGCTCCAAGAACGCCCATTTTTACCTGCGGCGCACGCACTCACACTAGGAATGCAGGCTCGAGGGTGCCCCCCATACGGACTGGGCTTGATTTTCGGAATCAATAGAACACACACGTGGACTTAGCATCGTGCGCAGGCGATGAGCAAGAAATCGAAATAAAGGCGTGACTTATTTTCCATTGCAAGCCACCTAAAAACGGTCATAACTTTTGATCGGACCGTCCGATTTTCACGCACAATACCATTTCGTATAGCTCTCGGAGTTCCCATCCACGGGCGAATGTGTTGAACCCATTCGAGCTCGTTTCGTGCCCTCAGATCGCGCATATTCATCCGCATTGAAAAGTTATCTGAGTGTTTTCCTATCGCATGTTTCGTCCTGATAAATGTGCCAGCGAAGGCTTCGGGAAACACTTCCTGGAATACAGTAAAGTGCGTGAGATGACTGCGCGCTCACGCGGCGAAATCGCCGCCACTTCCACATTTCAGAGATCCCGCGTAGAGGCGGCGGCATGGCGACCCGGCGATCGCGCACGTAAAAATTTGAGCCGCCAAAATTGCTTAATCACAATGGAAACCGTGCCCGCAATCAGTAAGATCGCGCACCGGGGAGCTTGGCTTAAATAAAATGTGTCGGACTATTCCAACATGTGCGACCATACCAACACTAGAGCACAGGATCCAATCAGAACTCCGCAGTTAAGCGTGCTTGGGAGAGAGTAGTACTGGGAAGGGTGTCCTCCTGGGAAGTCCTCGTGTTGCACCCATTTTTTACCGCTCGGCTCCAAGAACGCCTATTTTTACCTGCGACGCATGCGCTCACATTGGGAACGCAGGCCCGAGGGTGCCCACCACGCGTACTGGGCTGGATTTTTGGAATTAACAGAACGCACATGAGGCCTTAGCATCATGCACAGGCGATGAGCAAGAAATCGAAAGAAAGACGTGACTTATTTTCCAATGCAAGCCACCTAAAAACGGTCATAACTTTTTATCGGACCTTACTATTTTCGCGCACAATTCCATTTTTGAAAGCTCTCGGAGTTGCCCATCCACAAGCGAACAGGTTGAACCCATTCGAGCTCGTTACGCGGCCTCAGATCGGGCATATTCATCCGCGTGGAAAAGTTATCCCAGTGTTTTCCTTTCGCCGGTTTCGTCTTGATGGATGTGCCAGCGAAGGCTTCGGGAAAGGCTTCTCGGAATATAGTAAAGTGCGCGAGATGACTGCACGCTCACGGGCCGAAATCGCCGCCACTTCAACATTTCGGAGATCATGCGTAGAGGCGGCGGCGTGGCGACCGGGCGGTCGCCGAGCGTAAAAATTTGAGCCGCCAAAATTGCTTAATCTGAATGGAAACCGGGCCCGCAATAAGGAAGATCGCGCGCCGGGGAGCTTGGCTTAAATAAAATGTGTCGGACTATTCCAACGTGTGCGACCATACCAGCACTAGAGCACCGGATCCCATCAGAACTCCACAGTTAAGAGTGCTTGGGCGAGAGTAGTACTGGGAAGTCCTTGTGTTGCACCCATTTTTTGTCGCTCGGTTCCATGAACGCCCATATTTACCTACGGTGCACAAACACTCACTGGGAACGCAGCCCCGAGGGTACCACCCACGCGGATTGGGATGGATTTTCGGAATCAACAGAATGCACACGTGGCCTTTTGCATGGTGCGCAGGCGAAGATCAGGAAATCGAAAGAAAGGTGTGAATTTGTTTCCAATGCAAGCCCCCTAAAAACGGTCATACTTTTGATCGGACCGTCCGATTTTCGCGCAGAATACCATTTCGGAAAGCTCTCGGATTTTCCCATCCACGGGAGAACGGGTTGAACCCGTTCGAGCTCATTTCGTGCCCTCAGATCGCGTATATTCAACCGCATTGAAAAGTTATCCCAGTATTTTCCTTTCGCCGGTTTCGTCCTGATGGATGTTCGAGCGAAGGCTTCGTGAAACACTTCTCGGAATACAGTAAAGTGTGCGAGATGACTGCATGCCGAAATCATCGCCACTTCCACATTTCGGAGATCCCGTGTAGAGGCGGCGGCGTGGCGACCCGGCGATCGTCGAGCGTAAAAATTTGAGCTGTCAAAATCTCTTAATCTGAATGTAAATCAGACCCGCAATCTGGAAGATCGCGCGCCGAGGAGCTTTGCTTAAATAAAATGTGCCGGACTATTCCAATGTGAGCGACCATACCAGCACTAGAGCACCGGATCCCATCAGAACTCCCCAGTTAAGCGTGCTTGGGCGAGAGTAGTACTGGGATGGTTGACATCCTGGGAAGTCCTCGTGTTGCACACATTTTTTGCTGCTCGGCTCCATGAACGCCCATTTTTATTTGCAACGCACACACTCTCTCTGGGAATGCGGGCCCGAGGGTGCCCCGCATGTGGACTAGGCTAGATTTTCGGAATCAACAGAACGCACACGTGGCCTTAGCATCGTGCGCAGGCGATGAGCAGGAAATCGAAAGAAAGGCGTGACTTAGTTTCCAATGCAAGCCACCTAAAAATGGTCATAACTTTTGATCGGACCGTCCGATTTTCACGCACAATACCATTTCGGAAAGCTCTCGGAGTTTCCCATCCACAAGCGAATGGGTTGAGCCCGTTCGAGCTCTTTTCGTGCCCTCAGATCACGCATATTCATCCGCATTGAAAAGTTATCCCAGTGTTTTCCTTTCGCCGGTTTCGTCCTGATGGATGTGCCAACGAAGGCTTCGGGAAACACTTCCCGGAATATAGTAAAGTGCGCGAGATGACTGCTCGCTCACGCTGCGAAATCGCCGCCACTTCCACATTTCGGAGATCCCGCGTAGAGGCGGCGGCGTGGCAACCCGGCGATCGCCGGGCATAAAAAATTGAGCCGCCAAAATTGCTTAATCTGAATGGAAATCGGGCCCGCAAAAAGGAAGATCGCGCGCCGGGGAGCTTGGCTTAAATAGATTGTGCCGAACTATTCCAACGTGTGCGACCATACCAGCTCTAGAGCATCGGATCCCATCAGAACTCCGTAGTTAATCGTGCTTGGGCGAGAGTAGTACTGGGATGGGTGACCTCCTAGGAAGTCCTCGTGTTGCACCCATTTTTTGCCGCTCGGCTCCATGAACGCCCATTTTTACCTGCGGCGCACGCGCTCTCACTGGGAACGCGGGCCCGAAGGTGCCCCCACCACGCGGACTGGGCTGGATTTTCGGAATAAACAGAACGCACACGTGGCCTTAGCATCATGCGCAGGCGATGAGCAGGAAATCAAAAGAAAGGCTTGACTTAGTTTGCAATGCAAGCCACCTAAAAACGGCCATAACTTTTGATCGGACCGTCCGATTTTTGCGCACAATACCATTTCGGAAAGCTCTCGGAGTTGCACATCCACGGGAGAATGGGTTGAACCCGTTCGAGCTCATTTCACGCCCACGGATCGTGCATATTCATCCGCATTAAAAAGTTATCCCAGTGTTTTCCTTTCGCCGGTTCTGTCCTGATGGATGTGCCAGCAAAGGCTTCTGGAAACACTTCCCAGAATACAGTAAAGTGCGTGAGATGATTGCGTGCTCACGCGGCAAAATCTCCGCCACTTCCACATTTCTGAGATCCCGCGTAGAGGCGACTGCGTGGCGACCCGGCGGTCTGTAACACCCCTATCCGTCACATAGAATATAGTAGTAGGTTTGACCGGGGCCCGACGCGATATACCACCGACAGACCGGTGGGTTACTCATTGAGACCAATCACAACGTCCTACATAGAGAATCTAGCGGAAGCATTTTATTAGGTTGTAAGGAATAAAGAACCCAACCAAGCATGAATGTCCACTACTCAAACCAACAGGAATGTTCAATACACAAGAACTGGCGGGAAAGGGCTTCCTATGCAAAGGAAAGGAGGACTTCACATATCCTAGGATGAGAATCGTTACCCTAGTGTTTTTCCTTGGTGCCATGGAAATCTATGCGGATGAAAAGCACTGCAATCTCTTTGTCTTCGCAGATCCGAAGTCGGCTCGCGATTTGGAGCTCCGAAACTCCACCGGTCACCGGATCTAGCCTTCCTTCTTCCTCCTTGCTCTCTCATCTCTCTAGATCTTAGAAAGAGAGTGAACCAAAGAAAATGAGGTTTTCTAAACCCTAAACTCGGGTATATCCCTGAGGAAGCAACCCCCAGCTGTCAGATCTAAAAACAAGAAAACATACGGCTGCGATCCGGACTTGAAATCCAAGATCTTGGCCAAACATGGCTTTCAACACACCCGTGTCCAAGGCCGTGTCACTCATTCGCCATCAAAACCGTCGCGTCCCAAAAAGAACATGGGCACCCGACACGCCCTTGTAATCCAGTACAGAGTCGCTTAACCTCAATGACACAGGTCCAAAACAATCTGAGCACAACACGGACATGTGACACGCCCGTATCACATGTCGTGTGATATACATGCCCTGGGACACGCCCGTGTCCCAGGTCGTGTAACTGCCTTAGCACAAACCGCAACACGACCCGAGAGTACACGGGTATTCGACATGCCCGTATCAAATTACACACGCTCATGTCGGACCTAAACACGCCTTGGCTCAGGCCGTGCGTCCCTCACTCAACGATCGTTGAGTTCAAGGCTCTGAGTGACAGACACGCCCGTATCCCAGGCCATGTGACCTCTACCAAAATCCAGATTTGGTTCAAAATGCCACCCGTCACCCTTTTGAGTTTCGGGGCGTTACAACTCTCTCACTCTTAAAAGAATTTAGTCCACGAAATGACCAAAGGAAAGATAAACAAAAACAAAATCGTTACCTGAGAGAAATAACTCTAGGTACTCCTCCAGCATTGTCTGCTCCCGTTCCCAAGAGATCTCCTCACGACTGCAATTGTCCCAAAAAACCTTGACCATCCTGATCTCCTTGTTACAGAGTCGCTTAACCTCAAAGTCTTCAATACGAACGAGCTTGACCTTAGTCATCAACCCTTCGTCCACCGACACTTGATCAACTGCGATCACCTGCGAAGGCTCTTGCACCGCCTTCCGCAACATTGAAATGTGGAATACATCGTGTAGACTACTCAACTCCACCGATAGCCTCAGACGATAAGCCGCTTCGCCGAGTCGCTCCAGAATCTCAAATGGTCCAAGGTATCTCGGGCTCAGCTTCTTCCAGCATCGTACCCGTGACACACCCTTGAACGACTTTAACTTCAAGTACACCCAATCGCCGACCGCGAACCCCACATTCCAATGCTTAGCATTGTAGTACTTAGCTTGTCTATCCTGAGCGATCAGCAAATGCTCTCGAATGATCCGCACAAAAGAAGTAGCGCTTTCCACCTCTTGCTTTTTGTACAACCTCGCCTCACCCGTTTTAAGCCACGACAATGGCGTGCGACACTTTCTACCATATAGGGCCTCGAAGGGCGCCATTTGAATACTCTCCTGGTAGCTATTGTTGTACGCAAACTCTACCAAATACAGGTGGTCTTCGCAATGCTTTCCGAAGTCTAGAACACACATGTGAAGCATGTCTTCCATAGTTCTGTTGACCCTCTCGGTCTGCCCATCTGTCTGCAGATGGAAGGCTGTGCTGAACTTCAACTTAGTTCCGAGCATCTATTGCACCAACCTCCAATCATTTGACGTGAACCGCCAATCACGGTCACTCACGATGCTGCGGGACACACCATAAAGCCACACAATATTATCTACATATAACTTCGCAAGTTTATCTACAACATCATCCTTCCTATGCGGAATGAAGTGCGACACTTTTGTTAACCGGTCTACGATCACCCAGATGGCATAGTTTCCCTTCTGCGACCTTGTAACACCCCTATCCGTCGTATAGCATATAGCAGTAGGTCCGGCCGGGGCCTGACGCCATATACTACGGACAGACCGATTGGTTACGTGTTGAAACCATACAACCAATCACCAACGTCCTACACAGAGTCATTCTAGCGGAAGCAATTTATTAAGTTACACTAATACAAGAACCCTGCCAAGCAAGAATGTCCACTACAGAAAATAACAATAGGAATGATAAATACAAAAGTACCGGCCTTATGGCCTTACAAGGTTTGCTTAACAAAACATGTCTTACATACTTCGGCTCGCAGGCCGGCCATACATGAAATAAACGGAAAGCATAAAAGGGTTAGGCCTTCGAGGGCCAGCACCGCAACATGGGCTTTAGCCCGCTATTTTTCGCTCGGCTCCGCAGCACCTGCAAGCACAAACCACCGCCCGGTGGCAAACAAAAGCAACGGTCAGCTATGCTGACCAAATTATAACGATCCCGCCCCCAAAATCGGGGCGGCGATGCTCTTTCCCTGCACTTTATTAGTATAGGCAATATATTAGTGTGAACACACATCATCACAGGCGCAGGCTCGCACGACCACACACCTCGTGCGCACAGGGCACATTCACGGCGAACCGGCCAACATCACGGCAATTCAAGCCATAGACGTTCCCGTTCCACCACCGCCTCTTGGACGGCCAACAATGAAAGTGAGGGTAAGATCTATCTCAACTCAAGAGGGGGGTGAATAGAGTTTATTTAAATTAATTTCACAGTTGAAATTGATCAGCAAATATAAAATTCAATTTATAGTATAGTGTAGAGTGTTAATGAAGAGTTAAAAACAAAGAAGTAAAGAGCACAGCACACAACAAATCAATCACACAAACAACCTAGAAGACACAAGGAAATATAATGGTTCCCCAAAAACCTGGGTACATCCACTCTTCTACCACCCTTGGTAGGAATCCACTCAGGATGAGTTGATCAGGTGTCCTGACATCAATGAGCTTTTGATCAGGTGCTCAAAAACCAAAACTGGATTTTTTGATAAGGTGTCTTGCCACCACTGAGTTTTGACAAGGCTCTCAGAACCAGACAGAACTTTTGAAGGGAGTTCAAGAACCCTTTTACATCAGAAAAAGAAAAGATAAGGAGGTGAACTTGTCTTCTCTGTTCTAAAATCAAATGAGAGAAGACTAGTGGATCTTTTGTTGTCAAAGCTCCCCCTGAGTTGTAGATAGGTTCAGGAATGGAAGCTTTGCTCTAGGGTGATAGGCCTTCAGAACTTTAGATCTCCAGCAAAGGATTGTTTCAGCAAAAAGGCTGAAAGATGAGGTGTCTGGAGTTCTTGAGATGAGGCTGTGATCACTTTTCTGTAAGCAAAAAGACTGCTATTCTGATTCTTCAGAATTGATCACTTGCTATCTGTCACAGCTTAATTCTTCTTGTTGTGTTCTCTGTGTGTACAGTTTTTTTACTAAAGATGAAAAGGAAGATCTTATTCTCAAAAAGAATCTTGTCAAAGATAGCCGTTGGCAGGCATAAATGTCTTCCATAAAGAGTCTTGTCTTCTAGAGGAAGGTCCAACAAAACATTCCCTGAATAATTCCTTGAAACTTGCTCCAGAATAAAGACAAACGGCTGGCAGATCTCCTTAACATAAATGCTGAGAGATTTCAAAAACATTCCAAAGACTGGTAGCATTTGAATCCGTAGAATCATTGATCTCTCAGAAAAATCGTCGATCTGAGCTCTACTATCGTCGAACTGAGCTCAGAGATGGAAACAGATCAAACAGACAGAAAGCGTCGAACTGAGCTCGAAGATCGTCGAGCCGAGCTCAGCGACCTGAAGAATAGCTGAAGAGAGATCGTCGACCTGAGCTAGAAAAACGTAGAATGCAGTTCGACGACTAACCAAAATTGTCTGAAAGCAGATCGTCGATCTGAGCTCGAAGATCGTCGACTGGAGTTCGACAATTTATCGAAGTTGAGCTCAGAGAGCGTCGAACTAAGCTCGACGTTTCGTCGACCGGAGCTCGACGAAAATTGCCTTAGACTTGGCTCTATATCCTTGATCTTGGAATGGTCCTGGGGGCATCTTCAAACCGAAGTTCTAAGCCCTAGACTCATTCTAATGTTGACCTTTACAACTATACAACTAGGTCAACCTGGTTTCCTAAGACAAACATAGTGATCCTTACCCAAATTAGTAATAGGGTGTTCCAACAATCTCCCCCTATTTGGGTTAGGATTACTATTTACAGACAGAATTAGGAAATAAATAAGCATACATTCAAGACAGAAACTAAAACAACAATGCAGAAGAAAAGATATAGCAGCAAAGCAGATCACAGATAAGAAGTCAGCAAATATCCAAAGGAGGATGATTGTCCAGCTTACACAATTCACTTCTTCTCAGTTCCCTTTTTAAACAAAATTTCTCTGTTGGGATTGAGGGCTTCTTTCTTGGATCTTCTATCATCTTCTGCACCTAAGGAAGTTTGAGATCTGGGCCTTGGAACTACAGCCTCAGGGTGCAGCTTCATATAATCTTCTGGATTAAAGAATTTTCTTGATGTATATTTCTCCAGTTCTTTCTTTCTCTGATCTGATAGAGTTGTTATGCTTGAAGTGTCCTTGCCTTGCTCTCTGGCCTTTTTTATTTGATCAAGAGCAGACAACTCTTTCATTCTAGCTGTCCAGGACAAGGGGTTGTTCTCAGGATCCTCAAATGAAATAGGAGGTTCATATCTGTTGATGGACTCAGAATCAGTAGGAGGAGTCCTGGAGACAACTGCATCTTTTAGCTTATAAGGGAAAGGACCTGAAGTAGAATCAGTATGCCCTTGTCCTTCCTTTTGATGAAATTTGTGCCCTCTCTGGCTTCCTCTATATTGGCCCCTTCTAGACTGATATCCCCTTTGATGTTGCCCCCTTTGATAGTATTTCTGATACGACTGGGAGGAGCATTGCCTGGAAGCTGGAGCTTGAGAGGCTGAGCCTGAACCAGAATCTGGAGGAGGAGGAGGAGGAGGCTGATACTGAGAAGATCCTTTTTCATACTTATTCAGCTTCCTTCTCTTCTTCATAGCCTTTGATTGGTTCTTGGAATACTGCATCCAGGGCTCAGATATGGGGCAGTTATGCAGAATATAGTAGGGAATGTCATTAGAATCCTTTGCCTGAGCTGTGGGGACTGACATCATGGCCTTTCTTCTGGCCTTCCTCTTCTTGGCAATAGCATTTGCAGAGTCATCTGAATCAGTTTGAAATTGATCACTCTCTGAACTTTGAGGATTGTCATACAAATCATCAATGCTTTTTATGTATTTTTCTTGTAACTTCAACTGATCAGCAGTCAGGGCAGGAGCAGCATCAGAAATTTGAGCAGAAGGAACTTTTGAAGCAACAGCAGCAGTAGGAGCAGTAACAACAGCAGGTGCAAGGTCTTCTAGGTAAGAAGCAACTTCTTCAGCAGCAAATATATCTTCAAATACAGGAACCATTTCAGTATCTTCAACAGCAGCAGCAGCTTCAACAACAAGAGGCACAATGGCCTTAGTAGCAGCATCAGAGATGGAAACAAAAACATCCACAGCCTTCAAGGAATTTACATATGCTTCAATTTGGCTGGGATCACAGACAGAAATAGGCACAATGGCCTTATACAAGTCTTCAGCATGAGGAACTGGCAAAGATCTGAGGTAAACTGTATCAAACACAGAGAGCAAGCTCTGGAGGTCCATTGCAAAAGCAGGAGCAGACTCAGGCACAACCACTACTTCAGAAGGCATCTCCCCCTGCCTGGATTTAGGGAGAACTGAGTCAAGGCACCTAGAAGAGGTAATTGCCTGAGAGGGAGAGAAGGAGGAGAGCTTGGAAGACAGCTCCTTGACATGGGTCAGGAGTGGAGCCAGAGTGGTCTCCAGTAATGAGGTTAGCTTAGGAGCTAGCAGCTCATATAACCTGTCTGCCAGGGCTGATAAATCTACATGCTCAAGAGGGGCTTGAGCAGAGGTAGGAGAGAATGTTGTTGGAAGGATGATGGCTGGAGCTGGTGGCATGGAGAGAGATGGTATAGGGGGTCTGGGAATGAATGGCTCTGAGAGGGGAATGGAGGAGATTGAAGATGTTGAGGTGTAGATAGGTGAGGCAAGGGAAGGTGTGAAGGATGGTTGGGATAGAATTTCTTGCAGTATTTGTTGGAATGAGGAGGTAGAGGGAGGCTCAAGAGGAGAGGAGGGGGAATCATCCATAAAGGAATCATCTGCCAAGGAAAATGATGGAGAGGTGAAGATTGGGTAAGAGAAGAGAGGATGGAATTCCTCTGAGGTAGATGCTGGAGGGGTTGAAATTGGTGAAGAAATGTTAATGGGGGAAGATATCAATATGGTGGTGATAGGAGGTGAGGATGAAGTGGCTGGGGTAGAGACAGCTGGAGGAGGAGGAGAAGCAGGCAACACTTCTACTGGGGCAAAGACCAGAGGTGGAGTGACTGAGACAGTCCTGGTGCCTGAAGATAGTGGTGCAGCAGCTCTGGAGGGGTTTACAATCTGCCTGTCCCATTTGCTGAAAAGGGCACAGGAGAGCCTCTTGGATCCATTAATGAACATCCCAGAAGAGGTTAGCAGCTCAGGGCATCAAAAATTCAGATAGACCCCTAGAATTCTCCCAAAACTGACAGCAGTCTTACTCAGCTTCTTCTTAATCAGGTTGAAGAAAATTGATCCCCAGTCTAGATGTTTCTTATCAAGCAGAGCTCCCATTAGACAAAATTGATATCTTGATATGGTATCATGGGCTGAGTGCTTGGCCAGAAGCACTTTCCCAACTACATCAGCCAAAAACTGAAATTCTATCGACAGATTTTTCTTCAGCAGTTTGTTAGGGTTTACAGCATTGTGACCCATTCTATCAAGCATGGAGTCATATTCCTCTCCAGATAACTCTATGGAATCTTCTCCAGAACTAAGATAAAAAACTTCAGTTAAAAGGGCCGGGGACAATTGTACCTGAGTCCCTTTTATGAAGCCGACGACAGAGTTCTCGTTCTCATCTGTCGCTGTATAACACCACTCCTTTATCTCTTCGGATGCAATCTTCATTCTGATAGTCATTATTTACGATAGCTGCTAATCTCTGAATAGATTAAGAATATCCTTGAAGCGCTGATCGCTTCCATCAAACGAGTTCATGTCGATATCAAATCCGGTGTCAAATTTCATTTTGGAGATTGCAGCATTGGAGCCAGCCATTTTTACCTGCAACAAAGAACCAAACACGACCAAGCGTAGAAGATTTGGAGGGAAAACGAAGAAAGTTGCAGAGAGTATGAAAGCGCAAAGATGAACGATGGCCGCGGAAATGATTTTATATTAGGGTTCGACGGCGAAACGGAAAATCGTGGAGCTCGGTTCGACAAAACGTCGATCTCAGCTCGACGATTTAGGCTACAGAGGGAATCTGAAGAGACGTCAATATCGTCGATCTGCGTTCGACGATGTGGAAAAGCGTCGAGCTCCGCTCGACGGTCTCTGAACAGAAGGAGAGAAAACTTGGAACTAATGGAGGCGCTGAACTCAGATCGACGATTTCGGAAACGTCGATCTCTGGTCGATGTTTTTTAGAAAAAACGTCGATCTATGTTCGACGATTTCTGGGAAAACGTCGAGCGCAGTTCAGAGACAAAGCCTAGTCTACAGACACAAAAAGAACTGATTTTTTAGCCTAGTCTTGGTGTGTTTTAACTTTTCAAAAAACTTGTAAATTAGTTTAGGCTTCCTCCATCTAACATGCCTAACTGATTTAGGAAGAAACTGTGTTTCTTTTCATCCAAAGGCTTGGTGAAAATATCTCCCCTTTGCAAATCAGTAGGGATATATTGAAGTTCAATTTTATTTTTCTCTATATTATCCCTTAGAAAGTGATGCCTAATCTCTATATGTTTTGTCCTACTATGGAGGACTGGATTTTGTGCTATAGAGATAACACTAGTATTATCACAAAAAATTTTAGACTTCTCTATGTTGTAGCCATAGTCTATGAGCTGATTTTGTATCCACAATATTTGTGAACAGCAACTGCCTGCAGCCATATATTCAGCTTCAGCAGTTGAGGTTGAAACAGATGTTTGCTTCTTACAAAACCAAGAGACAAGTCTGTCACCAAGGAACTGACATGTTTCACTGGTGTTTTTCCTGTCTATTCTGCATCCAGCATAATCAGCATCTGAAAATCCAGTTAATTCAAATCCTGAGTCTATTGGATACCAGAGTCCTAGATTTGGACAACTTTTTACATATCTAAGAACCCTTTTAACTAATGTTAGGTGTGACTCTCTAGGGCTAACTTTGAATCTAGCACATATGCATGTAGCAAACATTATATTTGGTCTACTGGCTGTAAGGTACAATAGAGAGCCAATCATTGCTCTATATGTTATCTGATCAACTGGTTTCCCATGTTCATCAGCATCCAATACAGCATTGGTAGGCATGGGTGTTTTCATGCAAGATGCCTCAGACATACCAAATCTCTTAACCAATTCTTTAGCATACTTGGTTTGGGAAATAAATATGCCCTCAGCATGCTGTTTTACTTGCAATCCTAAGAAGAAGGAGAGCTCACCCATGCTACTCATTTCAAATTTGGAATGCATCAGGTTGGAAAACTTTTTGCACAAGTTTGAATCAGTAGATCCAAATATGATATCATCTACATAAATTTGTACTAGTAGGGTGTGGGACTTATGGGTTCTAATAAAAAGAGTTTGGTCTACTCTTCCCCTAACAAAATCATTTTCCAGAAGAAAGCATGCTAGGGTCTCATACCATGCTCTAGGAGCTTGCTTGAGACCATATAATGCTTTATGCAATTTGAAAACATAATCAGGGTGAGTTAGAGAGATAAAACCTGGAGGTTGTCTAACATAGACTTCCTCTTTGATGTCCCCATTGAGAAATGCACTCTTCACATCCATCTGGTAAACCTTGAAGCCTTTGTGAGCAGCGTAAGCTAGGAATATTCTAATGGCCTCTAACCTTGCAACTGGTGCAAAGGTCTGGTCATAGTCAATTCCTTCTTGTTGAGAGTAGCCTTGAGCAACTAGCCTTGCCTTGTTTCTGACAATAACTCCTTGATCATCCAGCTTGTTTCTGAACACCCACTTTGTTCCAACAATGGAGTGATCCTTTGGCTTAGGCATTAGTTCCCAAACTTTATTCCTTTCAAATTGATGCAACTCCTCCTGCATTGCAATGATCCAGTGTGGATCTTGCTCTGCATCTTGAATGGATTGAGGCTCAACTTGAGATAGGAAGCAGGTGTGCATCAAGTTTTGGTTGACCTGATTTCTGGTTTGCACACCAGCTGAGATGTCTCCAATTACTTGGGTGATTGGATGATCTCTTGTTGTTACTAGATCAACAGGGGATGTTGATTGTTCACCAACCTGTGTTGTTGTTTCCTCTTGTGGAATAACAACTGGCTCTTCAGGATGATTTTCTTCAAGAGGTTGAACTTCTTCTTCATCATCACTGCTCTCATTCTTTTGCAGAATAGGTTGAGTGGTTGTATCCTCTTCTTTAACCTGTAATCTGTCCATACTTTCTGAAATAGAGTGTACCTGCACAGGTTCTATGGTAGAAGTAGACTTCTCCTTATAACACATGTTAGTCTCATCAAAAGTAACATGAACAGATTCTTCAATATTACAGGAAGATTTATTATATACCCTATAGGCCTTGCTGATCATGGAGTATCCCAGAAACACTCCTTCATCAGCTTTAGCTTGGAATTTTGCTAGATACTTCTTGTCATTATTATGAATATAACAAGTACACCCAAAGATTTTAAAATAATCTACTTTAGGTTTCTTCCCTTTGAGCAATTCATAGGGAGTCTTGCCCTTTAGTTTATGTATCAGGCTTCTGTTTAGCACATAGTTGGAGGAGTTCACTGCCTCAGCCCAAAAGGATAGAGGTAGGTGAGCATCTGTCAACAATGTAGTAGCAGATTCAATTAGGGTTCTATTTTTTCCTTTCAGCTACCCCATTTTGTTGAGGAGTTCTAGGAGCTGAGAAAGTGTGCCTGATCCCTTCACTTTGACAGAACTCTTGCATAAGAAGAGAATCAAACTCTGTCCCATGATCACTTCTGATCAGGGCAATGTGAGTGTTGAACTCAATCTGTATACATTTGAGAAACTCTGTCAAACACTTAAAGTTATCAGACTTCTTCCTCTGAAAGAATACCCATGTGAATCTAGAGAAGTCATCTACAATCACTAAAGCATAAGATTTCCCTCCTAAGCTTTGTACTGTAATGGGTCCAAAAAGATCCATGTGCAACAAATACAGAATCCTAGGTGAATCACTCTTATTAAGTGACTTAAAGCTATTTTTAGTTTGCTTGCCTAACTGACAAGCCTTGCAAAGTCCTTCCTTCTTGTAGGGGCCAGAAGGTAGTCCTCTAACAAGGTTGTCCTTGGAAAGCCTAGCAATGGTTCTAAGGTTTAGATGTCCTAATCTCTTATGCCATAAAACATTTGTCTTAGATATGGAATTGAATAAACAGATATCTACTTTAGATGAAAGAAAATCTACTAAGTAAATGTTACCTGTCCTTTTACCTGTTAACACAGTTGTGTTATCCTCTGACTTGATCTTGCACAGGGATTTGTTGAAAGTCACCTTGTATCCTTCATCACATAGCTGACTGATACTTATCAGATTGTGCTTCAGTCCTTCTACATATGCCACCTTCTTGAAAGTGACTGAGCCTATCTGAGCAGCACCATATCCTTTGGTTTGGCCAAAATTTGAATCACCAAAAATAACTTTGGGTCCAAGTTTGGTTATGAAGGATGATAGGTTTTCCTTGTTCCCTGTCATGTGCTTTGAGCACCCACTATCCAGATACCATTGTTGGTTAGATACTGGATAGGTCTTCACCTGCACATGAACAACTTATTTGTTTTTGACCTAGTTAACCTTGGGCCTAGGTTGATATCCTTTGAATTCAGAAATGAAAGACATCCCAGGTTGACTCTTATAACCTTCAGGATGATATCTCCTAGGAGGTACTATCCATTCAGTATAGGGGTTAAAGCCTTGGGATGTGGGACTTCTGGGATTGAATCTAGATGTGCCATTGAAGGAATGTTCACAGACCTGATCTCTATTCGACGATCGTCGAGCTGAGGTCGACGATCTTGGGTCAGATCGTCGATCTCTGTTCGAAGATCGATTATTCTGGAGTTCAGAGTTTGGATATCGTCGAGCTGAGGTCGACGATCTTGGGTTAGATCGTTGAGCTATGTTTGACGATCGTCGAGCTCTGCTCGACGCAATCTGTTGAACCGAAATTTTCTATGGCAGATCTGCATACTTCCTAGCTACCTCTACTACTCCCTTTCCTTTGTCAGAGATAAATTTGATTGGAGTTGTTAATATTATAGGTTGACTGGATGAAGCACCCAAGCCCAGTGTACTATTGAGTCTAGAGTTCACTGTGCTTGTAATGTCCATCAGTCTGATACTTCTCCCATTTAGGGATTCTTCAAACTTTTTGGCTTTTGATAATTCACTTTTCAGTGAAGCCATCTCTTCCCTACAGCATTCCAACTCCTCAGAGAGTTTGAGGTTCTCTGATTTTATAGTGCTATACTCAGATAGTTGTTTTCTGAGGGAAGTGATTTCCTTCTCAGACTCCAACAGATCTAGGCATAGTACCTTAAACTCATGTTTAAAATCCTCAGAACTGAAATCAAATGAATTGATTACCTGATCTTCTTCTAGTTGAGCTTCTGAATCTGATTCTGACTCTTCTGCTTCTGAATCTGTTTGAGAGGCATTGATAGCCATCATGCAGAATTCCTTTTCATCAGCATCATCCTCATCATCACTGGAGCTGGATGAGGCTTCAGAGTCCTCTACAGTTTCACTCCATGTCTCAGCAACAAATCCCTTCCTTGTATGTTTGTTCTTGCTGAAGGAGGGTTTGTCTGAGCTGTTCTTTCTGAAGTCTTTTTCTTTTCTTCTTTCTCTTCTATCTTTCTTGTCCTTGTTCTTATTTTCTGGACAGTCAGGCACAATATGGCCTGGTTTCCTGCAACCAAAACATATGATTTCTTTATTGTTATTTGATTTATCATACCTTGGTTTATCATGACCCTTGTATGATCTCTTTCTGAAATCTTTTCTGGCCATCTTGTAGAATCTTTTGGCCAGTAGACTTAGGAGCTCATCATTTTCTGTAGCTTTATCTTCAGGCTCCTCTTCTACAGCTTTGAAGGCTATGGTCTTTTCTTTCCTTGTGACTGGAGAAGTAGCCTTTTGTTCTTCTTCTCTATTTTTAATGAGCAGCTCATAGGATTTGAGCTTGCCCAGGAGAGCTTCAGTGGTAATCTCATTTAGACTTCTGGCTTCTTTGATTGGGCAGATTCTTGAATCCCAAGTGCTGGGGAAGCACATCAAGATTTTGTCATTCAGCTCAGTCAATGAGATTTCTTTATCCAAAGTCTTTAACTCATTGACAATCAGACTTAGTCTATTGTACATGTCAGCCACTGATTCAGCTTCTCCCTTTTTGAAGTTCTCATATTGGCTTATCAGATGGGATCTCCTGTCTTTTCTTTCATCAGCAGACCCTGAGACAATTTCAGAGAGCTTGTCCCAAATTCCTTTGGCTGAGTTGCAGTCAGCTACCTTCTGAAATATCTCATCAGACATTGTCTGAGCTAAGATGTTCATGGCCTTTGCATCTGCAGTTTTCCATTTCTTTATGTCTGCATCTGTTCCTGAGGGAGGTGGAACAGCATTTGTGCTTGAGCTTGCAGGTGGACTTGGACAGACTATCAAGACAGAATTGAAAATATCTTCATCAATAGAGTTCATGTATAATCTAATCCTTGCCTTCCAGAGTGCAAACTTAGATAGATTGCACACTGGAGGTCTGGTGCTTGCATAATCCTTGTTATGTGTCATGTCTTTGAATAATATAAGATATAAGGAAAATAACCCTCTTAAGAGATTGATCTTATCAAGGATCTTTTGGTTCAGGTGTTAGCCTGTGTGAGCAACCAACCTCCCTCTAATACCAATTGAAAGTGAGGGTAAGATCTATCTCAACTCTAGAGGGGGGGTGAATAGAGTATATTTAAATTAATTTCACAGTTGAAATTGATCAGCAAATATAAAATTCAATTTATAGTATAGTGTATAGTGTTAATGAAGAGTTAAAAACAAAGAAGTAAAGAGCACAGCACACAGCAAATCAATCACACAAACAACCCAGAAGACACAAGGAAATATAGTGGTTCCCCAAAAACCTGGGTACATCCACTCTTCTACCACCCTTGGTAGGAATCCACTCAGGATGAGTTGATTAGGTGTCCTGACACCAATGAGCTTTTGATCAGGTGCTCAATAACCAAAACTGGATTTTTTGATAAGGTGTCTTGCCACCACTGAGTTTTGACAAGGCTCTCAGAACCAGACCGAACTTTTGAAGGGAGTTCAAGAACCCTTTTACAGCAGAAAAAGAAAAGATAAGGAGGTGAAGTTGTCTTCTCTATTCTCAAATCAAATGAGAGAAGACTAGTGGATCTTTTGTTGTCAAAGCTCCCCCTGAGTTGTAGATAGGTTCAGGAATGGAAACTTTACTCTAAGGTGATAGGCCTTCAGAACTTTAGATCTCCAGCAAAGGATTGTTTCAGCAAAAGGGCTGAAAGATGAGGTGTCTAGAGTTCTTGAGATGAGGCTGTGATCACTTTTCTGTAAGCAAAAAGACTGTTATTCTGATTCTTCAGAATTGATCACTTGTTATCTGTCACAGCTTAATTCTTCATATTGTGTTCTCTGTGTGTATAATTTTTTTTTACTAAAGATGAAAAGGAAGATCTTATTCTCAAAAAGAATCTTGTCAAAGATAGCCGTTGGCAGGCATAAATGTCTTCCATAAAGAGTCTTGTCTTCTAGAGGAAGGTCCAACAAAACATTCCCTGAATAATTCCTTGAAACTTGCTCCAGAATAAAGACAAACGGCTGGCAGATCTCCTTAACATAAATGCTGAGAGATTTCAAAAACATTCCAAAGACTGGTAGCATTTGAATCCTTAGAATCGTTGATCTCTCAGAAAAATCGTCGATCTGAGCTCTACTATCGTCGAACTGAGCTCAGAGATGGAAACAGATCAAATAGACAGAAAGCGTCGAACTGAGCTGGAATATCGTCGAGCCGAGCTCAGCGACCTGAAGAATAGCTGAAGAGAGATCGTCGACCTGAGCTAGAAAAACGTAGAATGCAGTTCGACGACTAACCAAAATTGTCTGAAAGCAGATCGTCGATCTGAGCTCGAAGATCGTCGACTGGAGTTCGACGATTTATCGAAAGTTGAGCTCAGAGAGCGTCGAACTAAGCTCGACGTTTCGTCGACCGGAGCTCGACGAAAATTGCCTTAGACTTGGCTCTATATCCTTGATCTTGGAATGGTCCTGGGGGCAGCTTCAAACCTAAGTTCTAAGCCCTAGACTCATTCTAATGTTGACCTTTACAACTATACAACTAGGTCAACCTGGTTTCCTAAGACAAACATAGTGATCCTTACCCAAATTAGTAATAGGGTGTTCCAACAAACAATATGAGCATTTTGCCTTCCTGGCCTTGGTCACGACAATTTAAGTCATAGACCGCCGAAGACCCTCATCCATGCCAACGGTCCTACCGAACGACATAGACTGGGTACGGTTCTGCCTGACCCGTGCTCATATCGCAACGGCAATTTAAGCCATATGCGCAGGTCAAGACTCACCGAGTCCCGTTTCCGCCACAACAATCACATAACCCGGTTATGTTCAGTTGGCTCCCTGGCCACCGTGTTGGCAAAACCCGCTTTTGCCCAGTTTTCCGGGTGCACCTTGGAGTTAATCTCCAAGGCTCCCTGATGCAATCTACCACGTAAAAAACCCGAAAAACGCCCAAACACCCGGAGTCTTCCCCGGTTCATATGCAATGCAACATCACCGATCCGGCTCTACTTGTCCGGATAGGCTTCACAAAATGCCTATGTCCGTTTTCGCATACGGACTATACACAAGGGGGACTTCACATATCTACCCCAAGGAACGCTCCAACTCTTCGCTCACTCGCGAGAGAGGGCTTCCTATGCAAAAGGGAAAAAGGGCTTCACATGCCCAAAGATGAGAAATCGTTACCCTTGCGTTCTTCCGCGACGCCATCGAAAACTATGCAGTTGGAAAGCATCGCAACGGCGTCACCTCCGCGGATCTGGACTCAGATCGCGATTCGGAGCTCCGAAGCTCCTCAGGCGGCCGGATCTTAGACTCTTCCTTCCTCCTTGCTCTCCCTTCTCTCTAAACTCTTAGAGAGAGAATGGCTAAAGGAACTGAGGATTCCCAATCATAAATCCCGGCTAAAACCACCCAGGAGCAGCCCCCCACCGTCGGATCAAAAGTCAAGGAAACGAACGGCCAAGATTAGATCTGAAATCATAAAATCTGGGCCGAACACGGGTTGCAACACGACCGTGTGCCTGGCCGTGTCACCCATTCGCCGTCTCGACTGATTCGAAAAACCAGCACACGGCCTCCGACACGCCCGTGTCACCTATGACACGCCCGTGTCGGGACCCGTGTCACACCCCCCCGTGTGCAATCGGCCAGCTTTCCCAACCCGAGAAGGACACGGCCTGCGACACGGCACTCGACACGCCCGTGTCGAATTTGATATGCCCGTGTCAGGGCCCGTGTCATGGCCCGTGTGCCTTCCTCAGAAAACAGCCCAAAGTGACACGCCCTGGGACATGCCCGTGTCCCAGGCCGTGTGCCTGACACGCCCTGGGATACGCCCGTGTCCCAGGCCATGTTCTAGCCTTCTACGATCGTCGACCGCCAAAGCGTCGACCGCACGACCCGAGCTCGACACGCCCGACACGGCCTCCGACACGCCCGTGTCGGGGCCCGTGTCACCTGCACCAAAACTTTGTCTTGGCCAAAAGTGATCCCCGTCGCTCCTACAACATTTTGGGGTGTTACAATTCTACCCTCCTTAAAGAATTTCGCCCACGAAATTAATAAAGGAAAAACAGGACTTAACGTAAATCAGTACCTGAGCGAAACAATTTCGGGTATTCCTCCAGCATAGTCTGCTCCCGTTCCCAAGAGAGCTCCTCACGCCCGCAATTATCCCACCGGACCTTAACCATCCGGATCTCCTTGTTACGGAGTCTCTTGACCTCAACATCTTCAATACAAACGGGCTTAACCTTAGTCGCCAACCCTTCGTCCACCGGTACTTGATCAACTGCGATCACTAGCGAAGGCTCTTGCACCGCCTTCCGCAACACAGAGATGTGGAACACATCGTGTAGCCCACTCAACTCTACCGATAACTTCAAACGATAAGCCGCTTCGCCGACCCGCTCCAGAATCTCAAAGGGTCCAAGGTATCTTGGGCTCAACTTCTTCAAGTGTCTCACCCGCGAAACACCCTTGAACGGCTTTACTTTCAAGTACACCGAATCGCCCACCGCGAACTCCCCATTCCGATGCTTGGCATTGTAGTACTTAGCATGTCTGTCCTGAGCGATCAACAAGCGCTCCCGAATGATCCGCACCAACGAAGTAGCATTCTCCACCTCCTGCTTCTTGTACAACCTTGCCTCACCCGTTTCAAGCCACGATAACGGCGTGCGACACCTCCTACCATATACGGCCTCAAAGGGCGCCATCTGGATACTCGCCTGGTAGTTGTTGTTGTATGCGAACTCCACCAAATACAGGTGGTCCTCCCAATGCTTACCGAAGTACAGAACACACATGCGTAGCATGTCCTCCATCGTTCTATTGACTCTCTCGGTCTGCCCATCCGTCTGCGGATGGAAGGCTGTGCTAAACTTTAACTTTGTCCCCAGCATCTGCTGCACCAACCTCCAATCATTGGACGTGAAACGCCCATCGCGATCACTCACAATGTTGCGAGGCACACCATGCAGTCTAACTATATTATCAACATATAACTTTGCCAATTTCTCCACTGGATCATCCTTCCTATGCGGAATGAAATGTGAAACTTTAGTTAACCGATCTACGATCACCCAGATGGCGTCGTTCCCTTTCTGCGACCTTGGCAACCCATGCACAAAGTCCATAGATATGTCGTCGAACTTCCACTCCGGTATAGGCAAGGACTTCAGAAATCCTCCCGACTTTTGGCACTCCGCCTTCACCAAGGCGCACGTTTGGCACTTAGCCACAAACAGCGCCACATCTTTCTTAAGCCCCGGCCACCAAAACAACTTTTTGAGATCACGATACATCTTCGTGCTCCCTGGGTGGATTGAGTACTTGGTATGATGAGCCTCGTACATCAACTCCGCCTGTAGGTTACTCCCGCTTGGGACGCACAACCGATGATCCTTCCTTAGCAACCCATCTTCCACTGAAAACTGGGAATTTGACCCATCCAACGCTGTCTCCATAAGCTCCTTCATGGAGTCTTCTAACTCCAATGCCAGCCGAACCCGATCAGCCAGGTCATACTGGACCTCTGTCCAGTTCAACATTGCTTTGGCGCTCGTCTGCTTGTCAACACAACAGATCTCAAGCTCCTCCAACTCCTGTATCAGCTGCTCATCATGCACCGACAACCAGTTGGCTTGGGCGGGAGCCCTGCGACTCAACGCATCTACAACTGCATTGCCCTTCCCGGGTACATAATGTATTTTGAAGGTATAGTCCCCCAGGAACTCCATCCACCTCCTCTGCCTCATGTTAAGATCCTTCTGATCCAACAAGTACTTCAGGCTCTTGTGGTTGGTATAAATATCGACTCTTACGCCATATAAGTAGTGCCTCCACAACTTGAGTGCAAATATCACGGCTGCCAACTCCAAGTCGTGCACCGGATAATTTCTTTCATGCACCTTCAACTGACGCGATCCATACGCAATCACACTTCCATGCTGCAACAACATGCAGCCCAAACCACTACCTGAAGCGTCGCTAAACAACTCAAAGCCCTCGGTCCCACTCGGCGAACTAAGCACTGGCGCCGTGGTCAACCGTCTCTTCAGCTACTCAAACGCTTGCACGCACTCCTGCGTCCACAAGAATCTCTGATCCTTCCTTGTCAACTTCGTGAGAGGTAGCGCTATCCACGAGAAGTTCTCTACGAAGCGCCTGTAATATCCGGCAAGCCCGAGAAAACTACGGACTTCCGCAACAGAAGACAATGCAGGCCACTCCCGTATCGCAACGATCTTCGCCGGATCCCCCGCTATACCTTCCCCACTAACAATATGACCAAGGAACGCTACTGAGGGTAGCCAGAACTCGCACTTTGAGAATTTCGCATAAAGCTCATTTCTCCTCAAAGTGTCCAACACCAGATGCAAGTGCTTGAAGTGATCTTCTTCGCACTGCGAGTACACCAATATATCGTCAATAAAGACGATTACAAAGCGATCCAGGAAATCTCGGAACGTCCTGTTCATCAAGTCCATAAACACCGATGGCGCATTCGTCAGTCCAAACGGCATGACAGTGAACTCGAAATGCCCATACCTTGTGCTGAACGCCGTCTTCGGGATATCACATTCCCTTATCCTCAACTGATAGTACCCTGACTTCAAGTCCAACTTAAAATATACCGACGATCCGACTAACTGATCAAAGAGATCATCAATCCTCGGGATCGGGTACTTGTTCTTCTCCGTCAGCTTGTTCAACTCTCTGTAGTCGATACACAACCGCATACTACCATCCTTCTTCTTAACGAAGAGGATCGGTGTGCTCCAAGGCGACGAGCTTGGACGCACATAACCTTGTTCCATCAGCTCCTCTAGCTGAACTTTCAACTCTGCCATCTCCTTAGGCGCCAACCTATACGGAGCACGTGACACCGGTTTGGCCCCCGGTACGAGCTTGATGGTGAAATCAATCTCCCACTGCGGTGGGGCTCCGGGAAGACTATCCGGGAACACATCGGGGTATTCACAAACAACCGGGATGCTATCCAACGTGGACTTTGGCTCCACAACCCCAACTATTGCGAAGAACGGCTCTGCACCAGCACGAACTGCCTTTACCACCTGAAGAGCAGACATCAGCGTCTTGCTCAACCCCTTGAGTCCCTCGAATGTTGTCCCCCGCCCAACACCCAGCTTGACCTCCTTCCGGTCGCAGTCAATCCAAGCTTTCTGCTCCGAAAGCCAATCCATCCCAAAGATCACGTCGAACTCTACTAGCGGCAGCAATGACGCTAGCAAGTCGAACTCTTGGCTCCCAATGTGAACCTTTACGGCGCACACTCTATCCGCACGCATCGAGCACCCATTCGGTAGCAGCACATCCAACTTGTCCTTCGCCATCGAAGAAGGGACTCCGATGCGCGATATGAAATTTTCGGACAAGAAGGAGTGTGAAGCTCCCGTGTCGAATAGTGCCCGTGCCGGACTATCACTAATCACAACAAAGCCTATACAAACAATATTAGGCTAACAAGCAATAGACAACAGTATATAAAGTTAACTTGCTGTAAATTAACTCGTACCTGTCACCATATCAGCTTGTTTGATGGCCTCCTGCTGGCCCAAGTTATAGACTCTAGGCTGAGTCGGAGCATAGTGGGATGCGGTTGACTCCACTGCCTTGCCCTTCTCTTCGTAAGTAGCTCCTTGCTTTCTCTCGGACTTTGGGCGTCCGCTCCAGCAATCGCGGGCAAAGTGCCCCGTCTTTCCACACGTGAAACAAGCGCCCGGGGTTCAATTAGTAGTAGCCCCCGAGGCACCCGTAGAAGAAGCTGGACCTGACGTCCTAGCATTCTTGAAGAATTTTCGATAGCCCGACTTCGACGTAGTCGGCGCTTTGAACTCCGATTTCTTCCCGCCAGAATCCTTCTTAGCTTGCACATTTCTCATGTCCTTCTCCAAGGACCGGGCTGAGTTGACCAAGGTTAGGAAACCCTGCGCCATGGGCCCTGACAGTAGCAACCTCAGCTCATCTCTTAACCCTTCGTAGAAGCGGTTAGTCTTTCGCTCCTCGTCGACAAAGGTAGTGCTAGCATATCTCCCCAACCGAGTAAACTCATGGAGGTACTCGTCTATAGTGTTATCTCCTTGCAGCAACTTTTGGAACTCGTTCTCCAACGCAATCCTCTGCGCTGAGGGGAGGTATCGAGCCATGAACAATCTCGAAAACTCCGCCATAGGAACTTCGGCCAATGGCCTTCCCCTCAACTGGTGTAGCTCTAGGCCTTCCCACCATAACCTTGCGTCCCCATCCAACATGAACGTCGCTATCGTGGTTTTCTGCCACTCTTCCGTTTTAGTAGCTGTCATCACCCTATTGACTCTTGAGAGCCAATCTTCAGCCTGGGTCGGGGTTCCTGTTCCCGAGAACACTGGTGGGTGGAAGCCCATCACATGCTTCAACTGTCTTTCAGTTGCTCTCCGAGGCAACTCCGGCTCCACTGCCACCTGCTCAACCCTTCTAGGCTCCGTCGCTTGGAGCGGCACTTGCTCCCCCGCAGGAGCAGGCTCACCACCCCTTAAAGTGAATTCCTAAGTGGACACTCATGGGTTCTTTTCATGTTATAACGATGACGCACACATGTGCTCACCACCCCTTAAAGTGAATTCGTCCACGAATTCATTTAAAGTTTGACCGAAACCAGTAGTCTGATACCAATTTGTAACACCCCTATCCGTCGTATAGCATATAGCAGTAGGTCCGGCCGGGGCCCGATGCCATATACTACGGACAGACCGGTTGGTTACGTGTTGAAACCATACAACCAATCACCAACGTCCTACATAGAGTCATTCTAGCGGAAGCAATTTATTAAGTTGCACAAATACAAGAACCCTGCCAAGCAAGAATGTCCACTACAGAAAATAACAATAGGAATGAAAAATACAAAAGTACCGGCCTTATGGCCTTACAAGGTTTGCTTAACAAAACATGTCTTACATACTTCGGCTCGCAGGCCGGCCATACATGAAATAAACGGAAAGCATAAAAGGGTTAGGCCTTCGAGGGCCAGCACTGCAACATGGGCTTTAGCCCGCTATTTTCCGCTCGGCTCCGCAGCACCTGCAAGGACAAACCACCGCCCGGTGGCAAACAAAAGCAACGGTCAGCTATGCTGACCAAATTATAACGATCCCGCCCCCAAAATCGGGGCGGCGATGCTCTTTCCCTGCACTTTATTAGTATAGGCAATATATTAGTGTGAACACACATCATCACAGGCGTAGGCTCGCACGGCCACACACCTCGTGCGTACAGGGCACATTCACGGTGAACCGGCCAACGTCACGTCAATTCAAGCCATAGACGTTCCCGTTCCACCACCGCCTCTTGGACGGCCAACAATATGAGCATTTTGCCTTCCTGGCCTTGGTCATGACAATTTAAGCCATAGACCGCCGAAGACCCTCATCCATGCCAACGGTCCTACCGAACGACATAGACCGGGTATGGTTCCGCCTGACCCGTGCTCATATCACAACGGCAATTTAAGCCATATGCGCAGGTCAAGACTCACCGAGTCCCGTTTCCGCCACAACAATCACATAACCCGGTTATGTTCATGTTGGCTCCCCGGCCACCGTGTTGGCAAAACCCGCTTTTGCCCAGTTTTTCGGGTGCACCTTGGAGTTAATCTCCAAGGCACTCTGATGCAATCTACCACGTAGAAAACCCGAAAAACGCTCAAACACCCGGAGTCTTCCCCGGTTCATATGCAATGCAACATCACCGATCCGGCTCTACTTGTCCGGATAGGCTTCACACACAATGCCTATGTCCGTTTTCGCATACGGACTCTACATAAGGGGGACTTCACATATCTACCCCAAGGAATGCTCCAACTCTTCGCTCACTCACGAGAGAGGGCTTCCTATGCAAAAGGGAAAAAGGGCTTCACATGCCCAAAGATGAGAAATCGTTACCCTTGCGTTCTTCCGCGGCGCCATCAAAAACTATGCGGATGGAAAGCACTGCAATGGCGTCACCTTCGCGGATCTGGACTCGGACCGCGATTCGGAGCTCCGAAGCTCCTCCGGCAGCCAGATCTTGGACTCCTCCTTCCTCCTTGCTCTCCCTTCTCTCTAAACTCTTAGAGAGAGAATGGCTAAAGGAAATGAGGATTCCCAATCCTAAATCCCGGCTAAAACCACCCAGGAGCAGCCCCCCACCGTCGGATCCAAAGTCAAGGAAACGAACGTCCAAGATTAGATCTGAAATCATAAAATCTGGGCCGAACACGGGTTGCAACACGGCCGTGTGCCTGGCCGTGTCACCCATTCGCCGTCTCGACCGATTCGAAAAACCAGCACACGGCCTTTGACACGGCCTCCGACACGCCCGTGTCACCTATGACATGCCCGTGTCGGGACCCGTGTCACGCCCCCCCGAGTGCAATCGGCCAGCTTTCCCAACCTGAGAAGGACACGGCCTATGACACGACACCCGACACGCCCGTGTCGAATTTGACACGCCCGTGTCAGGGCCCGTGTCATGGCCCGTGTGCCTTCCTCAGAAAACAGCCCAAAGTGACACGCCCTGGGACACGCCCGTGTCCCAGGCCGTGTACCTGACACGCCCTGGGACACGCCCGTGTCCCAGGCCGTGTTCCAGCATTCTACGATCGTCGACCGCCAAAGCGTGGACCGCACGACCCGAGCTCGACACGCCCGACACGGCCTCCGACACGCCCGTGTCGGGGCCCGTGTCACCTGCACCAAAACTTTGTCTTGGCCAAAAGTGATCCCCGTCGCTCCTACAACATTTTGGGGGTGTTACAGACCTTGGCAAGGCAAGCACAAAGTCCATCAAAATGTCGTCGAACTTCCACTCCGAATAGGCAAGGATTTCAAGAATCCCCCTGGCTTTTGGCACTCCGCCTTTACTAAGGCGTAAGTTTGACATTTAGCCACAAACAGTGCCACATCCTTCTTGAGCCCTGGCCACCAAAACCAATTCTTTATGTCCCAGTACATCTTCGTGCTCCCTGGGTGGATTTAGTACTTGGTATGATGAGCTTCGTACATCAACTCCGCTCGTAGATCTCCCCCGTTTGGGACGCACAAATGATTGCTCTTCCTTAGAAGCCCATCCTCAACTGAAAACTGGGAATTTGACTCATCCAATGCTGCCTCCATGAGCTCCTTCATGGTGCCATCCAACTCCATAGCCTACCGAATGTGATCATCCAGATCATACTGAACTTCCGTCCAGTTCAACATTGCTTTGACGCTAGTCTGCTTGTCCACACAACAGATCTCAAATGCCTCCAACTCCCGAATTAATCTCTCATCATGAACCGACAACCAGGTGGATTGGGCGGGAGCCCTGCGACTCAACGCATCCGTAACTGCATTGCCTCTGCAGGGTATATAATGAATCTTGAACGTATAGTCCCCCAGGAACTCCATCCATCTCCGAAGCCTCATGTTCATATCCTTCTGATCCAACAGGTACTTCAGGCTCTTATGGTCGGTATAAATATCGACCTTTACGCCATACAAATAATGTATCCATAACTTAAGCGCAAATATCATGGCCGCCAACTCCAAGTCATGGACCGGATAATTCCTTTCGTGCACTTTCAGCTGACGCGATCCATACGTAATAACACTTCCATGCAGCAGCAGCACGCAACCCAAACCACAACTTGAGGCATCACTATAAATCTCGAAGCCCTCGGTCCCACTTGGAGAACTTAGCACTGGCGTCGTGGTCAACCGACTCTTCAACTCCTCAAATGCTTGCACGCACTCCTGCGTCCATAACAACTTCTGATCCTTCCTTGTCAACTTCGTCAGAGGTAGCGCTATCCGCGAGAAGTTCTCTATGAAGCGCCTGTAATAGCCGGCAAGCCAAAGAAAACTCCAAACTTCCGCTATCGAAGACAACATAGGCCACTCTCGTATCGCAACAATCTTCGCGGGATCTACCGCTATCCCTTCTCCACTAACTATATGCCCAAGGAACGCCACTGAGGATAACCAAAACTCGCACTTGGAGAACTTTGTGTATAGTTCGTTCCTCCTCAGCATCTCGAACACCAGATACAGATGCTTGAAGTGATCTTCCTCGCACTGCGAGTACAGCAATATGTTGTCAATGAAGACGATCACAAAACAGTCTAGGTACTCTCTGAACGTCATGTTCATCAGATCCATGAACACCAATGGCGCATTAGTCAGCCCAAACGGCATGACCGTGAACTCGAAATGCCCATACCTTATGCTGAACGTTGTCTTCGGGATGTCACTCTCCCTTATCCTTAGCTGATAATAACCGGACTTCAGATCCAACTTTGAATATACCGACGACCCGACTAACTGATCAAAAAGATCATCAATCCTTGAGATCGGGTATTTGTTCTTTTTTGTTAGCTTGTTCAACTCTCTGTAGTCGATACATAGCCGCAAGCTCCCATCCTTCTTCTTCACAAAGAGGACAGGTGGCTCCAAGGCGACGAGCTTGGACGCACATACCCTTGCTCCATCAACTCTTCTAGTTGAACCATTAACTCCTCCATCTCCTTAGGTGCCAACCTATAAGGATAACGTGACACAGGTTTAGCACCTGGCACTAGCTCGATCGTGAAATCGATCTCTCGCTGCGGTGGGGCTCCGGGAAGATAGTCCGGGAACACGTCGGGGTTCTCGCATACTACTGGGATACCATCCAAAGTGGTCTTAGTCTTTATAGCCTCCACTAACGTGAAGAACAGCTCTGCTCCAGCATGAACCGCTTTTATCACCTAAAGAGCAGACATCAGCGTCTTGCTCGACCCCTTCTGTAAGACCCCATTTTTTCATCTTTTAAAACACCGAGGTCTTAGGCCCAGAATCGCCGCTTTGCGGTGACATCTTCACGCCCTGAAGGGTCATCACCACAAAGCGTCGATTCTGCCGGCCAATTCGATCACAGAAAGGTAGCACAATAAAGTAAAAGCAAGTCCACATAAAAATCACATATCAGAGTAATATAATACGGGCTTATGCCCGGTACATCATGTCCTAACTACAGATCACTCATGCGGAAGCAAAAAATAGAACATCTACCCAAGGTCGAGACTCACGGTCCTGACTGTATGAACTCCGGAGCTAGACTGCCCCATCTTCAAGTGCACCGGTCTCTGGGGCTGCTCCCCCGTGCTGGGCTCCACGATTCCCTAAAATAATGCGGTTCGAAAACCGTTAGTCATAAAGAATAAGCCCTATCATCCCCTACCCCTTCCCCCATGGCTCCTAAGTACCGAGCGAAGAGGTAGAAAGGGAAGGACATGAAGGTAGAGATTAAATCAAAAGAAACAGGTGACAGCGGAACAAATCTAGCAATTCTATAATAAATAATGGCAATAAGACGAAATATTAAAAGTAACCTTCACTTATGTGAGAACACATAAGCCAAGGGGTCTTCTGCAAGGCTCTCATCGTATAAAAAGTCTCAAACCAATTTATATGTTGGGGTGTCGGTTATCAAACAGCAGTATATATATATCAAAAATTACCTTAATTAATAAACTTGCCCACACAAGCTTATATACCAAGGGGTCATTTTGCAAGTCCTAATGTATAAGCATCACATTCCACTTATACCTTAGGTGTTAGGGGTTAAATGAATCGTTAATGTTATGCCATGCTAGCGGGTATGATGGAACATGCAAGTGCAACACACATAGCCGACTTGGTGCACACAGACCTTTAGTTCCCCCTTTCTGTAGCCGTAACCTCCCAGGATACCTCTGTAGTTGCAGAAGGAAGTAGTGGGTTGGGACTCGCCCACCTCTAAACCAGTAAAGCACTACCGGTCAGACCTATCGTATGCCTCAACGTTTGGTGCACGAAGCGGACTCCTGCGTACTCTTGCCGGCTGGCGCACCGGACTTCTGTTGGCGAAGTGCTAACCACACTTGCCGAGTCAGCGTATTGGCGTCGGTGCATCGACCCTCCAATACTGAAGACCCACCACCTTAATTTTCTTTCCCTTTTATGCACATGTAAATTTAACGTATTCAGAATAAAAACCGAGCCGAAGCTCCTCGGACTAAAACGTCCATCTCAAACAATCGAGCCGAAACTCGCCGGACCAAAATGTCTGTCTCTTAACTAATCGAGCCGAAGCTCCCAACAATCTTCCTGTGCTAACAGTGTTTGTGAAATGTGAGACCCTAATTACTAAGTTACACTTTTCAGTTTGTTAATACAGTTTACGTTAACCCAGGACTGCCCCCGGTATTCCCTGTGAAGGTCTCTCAAGGGGCACTAGGAACTATGATTGGATTACGCCCATCATTCCATTTCGCAAGGTACTTATTATTATTGGTTGATTCCCTTACCCATTGTCTTCTCGTGTTACGATAGACAAACCTAGTGTGATTTTTAACCTTCCTCTCTTCGGGGAAGACGATCTTTCGTCGAACCCGAGCGCTTCTTAACTCTAGACAACACCACTTCTCACTAACCTTCCCATCCTTATATGGTGAGCACTTTCACATCCATCCAATTCAGCAGATTAACTAACTCCAACGTTGTGCCCCATCATATCCTATGACTGTTAACACAAATTGCTAATTGCAGACTATTCTATGCTGTATGTCGAACCGGATAGAAAATGATCCAATACTCATCCAAATGCCCTAACTTATTTACTGGAGGTATATCATGATATAAATATCCTATAACCAGAAAATTATAATTTTTCCTAAATTTATCTTACATTTTATTAATTTCCTCAAAAATTCCAAGGACTTCCGGTTTAACATGAACTACCCTAAGTACTCATGCAAGATGTCCAACAAAATTATTTTAAATATTATGTTATCTCAAAATGGTAAATCCAAAGTATGACAATTTTTCTATCATCAAAAGGGTACTAAAACAATTTTAACAATATTTTCTATCTTTCGTTATTTATGAATCAAGTACAGAGAATATCCATCCAAAAATTATAAAGTAATTATACTATATAGATACAACATTAAAAATATCTTTGGCAAAGTTTCATAATTTTTCAGAAAGTATTAATCTCTGAATAAATTAATTATCAAATATCTCCATAAGGTAGACTTGTAAAGAAAGTGCCGTAACTAAGATTCTAAAAATCACGAATAAATGTCTACAAGCATATAATGGCCTGAAAGTCTCAATTCCTAAGTCTCATAATTTTTCAATAGAAATATCATCCATAATTAATTTTTAAACCATAAAACCCCTTTTTAACATTTGTGAATGAAGTACTATATTTACTCAACAAAATATTATACAAAAATTCAGGAGAAACTATTGTGACCTAAAACATTTACTTCCAAGATTTCGTGGGGTTTCAAAGAACTGAATGATTTTATTAATTAAAACATCAATTAGGGATATAGCAACCTTTACAAATGAAGGGCTAGAGATAAACATCATAAAACTCCAGTAAAATTGCTATAGGTTATACCATTTCAAAACTCACTCTATTTGAGTTTCACAGCTTTAAGATAATGTTTAGTGACTGGTTTCACTTATTTGAGATTTTACCCCTAAACTAAGGTTAGATTTTGAGGTATCTACCTATCTTCAAATCCTCCGAGATTCCATCCTGATGATTTATATTATGCTAACATCGACTTTACTGAATTTCAAGGCAATACGAGGGCATTTTCCCCCATGTCCTTCACAGCCTTCAAAACCCTCCCTTTAGGGTTTGAGTTTGGATCCTAGGGTAAATCAACCCTAAATCACACCATTTTTATCCAAGTGGGTTATAATAACCCTTATAAGTCAGTGGTAAAAATATCAGCCTCTGTTGAGGTGATTTTACCGTTCCAACTTCTTAGTGCACTTTTTACTCAAAAATGCCTCATTAATGCCTAGTTAAGGATAGGTGATTTCCTACCCAAAACTCATCCAAATGAGTTGGAATTTTGTACAAAGCTAAGTTTTATAGCCAGGGACCACTCTACAAAATTGTGGAGGGTTTGGATGTCATTTGACCACTTAAATAAATTACTCTAACTTTATTAAATTAAAACAAAACCCTTAAGCAAAGTATCTCCAAAAATTCCCATTTTTGGGACAGCCTCTAGGTATGGCTAAGGGTAACCCCCTGCCCAAATTTCAGGGTGTTTGGACAAGGGACGAAGAGTGGGTATCATTTTAGTTTTTGCCAAACTCTAGGTACAACCCCCACTAAAACGGGTGCTGCGGTAAAACCACTTACCCAAATGAGTTGAATTTAATTTTAAATTAATCTAAACTCGAAGGGCTACAACTTTTGTGACTGGTTATGTTTCCTAAATCGGCCTCTAAGTGCCTCGTTTTGCAGTATCAGAATGCGCTCATTTAATGTATCTTTTCCTTATATACTATATACATAATTTTTATATTATAAAAATGTTCTTACGATGGCTATCGGTCGGCGGTGGTTTGGCCGCCAGAGGTGGCGGTTTCCGGCGGACCCGAAAATATATTTTTCATGGTTTTTCCATGAAAAAGCGAGATATGTCCGGCTCCGTTGAGCACGAACTTCTTTTCTAAGATCCTAAGATCTACCCATAAAAGAAGAAGTGGAGGAGGACCTTGTTCGCGATTTGGAGGCCAGATGAACATCAGGTTGCCATGGCGCGGTGGTGGCATTGCCGAACTTCTCCTACAGCAAGAACAACAACTTTAATCTATTTGGTCAAGAGGGTAAACTTCTCATCTTGCTCTAAGGAAGCTTTTATAGATCACCAAGTGGGGAGGGGAAAGGGTAAAGCATTTAAGGCCATGAAGGTGAAATTCGGCCATGGCATATCCCTTGTATTCAGCCACCTAGAGGCTGATGAAAACCCTTGGTCTCCTCTAAATAATGAGGGGAAGATGTGTTGGGTACATTGGAAGATGTGTACCTGATTTGAAGAAGCCTAACCTAGCTCAATGATATACATCAAGGTGTATTTGATGTTGTGTTAAGTTGACATGTGCAGGTGAAGAATTGACAAAGTATGCAGAAAAATTCTAAGTCCAAGTGTCGACACAGAGGAAGCAGTGTCGACACATAGAAGAAAATTGTCGACACAACACTGGGAAGCAGTGTCGACACATAGCAGTTAGTCTACAACTACACTGGGAGAATGTGTCGACACAGAAGAAGTAAGTCGACACATCACTGGGAATTTGTGTCGACACAGAAGAAAAGAGTCGACACAACTCTGGAAATTTGTGTCGACACAGAAGAAAAGCGTCGACCTCAACATTGGGAGAATGTGTCGACACAGAAGAGTATAGTCGATCTCAAGATTGTCGACATCAGCTGAATGTGTCGACACAGAAGAAAATAGTCGACCTCAAGTTTATCGACACCAGCAAAAATGGGTCGACACATTGTGATTAAGTCGACACATTAAAGCAGATTTAAGAAATGAATGTGTCGACACCTGAAGGCTAAGTCGACACTTACTAAGTTATAATTCTACAACAACTGTGTCGACACACAGGACTTGTGTCGACACACTGAAGAGTTCAAGACCAAGTTATTTTCAGAAGAAGCTGTGTCGACTCAAAGGCAACTTAGTCGACATCACTGAAGACTGTGTCGACACCAAAGTCAATTGTGTCGACACAGATAGACAGATGGTCTCGACACTTCCTGACAGACTGTTTCAACAACTTGTGGTTCAAGACTAAGGCACAGGACTTGTTTGAAGACTTGACAGCTGTGGGTTACCACCGGTTAACTGAAGCTGTCAGACTTGTCAGAAAACGGTTAGAAACCGGATCAGCCGGTTACCATGAAGAATGTCTATAAATAGACTTATTCAGAAGGAGAACAACAACTATAACAGATATTCCTTTTTGAATAACTTTGAATCAAAAAGGAAGAGAAGGATCACAATCCAATTCATTTCAAGAAAGTGCTAGTCACTTAAGAAGATCTTCTCCGGAGATCTAAGAAGACTATCTAAGGATAGATCTAAGAAGAGTTCTAATCAGAATTCAGAAGAATCTTTCAAAGTGCTGGATAGAGAGAGGTCAAGCCAGAATTAGAAGAAGAAGAAAGAAACCACCAGTGGATTCTCAAGAAGCTGTTTGGAATCAACTCAGCTAAGTATATTTTTAAGAAGCTTTGAAGAAGGCTCAGATACAGTTGATTGCATCAGCTGATCAAGAATTGTCTTGGCCTTTTCTCTCTCAACTTTGGCAAGACAGTTTAATAATCTTTTCTATATTTTGTAGGATCTGTTTACACAGATCTGAGTTGTAAGCCTATGTTATAAAGGCTGAGTGTAGGAGTGTTGAACTCTGAGTGGTAGGGCTGTTTGCCTGAGTGTAGGAGAAGGATATTCTCTGAGTTGTAGGCCTTGGGGCAAGGCTGAGGTAGGGCAGTTGTGCCTGAGTTGTAGGAACCAGTTGGGTTCTGAGTTGTAGGATCTGTTGATCTGAGATAAGTGGAAGTTTGGCCGAATCTAGCATACTGCTAGATAGGTGAAGGGGGAAAGTGGATGTACCCAGACCTTGGGGAACCACTATAAAACATTGTGCAATCTGTGATGTTTTATTTTCTGTGATTGCTGTGCCAATTGTGTTAGCTATTGAATTGAATTCTGCCTAGAAGTTTTTATAAGAAAAGCAGAACCTATTCACCCCCCCCCCCTCTAGGTGTTTAGGCTGCCTTGAAAGTTAAACTATCAAGTGGTATCAGAGCCAGGTTCCTCAAAAAGGACTTAACAGTCTGAGGTAGATCTGAAAGGCAGATTCAAGATTCAAGAAGATGGGTTCTGGAGAGAATCATAAGGAGCTAGGGTCTATGAAATTACCCATATGCAAGAAGGAAATCTTTGGGATCTGGAAAGAAAGAGTCAGATTGTTTATGGAAGCATCTGACCCAAGGATTTACATCACAGTACAAGAAGGGCCCTTCATTCCAATGAAGATATCTGTTCTTGATGCAAATATCCAAATACCAAAGACTTATTCAGAAATGACCAAGGATGAAATCATCTTGGCAACCATGGATAAAAGGGCACAGAATATCATTGTCAGTGCCATAGATGATTCAACATTTCAGAATCTGATTCACTGCAAGACCTCCAAGGAGATGTGGGACACATTGATTGTCTACATGGAGGGATCTGAAGAAGTAAGGCTGGACAGAAAGTCTATGCTGAATCAGGAGTATGAAAGCTTTAGACAAGGAAAATCTGATAGCATAACTGAGTGCTATAAGAAATTCTATAGAATTGTGAATGAGCTAATATCCTATGGAAGAGTCTTCAGTACCTATGAACTGAATGACAAATTCTTAAGATCCTTATCAAAGGATTGGGATACAAAGATCTGTGCCATAAGAGAAGTGGCTAAATTGGCAGAAATATCTCCTCCAACCCTGTTTGGAAAGTTGCTATCCTATGAAATGCAACTTATGGTAAGGAAGGAGGAGGAAAGAAACTCAAGAGGAGAGCATAGAGAAAAGACTGTGGCATTTAATGCTGAAGCCACCAGAAAGAATAGGAGGAAATCACCATCTCCTCCTAAGGAAGTTGAAGAAGATAGTTCTGAAAATTCAGATAAGGGTTCAGTTAGCTGTGATTCAGATGCAGACTTTGCTGCATTCACTAGGCAATTCCAAAGGTTCTTGAAAAAGAAGCAATGGAAGTCTAGGCCTTCCACATCACAGCAAGTTGATGACTATTATCAGAAGAGAAGGTCATCAAGGAAAGAGAAAAGCAGATCAAAGCCCAGCAAAGCCACTACTTCAAAGATTGTCTGCTATTGTTGCAATAGGCCTGGACATGTAGTGGCTGATTGTCCTGACAAAAGGAAGGAATCTTCAGAAAAGAAGAAGACTTATCAGAAAGGCAAGAAGGAGAAATCCTTTGTAGCAAAGAAAGATAAAAGTCTGTCAACCAGCAACTTCAGAATCAGGATCTGATAAGCATATTGGACTATATGCTGCATCTGAGGAAGAGGAGTTTATGCAGTTGCTAGACTCCATCAATGAACATCAATGCATGGGTTTGATGACAAGATCAGAAGAGGACATATGCCAGAATCAGTCTGGTCCTAATGAGGTAAATTGTCCTTCCTGTACATCTGTTTGTAGTACAAGTGAAGAATCAGCTACATCTGCATCAAGTGATGAAGATGCATCTGGATCTGAAGGAGATGTCTATCAATTGATAGACAAGTATGGGGACTTGTTGCAGGCCCTTAAGAAAAGCAAGAACCTGGTTAAAACACAGGCTCAGGAAATTGCTGAACTAAGGGTAGCAACAACTGAGTTAGAAAAAGTCCTTGATCAAAAATTAAATGAAATTGCCAAGCTGAAGAATATAACTATTATTCAGATGGGCACAATTAATTATACTAATGATCAAGTAAAGAGTCTGGAGGCCAGACTTAGAATTGAAAGGGATTTAGTGGCTAGTTACTCTAAGCCAAAATCTGTCTTACCCTTGATAGATGAATTTGTCACTCAGAAGGGTAAGGCTGGATTAGGATTTAAAGGTAACTCCAGGGCTGGCAGATTCAAGAGGAAAGGCAAAGTCCCTATTCAGCCACTAAACCTTTCAGTCCCCATAAGGTTTAGTAAGGAGAAAGTGCCTTCTAACATATATGATCATGAAGACATTCAAGGTCATATTAAGACAAATGTTCTGAAGAACAAGGGTGTTAAGGCAAGCAGGCCTACCTATGGTCATAAACCAATGGTTTTAAGAAATCAGTAGGTGAAGTAGCAACAGCACCAGCAATGAACAGAAATTCTACTGACAAGGATGTATCTAGATCTAGATACAATAAGTTTGAATGTTGGTGCTGTGGCAAGAGGGGCCATTTTGCATTGGACTGCTGGTATAACACAAGTGTTATAAAGAATAAGAGTCTACCTGTTAGAAGAGGTTATGATAACTTTATTAATGCTAACCTGAACCAAGGACCCAAGACTTACTTGGGTTCTAAGGGTAAGTAATTCTGTATTGCAGGTGAATCCAAGTAACCATGCCCCTATATGGTACTTGGATAGTGGTTGTTCCAGGCACATGACTAGAACAAAGGGGCTGCTGAAGGAGTATTCATCTGTCAAAGATGGACATAAAGTGATCTTTGGTGGATCTGAAAAAGGAGTCATCAAAGGGTTTGGTAACATTTCTTCTAACCTAATTACTATCACCCAAGTGGCCTATGTAAAAGGTTTGAAACATAATCTAATAAGCATAAGCCAGCTGAGTGATCTAGGATATGACATTTCATTTGGTAAGGATGGATGTCATATCAAAAGGTCAAGTGATCAAGAGATCATATTGACTGGGTATAGGAAGAGAAATGTGTATTGCCTTAATTTTGAATGTGAGAATAAGGCTTCCCCCATTTGTCTTGTAGCTGATGACAATGCTTCTCATTGTGTTAAGTGGCACAAGAGATTGGCTCATCTAAACTACAAGACAATTGGCCAACTCTTTAGTAAAGAACTAGTGAGGAATGGGCCTCAAGTTAAGTGTATAAAGGAAGGGGTATGCTCAGCTTGTCAAAAGGGCAAGCAGACAAAAACCTCATTTCAAAGCCTTGAAAACAAGGATTCTGTGAGGTGCTTATACCTCTTGCATATGGATCTTTTTGGTCTTATGCCAGTTCACAGTCTAGGTAGGAAGGTCTACACTCTAGTGGTTGTAGATGACTATTCTAGATTTACATGGGTGTTCTTTCTGAGACAAAAATCTGAAACCCCAAGTGTATTACTTAATTTTGTAAAGCAAATTCAGAATGAACTGAATAGTACAGTGGTCAAAATCAGAAGTGACCATGGTACTGAGTTTCAATCTGAAAGCATAACAAACTTGTGTATAGACTTTGGGATTTTCCAAGAGTTCTCCTCACCTAGAACACCTCAGCAAAATGGAATTGCTGAAAGAAAGAATAGAACATTAATTGAAGCTGGTAGAACTCTATTGAGTGACACCTCTCTCCCAGAATATTTTTGGGCTGAGGCAGTTAACACTGCTTGTCATGTCATCAATAGGGCTTCTATCACCAAAAGCCACAGAAAGACTCCCTATGAGATTGTGAAAGGCAGAAAACCAAATCTATCCTATTTTAGGATTTTTGGTTGCAAGTGCTATATACTTAACAATGGCAAGTCATATCTGACTAAGTTTGCTGCCAAATCCCAGGATGGGATATTTGTTGGGTACAGCACAAATAGTAAGGCCTATAGAGTCTTCAACTTAACTACTCAAGTTGTTGAAGAATCAGTGCATGTTGTATTTGATGAAACAAGATTAATCAATTGTGAGTTGTCTTGTAGATCAAATGACTCAACAGGTATAAGAAAGAAGATGGACAAGCTCTCCATTGCTGAAGCTTCAAAGGAAGATGGAGCATTGGAAAATGAAGGCTGCTGTCCAGGGGGAGTACAAGAGATAATGGAAGCTGATGAAAACCAAGAGGAACAGCAGAATGAAGAAGCTGGAGATGCTCAACCTGAAGGGAATCTACCTCCAGCTATAAGATATCTAAGAGATCATCCTACTGATCAGATAATTGGTGATCCAAGACAAGGAGTTCAAACTAGAAGCAGAAATCAAAGCACAGTTTTGCATTCTAGTTTCTTGTCCCAAATGGAACCTAAGAAGTTTGAAGAAGCTATCCAAGACCAGCACTGGATTGATGCTATGCAAGAGGAGCTGAATCAATTCAGAAGGTGCAAAGTCTGGGAGCTTGTTCCTAAACCAAGAGGCCACAACATAATTGGCACTAAGTGGATCTATAGGAACAAGCTAGATGAAAGTGGAATAATAGTAAAGAATAAAGCAAGATTGGTTGCAAAAGGATACAGGCAGGAAGAAGGAATTGACTTTGATCAAACCTTTGCTCCAGTAGCAAGGCTGGAGGCAATCAGAATGTTCCTTGCCTATGCAGCCTACCAAGACTTCAAAGTATACCAGATGGATGTGAAGTCAGCATTTCTGAATGGTGATCTTAAAGAAGAAGTATATGTAGAGCAGCCATCAGGTTTTATAGATTCTCTTAAACCTGATTATGTGTATAAGCTTAGGAAAGCTTTGTATGGGTTAAAACAAGCTCCAAGGGCTTGGTATGAAACCCTATCTACCTTCCTCATTGAGAATAAATTCTCAAGAGGAAAGATAGACAAAACTCTATTCCTTAGGGAATCCAAAGGAAAGATCATCTTAGTCCAGATCTATGTTGATGACATAATCTTTGGATCTACTGAAAACAACCTTTGTAAAAAGTTTGCCAAACTTATGCAAGGGAAGTTTGAGATGAGCAGTATGGGAGAACTTAAGTTCTTCTTGGGACTCCAAGTAAGACAGACTGATGATGGATTGTCCATATCCCAGTCTAAGTTCACCAAAGAATTAATTAAGAAGTATGGTATGGAGTCATCCTCCACCATGAGAACTCCTATGGGAACTAGTATGCCTATATGCAAAGATGAGACAGGTAAACCTGTTGATGAATCATTGTATAGAGGAATAGTTGGGTCTCTACTATATCTCACTGCTAGTAGACCTGACATTATGTATGCAACATGTGTCTGTGCTAGGTACCAAGCCTGCCCTAAAGAATCTCATTATACTGCAGTCAAAAGGATTCTGAGATATCTAAAGGGCACTCCTACTCTAGGTCTTTGGTACCCTAGGAATAGAGATTTTCTACTAACAGGCTATTCAGAATGCAGATTTTGCAGGATGTAGAGAGGATAGAAAGAGTACTACAGGTACTTGTCAATTCCTGGGAGGAAGACTAATATCTTGGAGTAGTAAGAAGCAGACCAGTGTGGCAATTTCCACAGCTGAGTCAGAGTATGTTGCTGCTGGAAGCTGCTGTGCACAGCTATTGTGGATGCAGCATCAGCTTAAGGATTATGGTATTCAGGTAAGTAGAACACCTCTTTTATGTGATTCAAAGAGTGCTATTTCTATTGCTAATAATCCAGTTTCTCATAGTAGAACTAAGCATATAGAAATCAAATACCATTTTCTTAGAGAACATGTAGAAAGAGGAGACATCTCATTGGAATTTGTAAAAACAGATTATCAAATAGCAGATGTATTTACTAAGCCTTTAGATGAAACCAAATTCAATAAATTCAAAATTGAATTAGGTATGTTAACCATTGATTAATGTATTAACAAAATCATTAACAATGCAATTGAAGTGGTATATAAATAAGTAGAGGTAATAACAAACAACATAATCAAGTGTTAAAAAAAGGACACATTGAAGTTACAGAAATTGGCTAAGTAAGAATGTGTCGACACATTCAGTAGTAATGTGTCGACTCAGAGAAATTATGTCGACAAGTCAGAAATATTGTGTCGACACAGAGAATATGTGTCGACACTTGAGAGTTATATTGTCGACTTAACCAGGAATGTAATGTCGACTCAACCAGGAAAATGGTGTCGACACTTACAGAATATGTGTCGACACTTATCCTTAGAGTCGACACAGAATTTCTGTTTATCTAAGGTGTCGACATAACCACAAATTGGTGTCGACACATAATAGGCTGAAGTAATGTCGAGACAATAGAAGTTTGTGTCGACACATTCCGTCTGTGTCGACACATTTTGACTGTTTTTGGCGCCTTTTGAACTTCTTTCAACTGAGGCTATAAATAGGTCAAAAACTCATTCTGTCGACACGCTTCCAAGGTTTTCGAGACTAAAACCCTGTGTCGACAGTCTATCTCTTCTCTCTTCTCTCAAGCTTTCTCGACGAACCGATGACGCCAAGGATTGAAGATAACATAAATGAAGGGTATGAGTTGGTGCGCCAGGCCCTTGCAGAGGCGCCTCCAGATGTTCAAGGAGTTATCACCCTCCTTTCTGAGTCAGGGTTAGAATTTCTCATCTCAGAACCTACTAAAATCTGGAAGAAGGAGGTGCACGAGTTCTTTATCTCTGCATCAGTCCACTCTACTGGCCTCAAGATTAAGTCCACTGTTCAAGGGACTAAGGTGAAGATTAATCAAAGAAGTTTAAGAAAGATCTTTCAATTGAAAGTAGTTGAGAATGAAGAGGAAGTTCCTATATCTAAGACAAGGGAAGCCCTTCAATGGTGTGGACTGGACTCAGCATTGAAGATTGGAGCTGCCTTCAACAGGAAGGGTATGAATCAACAAGGGAAATTCTTGTCAGAAGTAGTTGGGAAAGTAATCCTCTGCAAGACAGGTGGACATGATAGGATTTCTGCCTATATGTTCAGCCTGATGACCAGGATAGTTTTTACTATTCCTACTGATTGGTCAGGAGTGATCTTTGACAAGATCAAAGAAGGAATCAAGAAGCCTAACATGGCTAGGATCATGAGCCTGTACTTCACTGGAGTGATTCCTGAAGTGATGCAGCAACTGCAAGGGAGTAAGATTAATCATATGAGAAGAATGGATATGAGATTGTTCTCCAGGTGGGATAGGGTGCTGTCCAAGGATGTGCCTGAAGAGAGCAGGCCAGACACCCCTGTGAAATCCCCTACACAAAATCAAGAATCTGAACCATTACAAGAAGACCCACTGAGGACACAGGTTGAAGAACAGCTTGCCTCATCTATAGTCCAGGAAGTGTCAACACCTGTACAGATGCAGGGGGAGACAGTTTCCACTCCTGCTCCAAAGGTATCTACTCCTGCTCAGGTATAGGGGGAGCTAATGTATTTTACTATAAAAGACATTGCTCATATTCTTATTACTGCACAGGTTCAGGGGGAGCTAGTGTCCACTCCTACTCCAGATACTACAAATACTGAAGTGCAAGTACAAGAGGAAGCACAGTTAAACTTGTCTCAAGATTTAACTGCTGCAGAAGTTACAGCTCAACTGGAATTTACTATGGAGGAGTTGTTCCCAGATATTGATACTACTGCTGATAAAGTAGGAGGTGGACCAGATATTGAGAAGTCCATAGGTATGGACATTGATCAGGAAACTGAAGTTGAGCCACAGGTTGAGGGTGAGCCAGTGGATGTTGAAGCTGAGCAACAGGTCCCTGGAACTGATACAATTCATCATCCTCAAGAAAGAATTCATGTAGATACTTCATCTGAAACAGAAACTGAAGAAGCCAGGGTGGCAAAGAAAAGAAAACTTGTTGTATTTAAGAGAAGAAGCAAGCATTATAAGCAGGCTTTACAGACCACACCTCTACAAGTATCTCCAGCCTTTGATTACAACAAATTTATGATAGATCTACAAGTAAAATTGGATGAACAAAGGCTGGCTATGGAAAAGTATGTTGATGAAAATAGCAAGTCACTTCAGTTTGACTTAGCTCAGGATATAAAGTCCATCCAGTTTCAGGTAAACATGCATAAAAAGAAATGACAGATTGCTTCCACAAGGGTGGCAATGATGTGGTTTATCTAGCTAAACAACAGGAGGCTATTACTACAAAGGTGGATGACATTGCTTTGAAGCAAAGTTATGTTTTGGAAAATCAGATCAGAATGAATGATAATTTAACTGAATCTCATAATGAGATCATTGAGGAGGTAAAGAAGATTGTTCCAGGTCTGCCTGCAGATAGAGCCAAAGAAAGGGAAGAATTTGATAAGAATTTTCAAGCTGCCATTGCATCTGTTAAGACTGCCATCACAACCTCTCAAAAAGAAATATCTGAAAAGCTTCAAAAGTTAAAACCATTTTTCAAAGAGGGTGTGAATTATTTGGATGGCCAAATCCGATTTCAAAAGAAAGATCTAAGAGATCATGTATCTAGAGAAGCCATAAAGGGGGAGAGGATGCTAATTCATGCAGGCTCAAGCACTCCAAATGGGTGACCAATAGTATCCGAGCCACTTTGGGATATCCCCCATTGTGTGATGATGCTTATGGTGGCTGAATCAGGAATACAATCAAATCTACTTGAAGGCAATCAACCTGAGGTTGCCCAAGTCATTTACCCCCCTCCAGATTTTGACATGATTGATCAGAAAATTCAAGGAATGTATAGTCCTCCAAAGGAGGTTACTAATATTGTCTTTGGAAAGGTTGATAAGCCTGAGGCTACTCTGAAAGAACAGCAAGATGCTCTATTAGCCAAGAAGAAATTCAGAGAGCAGGCTGTACTTAAGCCAGATTATGAGCAGTGGAGTCCTACTTCAAGGAACATAATACTCACTGCATGGAAAGCTGTACAAGATAAAGTTCATGAGAGAGGCAAGTGGTACAATGAAATAGAATGGCAGAAGTATGAGGCAAGACAAGAAGCAATAGTACAATTCAGAAGGAAAGCTAAGCTGGGAAGACTGCCATCAGATGCTAAGGAGCCAAGCAAATACTTCCCAAAGCCTTTTCATTATTTTGAAAGGCAAAGGATTAAGGAAGAATCTCAGAAGAAAGCTGATCTTAAAGGAAAGAAGATAGCTGAAGAATCAGAAGCTCCTGTGACAGCTACAATTCAATCTGGCAAAGGGATTATAATTAGAGAGCCTGATCAATCCTGATTATGTTTTAAGTTCTTTTTATAGTGTTTTGTAATGTTGTGATGTAATCATTAAATGTAAAACATTGTAATCAAACATTACCCAGTTATAAACAAAATGCAGTTTGGCATATTATAATGTGTATTCTGTGATGAATTGTTTTTTTATGTTTTGTTTATATTAAAGTATTCCTGTTATGTCATTAATCATCATTTAGTACTGTTTATAAATGGTGTATATCATTGGCTATAGGGGTTATGACTTCTCCAAATAGGGGGAGATTGTTGGGTACATTGGAAGATGTGTACCTGATTTGAAGAAGCCTAACCTAGCTCAATGATATACATCAAGGTGTATTTGATGTTGTGTTAAGTTGACATGTGCAGGTGAAGAATTGACAAAGTATGCAGAAAAATTCTAAGTCCAAGTGTCGACACAGAGGAAGCAGTGTCGACACATAGAAGAAAATTGTCGACACAACACTGGGAAGCAGTGTCGACACATAGCAGTTAGTCTACAACTACACTGGGAGAATGTGTCGACACAGAAGAAGTAAGTCGACACATCACTGGGAATTTGTGTCGACACAGAAGAAAAGAGTCGACACAACTCTGGAAATTTGTGTCGACACAGAAGAAAAGCGTCGACCTCAATATTGGGAGAATGTGTCGACACAGAAGAGTATAGTCGATCTCAAGATTGTCGACATCATCTGAATGTGTCGACACAGAAGAAAATAGTCGACCTCAAGTTTGTCGACACCAGCAGAATGTGTCGACACATTGTGATTAAGTCGACACATTAAAGCAGATTTAAGAAATGAATGTGTCGACACCTGAAGGCTAAGTCGACACTTACTAAGTTATAATTCTACAACAACTGTGTCGACACACAGGACTTGTGTCGACACACTGAAGAGTCAAGACCAAGTTATTTTCAGAAGAAGCTGTGTCGACTCAAAGGCAACTTAGTCGACATCACTGAAGACTGTGTCGACACCAAAGTCAATTGTGTCGACACAGATAGACAGATGGTCTCGACACTTCCTGACAGACTGTTTCAACAACTTGTGGTTCAAGACTAAGGCACAGGACTTGTTTGAAGACTTGACAGCTGTGGGTTACCACCGGTTAACTGAAGCTGTCAGACTTGTCAGAAAACGGTTAGAAACCGGATCAGCCGGTTACCATGAAGAATGTCTATAAATAGACTTATTCAGAAGGAGAACAACAACTATAACAGATAGTCCTTTTTGAATAACTTTGAATCAAAAAGGAAGAGAAGGATCACAATCCAATTCATTTCAAGAAAGTGCTAGTCACTTAAGAAGATCTTCTCCGGGAGATCTAAGAAGACTATCTAAGGATAGATCTAAGAAGAGTTCTAATCAGAATTCAGAAGAATCTTTCAAAGTGCTGGATAGAGAGAGGTCAAGCCAGAATTAGAAGAAGAAGAAAGAAACCACCAGTGGATTCTCAAGAAGCTGTTTGGAATCAACTCAGCTAAGTACATTTTCAAGAAGCTTTGAAGAAGGCTCAGATACAGTTGATTGCATCAGCTGATCAAGAATTGTCTTGGCCTTTTCTCTCTCAACTTTGGCAAGACAGTTTAATAATCTTTTCTATATTTCTGTAGGATCTGTTTACACAGATCTGAGTTGTAAGCCTATGTTATAAAGGCTGAGTGTAGGAGTGTTGAACTCTGAGTGGTAGGGCTGTTTGCCTGAGTGTAGGAGAAGGATATTCTCTGAGTTGTAGGCCTTGGGGCAAGGCTGAGGTAGGGCAGTTGTGCCTGAGTTGTAGGAACCAGTTGGGTTCTGAGTTGTAGGATCTGTTGATCTGAGATAAGTGGAAGTTTGGCCGAATCTAGCATACTGCTAGATAGGTGAAGGGGGAAAGTGGATGTACCCAGAACTTGGGGAACCGCTATAAAACATTGTGCAATCTGTGATGTTTTATTTTCTGTGATTGCTGTGCCAATTGTGTTAGCTATTGAATTGAATTCTGCCTAGAAGTTTTTATAAGAAAAGCAGAACCTATTCACCCCCCCCCCTCTAGGTGTTTAGGCTGCCTTGAAAGTTAAACTATCAAGATGAATCAAGGCTTTGGAATCAATTGGAGAGGAACTCTTGCTCTCCCATGGCCATTAATGGCTTTCTCTCCCCTCTTTCTCTCTCTTCCTTATGGGAGAAATTAAATTCAGCCACTTTTATGGCTGGTTATGGTTATTAAACTCCTCAAAACTGATGAGGGAGAATATATTCAGCCCTTGGAATCAAATGGAGAGGCGCTTGGTCTCCCTTGGCCATGAATGGCCCCTTTAAACCACTTTCTCTCTCCTCCATTAAAGGGTAAAATGGAGTTTTCTCTCTCCTAATCATCAAGGCCGAATTTGTTCATCTCCCTAGCCTATTGGCAGCCCACTAATTCATACTATTAAATAATTAGGAGGTGGTTAGCCCAAATGGAAAAGGGCTTGAGCTTAGGTTAGCCCATTTAGGCTAATTTGACCTATTTCAAGGATTGAGTTGACCTTGGTCAAATTGACCATTTGGGTTGACCCCAATTGGTCCTTGGTGACCCATTGGCTTCCCCAAAGGTATAGGTAGGGTTGGGTATGGTTGACTTGGCACCTTGGAGGTCACTTGACCCTTAGTAAGGGCACTTTTACCACTTTGGGGCTAGAGTTGACTTGGGTCAACTTAGCCTCTTGGGTTGTCCCCAATGGGTCCTTGGTGACCCATTGACCTCACTTAAGGTCTAGTAAGACTTAGGTAGGGTTGGTTGGGCATATTAGGTGCACATTGCCCTTAGTTAGGGCACCTTGCCCAATTTAGGCATATGGTGGTCTTAGGTCAATTTGACCACTTTGGGTTGATTTCAATGGACCCTTAGGGCTCTAATGGACCTTCCAATAGTTTAGGTATATTGTGGTGGGGTCATGGAGTCATGGTGAAGCCCTATGGTCATCTTATACTAGTGTTTAGAATTCTACTATTTGCAGACCATGGTGATCTCCACCTTCATGCCTAAGCTCACTTGGTCTTCTTGGGCTTCTTAGGGTTTTTTCATGACCTAGTCATGACAAAACCACTCCTAGGGGTCTAGCGTGAAATGGGATGTTACAAATTCCAATAAACAAAAACAAAAATTTCGTCCTCGAAATTCAAGTTAGGCCCGCGGGGTTTCTACTGAGGGTAACTGCTTGTAACATCCCATAGGAAGTTGAATGTATACTTTACCTGGAGAGATCCGGGTACCTCCGTTGCATTAGATTAGGTGGCTCTCAGGTATGCTCCTCCTGCCCATGGTTCGTCTATAAGACCTTGACCAGTGGGACCTTCTTGTGCCGCAAGACCCGCACCGCTGTGTCATCTATCCTGACCGGCTCATCTTGTTACCGATTGATCAAAATCTGTCAAGCCACCTATGCCAAGAACCTGCTGTTCCGGCCATAGTAGAGCCATCCTGAGAAAGGAGATGCGGAATACATCGGGCAAACCTGCTAACTCCGGCGGTAGCTCCAGCCTGTAAGCCAATGGGCCGATCTGCTCCCGGATCCTGTAACACCCCATATTCCATGGACTTAGCCTCTTCTGCCCACATACCCGCGAGACTCCTTGCACCAGACGTATATTCAGGAATCATGGTCTCCATCTTCAGACTCTACTTGTAAATGTCGCGCATCGTAATATTTGGCTGGTCTGCTCTAGGCCTCCAGCATCCTATCACGAATTAGTCACACGCAAGTGTCGGGGTTATTCATAAATTCCGAGTCGAGTTCCTTTGGATCCTCGTCCTAGATTCATGACAATGGAATCCTGTACCTCCGTACGAGGGTGGATAGCTGTGTTAAATGTCGGCCTAGAGTCCAGATAAGCCTAGACTGACATTTTCTCCTTGGACGTACACTATCAATCCAAATTTGACATGATCACCTTAAGCATATCATGATAACGGACTTCTAATCCCAAACTTCAAGAAATAACCATGGGAGTTTTCTTCTGGGTCCGGGTGACCCTAGCTTCCTCAGCCAGTCTATCCTCGATGTTCCCTTTATAATTATGCCCGGAGTGGGGATGAGGAATCCTGTGTATGAAAATCCCTAATTGTACCGTCGAACATCTACTCCAACTTGGGCAGTGGTTGTAATAGTTCACCAAAAACTCTTTCACATAGCCTACATCAACTGACGGACATTACCGTGCATCACCAAACCCATGACACCTTTCTTCACTCCGGGGGTACATGTTCTGAGATACACCATACTTCCGATGATACAACATAGCAATTAAATTTTTACCTTCTCAGATATCCTGAATCTTATTATCCGTCATCTAATTTTACATGATAATAGTTAATCCTCGAAATTACTGCGTCTTATTACCATGTCATTGTCTTGGTAATGTTACAGGTCAACATTCTAAACATGTTTTTACAAAATCTGATCTTCGCCCGAATAACGTCGAATTATATCGACTTCAACCTCACTATGTTTGTTACGCCGCATTCTCTAAATTAGGTCTAAGGAAACCCAAGTCAATACTAATTTGCCCAATAAACAAAGGACAAGTCCCCAATAAACAAAAGATAAGCCCCCAAAAAACAAAAGATAAGCCCCTACCTACCTTGGGATAAGTATCTTTGATATTATAATGCAATATCAGTCCTAGCTGGGTGCACAATCCCTAGGGCATCAATCTTCGACTTGGGATTCCACCCTGAAACTCGTCAATATACTTCATACTTTAAACTCAATGAGTCACATTTACGACGACCTTATCGGGGTCAAAATGTTCCCAATCCCAAATGGGTTTCTTTCGAACTTGAATTCCTATCCGACCCTCAGTGTTTGTCTCGGTGGTTGCCTCCATGTTATTTTGTTACTGGTACGAGGGTCGAGACAAAATGACTTTTGCCATTCTGCTAATAGATCATTGGCCTCAATTCTCCTTAAGGCCGTCCTACCAGTTTGAGTAATCCTTGATTGGGATAGTAGGAACACCTGAGTTTATGTCTTAGGTAGTCATTCTCGTACTAAACTCCTCCTTTATTCTCTTTGGGTATCTCCTTACCTTAACCAAGTTCATACCCAAGGTCTATTTTGAACTAGGGCATACTATAAGTCGTCATGGTTAGTCGTAAGTTCTTGTGGGTTGAGTCTAACTCGTCGGTTAGAAAATTATAAGATGAGATCTTCGCAGTCGGAGGTGCTCCCTGCTGGGGGCGGGGTTTGTCGCAGGCTATAAAGAAGAATTCCAATTAATGATGAAGTGGACTTTTATATGTGATTTCCCTTATGGGCACACCACTGCTTCCGCTGCTAGTTTGTCCTCAAACTAAGCTCGTGCGGGAGTGACCCAGGGTTAGTGGACTTCTACTTTTCCGATAAAGGTTTGCTCTGATACCACTTGTAAGACCCCTTTTTTTATTCTTTTAAAACACCGGGGTCTTAGGCCCAGAATCGCCACTTTGCGGTGACACCTTCACGCCCTGAAGGGTCATCACCACAAAGCGCCGATTTTGCTGGCCAATTCGATCACAGAAAGGTAGCACAATAAAATAAAAGCAAGTCCACAGAAAAATCACAAATCAGAGTAATATAATATGGGCTTATGCCCGGTACATCATGTCCTCACTACAGATCACTCATGCGGAAGCAAAAACAGAAAATCTACCCAAGGTCGAGACTCATGGTCCCGACTGTATGAAATCTGGAGCTAGACTGCCCCATCTCCAAGCACACCGGTCTCTGGGGCTGCTCCCCCGTACTGGGCTCCACGATTCCCTAAAATGATGCGGTACGAAAAACCGTTAGTCATAAAGACTAAGCCCTATCATCCCCTACCCATTCCCCCATGGCTTCTAAGTACCGAGCGGAGAGGAAGAAAGGGAAGGACATGAAAGTGGAGATTAAATCAAAAGAAACAGGTGACAGCGGAACTAATCTAGCAATTCTATAATAAATAATGGCAATAAGACGAAAAATGAAAAGTAACCTTCACTTATGTGAGAACACATAAGCCAAGGGGTATTCTACAAGGCTCCCATCGTATAAAAAGTCTCATACCAATTTATACGTTGGGGTGTCGGTTATCAAACAGCAGTATATATATATATATATATATATATATATATATATATATATATATATCAAAAATGACCTTAATTTATAAACTTGCGCACACAAGCTTATAGACGAAGGGGTCATTTTGTAAGTCCTAATGTAAAAGCGTCCCAATTCCACTTATACCTTAGTTGTCAGGGGTTAAATGAATCATTTATGCTATGTCATGCTAGTGGGTATGATGGAAAATGCAAGTGCAACACACACACCCGACTCTGTGCACACAGACTTTTAGTTCCCCCTTTCTGGAGCCGTAACCTCCCAAGATACCTCTGTAGTGGCAGACGGAAGCGGTGGGTTGGGCCTCGCCCACCTCTAAACTAGTAAAGCTCTACCGGTCAGACCTATCGTACGCCTCAACGCTTGGTGCACGAAGCGAATTCCTGCGTACTATTGCCGGCTGGCGCACCAGACTTCTGTTGGCGAAGTGCTTACCATACTTGTCGAGTCAGCGTATTGGCATCGGTGCATCGACCCTCCAATACCGAAGACCCACCACCTTAATTTTCTTTTCCTTTTATGCACATGTAAATTTAACGTATTCAGAATAAAAACCGAGCCGAAGCTCCCCGAACTAAAACGTCCGTCTCAAACAATCGAGCCAAAACTCCCCGGACCAAAACGTCTGTCTCTTAACTAATCGAGTCGAAGCTCCCAACAATCTTCCTGTGCTAACAGTGTTTGTGAAATGTGAGACCCTAATTACTAAGTTACTCTTTTCAGTTTGTTAATATAGTTTACGTTAACCCAGGACTGCCCCCGGTATTCCCTGTGAAGAGCTCTCAAGGGGCACTAGGAACTATGATGGGATTATGCTCATCGTTCCCTTTCGCAAGGTACTTATTATTATTGGTTGATTCCCTTTCCCATTGTCTTCTCGTGTTACGATAGACTAACCTAGTGTGATTTTTAACCTTCCTCTCTTCGGGGAAGACGATCTTTCGTCGAACCCGAGCGCCTCTTAACTCTAGACAACACCACTTCTCACTAACCTTCCCATCCTTATATGGTGAACACTTTCACATCCATCCAATTCAGCGAATTAACAAACTCCAACGCTGTGCCCCATCATATCCTATGACTGTTAACACAAATTGCTAATTGCAGACTATCATATGCTATATGTCGAACCGGATAGAAAATGATTCAATACTCATCCAAAGGCCCTAACTAATTTACTGGAGGTATATCATGATATATATAGCCTATAATCAGAAAATTATAATTTTTTCCTAATTTATCTGGCATTTAATTAATTTCCTCAAAAATTCCAAGGGCTATTGGTTTGAACATAAACTACCCTAAGTATTCATGCAAGATTTCCAACAAAATTATTATAAATATTATGTTATCTCAAAATGGTAAATCCAAAGTATCACAATTTTTCTATCATCAAAAAGGACACAAACTATTTTAGCAATATTTTCTATCTTTCCTTATTTATGAATCAAGTACAGAGAATATCCATCCAAAAATTATAAATTAATTATACTATGGATATACAATCTTAAAAATAGCATTGGCCAAGTTTCATAATTTTTTAGCAAGTATTAATCTCAGAATAAATTAATTATAAAAAATCTCCATAAGGTGAACTTGTAAAGAAAGTGTCGTAACTAAGATTCTAAAAATCATGAATAAATGTCTACAAGCATATAATGGCCTGAAAGTCTTAATTCCTAAGTCTCATAATTTTGTAATAGAAATATCATCCATAATTAATTTTTAAACCATAAAACCCCTTTTTAACATTTGTGAATAAAGTACTAGATTTACTCAACAAAAAATTATACAAAATTTCAGGAGCAACCATTTTGACCTAAAACATTTACTTCCAAGATTTCATAGGGTTTCAAAGAAAAGAAAGATTTAAATAATTAAAAAGTCAATTAGGGCTATAGCAAACTTTACAAATAAAGTGCTAGAGATAAACATCATAAAATTCCAGTAAAATTGTTATAGGTTCTACCCATTCCAAAACTCACTTTACCCGAATTTCATAGCTTTTAGATAATGTTTAGTGACTGGTTTTACTTATTTGAGATTTTACCCCTAAACTAAGGTTAGAGTTTGAGATATCTACCTATTTTAAAATCCTCTGAGATTCCATCCAGATGATTTATATTATGCTGACATCGACTCTACTGAATTTCAAGGCAATACGAGAGCATTTGCCCCCATGTCCTTCACAACCCTCAAAACCCTCCCTTTAGGGTTTGAGTTTTGATCCTAGGGTAAATCAACCCTAAACCACACCATTTTTCTCCAAGTGGGTTATAATAACCCTTCTAAGTCAGTGGTAAAAATATCAACCTCTGTTGAGGTGATTTTACCGTTCCAACCTCTTTGTGCACTTTTTACTCAAAAACGCCTCATTAATGCCTAGTTAAGGATAGGTGATTTCCTACCTAAAACTCATCTAAATGAGTTGGAATTTTGTACAGAGCTAGGTTTTATAGCTAGGAACCACTCTCCAAAATTTGGGAGGGTTTGGAAGTCATTTGACCACTTAAATAAATTACTCTAACTTTATTAAATTAAAACAAAAACCATAGGCAAAGTATTTACAAAAATTCCCATTTTTTGACAGCCTCTAGGTATGGATAAGGGTAACCCCCTGCCCAAATTTCAGGTCATTTGGACAAGGGACGAAGAGTGGGCATTCATTTTAGTTTCTGCCAAACTCTAGGTACAGCCCCCACTAAAACGGGTGGTGCGGTCAAACCACTTACCCAAACGAGTTGATATTAATTTTAAATTAATATAGACTCGGAGGGCTACAACTTTTGTGAATGGATATTTTTCCTAAATCGGCCTCTAAGTGCCTCGTTTTGCAGCATACAAAATGCGCCCATTTAATGTATCTTTTCCTTATATACTATATACAAAATTTTTATATTATAAAAATGTTCTTACTATGGCTATTGCTCGGCGGTGGTTTGGCCGCCGAAGGTGGCGGTTTTCGGCAGACCCGGAAATATATTTTTCATGGTTTTCCATGAAAATGCAAGATAGGTCTGGCTCCATTGAGCACGAACTTCTTTTCTAAGATCATAAGATCTACCCATAAAAGAAGAAGTAGAGGAGGACCTTGTTCGCGGTTTGGAGGCGAGATGAACGCTGGGTTGCCATGGCGCGGTGGTGGCATTGCCAAACTTCTCCTACAGCAAGAACAACAACTCTAATCTGTTTGGTCAAAAGTGTAAACTTCTCATCTTGCTCTAAGAGGGCGTTTATAGATCACCAAGTGGGGAGGGGAAAGGGTAAAGCATTTAAGGCCATGATGTTGAAATTCGGCCATGGCGTATCCCTTGTATTCAGCCACCTAGAGGCTGATGAAAACCCTTTGTCTCCTCTAAATAATGAGGGGAAGATGAATCAAGGCTTTGGAATCAATTGGAGAGGAACTCTTGCTCTCCCATGGCCATTAATTGTTTTCTCTCCCCTCTTTCTCTCTCTTCCTTATGGGAGAAATTAAATTCAGCCACTTTTATGGCAGGTTATGGTTATTAAACTCCTCAAAACTGATGAGGGAGAATATATTCAGCCCTTGGAATCAAATGGAGAGGCCCTTGGTCTCCCTTGGCCATGAATGACCCCTTTAAACAACTTTCTCTCTCCTCCATTAAAGGGTAAAATGGAGTTTTCTCTCTCCTAATCATCAAGGCCGAATTTGTTCATCTCCCTAGCCTATTGGCAGCCCACTAATTCATACTATTAATTAATTAGGAGGTGGTTAGCCCAAATGGAAAAGGGCTTGAGCTTGGGTTAGCCCATTTAGGCTAATTTGACCTATTTCAAGGATTGAGTTGACCTTGGTAAAATTGACAATTTGGGTTGACCCCAATGGGTCCTTGGTGACCCATTGGCTTCCCCAAAGGTATAGGTAGGGTTGGGTATGGTTTACTTGGCACCTTGGAGGTCACTTGACCCTTAGTAAGGGCACTTTGACCACTTTGGGGCTAGAGTTGTCTTGGGTCAACTTAGCCTCTTGGGTTGTCCCCAATGGGTCTTTGGTGACCCATTGACCTCACTTAAGGTCTAGGAAGACTTAGGTAGGGTTGGTTGGGAATATTAGGGGCACATTGCCCTTAGTTAGGGCACCTTGCCCAATTTAGGCCTATGGTTGTCTTAGGTCAATTTGACCACTTTGGGTTGATTTCAATGGACCTTTAGGACTCTAATAGACCTTCCAATAGTTTAGGGATATTGTGGTGGGGTCATGGAGTCATGGTGAAGCCCTATTGTCATCCTAAACTAGTTTTTAGAATTCTACTATTTGCAGACCATGGTGATCTCCACCTTCATGCCTAAGCTCACTTGGTCTTCTTGGGCTTCTTAGGGTTTTATCATGACCTAGTCATGACAAAACCACTCCTAGGGGTCTAGCTGGAAATGGGATGTTACACCTTAAATCTCGCAAACGTCGTCTCCTGCCCAACACCCAGCTTGACCTCTTTACGGTTGCAATCAATAAAAGACTTATGCTCTGAAAGCCAATCCATACCGAAGATGACGTCAAACTCTACTAGCGGCAACAATGACGCTAGCAAGTTGAACTCTTGGCTTCCAATATGAACCTTTACGGCACATACTCTGTCTGCACGCATCGAACATGCATTCGGCAGCAGCACATCCAGTTTGTCCTTCACCATCGAAGAAGGGACTCCGATGCGCGTTATGAAACTTTCGGACAAAAAGGAGTGTGAAGCTCCTGTATCGAAAAGTGCTCGTGCCAGACTATCATCAATCAGAACAAAGCATATACAAATAGTATTAAGCAAACAAGCACTATGTAACAGTATTTAAAGTTAACTTACTATAAATTAAACAGTACCTGTCACCACGTCTGCCTGTTTAATGGCCTCTTGTTGGCCCAGATTATAGACTCTCGGTTGAGTCGCAGCATAGTGGGACGCGGTTGACTCCACCGCCTTGCCCTTTTCTTCATAAGTGTCTCCTTAATTTCTCTCGGACATCGGACGTCCGCTCCAACAATCACTGGCAAAAATCTTCGTCTTTCCACAAGTGAAACAAGCGCCCGGGGTTTGGTTGGTTGCCCCCGAGGCACCGGTAGAAGGGGCTGGACCCGACGTCCTAGACTTCTTGTGGAATCTGCGATATCCAGACTTCGATGTAGTCGGCACTTTAAACTCCGATTTCCTGCCACTGGAGTCCTTCTTTGCCTGAACATTCTTCATGTCCTTTTCCAAGGACCGGGCTGAGTTGACCAAGGTCATGAAATCCTGCGCCATAGGACCCAAAAGTAACAATCTCAAGTCATCTCTCCAGCCTTCATAGAATCAGTTCGTCTTGCGCTCCTCATCAGCAAAGATAGCGCTTGCGTATCGTCCTAAACGAGTAAACTCGTGGAGAGATGCTCGTCCACGGTACTATCTCCTTGAACCAACTTCTGGAATTCATTCTCCAAAGCAATCCTCTTAGCTGAGGGGAGGTATCGAGCCAAGAACAACCTTGAAAACTCCTCCATTGAGACATCAGACAACTGCCTACCCCTCAGATGGTATAGCTCCAAGCCTTCCTACCATAGCCTTGCGTCCCCGTCCAGCAAGAACGTCACAATCGTGGTCTTATGCCACTCCTCAGTCTCAGTCGCTGTCAGCACTCTATTAACTCTAAAGAGCCAATCCTCCGCTTGAGTTTGGTTTCCCATCCCCGAGAACACCGGAGGATTGAAGCCCATCACGTGCTTCAGCTGCTTATCTGCTGCTCTCCTCGGCAGCATCGGCTCCAAGACCACTTGTTCCACCCTCCTTGGCTCTGCCGCTTGGAGCGGTACTTGCTCCATAGCAGGAGCAGGCTGCTGCACCTTCCTCGCAGGCTGCGCATTGATCATCGCAAACACAACCTCTGCTACTAATCGAATGGTCTTGGCTGAAGGAGGTTTTGCAGGCGCATCATTTGGTGCGCTGCTCGCCTCAGAAACTGGTCGTTCTGATGGCCCAGCACCACTCCTGGTCACCTATAATCGTGCAAAACACCGATAAGCGACCAAACAACATTGAAAAAAGCAATTATAGGAACACGCAGTTTCCTCAAACATGTGTATTTTCATTCTTAAGTGGACATTCATGGGTACTTTTTATGTTATAACGATGACGTACACACATGTGCTCACCATCCGTTAAAGTGAATTCGTCCACGAATTCATTTAAGCTTGACCGAAACCGGTAGTCTAATACAAAATTATAACACCTATATCCGTCACATAGCATATAGCAGTAGGTCCGGCCGTGGCCCGACGCCATAAACCACGGACAGACCGGTGGGTTACTCATTGAGACCAATCACAATGTCCTACACAGAGCATCTAGCGGAAGCATTTTATTAGGTTGCGAAGAATAAGGAAATCAACCAAGCATGAATGTCCACTACTCAAACCAACTGGAATGTTCAATACACAAGAACTGGCCTTATGGCCTTACAATAGTTTGCTCAAAAATAAGTGTCTTCCAAACTTCGGCATGCAGGCCGGTCAAACATGAGACTACAAGAAAACACTCAAAAATTAGGCCTTCGAGGGTCGGCTCAGCAACGTGGGCTTTAGCCCGCTATTTACCGCTCGGCTCCGCAGCACCTGCATGCAACAATCCACCACACGGTGGCAAACAAAAGCAACAGTCAGTCATGCTGACAAAATTATAATGACCCCGCCCCCAACTCGGGGCGGCGATGCACTTTCCCTGTACTTTGTTAGTAAAACCAAGCAGTATACACTACTAAAAACAGATTTTTAGCCACGGCAGATTTCCGTGGCTAAAAGTCCAAAACCGTGGCTAATAACTATTAGCCACGGCCTACCCACGGCAAATGGGCGTGGGCAATGCGAGCGTGGCTAATAGTATTAGCCACGCCGAATCCGTGGCTAATCAGTTATTATCCACGGTTCAATTGTCGTGGCTAAAAGTTTCTCATTTGCTACGGTTCAATTGTCGTGGATAAAGGACCTGTAATAAACCTAACATAAAAAATATTCGGTCGCACTCGCCGCTCGCCCCCGCCGTCGCCTGGCCGCCGCCGCCAGGCCGCCGCCGCCGCCGCTGCCGGCCGCCGCCGCCGCCACGCCGATTTCATTTCAAATAATAATTTTGAATGGCCTATATAAACCCCAAATCCAGATTTTTATTAGCGATGTGGGACTAAAAAAAACAAGACTTTTTGCCACGGATTAGGCTTCAGTGGCTAATACTAGATTAATAGCCACGAAATAGGCAAACCGTGGCAAAAAGACGGGTTATTTGCCACGGATTAGTGATCCGTGGCTAATACTAGCTTATTAGCCACGGAATAGGAACCGTGGCTAATACTTCAGTATTAGCCACGGTTTTTCCCCGTGGCAAAATAAATCGTGGCTAAAAGACATTTTTCTAGTAGTGATAATGTAAACACACTTCATCACAGGCGTAGACACGCAAGGCCACAGACCCCGTGCACTCAGGGCACATTTACGGCGATCCGGTCAACATCACGTCAATTTAAGCCATTGACGTTTCCATCTCACCACCACCACTTGGACGACCAACCTTATGAGCATTTTTTCTTCCTGGCCTGGGTCACGTAAATTTAAGCCATAGACAACCGAAGACCCTCATCTATGCCAACGGTTCTGCCGAACGACATATAGCAGGTACGGTTCCGCCTGACCCGTGCTCATACCGCAACATCAATTTAAGACGTATGCGCAGGTCAATACTCATCGAGTCCTGTTTCCATCACACAGTTCACATAACCCGGTTATATTCAAGTTGGCTCCCCGGACAACCATATTGGCAAAACCACGCATTTGCCAAATTTTACGGGTGTACCTTGGAGTTTGTCCCCAAGGCTCCCTGTTGCAATCTACCTCGTAGAAAAACCCGAAAAACAAACATTCGCACGGAGTCTTCTCCGGCCATTTATGCAATACAACATCACTGATCCAGTCCAACTTGTACGTGTAGGCTTCACACATCATGCCTATGTTCGTTCTTGTATGAGGACTTTACACAAGGGGGAATTCATATATCTACCCCAAGGAACGCCACAAACTCACCGCACACTCGGGGGAGAGGGCTTCCTATGCAAAGGAAAAGAAGACTTCACATGTCCTAGGATGAGAATCGTTACCTTAGCGTTTTTCCTTGGTGCCATGGAAATCTATGCGGATGAAAAGCACCGCAATATCCTAGCCTCCGCAGATCCGAATTCGACTCGCGATTTGGATCTCCGAAACTCCGCCAGTCACAGGATCTAGCCTTCCTTCTTCCTCCTTGCTCTCTCCTCTCTCTAGATCTTAGAAAGAGAGTGAACCCAAGCAAATGAGGTTTTTTAAACCCTAAACTCAGGTATATCCCTGAGGAAGCAACCCCCAGCCATCAGATCTCAAAACAAGGAAATGAACGGCTGCGATCCGGACTTGAAATCTAAGATCGGGGCGAACACGGCTTACGACACGCCCGTGTCCAAGGCCGTGTCACTCATTTGCCGTCAAAACCGTCGCTTCCCGAAAAGAATACGGACACTCGACGCGCCCGTGTCAGGCTTGACACACCCGTATCAGCCAGTACACGACCGTGTAGTTGGGCGTGTTCCCTCAACGACACAGGTCCAAAACAATCCGAGCACAACACGGCCATGTGACACGCCCGTGTCACATGCTGTGTGCTAGACACGTCCTGGGACACGCCCGTGCCCCAGGCCGTGTAACTGCCTTAGCACAAACTGCCACAAGACCCGAGGAGGACACGGGTTTTCGACATGACCGTGTCGAATTGCACACGCCCGTGTCGGACCCGAACACGCCTGGGCTCAGGTCGTTCATCCCTCACTCAACGATCGTTGAGTTCAAGGCTCTGAGTGACTGACATGCCCTGGGACACACCCGTGTCCAAGGCCATGTTCACCCCCCCGACGATCGTTGACTAAAAAATCATCGAACACGCGACCAACGCTGAACCCGAGCACGACACGCCCTAGGACACGCCCGTGTCCCAGGCCGAGTCACCTCTACCAAAACCCAGATTTGGCTCAAAATGCCACCCGTCACCCTTTTGAGTTTCGGGGAGTTACACGGTCACCGAGCATAAAAATTTGAGCTGCCAAAATTGCTTAATCTGAATGGAAACCGGGCCCGCAATCAGGAAGATCGCGCGCTGGGGAGCTTGGCTTAAATAAAATGTGTCGGACTATTCCAACATGCGCGACCATACCAGCACTAGAGCACCGGATCCCATCAAAACTCCGCAGTTAAGCGTGCTTGGGCGAGAGTAGTACTGGGATGGGTGACCTCCTGGGAAGTCCTCGTGTTGCACCCATTTTTTGCCGCTCGGCTCCATGAACGCCCATTTATACCTGCGGCGCACGCGCTCTCACTTGTAACGCGGGCCCGAGGGTGCCCCCCACGCTGACTGGGCTGGATTTTCAAAATCAAAAGAACGCACACGCTTCCTTAGCATCGTGCGCAGGCGATGAGTAGGAAATCGAAATAAAGGCGTGGCTTAGTTTCCAATGCAAGCCACCTAAAAACAGCCATAACTTTTGATCTGACCGTCCGATATTCGCGCACAATACCATTTTGGAAAGCTCTCGGAGTTGCCCATCCACGGGCCAATGGGTTGAACCCGATCGAGTTCATTTTGCGCCCTCAGATCGCGCATATTCATCCGCGTTGAAAAGTTATCCCAGTGTTTTCGTTTCGCCGGTTTTGTACTGATGGATGTGCCAGCGAAGGCTTCAAAAAACACTTCCCGGAATATAGAAAAGTGCGCGAGATGACTACGCGCTCACGCGGCAAAATAGCCGCCACTTCCACATTTCGGAGATCCCGCGTAGAGGCGGCTGCGCGGCAACCCGGCGGTCGCCGGGGGTAAAAATTTGAGCTGCCAAAATTGCTTAATCTGAATGGAAACCGAGACCGCAATCAGGAAGATCGCGCGTCGGGGAGCTTGGCTTAAATAAAATTTGCCGGACTATTCCAACGTGTGCGACCATACAAGCACTAGAGCACCGGATCCCATCAGAAATCCATAGTTAAGCGTGCTTGGGCGAGAGTAGTGCTGGGATGGGTGACCTCCGGGGAAGTCCTCGTGTTGCACCCATTTTTTGCCGCTCGGCTCCATGAACGCAAATTTTTACCTGCGGCGCACACGCTCTCACTGGGAATACGGGCCCGAGGGTGCCCCCCACGCGTACTGGGCTGGATTTTCGGAATCAACAGAACGCACACGTGGCCTTAGCATCATGCGTAGGCGATGAGCAGGAAATCGAAAGAAATGCGTGACTTAGTTTCGAATGCAAGCCACCTAAAAACGGCCATAAATTATGATCTGACCGTCCAATTTTCGCGCACAATACCATTTCGGAAAGTTCTCGGAGTTGCCCATCCACGGGCGAACGGGTTGAACCTGTTCGAGCCCGTTTTTCACCCTCAGATCGCGCATATTCATCCGCGTTGAAAACTTATCCCAGTGTTTTCCTTTTGCCGGTTTCGTCCTGATGGATGTGCCAGCGAAGGCTTCAGGAAACACTTCCCGGAATACAGTAAAGTGTGCGAGATGACTGCGCGATCACGCGGCAAAATCGCCGCCACTTCCACATTTCTGAGATCCCCCGTAGAGGCGGCGGCGTGGCGACCCGGCGATCGTCAGGCGTAAAAATTTGAGCCGTCAAAAATTGCTTAATTTGAATGGAAACCGGGCTCGCAATCACGAAGATCGCGCGCCGGGAAGCTTGGCTTAAACAAAATGTGTCGGACTATTCCAACGTGTGCGACCATACCAGCACTAGAGCACCGGATCCCATCAGAACTCCGCAGTTAAGCATGCTTGGGCGAGAGTAGTACTTGGACGGGTGACCTACTGGGAAGTTCTCGTGTTGCACCCATTTTTTGCCGCTCGGCTCCATGAACGCCCTTTTTTACCTGCGGTGCACGCACTCTCACTGGGAATGCGGGCCCGAGGGTGCACCCCCATGCAGACTGGGCTGGATTTTCGGAATCAACAGAACGCACACGTGGCCTTAGCATCGTTCGCAGGCGATGAGCAGGAAATCGAAAGAAAGGCGTGACTTAGTTTTCAATGCAAGCCACGTAAAAATGGCCATAACTTTTGATCGGATCGTTCGATTTTCGCGCACAATACCATTTCGGAAAGCTCTCGGAGTTGCCCATCCACGGGCGAATGGGTTGAACCCGTTCGAGCTCGTTTCGCACCCTCAGATCACGTATATTCATCCGCGTTGAAAAGTTATCCCAGTGTATTCCTTTCGCCGGTTTCGTCCTGATGGATGTGCCAGCGAAGGCTTTGGGAAACACTTCCTGGAATACAGTAAAGTGCGCGAGATGACTGCACGCTCACGCGGCGAAATCGCCGCCACTTCCACATTTCGGAGATCCCGCGTAGAGGCAGCGGCGTGGCGACCCGGCGATCGTCGGGCGTAAAAATTTGAGCCGTAAAAATTGCTTAATCTGAATGGAAACCAGGCCCGCAATCAGGAAGATCGCCCGCCGGGAAGCTTGGCTTAAATAAAATGTGTCGGACTATTCAAACGAGTGCGACCATACCAGCACTAGAGCACCGGATCCCATCAAAACTCCGCAGTTAAGCGTGCTTAGGAGAGAGTAGTACTGGGATGGGTGACCTACTGGGAAGTTCTCGTGTTGGACCCATTTTTTGCCGCTCGGCTCCATGAACGCCCTTTTTGACCTTCGGTGCACGCGCTCTCACTGGGAACGCGGGCCCGAGGGTGCCCCCCATGCAGACTGGGCTGGATTTTCGGAATCAACAGAACACACACGTGGCCTTAGCATCGTGCGCAGGCGATGAGCCGGAAATCGAAAGAAAGGCATGACTTCATTTCCAATGCAAGCCACCTAAAAACGGCCATAACTTTTGATCGGACCATCCGATTTTAGCGCACAATACCATTTCGGAAAGCTCTCGGAGTTGCCCATCCACGGGTGAATGGGTTGAACCCGTTCGAGCTCGTTTCACACCCTTAGATCAAGCATATTCATTTGCATTGAAAAGTTATCCCAGTGTTTTCCTTTCGCCGATTTCGTCCTGATGGATGTGCCAGCGAAGCCTTCGGGAAACACTTCCCGGAATACAGTAAAGTGCGCAAGATGACTGCGCGCTCACGTGGCGAAATCGCCGCCACTTCCACATTTCGGAGATCCCGCGTAGAGGCGGCGACGTGGCGACCCGGCGGTCGTCGGGTGTAAAAATTTGACCCGCCAAAATTGCTTAATCTGAATGGAAACCGGACCTGCAATCTGGAAGATCGCGCGCCGGGGAGCTTGGCTTGAATAAAATATGTCGGGCTATTCCAACGTGTGCGAACATACCAGCACTAGATCACCAGATCCCTTCATAACTCCGCAGTTAACCGTGCTTGGGCGAGAGTAGTACTGGGATGGGTGACCTCCGGGGAAGTCCTCGTGTTGCACCCATTTTTTGCCGCTCGGCTCCATGCACGCCCATTTTTACCAGGGGCGCACGCGCTCTCACTGGGAACGTGGGCCCGAGGGTGCCCCCACGCGGACTGGGCTGGATTTTAGGAATAAACAGAACGCACACATGTACTTAGCATCGTGTGCATGCGGTGATAAGGAAATCAAAAGAAAGGCATGACTAACTTTCCAATGCAAGCAACCTAAAAATGGCCATAGGTTTTGATCGGACCGTCTGATTTTTGCGCACAATACCATTTTGGAAAGCTCTCGGAGTTGCCCATCCACGGGAGAACGGGTTGAACCAGTTCGAGCTCGTTTTGCACCCTCAGATTGCGCATATTCATCCGCGTTGAAAAGTTATCACAGTGTTTTCCTTTCGCCGGTTTCGTCCTGATGGATGTGCCAGCGAAGGCTTCGGGAAACACTTCCCGGAATACAGTAAAGTGTGCGAGATGACTGCGTGCTAATGCGAAGAAATCGCCGCCACATCCACATTTAAAAGATCCCGCGTTGAGGCGGCGGCGTGGTGACCCGGCGGTCGCCGGGCGTAAAAATTTGAGCCGCAAAAATTGCTAAATCCGAATGGAAACCGGGCCCGCTATCAGCAAAATCGCGCGCCGGGGAGCTTGTCTTAAATAAAGTGTGTCGGACTATTCCAACGTGTGAAACCATACCAGCAATAGAGCACTGGATCCCATAAGAAATCCGCAGTTAAGCGTGCTTGGGAGAGAGTAGTACTGGGATGGGTGACCTCCGCGGAAGTTCTCGTGTTGCACCTATTTTTTGAAGCTCGACTCCATGAACGCCCATTTTTACCTGCGCCGCACGCGCTCTCACTGGGAACGCGGGCCCGAGGGTGCCCCCACGCGGACTGGGCTGGATTATCAGAATCAACAGAACGCACACGTGGCCTTAGCATCATGCGTGGGCGATGAGCAGGAAATCGAAAGAAATGCGTGACTTTGTTTCCAATGCAAGCCACCTAAAAACGACAATAACTTTTGATCGGACTGTCCGATTTTCGCGCACATTACCATTTCGGAAAGCTCTCGGAGTTTCCCATTCACGGCAAATGGGTTTAACCTGTTCGAGCCCGTTTTGCGCCTTCAGATCGCGCATATTCATCTGCGTTGAAAAGTTATCCCAGTGTTTTCCTTTCGTCGGTTTCGTCCTGATGGATGTGCCAGCGAAGGCTTCAGGAAACACTTCCCGGAATACAGTAAAGTACTGATAAGATTGTGTTTCAGTCCTTCCACATATGCTACCTTCTTGAATGTTACTGATCCTATTTGGATTGCACCAAATCCTTTGGTCCGTCCAAAGTTTTAATCTCCAAACATGACTTTGGGTCCATGTTTGGCCTTGAATGATATTAGGTTATCCTTACTTCCAGTCATGTGCTTGGAGCACCCACTATCCAGATACCAATGCTGGTCCATGGTTGGATAGTTCTTCACCTGCACAAATAACAGTTCATTTGTTTTTGACCAAGTTTACCTTGGGTCTAGCTTGATAACCTTTGAAATCAGTAATGAAAGACATCTCTGGTTGACTCTTATATTCTTCAGGATGATATCTCCTAGGAGGAATTATCCATTCAATATAAGGGTTGAACCCTTGAGATGTAAGATATCTAGAATTAACTTTTGATGTACCCATTGAGAACTGGTAAAATCTCTGAGCTCCGTACGACGATCGTGTAACTGAGTTTGACGATCTTGGGTCAGATCGTCGAGCTCCATTCAACGATCGAGCTTGTCTGTGTTCAGAGATAAGAGATCATCGACCTGAGTTTGACGATTCAACATGAAATCGCTGAGCTCCGTTCGAAGATCGTCGAGCTCTGTTCGAAGATCGTCGATCTCTGTTCGACGATATCTGTTGAACTTTGTTCTTTTTGGGTAGATCAGAATTTTTTCTAGCTACCTCCACAACTCCTTTTCCTTTATCAGAGATAAATTTAATGGGAGTTGTTAACACAATAGCTTGGCTGGATGAAGCACCCAAGCCCAGTGTACTATTGAGTCTTGAGTTCACTGTGCTTGTGATGTCCATCAGTTTGATACTTCTCCCATTGAGGGTTTCTTCAAACTTCTTGGCCTCAGATAGTTCACTTTTCAGTGAAGCTATCTGCTCCCTACAACATTCTAACTCATCTGAGAGTTTGAGGTTATCTGAACTTAAGATACTGTATTCAGATAACTTATTTCTGAGAGAGATAATTTCTTTCTCAGAATTGAGTAGATCTAAACACAGTACTTTAAATTCAGACTTGAAGTCCTCAGAATTAAAATCAAATGAATCAATTACCTGATCTTCTTCTAGCTCTGGTTCAAATTCAGATTCAGATTCATGTTCTGAATCAGTGTTGTTCTGAGATGCATGATTGCCATCATGCAGAATTCTTTTTCTTCTCATCCACATCATAACTTGTTTGATGTATCACTCCTGTTTCATCCATGTTTCAGCAACAAATCTCCTTTCCTAGTGTGCTTGTTCTTGCTGGAAGAGGATCTGTCATAATGATTTCTTCTGGAGTCTTTATCTTTTCTCTTTTCTCTCTTATCCTTCTTGTCCTTGTTTTGATTTTCTGGACTATCAGGCAGTATGTGGTCTGGTTTCCTACAACCATAACAAATAATCTCTTTATTATTTGATTTATCATACCTTGGATTTTCTTTGCCTCTGGATTACCTTTTTCTGAAATCCTTCCTGGCCATTTTGTAGAACCTCTTGGCTAGGAGGCTCATCAGTTCTTCATTGCCTGTGACTTTGTCTTCAGACTGTTCTTCTGTTGCCTTGAAAGCAATTGACTTCTCCTTCCTGACTGCTGGAGAAGTTGTCTTCTACTCTTCTTCTCTATTTTTGATGAGCTGCTCATAAGATTTGAACGTGCCTAATAGAGCTTCTGTAGTGATCTTATTCAGACTTCTGGCATCCTTGATGGGACAGATCCTTGAATCCCAAGTTCTGGGGAGCACATTAGGATCTTGTCATTTATCTCTGTGAGAGAGATCTCCTTATCCAATGTTTTGAGTTCACTGACAATTAGGCTTAGTCTGCTGTACATGTCAGCTACTGACTCATTTTCTGCTTTCTTGACATTTTCATATTGGGTGATAAGATGAGATCTTCTGTCTTTTCTCTCATCAGATGATCCTGATACAATCTCATATAGTTTGTCCCAAATTTCTTTAGCTGAGTTGCATTCAGCTACCTTTTGGAAGATGTCATCAGACATTGTCTGTGCTAGGATGTTCATGGCTTTAGCATAAGCAACCTTCCATTTCTTTATATCAGCATCTATTCCTGAAGGTGGTGGAACAACATTTGTACTTGTGCTTGCAAGAGTCTTTGGGAAATCTGTCAAAATAGAATTAAAGATATTTTCATCAATAGAATTCATGTATAATCTGATCCTTGCCTTCCAAAGTGCAAACTTGGAGAGATTGCACACTAGAGGTCTGGTGCTAGTATAATCTTTGTTCTGTGCCATGAATTTAGATTAAAATAAATATAATAAAAATAACCTCTATTAAGGATGGATCTTAAGAGATATCTTTTGGTTTAGGTGTTAGCCTGTATGAACAACCAAACTGGCTGAACAACCAAGCTCCCTTTGATACCAATTGAAAGTGAGTGTAAGATCAATCCTTCACTCTAGAGGGGGGTGAATAGAGTGTTTTAAAATAATTTTTCAAATATGAAAATTATTCTTGCAGTGGAAGACTTAATTTAGTTAGTGTAGAGTACTGGACAGAAATCAAATAAAAACAATTACAAGAGCAAATCCACAGCACACAGCAAATAAAATTGCAAACAACCAGAAGACACAAGGAACTATAGTGGTTCACCAAAACCTGGGTACATCCACTCTTCTAGCACCCTTGGTAGGAATCCAATGCAGGATGAGTTGATCAGGTGTCCTGGGCACCAATGAGCTTTTGATCAGGTGCTCAAAAACTAATCCAGATTTTTTGATCAGGTGTCTTGCCACCACTGAGTTTTGATTAGGTCTCAGGAACCAAAGCAAAACTTTTGAAGGGAGTTTAAAAACCCTTTTAAAGGAAAGGAAAAAGAAAAATGGTGAAGTTATCTTCTCTATCAACAATCAAAGAGAAGCACAAGTGGATGAGATGTTGTCAAAGCTCCCCCTGAGATTAGCAAGAGTTCAGGAGATGGAAGCTTTGGAAGGGTGATAGGTCTTCAATGAAAAGAATGCTCCAGCAAAAGATGATTTCAGCAAGAACTGAAATGTTTGTTTTCTAGAGTGTGACTGATGAAGACTTTTAATCAGCAGGAATCAGAAAGAAAACTTGTTTTGTTTTCTGAGTTATTGATCTTCTTTTTCTCTTCTGTATATTCGGTGTATACTACTGTGTCTATGTTCTTGTTTTCTCTAAAATGATAATAAGAAATTCAGTAGTCAAAACTTGATGATAGCCGTTAGCAAAGTCATAAAGACTTTCCTTAAATGTCAACTATCTCTGAAGGAAAGAAACTAAAAACATTCCTCCTTTGTTTCCTTGAAACTTGCTCCAGATTTATTATAACGGCAAGAAATCTTCTGCAATAAATGCTCTGAGTTGAAGACATTTGAAATCCTTCTCAAACTGACAAAATTCCAGAAATCGTCGATCTCAAAAGATAATCGTCGATCTGAGCTCAATTATCGTCGAACTGAGCTAAGAGATATTGGAATTATTCTAAGACAGAAAACGTCGATCTGAGCTCAGAGATCGTCGAACTGAGTTCGACGCCTCGTCGACTTGAGCTCAGAGATCGTTGAACTGAGTTCGACGCTTTGTCAACCTTAACTCATAGATAGTCAAACTGGGTTCGACGCTTGGTCGATCTGAGCTCGTCGACAAGTTGAATTCTTCTTCTTGGCATCTCATCTGACTTAGGAGGTCTTGGGGAAAGCTTCAAACCTAAGTCCTAAGCCTTAGACCTAACTAGTTGACCTTTACTCTATACAACAAGGTCAAAGAAACAATCCTATAGACATAGTGATCCTGACCCAAATTAATAATAGGGTGTTCCAACAGGTGACCTACTAGTAAGTCCTCGTGTTGCACCCATTTTTTGCCACTCAGCTCTATGAACGCCCATTTTTACCTGCGACGCTCGCGCTATCACTGGGAATGCGGGCCCGAGGGTGCCCCCACACGGACTGGGCTGGATTTTCGGAATAAACAGAACGCACACGTGGCCTTAGCATTGTGCGCAGGCGATGAGCAGGAAATCGAAAGAAAGGCGTGACTTAGTTTCCAATGCAAGAAACCTAAAAATAGCCATAGATTTTGATCGGACCGTCTGATTTTCACGCACAATACCATTTTGGAAAGCTCTCAGAGTTGCCCATCCACAGGCGAATGGGTTGAACCCGTTCGAGCTCGTTTCGCGACCTCAGATCGCGCATATTCATCCGCGTTGAAAAGTTATCCTAGTGTTTTCCATTCGCCTGTTTTGTCCTAATGGATGTGCCAGCGAAGGCTTCGGGAAACACTTCCCGGAATACAGTAAAGTGCGTGAGATGACTGCGCGCTCACGCGGCGAAATAGCCGCCACTTCCACATTTCGGAGATCCCGCGTAGAGGCGGCGGCGTGGCGACCCGGCGGTCGCCGAGCGTAAAAATTTGAGCCGCCAAAATTGCCTAATCTGAATGGACACCGGGCCTGCAATCAGGAAGATCGCGCGTCGGGGCGCTTGGCTTAAATAAAATGTATTGGACTATTCCAACGTGTGCGACCATACCATCACTAAAGCATCGGATCCCATTAGAACTCCGCAGTTAAGTGTGTTTGGACGAGAGTAATACTAGGATGGGTGACCTCGGGGGAAGTCCTCGTGTTGCACCCATTTTTTGCCGCTCGGCTCCATGAACGCCCATTTTTACCGGCGGCGCACGCGCTCTCACTGGGAACGCGGGCCCGAGGGTGCCTCCCTACATGTACTAGGCTGGATTTTCGGAATCAACAGAACGCACACGTACCCTTAGCATCGTGCGCAGGCGATAAGCAGGAAATCAAAAGAAAGGCGTGACTTAGTTTCCAATGCAAGCCACCTAAAAACAGCCATAACTTTTGATCGAACCGTCCGATTTTCGCGCACAATACCATTTCAGAAAGCTCTCGGAGTTGCCCATCCATGGGCGAACGGGTTGAACGCGTTCGAGCTCGTTTCCCGCCCTCAGATCACGCATATTCATCCGCATTGAAAAGTTATCCCAGTGTTTTCCTTTCGCCGGTTTCGTCCTAATGGATGTGCAAGCGAAGGCTTTGGGAAACACATCTCGGAATACAGTAAAGTGCGCGAGATGACTGCGCGCTCACGTGGCGAAATCGCCGCCACTTCCACATTTCGGAGATCCCGCGTAGAGGCGGCGGCATGGCGACCCGGCGGTCGAAGGGCATAAAAATTTTAGCCGCCAAAATTTCTTAATCTTAATGGAAACCAGGCCCGCAATCAAGAAGATCGCGCGCCGGGGAGCTTGGCTTAAATAAATGTACCGAACTATTCCAACATGTGCGACCATACCAGCACTAGAGCACCAGATCCAATCAGAACTCCACAGTAAACCGTGCTTGGGCGAGAGTAGTACTGGGATGGGTGACCTCTTGGGAAGTCCTGGTGTTGCACTCATTTTTTGTCGCTCGGCTCCATGAATGCCCATTTTTACCTGCGGCGCACACACTTTCACTAGAAATGCGGGCCCGAGGGTGCCACCCACGCGGACTGGGCTGGATTTTCGGAATCAACAGAATGCACATGGGGCCTTAGCATCGTGCGCAGGCGATGAGCAAGAAATCAAAAGAAAGGCGTGACTTATTTTCCAATGGAAGCCAGCTAAATACGGCCATAACTTTTGATCGGACCTTCTGATTTACACGCACAATACCATTTCGGAAAGCTCTCAGAGTTTCCCATCAACGGGAGAACGGGTTGTACCCATTCGAGCTCGTTCATGCCCTCAAATCGCGCATATTAATTCATGTTGAAAAGTTATCCCAGTGTTTTCCTTTCACCTGTTTCATCCTGATGGATGTGCCAGCGAAGGCTTCGAGAAACACTTACCGGAATATAGTAAAGTGTGCGAGATGACTGCGCGCTCACGCGGATAAATCGCCACCACTTCCACATTTTGGAGATCCCGCGTAGAGGCAGCGGCGTGGCGACCCGGCGGTCGTCGGGCGTAAAAATTTGAGCCGCCAAAATTGCTTAATCTGAATGTAAAACGAGCCCGCAATAAGGAAGATCGCTCGTCGGGGAGCTTGGCTTAAATAAAATGTGTCGGACTATTCCAACGTGTGTGACCATACCAACACTAGAGCACCGGATCCCATCAGAACTCCGCAGTTAAGCATGCTTGGGCGAGAGTAGTACTGGGATGGGTGACCTCCTGGGAAGTCCTCGTATTTCACCAATTTTTTGTCGCTCGGCTCCATGAACGCTCATTTTTACCTGCGGCGCACGCGCTCTCACTGGGAACGCGGGCCCAAGGGTGCCCCCCATGCAGACTTGGCTGGATTTTTGGAATCAACAGAATACACACGTGGCCTTAGCATCGTGCGCAGACGACGAGCAGGAAATCGAAAGAAAGGCGTGACATAGTTTCCAATGCAAGTCACCTAAAAACAGCCATAACTTTTGATAGTACCGTCCGATTTTCGCGGACAATACCATTTCAGAAAGCTCTTGGAGTTGCCCATTCACGCGCGAATGGGTTGAACCCGTTCTAGCTTATTTCACGCCCTCAGATTGCGCATATTCATCTGCGTTGAAAAGTAATCTCAGTGTTTTCCTTTCGCCGGTTTTGTCCTGATGGATGTGCCAGTGAAGGCATGGGTGTTTTCATAGCTGAGGCATCTGACATCCCAAATATTTTAATGATCTCCTTAGCATATTTAGATTGGGATATGAAAATACCATCAGGGGATTTCTTCACTTGGAGACCAAGGAAGTAGGATATTTCACCCATGCTACTCATTTCAAACTTTGAATGCATCAGGTCAGAAAACCTTTTGCAAAGTTTGGAATCAGTAGAACCAAATATTATATCATCTACAAATATTTGAACGAGCAAGATTTTATATTTATGATGTCTAACAAATAATGTCCTATCTACTAAGCCTCTGCTAAACTTATTTTCTAACAAGAAACAAGTAAGAGACCCATACCAAGCTCTTGGAGCTTGTTTAAGACCATAAAGAGCTTTGTTTACTCTAAATGCATACGAAGAGTGAGTTAGATAGATAAAACCTGGAGGTTGTTCAACATAAACTTTATCTTTGAGTTCTCCATTTAGAAAAACACTCTTGACATCCATCTGATATATTGTGAATTTCTTGAATGCTGCATATACAATAAATATTCTGATAGCCTCTAACATTGCAATAGGGGCAAAAGTCTGGTCATAATCTATGCCTTCCTCCTGTGTGTATCCTTGAGCTACCAATCTTGCTTTATTCCTTACAATTACTCCTTGAGCATCAAACTTGTTCCAAAAGACAAATTTGGTTCTAATGACTGGATGGTCTTTGGGTCTTGGAACTAAGTCCCAAACTCTACATCTCTCAAACTAATTGAGTTCCTCTTACATAGGAATTATCAAGTGGGAATCTTGTTCTGCATCTGTGATGGATTGAGGTTCAATCTGAGAAATGAAACAAGCATGCATCGGATCTTGATTTAATTAATGCCTTGTTTGCACACCATCTGACATGTCTCCAATCACATGAGATCTAGGGTGATCCCTAAGTGTGATAAAGTCAGTGGGTAGAGTTGGTTCTTCAATAACCATTTGTAGCGCTAATTCCTCTGGTGGAATTTCATTAGTCACAATATTTTCAGCAAAATTTCCTGAATTTATTCACCACTGCCATCATCAGTAATCTGTTGAGAAGGATGTGATATATCCTCTTGTGTTAGGATTAAATCATCCAATTTTTCAAACAAATTTGGTACCTGAAAATTGTCAATGGTAGAGATGTCTCTCTCCTTGCAAAACATGTTAGTCTCATCAAATGAAACATGTATAGATTCTTCTATTTTAAGAGATGATTTATTATAAACCCTATAATCCTTGCTAACTTGAGAATATCCATGAGAAATTCCCTCTGCAACTTTGGCTTAAAATTTCTTTAAGTATTTTTTATCATTGTTGTGAATGTAATATTTACAGCCAAAATTTTTAAAATAATTTACTTTAGGTTTCTTAGATTTAAGTACTTCATAGGGGGTCTTACCCTTTAGCTTATGAATTAGACTTCTATTCAGAACATAATTTGTTTGTGTTTACTGCCTCTGCCCAAAAGGATAGGGGCAAGTGAGCATCTGCAAGTAATGTCCCAGCAGATTCAATCAGGGTTCTATTTTTCCTTTCAGCTACCCCATTTTGTTGAGGAGTTCTAGGAGAAGAAAAATAATGCCTGATACCTTCCTTCTCACAGAATTCTTGCATTAGAAGAGATTCAAACTCAGTGCCATGATTACTTCTGATCAATGCAATCTGAGTAGAGTATTGAATCTTGATGCTCTTAAGAAAATCTGTAAGAACTTAAAAGTTATCTGACTTATTTTTCAGAAAGAAAACCCAAGTGAATCTAGATAAATCATCAAAAATAACTAAGGTATATGACTTCCCTCCCAAGCTCTGTATTACAATGGGTCCAAATAGATCCATATGTAGCTAGTACAAGATTCTGGGTGAATCACTTTTAGAGATGGATTTAAAACTATTTTTAGTTTTCTTGCCTAATTGACAAGCCCTGCAAAGTCCTTTCTTCTTGTAGGAACCAGAAGGTAGTCCTCTGACAAGATTGTCCTTAGATAATTTAGCTATAATCCTAAGATTTACATGTCTTAATCTCTTATGCCACAGTTCACTAGTTTTTCTAATCTGATTAAACAAACAAATTTTAAATTTTGCTGAGTTAAAATTAACTAGATAAATATTTACTTGTCTAATTACAGTTAAAATAATTTTATATCTATCAGAAGTAATTGAACATAAAGACTTATTAAATGTTACTTGATAACCTTCATCACATAATTGGCTGATGGAGATGAGGTTATGCTTGAGACCATTCACATAGGCTACCTTCTTGAAGGTAACTGCTCCAACTTTGACATTGACATAGCCTTCTATTTGTCCACAGTTGGAGTCTTGAAATATCACTTTAGGTCCATGCTTTTCTTTGAAATCACTCAGGTTTTCTTTTGATCCTGTCATGTGTTTTGAACACCCACTATCCAAGTACCACTGTTCCTCTGTGATAGGATAGTTCTATACCTGTATAAAATAGATTAGTTGTTCTTGACCCAGGTTACCTTGTGTCCTTGTTTACTCACATAATGATAACTAGAAATATAGGAAAAATCTGGTTGATCCTTATAACCTAGTGGTTGAAATCTCCTAAGAGAAATAATCCACTGAGTAAAAGGATTAACAATTTTTTGTGATTGATTATTGTTTTAAAAATAATTAGACTTTCTATTTTGAAATACTGGGTTTGACGAATTAAGTTGATTTCATCGAGCTTTGTTCGATGAAAAGTATCGATTTCGTCAAACTCAGTTCACAGAATGATAGAATTCATTATCCGTGTTCAACATTCGTCGATCTCTGTTCGACGAATCATATTAATTTTGTCGAGCACTCACAGTTGAGTAGTTGTACCCAAACTCGGGGTTCAGGATTCATCGATCGCCGTTCGATGCATGATACTGATTTCGTCGATCTTGGTTCGACGAATTTTGTAGAACTTAATTTTTCTGAGAACTTTTATTTTTCATTGGTTTAATCTTTTGAAAAGCTTTAGTATCTTTATTTGTAACTTGTAATAATTCTTTTCCTTTAGCAGATAAAAAATTTATAGGAGTTGATAGAATATTTTTCTGCAAAATATGAGGCTGACTAGATGAAGCGCCCAAGCCCAGTTTGCCATTTAATCTGGCATTCACTGTGCTTGTGATACAATCAATTTGATACTTCTCCCATTAAGGGATTCTTCAAATAGCTTAGCCTCTTTTAATTTTTTTTCTAAAGAAAGTATTAGATCATTAGCAGTTTTTAAATTTTCTTTAAGTTTTATGTTTTCAGTAGAAAAATTGTCTAATTCAACTAATTTCTCTTCTAGAAATTTTATTTCCTTCTCAGACTGAATCAAGTCTTTACATAGCAATTTAAAATCAGTTTTAAATTGTTCTGAGTTAGAATCAAAGGTAGAGATTACCGGATCTTCTTCTGATTCTAATTCAGACTCTTCCACGGGATTACTTCATGAGGCATTGATTGCCATAAAACAGATTTCTTTTGCTCTTGCTTCTTCTTCTTCATCATCACTGGAACTGGATGAAGACTCAAAGTCTGATTCACTCCAAGTCTCAGCAACAAATCCACTTTCCTTCTTCTTGTATTTGCTGAAAGAGGGCTTGTGTGAATGCTTCCTTGAGTCTATCACCTTCTTATTTTTGTTCTTCTTATTCTCAGGACATTCTGGAAGGATATGTCCTAGTTTCCTGCATCCATAACAAATTATTTCTTTAGTAGGAGTTCTATCATACCTTGGTTTGTCTTTGTCTCTGAAAGGTATTCTCCTGAAGTCTTTTCTGGCCATTTTGTAGAATCTCTTAGCCAGTAAACTCAGAAGGTCTTCATTCTCTGGAAGAGCTTCTGCGTCATCTGTTGCTTGGAAAGCAATGCTCTTTTCTTTCCTAGCTAAAGGTGAATCCTTTTGCTCCGCTTCCCTGGTTTTGATGAGCTGCTCATAAGATTTGAGCTTGCCAAACAGGGTCTCAGTAGGTATCTCATGGACACTTCTAGCTTCTTTAATTGGCCAAATTTTGGAATCCCATTTGCTAGGGAAACACATAAGGATCTTATCATTGACTTTTGTCAATGTGATATCCTTTTCAAGGGTTTTCAACTCATTAATGATGAGATAGAGTCTAGTGTACATGTCTGCCACTGATTCAATTTCACCCTTCTTTTAGTTCTCATAATGAGAAATCAAGTTGGATCTTCTGTCCTTTCTTTAATCTGCAGAACTAGCAACCATTCCATTTAGGGAATCACAGATGTCCTTGGATGAAGTTCATTCAGCAACTTTCTGGAAAGTGTCATCTGTCATGGTTTGAGCTAAGATGTTCATAGCTTTGGCATCATCAATCTGTGCTTTCGTTGGTGCTTCTATCCATTATGGAGGAGGTACAACACTTGTACTTGTTGTTGCAGGTGGTGTAGGGGAACCTATCAAAATAGAGTTATAAATGTCTTCATCAATAGAATTCATGTAAAGCCTAATCATTGCCTTCCATAATGCAAACTTATTTAGATTGCACACTGGAGGTCTGGTGCTTGAAAACTCTTTGTTTTGTGCCATGATAAATTTCTAGGTAAACTAAAATCTATCAGATCGTTTGGTTTAGGTGTTTGCCTGTAAAACCAAAGAACAACCCTCTGATACCAATTGAAAGTGAGGGATTGATTTTATCTTTACTCTAGAGGGGGGTGAATAGAGTATTAAAAATTATTAACTTATTTTTATAGCAGATTAAAAGATAGTGATATATATGTATATAAAGAAGATCACAACACACAAAACAAAGAAAGCAATCAGCACAGATGACACAAGGATTATAGTGGTTCTCCAATAAATCTGGGTACATCCACTCTTCTACCACCCTAGTAGGAATCCACTATAGGTTTTGCTCAGGTGCCCTGCCACCACAGATTTTTTCTCAGGTGTCATGCCATCACAAGATCTATTTTTCTAAGGGAGATCTAGCAATCCTTTGAGCTTTTGATTAGGTACCCAAAAACCAAACCTAAGTCTTTTGATCAGGTGACTTATGAACCAAAGATCTAACTTTTGAAGGGAGTTAAAACCCTGTACACAATTTATGGAATAAACAAAAAGGTGATGTTATTCTTCTCTATCAATAATCTCTGAGAAGACTAGTGGATTGTTGAAGCAGAAAGCTTCCCCATATTTGAATAGAGTTTATGTTCAGGTGAGGGAGTTCTTTCTTTAGGGTGTACGCCTTCTTTGAAAACTTCATCTTCAAGTAAATTTTTTAAGAGATGTTAACTTTTGTCTCAGATTGAAGATCTATTGTTGGAAGAAAAAACATGAAGCAGAAAGCTTATTCTCTATAACCATAACAGAGTACGAAATATGTAAAACAAGATGTATCTCAAAACTTTAACTGTCTCTATCTGAAGAAGAAAACTTCTGAGCATATATTTTGAATCATGAGAATAATTCAAATATTTGAATTCCTTAACCCTGAAATGGTTGGAGAATTCCCGAGAAGATAATTCCCTTGGAAATTGGTTACAATGGAAATAAGAACTCTGTAATTAAATCCATATCTAATGCTGCCTCTAAACAGCTATATTCGATAGAATATTTAGCATTAAATATCATATTTAAGGCTTTCTATAATTAAGCCATAGAATTTATTCTCCCTTTAGAATATATAATAGCCGGAAATTAAGCCTAAAAGTATTCTGCCATCTCCAAATAAAACTGCCTAAAACACTACTTAGAAATCGTCGAACTCATCAGACAATTCGTTGACCTTAGCCTAGAGTTCGTCGAACTGATTCTTCATATTCGTCGACATGAGCTTAGAGTTCGTCGAACTGAGCTTGACTTTCGTCGATCGGAGTTTCAGAGTTGAGGTAGAGTTTGTTGACCGGATCTCGGCTTTCGTCGAGCTCAACTCAGAGTTAGAACTCTGAGTTCGTCGAGCTGAGCTCGGCGTTCGTCGAACTGCACTCAACTTTCGTCGAACTGATTTTCTGAACTTTTGAATTCTTCTAAGGCAAATGACCCTGAAAAAACCTATGACCCTAGACTATATATATTGTGGTGAATCTAAACATCCTAATAGTAATCCTAGCCTAAATTAAAACTGGGGTTCCAACATATAGTGATCTCTTGGAAGATCTAAAAAAGTGCAAGAAGCTTGTGAAGAGGCAAGAAGAAGAAATTGCTTTGATTTAGCTAGCTAAGCCAGAAAGCACTGAGCCTGCTACACAACTAGCTCAGATGAGTAGGGAAATAAGTAAGCCAAAAGGAATTACAATTGTCCAAATGAGCTCTATCAGCAAGAAGTGCAAGTTCATTAAGGAACTTGAAGAGAAGCTTCATCGAATGATCTCCGAGTCTAATGAGCTTAATGAAAGTCTTTGTTTTCAAGAGTAGCTATACACCTTGAGGTGGGGGGGATGAATAGGTTTTTATGTCTTTTATTACTATCTTTTTTCTTTAGTGTATTGTGACTTAGTTTTAAGTTAGCTTTCAGGAATACACAATAACACACAAGTGTTTATAGTGGTTCCCCAAGGTTTGGGTACATCTATTATCCCTCCCACCTTTCTAACAGAGTATTAGATAAGGCCAACTTCTCTAATCGCGTCTCCAAGAGCTTACAATATAGATCCCTCAGGATCTCTCAGACTCCTCCAACTCCTATCTCAGACCCAAGGCCCTACCACTCAGATCAAATGATGCCCCTACAGCTCAGTGATTCACAGATCACCAACCTCAGACTTTATCCAAAGTCCTATACTCAGGCTAAGAGGTTTTCCCTACACTCATATCCACTACAGGATGCTACCTCATAGAATAACTCTCCTACATCTCAAGCACACATGCCCTACCTCAGATCCATAGAATGATCCTACAACTTGGCCTTTATAGTTTAGTCTTACAACTCAGATCTATTAAAATCCTACAGATGAAGTGTTGGTTGTTGTTTATGATTGACTCCAGAGAAGTTATCTTTGAGTCTGCCTCTTCTTGAATAGAGAAGACTTAGTCCTATCCTCTTCACCTCACTAAGAATGGATCTTCATGGTTGATCTACTTGTGCTATGAAGTAACCTGCAGGACACTGTTTCTTCAAGCCTTATGAGTAGAAGAATTGAATGCAATGGACTTAAAGATGAATATCATCTTAGGCTTGCTCTGCTCTTCCTTCTCTCTCAGAGTGTGAACTCTCTAAACTTGTTGTTGAAGATGTTACTATCAACAACTAACTGTTTGAACTTCTCAGACCAACAGTAAGAGTATTTTTCTTCAAGCTCTGCAACTTAATCAAGAAGAAGAAGATGAAGCTCATAGCTCTTGTTTCCAAAAGTTAATTTCTTTCTTCCTCGAAACTTTACTTTTGAATTCGGCCATCAAACGGTCTATGCAGTATAGAACACTGGGTTTAGTAATTGCCACACTTTCTTTTTGCATAACAGCTGTACTAAAGGCAAGCGGCGCCTTTTGTCTTCTAGCAAGCCAAAACACGTGCTTTTGAATTTCCGCTGACGTCAGCATGACTCAGCACTTCTGGACTTAGAAAAATCCAGACAGACTTTTCAGGCGTTGAGTAAAGCCTTGTCACTCAATGCAGAAGTACTTAATAGAATTTTGCATCCCAGACGTTGAGTGCGTTGAGTGATCCTTCATCACTCAACACAAATAGACTTTTGTAGTCTAATAGCTTATGCATCGAGTGAGCCTTCATCATTCAATACTTCTGGACTTAGTTTGATTTCTCTGAATGAAGGCGTTGAGTGTATCTTCTTCACTCAACGCTTTCTTCCTTTGCCTTGATTCTTGATGAGGCATTGAGTGGCCTATCTAAACTAAACCCTTTTGTACTTGGTTGGATTGTTTGTTGAGTAGGCGTTGAGTGAACTGCCTTCACTCAATGCTTCTGCACTTGGACAGATTTGTTGATAGCAACTCTGTACCTTTGACTGTATGTTGTACTATCGATGCTTTTAGTTCTAGGCATTGAGTGAACTGCCTTCACTCAATGCTTCTGGACATAACTAGATTTTTTGCTTTGGCAATACTGAGGATTTGACTGCCAGAGCTTTAGTCAATGCTTTTAGCCTCTTGGCGTTGAGTGAACTTCCTTCACTCAATGCTTCTGGACTTAGACAAATTTCAACTTTGCTAGCATCCTGTCATAAGTCTATCTGTCTTTGTGACCCAGAATACCTATCAAACCAGTTCAATAGAGAACAACCTACATACACTGAACTTAGGGCATGCATCAAATACATTCATGTTTATACCATTGACTTGCGAGCCTTCTTGAAATCTAGGATATTGTGATCAATGGACCCAACAATATCCCCCTATTTGAAGAAATAAGAACCCTAGTCAATGATATACACTTCTTAATTTAGTAGACAAACATCAGAGATGAAAAGTGCAACAATTTATACACACACAAAAGTTTGATTTTCATTAAAGAAAGAAATCATGAATAGACAGTGTGTATAAAAAAAATGATCACTCTCCTACAACCCTAAAGGAAAACTAAGAACATTTCTATGTTTTAGGTTCCCTTATAACTATGCCCCTACTTTGTTTCTTGGCAAACTTTACATGATCTTCAGATTTCTTCTCATTTTGTCTTTCAAAGTAACTGTAGGGCTTGAGGAAGTACTTTTTGGGCTCCACAGCATCTGGTGGTAGTGCACCCAACTCTTTCACCCTTCTGAATTTCTTCTCAGTTCCTCATTACTTTCAAGTTTGGCCCATTATAGGGAGCAATAGAGCTTTCCCTGTCAGTTTTGTGGTCTTTAATTTGATCCCATGCAGACAAGATGATGGTCCTTGATTGAGGAATCGACTTCTCAAATTCACCCATGGTCTCCATCTCTTCTCTATATCTTTTCTCACTGAGCCTTATCTCTTCAATTATATTAGCAATTGAAGGTTCATCCCACTGAGAACCACTTTGTTCAGCATATTGAATATCACTCTGATCATCATATTGAGCACCATACTGATCACCATATTGAGGACCATTCTGATCACCATATAGAACTTCAGGGATTGGAGCAGGGTCAATGTTTTTATATGAAAGTTGCTTAAGTACCAGTGAGCCTCTTATTACATTTGTGATCCAAACTGCATTTTTAGTATTTGTCTTTATAATTGCTTTCTCCCTCTTTCTGACTTCTTCAGATGTACTCTGAGTTAGGGAGGTGCATGCTTCAGCTATCTTTACATCTAGGTAGTTTATACCCTTAGTGATATGGTCTTTGACCTGGATCAAGTGGTCATCCAGAATTTGTGTGCATGTATCTATTCTCCTTTCAAATGTGATCTTGTGTGCATCCATTAGTTTCTTTTGGGCATTGTGTGAAAAAATTCGTGAATCGCGGAAACCAGCAAACCAGGCGCAGGAATACTCAACCTATTTGAGCCCAAGTAACCAAATGCAAATAGAAGAGCAAGTATCTTGTATTATCAAAAAATCTTTACAAGGCGAGGCATACATGGTGAGACATGATTCACCGATGTACCCGATGGAAGCAGAAAAATACAAGGCAAAAACCTAGCCGCGCGAACTCAAAGAGTAACCGCCGGCTCTGCTGCTAACTGCTATGGAGTCCGCTGAAACCGCTAATTTGTAAAACCGCTACATAGCCACGCCGACTGCCCGTTTTTCAAAGTTGGAGAACTCTATCCGTTGTACTACATGCAGCCTAACTGCACGGTTGCCTAGCCACTAGATTATGCGAACTGCTGCTACTGAACTGAACAATCCGCTAGAAGCGGACAACTTATTGAACTGGGAAAGAAGTTGCAGAAGAGAAGACCGTCAGGTCACAAGCCGTGACCTGCTGCTAACCGCTGGTTGCAAATTGCAGATACCGCTCTGTCCCTGAATGAAGTCAGAACCAAGTCCCTGGCTTCTCAGTGCTATCCGCACAACCTGCACAGCACAAACCGGTCAAACACTACAAACTGCATGGATAGAAAACCCTATCTACAGCAACTGTCCAAGCTCACTTACTATTCACTCGGTGTGTTATTGATGAGACAGGGGGTCCTATTTGTAGGCGCAAAGAGGAGTGTTATCACCACCCTAACTGATAGGATCACCGCCTTATCTCATCGCGAGCACCAAGTATATTCATATATCTGCGAATAAAAACCAGACCGTCGTGTCTAGGTCAGACATCCAGTTCGTCGAGGTCGCACCACTACAGTAGGATACCCAGCTAATCCGCCTTATCACTAAAGCAATACTAGGTTGCTATACAGGCGGTCACTGAGGAAACCGACTCATTCCGCACACCTGCGGACATACACCAGTTTGTACACAGGTGGACTCAGCTCCTGTCCGCATACTTCGAGCACGCAAATAAGAACAAGACTACAGCTGCAGAGCTCAGCGGACAAAGAAAACAGTCCGCGCAAACCGCACTACTTAACGGACCAAGCCAACCTAGACTTGGTACAAAACCAAAAAAAGTCCACACCATCAATAATCCCTGGCGCAAACATAGCACTAGCGGATACAAAGATAAGTCCGCACAAAACTAGCCGACACCAGAACCAGCCTACACAAACCGTAAAACTCAGTGGATAACTATCCTATCCGCCCGGCTTACTCAGGGAAAATACCTCCAGCAACTTCTAAGCCGATCTGCCATACCGCCACCTTCTGTTCACACAAGTTGTGCGGACAGACTGCACAGGCCGCCCAGACCGCTTAGGCTGCCCACTTTCACTTCAAAAAATTCAACACTCCCTGTTGGGTTCATTGATCCCAATGTCCCAGATTTGTATGATGTCAAATAAGTCAATGACATACACATAGTTGTATTTGATGTGTTTGTAAGTTCATGCATGCAGGTTAGTCTTTCTCACATTGATTAGATAGGTGGACACAAAGTCGTGGGCTGGATAGGCAGAAAACTACCTAAGTCCCCAGGCATTGAGTGAAGGCAGTTCACTCAATGCCATAACACAAAATAAACGGAATACAGTAGGACCTGTCAAAGCCTCAACAATGGAAGGCAGAAAAGTGGCTAAGTCCACAAGCATTGAGTGATGTCAACTCACTAAACGCTAGGAAGCAAATTCATTGAATAAAGCTGCCTCAGTCAAAGCCATAGAGATTCTATCAAAGGAAAAGTTTCTAAGTCCAAAAGCATTGAGTGAAGCCAGTTCACTCAACGCCATGTAGATTCTGTCAAAGCCTTGGTATAATGACAGGAAAAATCTATCTAAGTATAGCAGTGTTGAGTGAAACAAGTTCACTCAATGCCAAATGACAAAAAGAATTGATACAAGCCTGGACAGTCAAAGCTTAAAAAGAAACCGGAATTTGACTAATCCTAGAAGCATTGAGCGAAGCCAGTTCACTCAACGCCTAGTCAAAAGATGAGGCTGAGGCAAGAAGCGATGAGTGAAGTCAACACACTCAACGCCTCCAGTTAGAAGAAAAGTTTCTAAATACAGAAGCGTTGAGTGAAGCCAGTTCACTCAACGCCTCAGTAGTTGGCAGAGTACAGGAGCCAAGGCAAATGGCATTGTGTGAAGGCCAACCAATCAACGCTCTCAAAGCCATCGATGCAAAAAGAGTTTAAGAAAAAGCTAAGTCCAGAATCATTGAGTGAAACCAGTTCACTCAACGCCACTCAATGCCTAAGTTGATTCTGAGAAATTTTCTAAGTCCAGAATGGCCGAAGTCAACAAAGGTCAACAAAGTCAATGCAATTCAAATTCTTTGCGGGAAAGCTGTAGTATGCCTTTAATGGCGTCGGCAGACAGTTGTTTTCATTTTTTCCAATGGAAGGTGGTAACTCGACCTTTTTAGGATGGGTCAACAGTACAAAGAGCCGTTGATCAGCTGATTATAAAAGGATAAGTTTGGCTGAAAGGAAATGAGCTTTTTAGGGTTTTCTGATTATGCATTGTGGCGGAACATCATCGTCTTCCTCGCCATTATTGACGATCTTGAAGTTTTTGTTCTGATCAGTGAACTTGAAAGAGACAAGAGTTAGATGTTGCAATCTACATCTACGACAGCAGGTTCAGAAAGAATTTCTAAGAAGGAAGAAGAATGGGTAGTTCAATCAAGTTCTACAAGAAAAGGTTGCTGATTGAAGAAGAATTGAACTGTCATCTCAATAGTCTTCATCAGCAGAAGCTAAGGTTGAAATCTGCTCAGCCCAGGAAGAAGTGGACACAAAGTAATTACTCTGGTGTCAATTAAACATAATTAACCTCATATTCTATTTATAGGATCCAAGCTAGGATCTGAGTTGTAATCCTTTCTTTAAAGGTCGAGTGGTAGGATTCTGTATAGAATCTGAGTTGTAGGCATGTATTATAAAGGCCAAGTGTAGGATATCTATTATAGATCGGAGGTAGGGCCAGTGGCCTGAGCTATAGGAGAGTTATCTCTCAGTGTTTGTAAGGTTGTTCTTTCAGCCTGAGTTATAGGGAATTTATGCCTGAGGTAGGTGATTATTTAATCACTAAGTGGTAGGGCTTAGTGCTCGAGTTATAAGTCTTGAAGGAGACTGAGTGGTCCTGCGGGATTGAGTTGTAAGCTCTTTGGAGCTGAGAAATTTGTGAAGTGCCTTGTCTAACAAGCTGTTAGAAAGGCAGAGAGGGATAATGGACGTACCCATAATCTAGGGAACCACTATAAATATCTGTGTCTTCAGTGTGTATGCCTTGAAAGCTAGAATAATCAAAACACTAAGCATAGTTTAATCGGGGTTAGGTCTAGAAAATTTTTAAGAGGTCTAAAACCTATTCACCCCCCCCCTCCCCCTCTAGGTGTTAGCTGACCTTGAAAACAAAGTCTTTCAAGTGTTATCAGAGGAAGGTTACTCAAAGAAGGCTTAACAGTCTGAGTAGATCTCCAAGGTCAGCAAAAATATTGCCCTTATGGGTTCATGAGTGAACTATAAGGAGCTGGGTTCCATGAAGCTTCCAAGCTAAAGGAAGGAAGGGTTTGGCATTTGGAAGGAGAGGGTTAGGATATTCATGGAAGCAGATGACCCTAGGATCTTTATTACTATCATAGAGGAACCTTTCATCCCTATGAAAGCCTCAGCTCTAGATGCAAATTTCCAGACACCCAAGACCTATTATAAAATGACAAAGGATGAAGTCATCCTTGCCACTATGTACAAGAGGGAACAAAATATTACAGGTAGTGCCATTGATGACTCCACCTTCCAAAATCTGGTGCATTGCAAGACCTCCAAGGATATATGTGACAATTTAGTGGTCTACATGGAGGACACAGAGGAAATCAGAGATGATAGAAAGTACTTGCTCAACCAAGAGTATGAGCCCTTCAGGCAGAGCAAGACTGACATCATAGCAGAGGGCTATGAGAGATTCTTTAGGATAGTCAATGATATGAGGACCTATGGCAGGGTTTTCAGCACTTATGAACTGAATGACAAGTTTCTCAGGTCTCTAACTAGCGACTGGGATACTAAGATTTGTGTCATCAGAGAGGTGGCAATGCTTGTTGACACTCCACCAGTAATACTGTTCGGGAAACTGCTATCATATGAAATGCAGTTGACTTTCAGGAAGGGGGAGGAGAAAAATAGGAAGTCTCAGGCCAAAGAAAAGTCCGTGGACTCTAAAGCGGAAGCCTCAACGAGGAGCAGAAGGAATACTCCTTCTCCACCAAGGAGGGATGCTGTGTCTGACTTAGAAAGTTCAGAGAAAATCACATCTGACTGTCACATGTCTGATGAAGACTTTAATGTCTTCTCCAGACAATTCCAAAAGTTCATGAAGAAGAAGTAGAGGAAGTGCAGACCTTCCTCCTCCTCACATCACAGGAAGAAATCCTCCAAGGAGGATTGGTATGGTTCTAAACTTAGTAAACATATTTTTACTAATGTTATCTGTTATTGCTGCAGCAAGCCAGGGCATATAATAGTCGACTTCCCCATTAAAAGAAAAGAAGCTGGGGAGAAGAAGGCTCACCAGCACAAAGGAAATAAGGAGAAATCCTTCATTACTAAGAAAAAGAAGAGCTGCTCGGACTCTTCCTCATCAGAATCAGAAGAAGAGGAAGAAGATGAAGCCTATATTGGGCTAATTGTTGCTGTGTTGGAAGAAGAGAAAGAGTATGTTGCTGTCAGAATTTGAATCAGGCATCACAGTCAGATAGTGATTAAGAGGTTGATGAAGATAAAGAAGAAGACAGTTGTTGTTATGGACTAATGGCCATGAGAGATAAGGAATATTGTCAGGATCAACCTAATCCAGTCAAGGTACATTCTCAGTCAAATCACTCCACTGAAATTGGTTATGAAACTAGTCCTGAGTTAGAGGAATCTCCATCCAGTGATGAAGATGTGTCTGAATCATAAGAAAATGTCAATTCTTTTATTGACAAGTATGGTGTTTTGCTGCCTTCAAGAAAAACAAGTTGATGGCTAAGAAGTAGGCTAAGGAGATCTCTTCTCTTCGGCTTGCTGCTTCCCATCATGCAGACTAAGCTTCACTACTGGATCTGAAAATGAGGGAAATTAGTGAATAAGAAACTATTTCTTTCATCCAGTTAGGTACCATAGAGTACCAGGAAAACCGAATAAGGGACCTGAAAGTATTGCTTGAGAGGGAGAAAAGGATAGTGGCTGGCTACTCCAAGCCCACACTACTAGAAAATAGACTTTTGGCCAGGGCAAATTGCCCTGGCAAAAAGTCCAAAACCGTGGCTAACAGGCTTTAGCCACGGTCTAGCCAAGGGAAAACTCTGTGGCTAAAGTCAGTGTGGCTAAAACCTTTAAGCAACGGATTGGCCATAGCAAATAGTATTAGCCATGGGGAAAAATTGTCGTGGTAAATAAGCCAACTATTAGCTATGGTATGAAACCCTGGCTAAAAGTGAACTCATCATTTTTAAAAAAAACTATTTGCCATAGTTACAAGCCGTGGAAAATACTAATTTATGTTTTTTTTTAAAAAACACATTCAAAATACTGTAATGCTAGACATGTGTTCCCCTCATTATAATATAGTACTGCAACAAGATCTATTGGCATAGAAATTATCAAAAACAATTCTCCAGGAGAGATTTGTGAATTTCAAAGGCACAAAATAGAGTATATACTAACTCAAAATGACTAAAGATATGTAATATGATGACGAACAAACACATTAACTAACTCATAATGCCGCCAGGTGCTTCAAAAATTAAATAGGGAAAAAAATAAAATTATTAGGCAATTTCATTTAATAAGAATGGTTTATTCTATGTTTATGGTATCAGTATAGACGATAGGATTTTATTTGAATTTCAACATAAAATGAAAATATAACTTGTTGCTAATGCACCACTAGATACAAAGAAAATGCAGTTCAAACACTTCGAGATGATCCCGCAGATGCTCTTCAAGGGAGTGGATGGTGTAAAGCAGCGCGATGTGCTCTGCGCCGTCGACGAATACTGGCATTTGTCGACGGGGAAGCGGCGGTCGGGCAACAAGATCCTTCCAAGATTGGGGAGAGGAGAGGATATTGAATTGGGAAAAATTAAATCGGAATGATCTATCAAAGAGCGGGTTGCTCTTCGAGAAGATCTCGAGTTCGGGAGGCATAAGTTGATTTGGATGATCTTTGGGCTGTCGGGGTTGTCGACACCACCGGAGGAGAGGCGGCGGCCGTGGAAAGAGGTTGTTCCCTGAAATTAGTATTGGAAGATGAGCACACTCATCTTATATTATATTGCTGGTTGATTTGGTAAGAATCAGACCTGCAGTGAGCTGTTCTTATTATAAGAGAGAAAATCTCAGCATTTCTGGGCTCTAATGGTGGCATGGGCTTTGATAGGGCCTTCATATTGTGAAAAGTTGCTACTGCTTGTTTTCGAACAAGGTAGCCTCGAACTAAGGCCTGGAGATTCACCAATAATCTCAGTGCTCTCAGAGCTTTATTTGCCTGCAGTGCAAATTCAATTTAATTAAATTTTGATGCCTATTGTTGACATGGAAGACGTGTTTTGGGGGGAATTAAGGACATTGTGCTTCTGTTCCACAGAATCACGATAATTAAGTTTAATTGAATAGAAAACAAGTACAAGATTTATTTTTTTTAAAAAAATTTAGGTTACGTTGGCAAGAACAACAGGCTGGAAGAGGAGGAGGAGGTAATCACTGGCATCATTAATGCGTAATAGTGTGGAAGAATAAGTGAATGAATGCAGGATTTCAGAGAATTGAAGAACAACTAATTCAAAATCTTCGCTAAAGTGAAAACAGCCTACATCAGCATGCCAACATAAGTATGCATGTAAACTTGCCATATAAAATTTATAAAAACAAGTGTTTCTAGTGAAATGAAAAGAGCATGCAAGATTCAGCAGCTAGTTTATTTAGTTAAATTAATAGAACACACATACAAAATGCACATGTGAAACCATTTAATCAAATCATTTGAATGAGGGCTCTTAAATTATATATGTATTTTAATTGAAAATGTGTAGGCATTCTCTCAGATTAAAATGTGTAGGCATGGCACCTTCTTGTAATATAAGCAAACATTCTCTCATTTCGGGTATGAAAACTCTAGCCCAAAAGAGTGTTGCGCATCACACTGGGTGATAATACAGTCCTCAGCCAAAGTTTACTCCCTAAAAGTAGGTCACAATTAACAAGAAGCTAATGCAAAGACCTCTTATATTGATAATATATTTGATGGGGATTAACCCATTTTTAAGGAATTTGGTGTGCGCGTAGCCGTTCCAAATTAGGGGATCATGGGGTTGACTAGTCAACCCACTCCCCATGATCCCCATCATGATAGGAGGAGAGTGGGGGCCCACTTCCCCATGATCCCCATCATGATAGGAAGAGAGTGGGGGGCCCACTTCCCCTTTTATCTCTCCACCAATTCCTCTCCCATCACAAAATGGGGTAACCACCCACTACCCCACCACTAAAGTGGTGGGGCCGTCCATGATCCTCCCCTGGAGGCTATAAAAGGACCCCCAGGGGCTCCTCATTGGGGACCTTTTTTCCTTTTCCAGTTCTTCTTCTTCTTCCTCAGGTGAGAGCTCTCCCGCCTCCTCCACCAAGTCGGCCTTCGCTAACCGCCAGCCACCAGCAGCCACCGGCGGCCACCAGCATCCACTGTCGGCTACAGGCACCCCACCAGCACGCAGTTAGCAAGGAGATGCCCAAGACCGCGAGGAAGTCGAACAAAGAAGAGAGTCGAGGACAGCAAGCGCGCGCCGCCCCGAGCGCACGCGCCAGAAGCATCCTGCACATTCCATCGTTTAAGTCACTTCCGCGGAGCAACCTGTTGCCCGCCGGATGCTACAGTCTTTCTCACTCCCCTCAAGTTGTAACGGGAGCGGCCTGTCGCCCCGATTCACCCAGTGTACTGTAATCACCGAGAGCTAGTGGAGTTTGATCGGCACAGACCCGGTCACGTGATTTTTTACCCATTTAAGGTGTTTTTCAACGTCATCAAGACTTGTGTCTACTATTCAATTTCATCGACTGTGTGCGCGCTCGACCGTTCCGTGAGCTAAGACGGTTCAAGTTAATCCGGTCCGACCGGGGCATCGAGTTATTCCGCAACAGTTTGGCGCCGTCTGTGGGAAACGATTTCCCAACATCCTTTGAAGCATAAGATCACCAGCATCGCCCCCTCCAAGTACTGCCTTAATGACAAAGAGAAGCACCCGTACTGCTGAAGGTTCCTCCCTTGGCAGGCATGCCGAGCCTGCACGTTCCCACTCTTTGGTGGACGTACCACTGACTGCTGAAGCTGCATTTGCTCCTATAGAGGGACGCGTTCGCTAAATGGAAGAACAGCAAACCGAAATGCTCACCCTGCTGTGGAATCTTGCAGCGCCTCCAGCTCCCCCACTACAACCAGCTCGTGTGGATCCACCGCCACAAAAAAATCAGGGCAGAGCCCAATAGGTTCCTCCAAGGCAAGAAATATCCGAAGAATATTTCTAAGCTGCAAGTTCTGCTCACCCGGCCTAGAGGAGAGCGAGAGCGGACCATCATCATCATGAGCCCGCTAACGAAGTCCGTCTACCTCCGTTAGAAAGATTTACTCGGGAGGAAATTCGAGAGGTCATCGCCGAAGAATATCGTCAAGCAGGTGCAAGAGATATTCGTACCCGTCGACCACTCTGTCAGGGTTCCCCACTGACACCCCAGATTCTGGATCATCCAATTCCTCACAGTTTCAAACTGCCCGATATCGAAACTTTCGATGGAACTTACGATCCGTTGGAATATGTCAACCACTTCACTACCATTATGAGGATCTACAGTGCACCTGATCAATTACTCTGCCAAGTGTTTCCAACCACTCTCAAGGGGCAGGCCCGCACATGGTTTCACTCCTTGAGAGCGAGCACTATTACCAACTTCACAGAACTAACGAGATAGTTCACAGATCAGTTTATAGCAAATCGGAGGATCATCCGCGACCCTTCCCACTTATCAGGTATCCGCCAGAATGAAGGGGAGTTTTTGAAGGATTTCTTCCGCAGGTTCTCCGCAAAAGCCCGCCAAATCCCATGGGTCAACCCGGAACTATTAAGAGAAATGTTCCTCGGAGGTCTTCGCCCGAGCGGCTTCTATTCAGCATTAATGAGGGAAACCATCGCTAGCTACCCCGACCTCGTGTACCGCATAGAGGCGTAGCTCGCAGCCGACGAGGCTATTGAAGCTCATCGTCAACAGTTTGACGACAACCAGAAGCGAAAAAGGGAAAATGAGCCGGCCCCTCAACACCAAGAAGGAAGATTCCGACATGACCATCAGAGAGATCAGCCACCCCGAGAATACACACCCCTCAACACCTCCAGGACAAATGTATTTTATGCAATCCAAGGCAAAGAGGTGCTCCGCAAGCCAAGACCTCTCGCAAAAAATACTGGGGACCAGACAAAGTACTGTGAATTTCACCGTGGACAGGGACACGGCACGGAAGATTGCTCAAAGCTCAAGGAGGAGATCGAGTATCTCATCAAACAAGGCCTCCAGGGGAGATTCTTACGGGGATAGACACCAAGTCCACGGAAAGGAACTCGGCCCACCGTTTCCTAGACTGGACTGGGGGGAAACCCCTTAGACGACCAATTCAAGAGAGAGCTTCGCACCTCAGAAGGGCTCTATTTATTAGAGTGTTTATCAATTTTACTTTCCTATGAATTATGTATTCCCACAAGAACAAATTCACGACTGTAACTCTAAAAAAAAGTTAGCATCTTCTCATTTTACGCCTGTTGATGTAAAGCGTCATCCGTGCAATTTAAAATGCATACTCACTTCGCCTAAGTGCGAAGACGTCCATTAATCCTCACAGCAACTGTCTCCGCGCAGCGTACTCCTCACAGCAACTGCCTTCGCGCAGCGCGCTCCTCACAGAAACTTTCTCCGCGCAGCGCGCTCCTAACAACAACTGCCACCGCGCAGCGCGCTCCTCACAGCAACTGCCTCCGCGCAGCGCGCTCCTCACAACAACTGCCTCCGCGCAGCGCGCTCCTCACAGCAACTGCCTCTGCGCAGTGCGCTCCTCACAGCAACTGCCTCCACACAACGCGCTCCTCACAGCAACAGCCTCCGCGCAGCACGCTCCTCACAGCAACTGCCTCCGCGCAGCACGCTCCTCACAGCAACTGCCTCCACGCAGCGCGCTCCTCACAGCAACTGCCTCCACGCAGCGCGCTCCTTACAACAACAACCAACGCAAACTCCCCGAGGGGGCTTGCCCCTGGGTACAAAGCCGCGAGCATCCCTCGCGCAATTCAAGCCGCGAGCAACCCTCGCGCACTACCGTCGGGGCCTGCCCCCCTCACGAAGAAGCCGCGAGCATCTCTCGCATACCTTAAGCCGCGAGCAACCCACGTGCACCACCGTGGGGGCCTACCCCCTCACGAGGAAGCCGTGAGTATCCCTCACGCAAACTAAGCCACGAGTATCCCTCGTACTGGAAAAAGAAGGGGCGCAAGTACCTTTCACAAAAAGCAAAAGTCGCGAATACCATACGCGCAAACTAAACATCCCACGCCCAGTCACAAACCGAGCAAAGAAAAGTCACGAGCCAATCTAGTACGAGCAAGAGTCGCAAGTTAGTCTCACGCAAAATGACGTTGCGCGCCAAATCTACGCAAAACAACATGAACCTCGCCAACTGAGATATCATTCTGCCCCAACAAAAATTAAGGCGTTGTGTTTGCATCCATGCTCCTCACGCCCACTACGCCCACCGTGCATATCAACGCAGAGGCATCACCATGTGTAGGATCTTTATCCCCAAACATGCACAAAGCATCATACTTGTGGGCCCTGTGAAACAAAGCACGCACGCACAAGCGCTTTAGCACACACATGCATTCAGACGCGAGCTCACAGTGTGTGCAGTAAGGTTGCGCGCACAGCACGCGCAGTTTGCGCAGACAGGCACACAGTGCGCGTGCAGTGCGCGCTACTTTTGCACGTGCAACTATATGCGCTATAGTGCCTTGCGCGCACTATAGTGCGCGCAGTACACTCAACGCACTGTTGCGTGCGCGTACTGTAGCGCGCACAGTGCCCGCAACGTACTGCCGCGCGCACAGTGCGCGCAACGCACTGCCGCACGCACAGTGCCGCGCACACTAGAGCGCGCACAGTGACGCGCGCACTGCAGCGGCTACAGTGCCGCGCGCACTATAGCGCGCACAGTGCCGCGCGCACTGCAGCGGCTACAGTGCCGTGCGCACTGCAGCGGCTACAGTGCCGCGCGCACTGTGGCGCCTACAGTGTCGCGCGCACTGTAGCGCGCGAACTGATTCGCGCGCTCAGCTGCGCAAGCCTTGCTGCGCGCACGCGCCACTGCACGCGCACATCCAGGCACGCGCATGCACCCAATGCGCGAGTGATCAAGAGCGCGCACGCGACCAGATTCGCTCCCCGTGCGACTAGGTCCGTGCGCCCCCTCACATTCTCGCGCGTAGGCCGCCGCGACGCCGTCCGACCGTGGGCGAGTCGTCCCCCCCATCCCGTAGAGATTTTTTATCATGCTCGTCGGGCTCCCCTCGCAAATGTTTTTGGCCTGTCGCTAGAACGCTGTTATTATCAAAAAAGGAGGAAAAATCTTTGTTTCCTCGGCTTGTACCAACCTTGGACAACAAAAGATTTGGGAGGAAATTGATGGGGATTAACCAATTTTTAAGGAATTTGGTATGCGCGTAGCCGTTCAAAATGAGGGGATCATGGGGTTGACTAGTTAACCCACTCCCCAGGATCCCCATCATGATAGGAGGAGAGTGGGGGCCCATTTCCCCATGATTCCCATCATGATAGGAAGAGAGTGGGGGCCCACTTACCCTTTTATCTCTCCACCAATTCCTCTCCCATCAAAAAAGTTGGTAACCACCCACTACCCCACCACTAAAGTGGTGGGGCCGGCCATGATCCTCCCTTGGAGGCTATAAAAGGACCCCTAGGGCTCCTCATTGGGGACCTTTTTTCCTTCTACGGTTCTTCTGCTTCTTCTTCAGGTGAGAGCTCTCCCGCCTCCTCCACGAAGTCGGCCTTCGCTCACCGCAAGCCACCAGCAGCCACCGGCGGCCACCAGCGGCCACCAGCATCCACCGTCGGCTACAGGCACCCCACCAGCACGAAGTTAGCAAGGAGACGCCCAAGACCGCGAGGAAGTCGAACAAAGAAGACAGTCGAGGCCAGCAAGCGCGCGCCGCCCCGAGTGCACGCGCCAGAAGCATCCTGCACATTCCATCATTTAAGTCACTTCCGCGGAGCAACCTGTTGCCCGCCGGAAGCTACAGTCTTTCTCTCTCCCCTCAAGTTATAACGGGAGCGGCCTGTCGCCGCGATTCACCTAGTGTACTGTAATCACTGAGAGCTAGTGGAGTTTGACTTGCACAGACCCGGTCACGTGGTTTTTTTACCCATTTAAGGGGTTTTTCCACGTTATCAAGACTAGTCTCTACTATTCAATTTCATCGACTGTGTGCGCGCTCGACTATTCCGTGAGCTAAGACGATTCAAGTTAATCCGGTCCGACCGGGGCGTCGAGTTAGTCCGCAACATTATTCAACAGAAAACCTAGTAATAAACTGATCCAAAACTGTAAGGATCTTGAGAATGATATGTACATGTAAGCTCAAAAGCATCAGATTGCATACATACATACCAGCTGATTGAAGCATTGGGCGTTTGCATACATACTAGCAGATTGATCAGATTGCAAGAACAAATCATCTAGATGCTCCACACTTGAAACTTCTATTGTTGGCTGTATTATTATCGAAAAAAATTGATCGTTTAACGGATTAATATGATATGAATTCCACAAAAAAACATCATCAATTTCCGTACTAGTTGCAATAAGAACATGTTCCCAAAATCTATCTCAAAACATCATGGAAATAAATATAAGTTCACAAAAATCTATCTCAAAACATCATGGAAATAAATAGAAAAAGCAGTTCAATAAGAAAATTAAAAATAGGTCAAAACATCGAGTTGATATGATTTTTTTCCATATTATTAGATCAACACTAAAGCTTTTTATTTGGGTAATGCATCATCCGTTGAAATTCTGCATCTTCCTGAGCGCTATTTTCATCACCAAACTAAAATAATTATACATTCATGGGCAGTTTTTGGGGTACTTCCCTTTCTCCCCACTAAGGTAGTGGGAGAGGTGGATCTATTGGCACCCTTATTTTGTTATTTGCAGCCCAATTTTCCCTTATTACTTATGGGGTTCATATCAAGCATCTTTTCTACTAGGAGAATTATGCATTATGCAAATGTAAATTGAACATGTACATAAAATAAATAGTACATACCCTAAACACAAAAAATTACAAAGCTTAATACACAAAAATAGGAATTTCCTGCACCACAAAATTTATGAGAACAATGCAACTAATTTCTTGATCGAAATATGTTTTTCATATAATTATTCCTCACAGTGATTATATTACTTAAGGAATGACATGAACTCTTACTTTAGGCAGTTGATTGAAGTAGTTTTTCCCCACTCCATAAAATAATCGTCGCAGAAGTAACCCTTTGAGTTATTTCGGTAGACTATTATTCATTTATGATTACCATGGTTGCAGTAAAAACAGCTATGACATCCGTCCATTAACAACCTTCTACATAATTCTCACTAGCATCTTGTCTATCAAACATTAAAAAAAAAAAAGTTAAATTATCTAATAAGTCAACAAGCCTGTCCGCCTACATAAATGGAGATAAAACTTATTCCCCCACCCTTTTATTGATATACAATTTACATCTACAAAATTAACTTAAATGATCAATTCAAATAAGAAATATTGGCTCAAAACATACCAGAAAAGTACGGTGGATAAGGGCTCGAGAAGCCTGCAATGAAGAATAAGTGCTTGGGTTGCCTGTTACGGAGAATTAAATTACTAAAGCTGAAGCAGCGCCAACAAGAAAGAATCATTAAAAAGGGCAAATATAAATTATTGACACATCAAAGTAGAACTCTCGTAAATTTCAAGTGAGAGTTGGAAATAATCTGAATTCAAATTCTGGTGTTCAGTTAGACAATATATTTCAATTTGTAGAACTGGAATGGATGACTCTACTGTCTAGTTGCAGAAAGGAAATCACAAAATATAAATTGCTAATTATTAGTAATTTGATATCGTTTTCTAGTATATTTAATCTAGGGTAGGCTATGTGTATGTGAATTCTAACAAACAATATTAGGTGTTGTGCTGGGGAAAAATAAATCTACTGCCTTGGGTTATTTATAGAAGATCACAAACACAAACAACTGGAGATCTCACGACTAAAATATGGCGATCCAAAATGAGTCCGGTGTATTCCCAAAACAAAACTTGGCATAGGGTCACTGGATCCAACTCAGCAAAATCAATGATCGAGAAATCGCAACAACAATATCAAAATGGAAATGCGAGGTGATTCACCCAAATGTTTCCAAAGCCACACCTAAATCTCTTCACCAAACTATTACGTATAGAAGAAAATCACACAAAAGGAGGTAGAGGAATTCGTTACCCAACCCGTTGTGGACGTCATTGGAGGTGAGTCACAAACCACGGAATCCACCGGATTCGCACCAGAGGGAGAGAGCGCACACCCTCCTTTTCTTTGGATCTTCAAGCGGAGGGCTGTTGGGGACAACTGGAGGTCAGATTAGCAAAGTGAATGGGGGGCGGGCTGGTGGTGGTCGGGCAATGGCAGGGGGTCGAGGTGGTCCTGTTAGAGCAGGCCAACTGGGAGGAACAACTAAACGAGAGAGAGAGAGAGATGAATAGGAGAGAGAGAGAGAGATCGGCGTACGCCGGGAGGGAGAAATCCAATCGGGAGAGAGGGGAGGAGAGGGAGGCAGCTGAAGCCAAGGAGGAATAGTGTTTTTTTTTTTTTTGTCAAAATTCTCTAACATAATATATAATGTTTTGTTTTTTACATTAAAATTAAACATTAACAAAAACAAAAACAAAGAATAAACAAGAAATCATTAAACAGAAATTATTAAACATTAACACTAAACCTAAATTTGAAATCTCCATTAGATATGGTCATCCTCGAGCATATGCAGCCACACGTGGCCGTCCACGGAGGTCTTCATGAACATGATCATAGCGGTGGAACTCTTCATGAACACGATCGTGGTGGTGGGAATCTTTTGGACCAAGGTCGTGGCGTCAAAGCAGCCCGAACATAGATGGTAGCGGTGGAGATCTTCACTATCATGACTGTGATGGCGAATGTCTTCAAACATGGGCGGGTCGGCACAATCACAAGGGAAGGAGAATGGTCGGCAAACTTGCAGCTGGGGGAATCTTCAGTTGGCCGACTGCTGCAGATAGGGACAAACTCGGCGAAGAGGGCCGATAAGGGGGGATTTTGAGCTCGTGTGTTGGTTATCCGGTACCGGAAGTAGAAAGGGTTTCGGGACGGGAGGGTGGAAATGGTTGACAGGACGGGAGGGAGGAAATGCTGTCGGGACGGGAGGGAGAAAGAAATGAAAGAGGTGCGAGAGAGTAAGAGTGGGATCGAGCGGGAAATGAAAATGTGTGACAAAATTTAGGGCAATAATCTCTTTTTGGCCATGAATATTATTTTTCATGGCCAATACATCTGTATTAGCCACACTATTTATAACCCCTGCTATAAAATAACTATTAACCACAGTTTTTTCAATCATGGCTAATATCAGTGTATTAGCCACGACTTTTAATGCCTGGCAAAAAAAAGTGTAGTCAATACTCAGTTTTCTAGTAGTGCCAGTTCAATACTACCATTGATAGATTCCTTCTCCTCCCAAAAGGGCAAGAAGGGGTTGGGATTCAAGGGACCCACAAGTGTTGTCAATCCCAAAGGAAAGGGCAAAGCACCAGTACAGCCACTAGCCTTCAAGCCTCCTGTTCTATTCAAGAGAGTACTGCTACCTTCAAACAGGTATGACCAAGAAAGCATCTATGGTCACTGGATGAATGGTAGATCCACCAAAGCTAATAAAGATGTTCACCACTATGGTGGAAGATATAGTAGCGGTATAAGTGCCTTCAAGGCCCCACATGATGAAATTCAAATGTCCCATCATGGACCATTTGTGTTTGGTGCACTAGCCCCTACACTCAAGAACAAGGCAGCTGCCTATTCTCAGGATCTCCCTACCCAAAATAAGACCAGGAGCAAGTCTGTCAGCAAGGCAGACTTGGGCATATCTGAGCCCATCAAGAGTATATTTTCTGAAAAGAAGACTACTGCTGGTAGGGCTCAAGATATTATAAGTACTTCTACTATCAGACAAACCCCAAGTCAGATAGGGGCTGGAAGATACAAGAATAAGACTGCTGCTGTAGATTCTGGATTGAGAGCTGTTGTCAGCACAACCAATAGACTAGCTCTAAAAAGAAGGTAAAATATCCATGAGTGCTAGTGCTGTGACAAGGTGGGTCACTATGCTATTGATTGCTGGCACAATCCCAGTATGCCAAGAGCAAGAGAGAGCTTACATGTCAGGATAACTGCAGGTAGGAAGGTTTATTATCAGACTAACTTGCACGTAGGGCCAAATAAGAATTAGGGTCCTAAGGTTAAATGATTTATGTCTTGCAGATTAGTGCAAGTGGTCATACCCCTATATGGTACTTGTACAGTGGATGTTCAAGACACATGATTGGAACAAGGAGCTTGCTGAAGGATTACTCTTCAATAAAGAATAGACCCAAAGTCATCTTTGGTGGATCAGATAGGGGAGTGACAAGTGGTTATTGTAAGATCTCTAATGAAATAGTCACTATCACAAAAGTAGCCTATATAGAAGGGTTGCAACACAACCTGATAAGCATTAGCCAACTATGTGATCTTGGTTATGACATAGTTTTCCATAAGGATGAGTGCCACAATAAGAGGTTAAGTGACCAAGAGGTCATCTTAATAGGCACTAGGAGTGGAAATATTTATTGCTTAAATTTCCAATGCTTAGATAAAGACTCTCCTATAAGCCTAGTGACAAATGAGAAAATCTCATATTGTGTACACTTGCATAAGATATTAGCTCATTTGAACTACAAGACCATTGGGAAGCTCTTTAGAGAAGATCTAGTTAGAAATGGTCCCAAGTTAAGATGCACTAAGGTGGGTATCTGCTCTACATGCTGAAAGTGAGGGATAGATCTAACTTTACTCTAGGGGGTGAATAGAGTATTTTAAAACTTTAATTTATTTTTATAGTTGATGTTTTTAGTTGACTACCTAAATCACCTAGAGGGGGGTGAATAGGTGAGGTCTGCGTCTTTTTGTGGAATGAAAACTTATAACGATGGAGCGCAAAAAATATACAAGCAAGCCATAAAAAACACAAGATTTATAGTAGTTCCCCAACCTTGGGTACGTCCACTCTCCATCTCACGGATCGAGCACAACGCTAGACTCAACTACTTCACTATTAGCTCGGATTGGAAAACAATCCTACAATTCGGAGCAACGCCCCTACAACTCGGAGTCAAAAAACTCCTACAAAAATCTCGAAGAACAAAGCTCTTACAACTCGGAGAAAAATCTCTTACAAGATTTAAGTGTTGTACAAAAAAATATACAAACAAAAATATCTCAGACATAAGTCTTCAACCCTTCTTCCTTCTTAAACTTTGAAGCTCTGTCAGAAACGAATCGAAGAAGATAAATTCGAAATCTCTGGATCTGAAAAATTAGGATCAACGCGATCAAGGAATAGATCTGTTGAGTTGAAAACCTTGATCTGTTGAAGCATTCTTGTTCTGAATCACTTGGATCAAAGAAGAATAGTGGCGAAGAAGACGATGAATAGTGGCAGCCTTCCCAATTTAGAATGAAAAAAATACGATTCAGAATACTTGATTTCTTTTTGTAAAGGTTAGTCGATTATGATAAGACCTTTTATATGACTTGCCTAACAGTCATAATCATTAAAGACATAACATGTGGACCAATAAGAAACGAGGTTAATTTGAAATCACTTTCGTCGGGATTTAACGAAAAATTCAAGAAATTATCTTCATTTCTCGAGTGAAGAATAGACTACTCGAGAACAACATCTATTTCTCGAGAAAAGGATATAAGGTTCTCGAGAATAGATATTTAATGAAAACACTGGAAATCAGTTCTGACTTCTCGAGAAATAACTTCTGTTACTCGAGAAATAATTTTTGTTACTCGAGAAAAAGATAATTATTTATCAAGAACTCAATGGACTTCTCGAGAACAAAATAGACTTCTCGAGAAATAACTTTGGCTTCTCGAGTACTAGACTTCTGCTTTCTCGAGACAAGGCTTGGCCTTCTTGAGTAATGACTTCTGCTTCTCGAGTACTAGACTTAGAAAAATTCTGAGCTGAGTTTTAAGCAAACTCAAGAAAGAGACGAGTCGGGCGTAAAAATTTGAGCCGCCAAAATTGCTTAATCTGAATGGAAACTCAAGAAAGAGAAAGATATCCCGCGTAGAGGCGGCGGCGTGGCGACCCGTCGGTCGCCAGGCGTAAAAATTTGAGCCGCCAAAATTTCTTAATCTGAATGGAAACCGGGCCCGCAATCAGAAAGATCGCGCGCCGGGGAGATTGGCTTAAATAAAATGTGTCGGACTATTCCAACGTGTGCGACCATACCAGTACTAGAGCACCGGATCCCATCAGAACTCCGCAGTTAAGCGTGGTTGAGCGAGAGTAGTACTGGGATGGGTGACCTCCTGGGAAGTCCTCGTGTTGCACCCATTTTTTGCGGCTCGGCTCAATGAACGCCCATTTTTACCTGCGGCGCACGCACTCTCACTGGGAATGCGGGCACGAGGGTGCCCCCCACACGGACTGGGCTGGATTTTCGGAATCAACAGAACGCACACGTGGCCTTAGCATCGTGCGCAGATGATGAATAGGAAATCGAAAGAAAGGCGTGACTTAGTTTCCATTGCAAGCCACCTAAAAACGACCATAACTTTTGATCAGACCGTCCGATTTTCACGCATAATACCATTTCGGAAAGCTCTCGGAGTTGCCCATCCACGGGCGAACGGGTTGAACCCGTTCGAGCTCGTTTAGCGCCCTCAGATCGCGTATATTCATCCACGTTGAAAAGTTATCACAGTGTTTTCCTTTCGCCAGTTTCGTCCTGATGGATGTGCTAGTGAAGGCTTCGGGAAAAACTTCCAGGAATACAGTAAAGTGTGCGAGATGACTGCGCGCTCACACGGTGAAATCGCCGCCACTTCCACATTTCAGAGATCCCGTGTAGAGGCGGTGACGTAGCGACCCGGCGATCGTCGGGCGTAAAAATTTGATCCGCTAAAATTGCTTAATCTGAATGAAAACCGTGCCCACAATCAGGAAGATCGCGCGCCGGGGAGCTTGGCTTAAATAAAATGTGTTGGACTATTCCAACGTGTGCGACCATACCAGCACTAGAGCACCAGATCCAATCAGAACACCGCAGTTAAGCGTGCTTGGGCGAGAGTAGTACTGGGATTGGTGACCATCTGGGAAGTCCTCGTGTTGCACCCATTTTTTGCGGCTCGGCTCCATGAACGCCCATTTTTACCTACGGCGCACGCACTCTCACTGGAAATGCGGGCCCGAGGGTGCCCCCCACACGGACTGTGCTTGATTTTAAGAATCAATAGAACACACACGTGGCCTTAGCTTCGTGCGTAGGCGATGAGCAGGAAATCGAAAGAAAGGCGTCACTTAGTTTCCAATGCAAGGCACCTAAAAACGTCCATAACTTTTGATCGGACCGTCCGATTTTCGCGTACAATACCATTTTGGAAAGCTATCGGAGTTGCCCATCAACGGGCGAATGGGTTGAACCCGTTCGAGCTCGTTTCGCACCCTCAGATCGCGCATATTCATCTGCGTTGAAATGTTATCCCAGTGTTTTCCTTTTGCCGGTTTCGTTTTGATTGATGTGCCAGCGAAGGCTTTGGGAAACATTTCTCGGAATACAGTAAAATGCGCGAGATGACTGCGCGCTCACGCGGCGAAATCGGCGCCACTTCCACATTTCGGAGATCCCGCGTAGAGGCGGCGGCGTGGCGACCCGGCGGTCGTCGGGCGTAAAACTTTGAGCAGGAAATCAGGAAGATCGCGCGCCGGGGAGCTTAGCTTAAATAAAATATGCCGGACTATTCCAACGTGTGCGACCATACCAGCACTAGAGCACCGGAACCCATCAGAACACCGCAGTTAAGCGTGCTTGGGCGAGAGTAGTACTGGGATGAGTGACCTCCTGGGAAGTTCTCGTGTTGCACCCATTGTTTGCCGCTCGGCTCCATGAACGCCCATTTTTACCTGCGGTGCACGCGCTCTCACTGAGAATGTGGGACCGAGGGTGCCCCCCACGCAGACTGTGCTGGATTTTCGGAATCAACAGAACACACACGTGTCCTTAGCATCGTGCGTAGGCGATGAGCAGTAAATCGAAAGTAAGGCGTGACTTAGTTTCCAATAAAAGCCTCCTAAAAACGACCATAACTTTTGATCGGACAGTCTGATTTTCGCGCACAACACCATTTCGGAAATATCTCGAAGTTGCCCATCCACGGGCGAACAGGTTGAACCCGTTCGAGCTCGTTTCATGCCCTCAGATCGCGCATATTCATCCGCGTTGAAAAGTTATCCCAATGTTTTCCTTTCCCCGGTTTCGTCCTGATGGATGTGTCATCGAAGGCTTCGGGAAACACTTCCTGGAATACAATAAAGTGCGCGAGATGACTGCGCGCTCACGCGGTGAAATCGCCGCCACTTCCACATTTCGGAGATCCCGCGTAGAGGCAGAGGCGTGGCGACCCTTCAGTCGCCGGGCATAAAAATTTGAGCCGCCAAAATTACTTAATCTGAATGGAAACTGGGCCCGCAATAAGGAAGATCGTGCGCCGGGGAGCTTGTCTTAAATAAAATGTGTCGGACTATTCCAACGTGTGCGACCATACCAGCAGTAGAGCACCGGATCCCATCAAAACTCCGCAGTTAAGCATGCTTGGGCGAGAGTAGTACTGGGATGGGTGACCTCCTGGGAAGTCCTCGTGTTGCACCCATTTTTTGCGGCTCGGCTCCATGAACGCCCATTTTTACATGCGGCGCACGCGCTCTCATTAGAAATGCGGGCCCGAGGGTGCCCCCCACACGGACTGCGCTTGATTTTCGGAATCAACAGAAGGCACACGTGGCCTTAGCATCGTGCGCAGGCGATGAGCAGAAAATCGAAAGAATGGCGTGACTTAGTTTCCAATGAAAGCCACCTAAAAACGGCCATAACTTTTGATCGGACCGTCTGACTTTCGCGCACAATACAATTTCGGAAAGCTCTCGGAGTTGCCCATCCACGGGCGAACAGGTTAAACCCTTTTGAGCTCGTTTCGCGCCCTCAGATCGTGCATATTCATCCGTGTTGAAAAGTTATCCCAGTGTTTTCCTTTCGGCGGTTTCGTCCTGATGGATGTGCCTGCGAAAGCTTTGGGAAACACTTCCCGGAATATAGTAAAGTGCGTGAGATGACTGCGCGCTAACGCGGCGAAATCGCCGCCACATCCACATTTCGGAGATCCAGCATAGAGGCGGCGGCGTGGTGATCCGGCGGTCGCCGGGCGTAAAAATTTGAGCCGCCAAAACTGCTTAATCTGCATGGAAACCGGGCCCGCAATCAGGAAGATCGCGCGCCGGGAAGCTTGGCTTAAATAAAATGTGCCAAACTATTCCAACGTGTGCGACCATACTAGCATTGGAGCACCGGATCCTATCAGAACTCCACAGTTAAGCGTGCTTGGGAGAGAGTAGTACTGGGATGGGTGACCTCCTGGGAATCCTCGTGTTGCACCCATTTTTTGCCGCTTGGCTCCATGAACGCCCATTTTTTACCTTCGGTGCACGCGCTCTCAATGGGAACGCGGGCCCGAGAGTGCCCCCCACGCGGACTGGGCTGGATTTTTGGAATCAATAGAACGCACACTTGGCCTTAGAATCGTGCGCAGGCGATGAGCAGGAAGTCGAAAGAAAGGTGTGACGTAGTTTCCAATGCAAGCCACCTAAAAATGGCCATAACTTTTGATCGGACCGTTCGATTTTCGCGCACAATACCATTTCGGAAAGCTCTCGGAGTTGCCAATCCACGGGCGAACGGGTTGAACCGGTTTGAACTAGTTTCGCGCCCTCAGATCACGCATATTTATCCGCGTTGAAAAGTTATCCCAGTATTTTCCTTTCGCCGGTTTCGTCCTGATGGATGTGCCAGCGAAGACTTCGGGAAACACTTCCCGGAATAGAGTAAAGTGCGCGACATGACTGCGCGCTCATGCGGCGAAATAGCCGCCATTTCCACATTTAGGAGATCCCGCGTTGAGGCGGCGTCGTGGTGACCTGGCGGTCGCCGGGAGTAAAAATTTGAGCCGCCAAAATTGCTTAATCTGAATGGAAACCGGGCCTGGAATAAGGAAGATCGCGTGCCGGGGAGCTGGGCTTAAATAAAATGTGCGGGACTATTCCAACGTGTGCGACCATAACAACACTAGAGAACCGGATCCCATCAGAACACCGCAATTAAGCGTGCTCTGGCGAGCGTAGTACCGGGATGGGTGACCTCCTGGGAAGTCCTCGTGTTGCACCAATTTTTTGCGGCTCGACTATATGAACGGCCATTTTTACCTGTGGCGCACGCGCTCTCACTGGGAATGCGGGCCCGAGGGTGCCCCCCATGCGGACTGCGCTGGATTTTCGGAATCAACAGAACACACACGTGGCCTTAGCATCGTGCACAGGCGATGAGCAGGAAATCGAAAGAAAGGCGTGACTTAGTTTCCAATGCAAGCGACCTAAAAACGACAATAAATTTTGATCGGACCGTCCTATTTTCGCGCACACTACCATTTCGGAAAGCTCTCAGAGTGGCCCATCCACGGGCGAACGAGTTGAACCCGTTTGAGCACGTTTCGCGCCCTCAGATCGCGCATATTTATCCGCGTTGAAAAGTTATCCCAGTGTTTTTCTTTCGCCGGTTTCGTCCTGATGGATGTGCCAGCGAAGGTTTCGGGAAGCACTTCCTGGAATACAGTAAAGTGCGCGAGATGACTGCGCGCTCACGCGGCGAAATCGCCGCCACTTCCACATTTCGGAGATCCTGCGTAGAGGCGGCGGCGTGGCGACCCGGCGGTCGCCGGGCATATAAATTTGAGCCGCCAAAATTGCTTAATCTGAATGGAAACCGGGCCCGCAACCAGGAAGATCGCGCGTCGGGGAGCTTGGCTTAAATTAAATGTGTCGGACTATTCAGACGTGTGCGACCATACCAGCACTAGAGAATTGAATCCAATCAAAACTCCGCAGTTTAGCGTGCTTGGGCGAGAGTAGTATTATGATGGGTGACATCCTGGGATGTCCTCATGTTGCACCAATTTTTTGCTGATCGGCTCCATGAATGCCCATTTTTACCTGCGGCGCACGCGCTCTCACTAGGAATGCGGGCACAAGGTTACCCCCCACGTGGACTGTGCTAGATTTTCGGAATCAACAGAATGCACACGTGGTCTTAGCATCGTGCGCTGGCGATGAGCAGGTAATCGAAAGAAAGGTGTGACTTCGTTTCCAATACAAGCCACCTAGAAACGGCCATAACTTTAGTTCGGACCGTCCGATTTTCGCGCACAATACCATTTTGGAAAGCTCTCGGAGTTGCCCATCCACGGGTGAACGGGTTGAACCCGTTTGAAATCGTTTCGCGCCCTCAGATCGCTAATATTCATCCACATTGAAAAGTTATCCCAGTGTTTTCCTTTCGCCGGTTTTATCCTGATGGATGTGTCAGCGTAGGCTTCGGGAACACTTCCCGGAATGCAGTAAAGTGCGCGAGATGACTACGCGCTCACGCGGCGAAATCTCCGCCACTTCCACATTTCGAAGATCCCACGTAGAGGGGGCGGCGTGGTGACCTGGCGGTCGTCGGGCGTAAAAATTTGAGCCTCCAAAACTGCTTAATCAGAATGGAAATCGGGCCCGCAATAAGGAAGATCGCGCGTCGGGGAGCTTGGCTTAAATAAAATATGTTGGACTATTCCAACGTGTGCGACCATATTAGCATTAGAGCTCCAGATCCCATCAGAACTCCGCAGTTAAGCGTGCTTGGGCGAGTGTAGTACTGGGATGGGTGACCTCTTGGGAAGTCCTCGTGTTGCACCCATTTTTGTCACTCGGCTCCATGAATGCCAATTTTTACCTGCGGCGCACACGCTTTCACTAGCAACGCGGGCCCGAGGGTGCCCCCCACGCGGACTGGGCTGGATTTTCAGAATCAACAGAACGCACACAAGGCCTTAGCATCGTGCGCAGGCGATGAGTAGGAAATCGAAAGAATGGCGTGACGCAGTTTCCAATGCAAGACACCTAAAAACGACCATAACTTTTGATCGGACCATCTGATTTTTGCGCACAATCCCATTTCGGAAAGCTCTCGGAGTTGCCCATCCACGGGAGAATGGGTTGAACCCGTTCGAGCTCGTTTCACGCCCTCAGATCGTGCATATTCATCCGCGTTGAAAAGTTATCCCAGTGTTTTCCTATCGTCGGTTTCGTCCTGATGGATGTGCCAGTGAAGACTTTGGGAAACACTTCCCGGAATACAGTAAAGTGCGCGAGATGATTGCGCACTCATGCGGCAAAATCACCGCCACTTCCACATTTCGGAGATATCGCATAGAGGCGGCGGCGTGGCGACCCGGCGGTCGCCGGGTGCAAAAATTTGAGGCGCTAAAATTGCTTAATCTGAAAGGAAACCGGGCCCGCAATAAGGAAGATCGCACGCCGGGGAGCTTGACTTAAATAAAATGTGCCGGACTATTCTAACGTGTGCGACCATACCAGCACTAGAGCACCGGATCATATCAGAACTCCGCATTTAAGCGTGCTTGGGCGAGAGTAGTACTGGGATGGGTGACCTCCTTGGAAGTCCTCGTGTTGCACCAGTTTTTTTCGGCTCGGCTCCATGAATGCCCATTTTTACCTGTGGCGCATGCGCTCTCACTGGGAATGCGGGTTCGAGGGTGCCCCCCACACAAACTAGGCTTGATTTTCGGAATCAACAGAACGCACACGTTGCCTTAGCATCGTGCGAAGGCGATGAGCAGGAAATCGAAAGAAAGGCGTGACTTAGTTTCCAATGCAAGCCACCTAAAAATGGCAATAACTTTTGATCGGACCGTCTGATTTTCGCGCACAATATCACTTCGGAAAGCTCTCGGAGTTGCCCATCCACGGGCGAACGGGTTGAACCCGTTCGAGCTTGTTTAGCGCCCTCAGATCATGCATATTCATCCGCGTTGAAAAGTTATCCCAGTGTTTTCCTTTCGCTGGTTTGGTCCTGATGGATGTGTCGGCGAAGGCTTCGGGAAACACTTCCCAAAATACAGTAAAGTGCGCGAGATGACTGTGCGCTCACACGGCGAAATCGCCGCCACTTCCACATTTCGGAGATCATGCATAAAGGCGGCGGTGTGGCGACCTGACGGTCGCCGGGCATATAAATTTGAGCCGCCAAAATTGCTTAATCTGAATGGAAACCGGGCCCGCAATCAGGAAGATCGCACGTCGGGGAGCTTGGCTTAAATAAAATGTGTCAGACTATTCCAACGTGTGCTACCATACCAGCACTAGAGCATGGAATCCCATCAAAACTCTGCAATTAAGCATGCTTGGGCGAGAGTAGTACTAGGATGGGTGACCTCCTGGAAAGTCCTCGTATTACACCCATTTTTTGCCGCTCGGCTCCATGAACGCCCATTTTCACCTGTGGCGCTCGCACTCTCACTAAGAATGCGGGCCCGAGGGTGCCCCCCACGCGGACTGTGCTGGATTTTCGGAATCAACAGAATGCACACGTGGCCTTAGCATCGTGCGCAGGAAATGAGCAGGAAATCGAAAGAAAGGCGTGACTTAGTTTCCAATGCAAGCAACCTAAAAACGGCTTTAACTTTTGATCGGACCGTCCAATTTTCGCGCACAATACCATTTTTGAAAGCTTTCGGAGTTGCCCATCCACGGGTGAATGGGTTGAACCCGTTTGAGCTCATTTCGCGCCCTCAGATCGCGCATATTTATCCGTGTTGAAATGTTATCCCAGTGTTTTCCTTTCGTCGGTTTCTTCCTGATGGATGTGCCAGCGATGGCTTCCGGAAACACTTCCCAGAATACAGTAAAGTGCGTGAGATGATTGCGTGCTCACGCAGCGAAATCGGCACCACTGCCACCATTTTGAGATCCCGCGTAGAGGCGGTGGCGTGGCGACCCGTCGGTAGCCGGGCATAAAATTTTGATCCGCCAAAATTTCTTAATCTGAATGGAAACCGGGCCCGTAATCTAGAAGATCGCGCGCCGGGGAGCTTGGCTTAAATAAAAAATTTGTCGGACTATTCCAATGTGTGCGACCATACCAGCACTAGAGCACCAGATCCCATCAGAACTCTGCAGTTATGCGTGCTTGGGCGAGAGTAGTAATTAAATAGGTGACCTCCTGTGAAGTCCTCGTGTTGCACCCATTTTTTGCCGCTCGGCTCCATGAACGCCCATTTTTACCTGAGGCACACGCACTCTCACTGGGAACTCGGGCCCGAGGGTGCCCCTACGTAGACTGGGCTGGATTTTCGGAATCAACAGAACGCACACGTGGCCTTAACATCGTGCGCAGGCGATGAGCAGGAAAACGAAAGAAAGACATGCCTTAGTTTCCAATTCAAGCCACCGAAAAACGACCATAACTTTTGATCGGACCGTCCGATTATCACGCACAAAACTATTTCGGAAAGCTCTCGGAGTTGACCATCCACGGGAGAATGGATTGAACCTGTTAGAGCTCGTTTCGCACCCTCAGATCGCGCATATTAATCCGTGTTGAAAAGTTATCCCAGTGTTTTTTTTCGTCGGTTTCGTCCTTATGGATGTGCCAGCGAAGGCTTCAGGAAACACTTCTCGGAATACAGTAAAGTGCGCGAGATGACTGCGCGCTCACGCGGCGAAATCGCCGCCACTTCCACATTTCGGAGATCTAGCGTAGAGGCGGCGGCGTTGCGACCCGTCGGTCGCCAGGCATAAAAATTTGAGCCGCCAAAATTGCTTAATCTGAATGGAAACAAGGCCCGCAATCAGGAAGATCGCGCGCCGGGAAGCTTGGCTTAAATAAAATGTGACGGACTATTACAACGTGTGCGATCATACCAGCACTAGAGCACCGGATCCCATCAGAACTCCGCAGTTTAGCGTGCTTGGGAGAGAGTAGTACTGAGATGGGTGACCTCCAGGGAAGTTCTCGTGTTGCACCCATTTTTTTCCGCTCGGCTCCATGAACGTCCATTTTTACCTGCGGTGCACGCGCTCTCACTGGGGTCGCGGGCCCGAGGGTGTCCCCCACGCGGACTGTGCTTGATTTTCGAAATCAACAGAATGCACACGTGGCCTTAGCGTCGTGCGCAGGCGTGACTTAGTTTCCAATGCAAGCAACATAAAAACGACCATAACTTTTGATCGGACCATCCAATTTTCGCACACAATACCATTTCGGAAAGCTCTCGGACTTGCCCATCCACGGGCGAACGGGTTGAACCCGTTCGAGCTCGTTTCGCGCCCTCAGATCGCGCATATTCATCCGTGTTGAAAAGTTTTCCCAGTGTTTTCCTTTCGCCGGTTTCGTCCTCATGGATGTGCCAACGAAGGCTTCGGGAAACACTTACCGGAATACACTAAAGTGCGCGAGATGACTGCGCGCTCATGCTGAAAAATCTCCGCCACTTCCACATTTCGGAGATCCCGCATAGATGCGGCGGCGTGGCGACCCAGCGGTCGCCGGGCATAAAAATTTGAGGCGCCAAAATTGCTTAATCTGAATGGAAATCGGGCCCGCAATCAAGAAGATCGCGCGTCAGGGAGCTTGGCTTAAATAAAATGTTCCAGACTATTCCAACGTGTGCGACCATACCAGCACTAGAGCACCAGATCCCATCAGAACTCCGCAGTTAAGCGTAATTGGGCGAGAGTAGTACTGGAATGGGTGACCTCCTGGGAAGTCCTCGTGTTGCACACATTTTTTGTGGCTCGGCTCCATGAACGACCATTTTTACTTGCAGCGCACGCACTCTCACTGGGAATGCGGGCCCGAGGGGGCCCCCCACGCGGACTTGGCTGGATTTTCGGAATCAATAGAACGCACACGTTGCCTTAGCATCGTGCCCAGGCGATGAGCAGGAAATCGAAAGAAAGGCGTGACTTAGTTTCCAATGCAAGCCACCTAAAAATGACCATAACTTTTGATCGGACCGTCAGATTTTCGTGCACAATACCATTTCGAAAAGCTCTCGGAGTTGCCCATCCACGGGCGAATGGGTTGAACCCGTTCGAGCTCGTTTCGCACCCTCAGATTGCATATATTAGTCCGCGTTGAAATGTTATCCAAGTGTTTTCCTTTCGCCGGTTTCGTCCTTATGGATGTGGCAGCGAAGGATTCGAGAAACACTTCACGGAATACAGTAAAGTGCGCGAGATGACTGCGCTCTCACGCGGAGAAATTGCAGCCACTTTCCAATTTCGGAGATCCAGCGTAGAGGCGACGGCATGGCGACCCGACGGTCGCCGAGCGTACAAATTTGAGCCGCCAAAATTGCTTAATCTGAATGGAAACCGGGCACGCAATACGGAAGATCGCGCTCCGAGGAGCTTGGCTTAAATAAAATGTGCCGGACTATTCCAACGTGTGCGACCATACCAGCACTAGAGCAACGGATCCCATCAGAACTCCGCAGTTAAGCGTGCTTGGGCGAGAGTAGTACTGGGATCAGTGACATCCTGGGAAGTCCTCGTGTTGCACCCACTTTTTGCCGATCGGCTCCATGAACGCCAATTTTTACCTACGGTGTACGCACTCTCACTTGGAGCGCGTGCCTGAGGGTGCCCCCCACGCGGATTGGGCTGGATTTTCGGAATCAACAGAACGCACACGTGGCCTTAGCATCGTGCGCAGGAGATGAGTAGGAAATCGAAAGAAAGGCGTGACTTAGTTTCCAATGCAAGCCACCTAAAAGCGGCCATAACTTTTGATCGGACCGTCTTATTTTTGCGCACAATACCATTTCGGAAAGCTCTCAGAGTTGCCCATCCACGGACGAACGGGTTGAACCCATTCGAGCCCGTTTCGCGCCCTCAGATCACGCAAATTCATTCGCGTTGAAAAGTTATCCCAGTGTTTTCCTTTCGCCGGTTTCGTCCTGATGGATGTTCCAGGGAAGGCTTCGGGAAATACTTTCCGGAATACAGTAAAGTGCGCGAGATGACTGCGCACTCATGTGGCAAAATCGCCGCCACTTCCACTTTTTGTAGATCCTGTGTAGAGGTGGCGGCGTGGCGAACCGGCGGTCGTCGGGCGTAAAAATTTGAGCCGCCAAAATTGCTTAATCTGAATGGAAACCGGGCCCGCAACCAAGAAGATCGCGCGTTGGGGAGCTTGTCTTAAATAAAATGTGCCAGACTATTCCAACGTGTGCGACCTTACCAGCACTAGAGCACCGGATCCCATCAGAACTCCGCAGTTAAGCGTCCTTGGGCGAGAGTAGTACTGGGATGGGTGACCTCCTGGGAAGTCCTCGTGTTGCACCCATTTTTTAAAACACTGGGTTCTTAGGCCCAGAACCGCTACTTTGCGGTGACACCTTCACGCCCTGAAGGGTCATCACCGCGAAACGCCGATTCTGCCGGCCGATTCGATAACAGAAAAGCAATAAAGGTAGAGTAAACACAAGTGAGGTAAAAACTCTAACCATAAGTACTCAATAAAATCACATCAGAGTAATAATATCTCCACGAAGTAAGAGTCCACAAAATATAAATGTACTGAAAATAAGGGCTTAAACCCGATACATCAAATCCTCACTACATAGTCACTCAAGTGAAAGCAAAGTAAAACACTGCTAAGGTAAGGGACTCATAGTCCCTGCTATCTGAACTCCTGAGCTAGACTGCCCTATCTCCAAATGGGCCTACCTCCGGGGCTGCTCCTTCATGCTGGGCTCCACGATCCCCTAAATGAGGTGATCCAAAAACCGTTAGTCTATAAGACTAAGCCCTATCATCCCCCATCCCTTCCCCCATCCCTTCCCCCATGGCCCCTGTGAAAGTAGCGAACAAACGACCAAAAAAACAAGCCGGAAACTTGAATAATTGAATTTTTTTATTATTCAAAAAGATATCATTTACAAAGGTATGGCCTCCCTTTTATAGAATGGAGGAGAGAGGAGAGAGTACAAACTAACAATGTGGGACTATAGCTATAAAAAATCTGGGCATCTAGAACAACAAACCGAACAGGCCGCGCTGTTAGACAATGTGCTAACCGCTTGGCAATACAAGAAGCAAGAGAGAGAGATGCGGTAGGAGACCGCTAGACCGCCCGACTTCCAAGCCACCGTAGATAAACCGCCGGACCGCCGGACTACAAACAGTAACAGCATGGATATCAAACCGCTGGAGAGTAACCGTTAGACCGCGCAGTATACAACCCGCAGGCTCAAACCGCCAGACCACTCAGTCTCATACTTCAACACTCCCCCTCAAGCTAGAGCATATATATCAATCATGCCCAGGTTATCACAAATATGGAAGAAGGAAGTAGAAACCGGCTTGGTGAAGATATCCACCAACTCTTTGTCGGAGGTGACAAACGGAGTGCAAATCTATCTCTTCAAGACCTCTTCTCGGATGAAATGGAAGCCGACTTCTATATGTTTCATTCTCTCATGGAAGACCAGATTTTTGGATATGTATATAGAGGTCTTGTTGTCACAGAACATAGGCAGAGGATAGTCATAGACCTCTCCTAGGTCAAGCATGAGAGCCCGCAACCATTTTAACTCACGCGTGGTTGACGTCATACTCTGGTATTTTGCTTCTGCACTAGACCTTGTGACAACAGACTGCTTCTTGCTCTTCCAACTCACAAGATTACCTCCAACAAATGTGCAAAAACCTTATGTAAATTTACGGTCACCTTTATCATCCGCATAGATTGAGTCTGAGTAGGCTTCAACTCTTAGATGAACATGCTTCTGAAAGAGTAGCCCTTTTCCCGGTACTGCTTTGACATACTCTAATATCTTCAAGGCAGATTGAAGATGACATTCCCTTGGAGCTTGCATGAACTGACTGACCTTGCCTACAGCATAGACGATGTCGGGTCTGGTCACCGTGAGATAAATAAGTTTGCCCACCAGACGTCTATACCTCGTGGCATCGGATATAAGAGGTGAGTCATCTGTCCATGTTTTGTCCTCTCCAGTAGCCATGGGATACCGGGCCGGTTTGGCACCGGTAAATCTTGCCTCTTGTAGAAGATCAAGAGCATACTTTCGTTGGGGAGAACCAATGAATCGGGCTTCCGAGAGATTTCTATCCCAAAAAAATATTTCGGGGAGCCCATATCCTTCGTGACTAGGTGTTGACGGAGGTGTTTCTTTGTCAAGTCCACCCCAGCCTGGTCATTGCCGGTAAGAAGAATATCATCCACATACACCGCCAAAACCACAAGGTTCGATGCGGTTTTGCGAATAAACAATGAGTGATCGGCCGAACTTCTTGTAAAGCCAATGGCAACCACAATGCCACTAAACTTGTCGAACTATGCCCGAGGGCTCTGTTTTAGGCCGTAGATGGCCTTCTTAAACTAGCATACTCGTGTCTCCCCATGAGCAACATACCCAGGAGGTTTCTCCATGTAGACGTCCTTCTGAAGATCCCAATAGAGAAAGGCATTCTTGACATCAAGCTGGGAAATAGCCCAATCCCTGTTGACGGACATAGAGAGAAGAACCCGGAAGGTGCTGAGGCGAGCAACTGGGGAGAAAGTATCAAAGTAGTCAACTCCATAGGTCTGAGTAAAGCCTTTGGCCACCAGTCGGGCTTTGTAACGATCCACAGTACCGTCTGGGTGAAACTTCACAACAAACACCCAGCGACAGCCAACCAAATCAGTACCTACCGGTGGAGGAACAAGGGTCCAGGTACCCATTTCAGTAAGAGTGGCGATTTCCTCATCCATGGCATATTTCCAATGAGGAATAACAAGAGCCTCCTTGTAAGTGCGGGGAGTGGTAATAGCCGAGATAGCCAAAGCAAAACACCTGCGAGAAGGAGTAAGCCGATCATAGGAAACAACAGCCGCAAGCGGGTGTTGGGTACACGCCCGCACCCCTTTGCGAAGAGCAATGGGAAGATCCAGGTCGACGCGTGTCTCAGGGACCGGAGCGTCTGTGGCGGAGAAAGCTGGCCCGAGACTAGAGAGACGGCTGTGGAGAAGGGGGTATAACAGAGAGAGGAGGAGACGGCGGAGGAGATGATATAGGAGTGGAGATGTCGATATGCGTGGAAGGAACACATAGTGATGGTGGAGAGTCAGAGACATCAGGAGGAAGGGGGGATTGAGAAGAGAAGTAAGATGAATTCTCGAAGAAGGTGACATCCGCGGAGACAAAATGTTTGCGCAAAACCGGGTCAAAGCAATAATAGCCTTTTTGAGTGGTCGAGTAACCCAAAAAGATAAATTTTGTGGAACGTTGGGAAAGCTTGTCACGGGTAGCGGAAGGAGCATGCACAAAAGCCGTACAACCAAAGATACGGAGAGGGAGAGGAAAGGGTTCCTTGCCCGGGTAGAGAATGGAGAAGGGGGTCTTGCCATGGAGAACCATGGAGGGAATGCGATTGATAAGATAGCAGGCGAGGAGAACAACATAGCCCAAGTAGGAGCGAGGCACCTGCATCTGCGTCATGAGGGTGCGAGCGACATCGAGAAGATCACAGTTTTTACGCTCCGCCACCCCATTTTGCTGGGAGGTATAAACACAGCTGGTCTGATGAATTAGAACATGTTGCATACAAAAAGAGGAGAACTAATGACTGAGATACTCTTTAGCATTATCAGAGCGAAGTAAGTACTTTAATAGAAAGATCAAACTGAGTTTTAATCATATAATAAAAAGATTGTCATACAAAAAGTAGTTCAGAGCAATCTTTTAATAGATACACCCAGGTACATCTAGAGAAATCATCAATAAAAGTTACAAAGTACTCACTACCCTGACCAACAGTTAGAGTAGGAGCAGGACCCCAAAAATCAGAATTAATGAGATCAAACGGGCGAGAGGAACCACGACCTTGCTTCGGTGGGAAGTAGGAGCGGTGATGTTTGCCAAGCTGACATGCATCACAGTCGAGCGGAGGACTTGTGTGTGGTAAGTGGGGCAGAAGCTGACGAAGAATCCGAGGAGGAGGATGTCGAAGGCGAAGATACCATTGAAGCAGATCAGTAGAAGAGGAAGAGAAAGCGGACAGATCAAAAACATTGTCGAGGAAGTAGAGGCCGCGGCTCTCAGTCCCAGTAGCAATCGTCTGTTGGGTCCTCGGATCCTAAACATTACAAGAAGTAGGAGTGAATAAGACAGAGCACGGAAGTTGCTTGCATAAAGTCGTAACAGATAATAAGTTGCAAGGAACTTCGGGACATAGTGGGTGTCCGCTAAGCGAAGCGACGGGGTAACTTAAACCATGCCTGTCCCATGAACCGGGGATGGTGAACCATCCACAATAAGAACCGGGGCCAACCGATCATGCATTTTTAGGAGAGAGAAGCATTGAGGATTGCCGGTTATGTGATTTGTAGCACCAGAGTCAATCAACCATTTACCTTGGGTAATGACGTGAGCACTACCTGAGGTCGTGGCCACAGAGGCAGATGGTCGAGAAGAGGCAGAGGTTGAGGAAGATGTATCACCAGAAGGGCAAAGATGAGGATGTTTCTGCCAGCAACGGTC